>CM076580.1:817258154-817858154 GCA_034641835.2 Pinus albicaulis
CGAAGCCTAGGCATAATACTTCTTCAAATAGAGCCCATTTCGGGGCTCCGAAAACTCGTTCCCTTCGAAATCAACCAAGGTATATGCTCCTTTATTAAGAAATTTTTTAACGATATAAGGGCCATACCACATATATTTAAACTTCCCTACCCCCAGGGCATCTTTTTCTTGGGCATAGACCAAAACAAGGTCACCTTCCGAAAAGACCCTAGGCTTGACCGCCTTATCGTACTGAAATTTTACTCAGTTTTTATGCACTTCATTCATCGTGGCGGCATCTCGACGCTGCTCATCGAGATTTTCCAGATGAAGAAGCCGTTCTGCCAGACTAGAAGTGTCAGGAAGAAGTTCAACAGCTAATTTAAGAGAAGGAATCTCGCATTCAATAGGAAATACGAATTCTACCCCGTGCACTAGCTGAAACGGAGTAAAGCCAGTTGCAGTTTTCACTGACGTCCTGTATGCCCAAAGTGCAGGATATAGCATAATATGCCAGTTGGATCTAGCTTTATCAATTGTCCTTTGAAGAATTGTCTTCAAGGATTTATTCATGGCTTCCACTTGCCCATTAGCTTGAGGATAATATGGAGATGAATGCTCCTGCCGGAAACCCAATTTGAGAGCCAACTCAGCCATCATACTATTCTGAAAATGACTGCCATGGTCAGTGAAAATATCTCTAGGAATACCAAAACGAGCGATAACCTGGTTGAAAAGGAAAAGAGCTGCAGTCTCACCATCATTCCCAAAAGTAGGCATAGCCTTGACCCACTTCGTAAAGTAGTCTACTGCTACGATAATGTACTTGTGACCTTTTGCCGAAGGCGGGTTACAAGTAGTATAATCCATACCCCACTTTGTAAAGGGTCCGATAGTAACGACTGGAAAAAGCGGAGCTGGATGAGCGCGCATTTTTCGAGTATACACCTGACAAGGATGACACTTCTTGACCGATTTAATACAATCTTTGAAAATCGAAGGCCAGAAGTAGCCAGCACGCAAAATCTTTTGGGCTGTAGCAAGCCCTGATAAATGACCCCCACAAGCTCCACCGTGAGAATCATTGAGCACAGCCTCAGCTTCTTCGAAAGTTAAGCAGCGTCTTAGGATTGAATCAACCCCTCGATGGTACAAAGCATCACCAATAATCAAATAATTCTTGGCCAAGTGACGCAGTTTACGACGCTCATCTTTCGAAAAAGTAGAGGGAAACTTCGCAATCTGGAGATACACAATGATATCCCCGTACCAAGGATCCTGTGGAGAGATAAGAAACAAGTGTTCGTCCGGAAAGGACTCATCATAGATCATCTCCTCTCCACAGGGCAACTCAGAGATCAATTCCGCGAAAACTAATGATTTCTTGGATTTGGCAGACATGAACTCAAGATCAAATTCCTGTAAAATCACAATCCATCTATTATATTTGCCCCCAATCAGTCGCCTGCTGAGGACAAACTGAAATGGATTGGCAGCTGCCAAAACATAAGTTTTGCGAAGAATAATGTAATGCCGAAGTCACTGCACAGCATGAACTGCTGCTAAAGCTAATTTTTCTATCGGAGTGTACTTGAGTTCAGGTCCTACCAATCCTAGACTTAGGTAGTAAATAACATGCTCTGCAAGAGCATCATCTTCCTGAACCAGAACCATACCGATGGTAGATTCTGTTGCTGCCAGATACAAAAGGAAATCCCTGCTATAATCAGGTGGACTCAATAAAGGAGCAGAGGTCAATGCTTTTTTCAAAGCATCAAATGAGCGTTGAGCGTAGTCGTCCCAAAGAAAAGGAACTCCTTTCTTCAACAGTCTCATAAATCCCTTTGTAACTTCTGCATAATTGACGATAAATCTCCGAATAAAATTAGACTTCCCTTGAAGACTTTGAAGCTGACGAATTGAGGACGGGGGAGGCAACCGAAGTATTGCCTCAATCTTGAAGGGATCTACCCTTATCCCTTCCCTAGACATAATGAATCCCAATAGCCGACCAGATGTAACCGCGAAAACGCACTTGTTCGGATTCAATCGAATCTTATAAAAACGACATCTTTCAAATATTTTCCGGAGGTGACCAGGATGATCCATCCTCTTTCGAGAATGAGCAGCTAAATCATCTAAGTATGCCTCGATAATCTTTTTGATGTCGTGAAAGGCATATGACATGGCCCGCTGAAAGGTAGCCCCAGCATTTTTAAGACCAAAAGGCATCTTCTTGTATGCAAATGTACCCCAGGGACAAATAAAGGCAATCTTATGTTGATCTTCAGGACGGATAGTAATTTGATTATATCCGGAGAAACCGTCCATGAAGGAGAAAATCTCATTACCGGCACACTCGTCAATGATCTGATCGATAAATGGTGTGGGGTAATTATCTTTAGGACATGCTTTATTTAGGTCTCTGAAATCGATGCAAACTCGAATCGTTCCTTGATTTTTATCTACGGGAACAGGATTTGAAACCCATTCAGTCAAAGGAACAGGGAAAATGAATCCCGCCTTAAGCAGCTTCTCAACTTCAGCTTTGATAGCTGCTGCCTTTCTAGGATTGACCGGACGAAGTTTTTGCCTCACCGGCTTAGCGTTTTCATACGTCTTGATCTCATGCTGGACAATAGATGGGTCTATTCTAGGCATTTCCTCATAAGACCAAGCGAATACATCCCTATACTCTTTAAAGAGCTCGGTGTAAATTTTAACCTCTTCACGGGAACATTCAGCTCCAATGAAGACATTCTCAATAATATTGGGATCCCTGGAAATGTTCACCGGGATAGTAGGAGAAATCACAGCCATGTTCCCTTCAGCATAAACCTGTGTTGGTGCCAAAGGGTTCAAGACTGGGTGAACAGGACTAGGAGACGGAGGACTCGGAAAAATTGTTTCAACTTCGCTCAAATCAGGTAAGAAGTAAGACCGATGATGCAAATCATCCCACGATCTATCTATACCTGTCATGGCTTCCAGGATGGCCTCTTCAGATGGAAGAGTGGTATCAAGGCAATCCTGGGCCGAAGAAGAACTAAGCGTCCAAGCCAGAGCCACATCACCATCCAACTCTTCCGGTGAAAGAGGAGCTGGGATGGTTTCTGCAGAGTCAACAATAGACTGATACGCAATCTCAGCTGCAGAAATAGGAAATGCCATTCCACCCACTTGACATTCCGCTAATGTGGCAGTAGGGGAAGGTAAGGTCCAATGGTCCGAAAAATAATGAGTTCTGAAGAACTCTCTTCGAAGGGGAGCCTTGGAGGATGAAATAGCATTAATATGCACCGTAGGAGGAGGAATATCGAAAGTACCCATCAAGGAAGAATACATTCCAACTCCTAAATTCTCAACAGGCGCCTTAGTATTATCCAACTTCGGAACAGATGAGTCAGAAGACGCATTCAGGTCTACAGGAGGACAGTCCAGTTGATCCACTGTAACGATCCTCCCTTCGTGGGGGAAACATATAATCCGAAATAATGAGGATGCAATGGCATCCATCTCATAAATCTAGTTCCTCCCCAACAGAAGGTTGTAGTCCAAGCTTGCATCCACTACCTCAACCTCTATATTGACAGTTTTGCCCCCAACACAGATGGGCAAAGTTGGGACAATACCATGGGGTCTGTGAGAATGACCATCGAACGCAGTAAGAACAGTGCTAGATGGAACAGCTTTGGGAGATCCAAGTGTCTTCCAACATGCGAGAGACATCACGCATGTGGAAGCACCCTCATCAACAATCGTTCGAAAGATATTGCACTTCCGATACGACGATTTAATATGAAAATCCATGTGATGAGGAAGTCTCTTCTTAAAATTAGTCATATCAAAAGTAATCAGAAGAGAATTTTTTGGATCAATAGCCCCAATGGTAGTGATCAAAGCACTGCGCTGAGCCGGACAAGACTGGAGTACCTATAAAGCTGACATAGCACAAGGACTCTGCGCCAGATCTTCCACAATCGAGTAGTTCTGGGCAGCCCTAGCATTTGGATTAATCGTTGATCGATTAGAATATGCTTTGGGCATCCGAGGCATAGAATCAACAGTAGGCTTTGTAATGTGAAGCGGTTCAGTAGCATCAGGAACTTCCTTAGCTTTCGAAGACTCTTCTCCACCATAATCACAGGATCTCGTAGCGATATCCGCGTGAGCACTCATCATAAAAATGTTCAATGGAATTTCCCCTTCTTGGGTGCTCCCAGAAGAAGCCCCAGGATTTTGGTTCGCGCCAACAACTAATTTCTGCCCTTGGGGAAAAGGGTTTGTTAACACAACCTGGGAACTAGAAGAACCCTGCTAAGCTAACAAGTGCTGAGCATCCTAAATTTTAGGGCAAAGGTGTGTGAGATGGTCTCCAGCACACAGCTTGCATGGAAACTTCACTTTCTTCTTCTCCTTTTGACCCTCACCAACACACTCGTTGGTTTTATTTGCATTACCCTTCCCGTTCTTGCCCTTCTTCTTGTTATTTATTCCCTTCTTCTTCCCATCGGATTGTTGATTTCCTTTGGGATCAGAAGCTTGGACAACATTTATGGACAAAGACTGGGAAGGCGATGACTCGGCAGGCACAGCCTGACTAGAAAGAGCAGCTTGCAAAGACAACTGCTGCAGTTGAGTAAGCAGGCTGGCTGCACCACTATTGATCGATCCGACAAGCCCATCACCATGCGGACCGGGCTTAGTTTTCGATAAATCTAATTTGGAGCGAGGAGCATTGGGCAAATATTCATAAAGGACCCCAGACTGAGAATAGATCAGTTCCAACTGCTGGGCCCTAAAAATGGCCTGCTCCTCAGAAAATACCCCAGATAGGGATACATCTTTTGAAATGTCTGACTGCAGAGATTTCAGAAACCATTCGAGAAGGAATTCTCCTGGAATATGAGCTTTAATAAGCCTCTTCCTTCTCCTCCACTCCTGAATGTGATCAGAAATGTGAGTTGCTTCGTCCTGCTTAAAATTAGCCAGGAGTTCTGTCCCAGCCTCATATCGGACATGCAACTGAAAATGGTTAGAAATGTAACAACCAGTTCTCCAAATGTAGCAAAACTGCCCCCAGTTAGCTCAATATACCATTTGGTGGCGTTTCCAGTTAGGGTGCGTTGAAATAATCTCAACCTAATCAAATCATCGATCAGGGAGTTCGAAGAACACCATAAGTGGAAAGTGGTGATGTGGTCAGCCAGATCCTCTCCATTCTTACCTTCAAACTTTGGAATATCTGAAGGAAGTTTGGTCGAGACCGGAGGCCACCCCGAACTATAACGAATCGGATCATTAGTCAATTTCGACAGATCTGGCAAGTTTAACGTTGCCAGAAAAGGTAAGCGAGGCGGAGCCTGAGGATTCCATCCTTGATGGGATGGATTCCCAACATTCTGAAAAGAATAGCCTGGATTTGATAAGGCACCAGGTTTCCAGAAAGGACTCGTAGAAAAAGGAGAAGAACCTCCTCCCAACGCAGAGTTACCAAAGCCCAGACCAGTTCCCCCCGCTGAAGTATGAAATGAAGAGGAAAGCCCCTGATAGGGGTTCCAGGCATTAGAAAGAGGAGAAAAGGTCTGATAAGCACTCGACGAAGGGAAAGAAGTATTCCCTTGATGACCTGCGTAAAACTGATTCCCTGCCCCCGCTGTAGTGAACACAGGGTTCCACCCTGTAAAAGTAGTCGAACTTTGCCCCCTAGACCAAGGGTTGAAACTCTGGGTCTGAGAAGTAAATGGAAAGGACCCTAAAGAAGGATTCGAACTAGGAATGTGTCCAGTTCCGAAGGGGAACCCTTGAAACGAAGCTGATCCACTAGCCATGTTAGACATGGGTGTAGATCCAGCTGAAGCAGCGGAAAAGGAAAAAGAGGGATTCCCACTAGAGGGCATCCCTGAACAGAAGGGACCAGAATGAGAAGCATGTGCTTGGGTGAAACCAGAGCCAAACACAACAGCACTAGAAGCAATCGAAGATAAAGCAATAGTGCCCCCTCCTTCAACAGAAGCAGGAGTCTGAATGCCTGCAGCACTCACAGCAGAAGCCGCGTTCCCAGTCGTGGCCATCGAAAGGTATGAATGATACGGAAGATCTTCCAGTCTCTCTGACTTAGGTCCGATGTATTGAACAACGAACGGATAATCAGGAGGAAGAGGAGATGGACCTGACGCAGGAGGTTCAGGTACTTCTTCAATTTGAAAATCTTCTTCCTAAGGAAATAAAACTCGTGAGGTGAGCGGAACGCTCCTCTCGGAACCGACACCAGAATCAGCTATGAAACCTTCAGACCCCTATGGAGGATCTTTCTCCACTGCGTCAGACGTCACCGGGTGGTAACCACCTGCTAAATCACTCCTACGCCTTCTCAAAGAAGGCTCTGGACTCTCAGGAGATAACCCCCGGATTCTCCTCGATCGACGAGGCGCTTGATTAGCCACTTTAACAAATTTTAATTAGACTCAAAAAATATAAATCTAAGCAAGCTAGGAGCAAAGAGCACTCACTATAAGAAAAATACCTGAGATACAATCAATCAAATAGCCTCCAAGTATTTCTGCTCCGGGTGATGAGGACCAGACACCAAAATACAGGAAAGCGAAATATAGGACCTCTTGAAAGCAGTCTGGTATAATTACGACCCAGAAAAACTAGCGAAGGTATCAGAAACAGTTACGCCGACCTCTTAACGACAGCCTTTGCCAGCTCAAGCACCCAAGCTTCGCAAGGGCACCCCCTAGAAGTACTGTTGAAAGTGATGCGACGTCTGCCTCAGGTACCACGGGTATTCTCCCCCGCAATCACTTGTGTGGAACCTAGGAGTGGCAACTATGGGCACCAATCCGTGTCAGAAGCCGGGCGGAACGGTCTTGAGGTCAGATTCAGCTAATTATAGAGGGGGTATCCCTCTTCTTAGCCTTCACTTCCCCTCACGCTTGACTCTCTGGAGGAGAGCTTTCCCGGTCCACCTAACGGAGTTGGATTTCGCTCAATTAATCAACTTCTATGTTTTTTTTGAGCGGCCTTGGAGAGTTAACTCTCCACTCACCTAATCCAAGGCCCTACAACCTAGCTAGTTGGTGTATGACACTTAGAAAAATTGCTAGTTGATTTTAAATTATATCGCTTATTTTAATGGGCTGTTATGTTAAGTCACAAGGATATGGAGATGAAACTTATGATGTTTTTGACGCAGAAAGAAATTAATAAAAACTTAACTACATGCAAATGCAGTTATTGTCTTTCGATGAAAAGCAATATCTACACGGGTTCTACGAGATAAAAAATTGTATTTTTTCTTTTCAAATAGCAAACTCATACTCACAAAAACTATGAAATTGACTAAATGTTTAAATGCACCTAATGAAAATCACTACAAGCATGCAAATCCTAAGATGCAAAATCTCCTAAAGCAGAGTGAAATTTCCCAAAAGTCCTTCAGTTTTAACTCTTCTTGGTTGTCCAGAAAGCTAGTTCCCGAAATCAAGAACTCTCAATATGAAGACACCAAAACGCTTAAAAAACAAGAAGAAGAAATGAATGACAATTCCCTTCCAATTATCAAGCCAAAAACCAAAAGCAAGAAACCTCACAAAAGCTTCAAAAGATATAGCAAAACGAAAATGAAAATGCAACAACAAAAGAAAATAACAAGACAAAATGTTTTTTGAGCCTTTGAAATGAAAAAACAAAAAGCAAAGCAAATGTTTTTTGAGATTTTTAGTTTTATAAAGAAAGAGCTCGAAAAGACCAAGCAAAACTATCAAAATCCAAACCAAACAAGACTGAATTTCAAGCACAAACTTCAACAATGCTCCAAATCTTATAAATATAACTAGTAGCAAGATCAATAAGAGCAAAAGAAGACAATAAAACCCAGCCACACAGCCTAGAAGAATAGTATAAACTTGCCGCAAACAAAAACTTCGAAGAAGCAAGAAAAACTCTTTAAAAGTTGCAACAAGACCTAGCCTACTGAACTCAAGAAAACCAATCAAAAAATGAGAAAAAAACGTAGTGCCAAGCAAAACAAAAAGAGAGGAAAGAGGAAATGAGCAGGAGCTTTCTATTCTGATAAAGCAGAATAGCCAAGAATGCTCAGAAAGCTATCTTGGTACTCAAACCAGAAGTGCCAGCACCAAAAACAACACTTTGCCAAAAAGACTAGTTTTCAATCAAACGAAAGAGAGAAAAGACAAAAGACCACCTTCTTCACAATCCAGAGAGTGCAAAGACACTATAGGGACAGGTCTGCACAACCAAAAAGGACCAAAAAGTCAAGAAATCCAAAAATTCAAAATCTTCCTAGGTATACGCTACTTCACAGTTTAGCAACAAGCGTGCATACGCGACTGTGCTAAAGGAAACTCGCGTATACGCGACTCCCTTTAGAAAAAATTGCGTGTATACGCGACTGTGTGCAGAAAAAAGCGCGTATACAAAGGTAAATAATGAAAAAACAAAAAGGATCAAGCCTGGATAAGAAACCAGGACTTCAGACTGACTGAGAAAAAGTAAACTGGACTGCAAATGAAAGTTAAAACTGTCGGCAACCTATCAAACAACTGAAACCACCCAACAAGGGAGTCACAAGAATATGATCCCCAGCGGAGTCGCCAGTTCTGTTTCGGGGAAAATCACCCTAGAGGTTCGTTGGGTTACAACCTACACAGAGTAGGGGCATGCTACTTAAGAAGGACTCACACAACCATGCATGTTCAGGAAAAACTAAATAGAGTAGATCGAGGAAGTTACCCGTAGGTCCTACGGTTGAAGCAGATCCCACGGGGTCCAAACCCCCAGCAACCGCCCTTCCTTCTTAACCTGAAAGACAAGAAGAAACAAGCACGAAGAACTGGTTGTACAGCATATATCTACTCTAAATGTTAGTGAAATCCATATAAAACATCAGATAAACCATAATGAATGCTTAAATAACAATTTTCTCATATATGTAAGAAGACACTAACACGTATATTTCGGGAACAAGATGGTACTTCTGTATTATAAATAGCATGTACAAAAGTAACGAGTGGAGAGATCACCTGAATCCTTCCACGATCTTCGAGCAGACCGTCGTCCGGATCCGTCCCGCCCTTGCCTCGCTAAGACTCCTTCCAAACTGGTGCATACGAGATGACATATAGGGAGATGAGCATCTAAAGGAAACAAGGGTTTCCTGTAATGAACTGGGAAAGTGCAGGAGGCACGGGGAATCAGACTTGGATAGGGAATACCAACAGAGTATAATATCAATAAATTCTCTCTCCCCCTTAGGCCATACACATGAGGTGCTTTTATACTCCCTCAAAGTAGTTTCAACAGTTGGAAACAGTTGGCCACGTGCTGGGGTGGTTGAACTACCTGAGTAACCATCAACCCAGCCCGAAAATAGGGAATTTTTATATATTTTTTCATAATTTTAATGGCATACGCGGAAAAGTGCAGTTGGACTCGCGTATACACGCAGAAAAGTATGGGCATAATCGCGTATGGGGATTTTTACACTGTTTTTAAGTGAATTTGTCCAAGTCTATAGGAATGGGTGCCCAAAGCCATAAAAGAAATAATGAATCATATGAAGGTGAGAAATGATGCTATAACACTCCTTGAAAGCTGCAAAAAGTGGTTTTAGAAGCAAAAAGAAAGCTACAGAAATTTTCATAGTGTTTTCCTGGCTTCAATCTTAGGAAACGCTACGAAACTGTGGAAAACTGTGTAATTTCCAGATTTTGACCCTGTCTCAAAAAGGTACCTTCCAGATGTAGAAACTTGGTTTTAAACATGCCATTAACCTCTTAGAACATAATAAAACTCAACTTAAGAGCCTTGAGGTTTTTCCTCTTCATTAATGATGAGTTGAGCTATGGGTTCCTCAACTACAGTCATCTTTAAGCCCTTCTTCTCCAGCTCCTCATGGATCAATTCTAACTACTCTTGGAGGTCTTTGACTTGGACCTTCAGTTTTATTTTGCTAGATTTAAAGTGTAGGTTTATTATTCTAACATGCTTCACCACTTTCCTCAATGGCATAGTCCATTTGATTAATTGCTATGTATCATCTAAGGTCTTTGACACACTATCAACCTGCTCTTCCCAAATCTCTTTCATTTTCTCAAACTGCACTTTTTAGACATTATGTTTCCTTGCCTCTTTCTTCAAGACTTCTATTTCATGATTTTATAACTTCAACTGCTCCTCAAGGACCTCAAACTCTATTTTTAAATGATTTTCTCCTTTCCTTTATTTTTCTTGATGACTGATTCTTCTTTTGCAGGTGATGAAAGGTCAATGATGCTTGGTAATGGCTGGGTAGTTTTAGTGACCTTATGAACTTATTTACTTCTTTCCAAGAGTTTTCTAACATGTTTTGTCATGGGTTTCCTATCCTAAAACATGAAACCTGCATCCTCACCTTCAAACTCTAACTTTTTTGCTGATTTAGCTTTCTTGAGATTCTTTCCTCCCTCATCTATATCCTCATCTTGGACTATGGGAGTCTCTTCAATATAAATAGCATGCAAAATGTCTTCTAAATTTCCCTTAGCCACTATTTGGCTTCTTGTAATCCTTTTGCTACCATGTTTACCCACAATTGGCTCTTGTTTTCCAATTTTTCTCACAGTTGGATTTTGTTTTACAGGTGAAAGAATAGGTGTATCGAGTTTTTGCAATTGCTCTGTTTCCATTATTACTGGTTCACTTTTCTCTGCCCCTACTGTTTCACTTTATTCTGCCACTAAATTTGATGTTATACCTATAGGTTTAGGATTTATTTTAGGGGAGATGACATCCACTTCAAAACCATTGACAAACAGAAAAGAAGGCCAGTCTCTGCATAGTCTTTTTAACTCCTCTAAAACCAACAAATTTATTAAACCATGATGAAAGAGTGAGGTTTCACTTCCTTCAAATTTAGCTTGAAATGTATCTGCCATTTCTGCTAAGATTCTATATAAATAAAAAGGTAGATCAAGAGATTTCTTACCAACAAAATGTAGTAGAAGCCTGAAGTGGTAAGAATAAACCTTATGATACCTCCCTTCACAAGTGAAGTACTTCTGAATGATAACCAGTAGCTTTGAGAAATTTCCTTTCATGTAGCTTCTTAGAATGGCATTTTTAAGGTCAACCTCATTATGTTATGGCTTGATAAATTCTTTCCATTCCTGCATGTTGAACTTGAAACCTTTGAAACATTGTTCTTCTCCTCTTGGAATTCATGTTGTCGCTACAATAGTCTCTGGTGTTATAGTGAGGTTTAGCATTCCCACTTTTGCAACTGTCCCATTGAAATTTAGGGCAAACTCTTTAGAAACCTGTACATGGCATCCTTGAAATCTTTGGAAAAACTGTAAACACCCTGTTCTTCTGAAAACTTCTCAATTTGTTTGGTCTTCATTTATCAGGTTCATGTCTGATGGCTCATATCTAAGAAAATGGCCACCTTTGTTGGTCTTCCTTTTTACAGCCATGGTACTTTTATGTATTCTCTGCCTCGCTTGATCAGTGATACCTACAAACCTTTGAAAATTCCAGCCACAACTTGGGCTTAGTGAAATATCTCTCTAGAGCTCAATAACATGCAAGGAGGGAGCGAAGAATGACAAATGACTCAATTGGGAAATATTTTAAAGTTCGATGACAACTCATGGCATAATCATGACTCATACATGCTTAAAATGGTAATAATGACTTCAACCATGACCATTGTACCTTGATTTAACCCTAACTAACTCGAATGGAATCTATCCTAACCCTTTCAATCATTGACTGACACCTAGGAGCTGTTTTGAAAATACAAACAGGAATACCTCCTTTCGTAGCGTACTTAGTGTATTTCTAGGCAGTTTCGCTACAAAAGTATTAGCAGTTTCGTAGCGAAAAGTGTGTTTTTTCTGTGTAATTCGCTACAAAAGTAGGGATTCTACCTTTTTAGAGTTGTAAGCTTGGGAAATGAAATATGTCAGGAAATAATGACTGATGTGACATGAAAAGACTTGAATGAGGGTGGGTTTGGACCTAAGGATAGGCTAATAAGAAAATTTTAAAATTTTCCTTAACCAAGTAATGAAAAATGAATTCTATGACCATACCTTTGACACATGAACCTCTAAGACTATGTAAATTTGACACATGAACCTCTAAGACTATGTAAAATGATGTTTCATTTTTTTCTAAGTGATAACAGGTGCAACCATCCATAGTAGAGTACATAAGATCCAAGGAATGGACGCATCCATCCAGCAAGAAGGATCATCAAATAGACTTAGGTATGGTCGCAGCCATCCAATCAATAGAGTCATGCATATAGTCATGATAAACCAAATTGTCTCGCAGCCTGGATTTAATCAGACAAAACCTAGGGTCTTGCGCTCCATATCAACCTGAACAAGTACAAATTCAAGCATTTGAATGATGAGATAAAGTCGAACATGCGAGAAAGTCACCTGATTACCAGCCAATGATGAAAGTTGTTAACAGGCACGAGAGAAACCATCAATAATTACAATGGTTCTCAAGGTACAACTAGTACAATCTGCAGAATGTGAAAAATTACCTGGAGTTGAACACCTATGAAATCAATCGATTGAATGCCAATGATGAGGACTTGTCGTCGAATGCAAAGAACTTGCCATTCAGGCATGCAAGTCCCAAGGTACTGGAAGGGAGTCTCTACATAAACTTCATGGATAATGAGTTGAAGTCAATAGGAAGTGACCAGTCGAAGGAGGTCCATAATTTTTCCCACATCATCGACACGAGACAGAGAAATAAGATGATAGTGAATCAAGACTCAACAGAGGATCAGAGGTTGAAAACCGCAGAAGGAAACTTCTCTTGAACATATTGACGACACGAATCCAAAATTTGGAAGTATTCAACATCAAGGGATCTGAGGTCATGATGATGTGGCAAAGAGTACATGAGAGGCCAAAACATATAACCCAAACCCATGGAATAAAAAATGATGAAATGGGATGTCCCCAACCTGACACAAATAACAGACAAGTGTCATGTTCAAGATCGACATATTGTCGACACGACTGAGATCTAGTTCTATTTTCCCCCACAATTTCTGGCGAGTACCCCAATTATTTTTGGAAACAATATTAAAGGGCATAGCATATTCTTTTAATATAATTTTATCCTTCGGACAAATCCATCCTAGTAAATTTTACGAGCCCTAGGAAGGAGAAATTTGGTTATGTCATGGTGACGATTTCCGATGTTGTTTAGGGTTTAGCGAGTCTGCCAAAGGAAGAAATCGACATATTTTCATGTATAGAGAGTTTGAAATGAATTAGAAAATAAAAATCCAGTGGGTCCCTTTTCATAGGTAGTCTCACAGATCTGAAAAGGTAGAAAAAGATATCTGGGAGAACCTCTTAGTTATACCTTTTTCGTAAATAATTTGTCCCAGCCCGAAAAGGGGGTAAAAATATACTGGGCAAATGATGTTTCATAGCCTTTAATGAGTTCAAAATGACAAAATTCTCGGCAATATTTTAAATTTTTGAGTGTCAGAAAAGAGTTGAAAGATGACTCCAAGGGGTGAATTTTTCGTGTTTTTACTGAGTCCGAAAAAGTAATATAATACAACTCGCCACTTCATCGTCATCATGCTTAGGACCTGTTGATGCACAAGAAACACATGTAAAACCCATTTTTTGAGATAAAATACTAAAATAATCAAGAAATAAGCTCAAAAACCTAATTAGGGTTTCGAAAAGGTTATGAAATGATAGAAATAGTAAAAATAAATTACTTTCACCTTTTCACCTCTTGTGAGAATTTTTACGATTTTTCACTGTGATCTTGTGGAGCTGGCAACAGACAATCTAGGAGACCAATCACGAATTCATTTTCTTCAAGTAGGAGCTCTTATCCTTGCCTGCATTTTAAATCAAATTTCATTTCCTCAATTTAAATTTTTCATATTTTTGGGGATATTTTGTTCAAATTTGGGCGCGGTGGTCAGCGCAGATTCCAAGCACGAAGTTGCACCAACCCTCCTAGAAATTCAATGGGGAAGCACCAATTGGCATTGCTATTTTTAAAACAGTTGCGCCAATCACCACAACCCAATTTTCTCCAAAATTCTGATAAATATCCTGTTTTAATCAATTCAAAAGTTGGTAATTTGACTGATGAAAGCCCTAATGATGATTTTGTAGGTGTTTGAAAGAAAAAATGGCTATCGAATGGAAGGAAAGAGAGCACAGGGAGGAAGATGACCAATCCATGAGAAGTGTAAGATGCATCGATTCTCTATGAGACTGTGAGCTCTTGAAATTCTTCATGGCACCATGCCTCAGCTGAAGTTACTACAATATCTGATCAGTGTGTGGGACACTGATCAAGAAAGATTTATGATTCACAATCAAGAGTTATAGATTGAAGTATCTGACATATATTTCATCACTGTATTATCATGGAAGGGAGCAGCACCGATACTGACAAGTACCTGGTCTATGATGGAAAAAATGAGCATGCTCATAGAGAGGGTTTATCAAGGGGCAAGGAAAGGATCAAAGAGCGGGAAAGTGGATATTCAAAACATTCCTGATTTGGAACTAAAGGTATTGCTTCACACCATCACACGACCTACTAGATCTCAAGCCCCTCATGAAGCCACAAAAATGCAGATTCTACCTGTCATGGATTGTATGGCCCCAACCATTTTCAACTGGGCGGAGGCTATAACAATCAACCTAAAATGCCAACAGAAAAAATGCAATAACAACAAGCTTAAATAATTTGGTTATGGGTCCATATTGGTACCATTTATCCTAGAGCGGTTGCCAATATTTAAACGCCATGAGGTGATAGTCCCTACATCACCATTACGAGAGCCACGGATGGTTCGTTGGCCGCCTATGATGCCTAGAGCGGGAGGCTGTCAACAGATGTCATGGAGACCGGAATTCTTTGACTGGCTCCACCGAAAACTCATTGTCATGGAGGAATATCCATATACTGGCACAAACTTCATGGGTGATGTGGATCTCCCACTTCCAGAAGGAGAAGATTGGGATGAAGCACTGGGTAAGACTCATTTTTTGATTTTGATGAGTATTATGATTTTTGTATTATATGTGTTATGATTTTTATCCATGTATCACAGATGTTGGCCCAGAAAGACCTGTAGGAATGTCCCCTATAGCATGGAGAGTTCTACGTGATTTTGAGGCGGCCCCTCATGGTAAGGGAAGAGAGGAAGAGGAGATCGTACACAACCTAGAGGGACTTACCAGGAGAATCCCAGATTACGCGAGATTTGACGATGTTCCTCGTGCATCCCAAAGGCACACTGTGGGGGTGTCTAACCATGTCCACCGCTTATTGAGGTGGCTTGTGCAAGTAGTGACATGCTACCACAAACTTAAAATCTGAGGATTTATAATAGAATAATGCCCATTAATATGAAGAACAACAAGATGAGAGTATGGGTTAACAATTAATTCATGAATGTCGAGAGAAATGGCCTCGATTAAGAGTTCAATGATGACACTATATTCAACAACATTGTTTGTTGTTCATCCTAGAAAAATACATTGAAGGTGTATCAACTCACCATAAGGATTATAAATCACCCAAGCTCTAGAAGACAGATTCTGGATACTGCGAGAGGAACCATCCACAAAACCAACATGAGTGATAGACATCTGCATAGTAAGAAACGACATAATAAGTAGGAAAAAATGCTCGTAAAGCACACCCAGCCAAAGTGTACAAAAATGAAAAACACACTTACGTACAAAAGAACATGCACAAGAAAATCATGCATAGTATTTTTTGAGGTATAGCCCATTTCTGGGTTGATTCAAAAGATATCCTTCATAGTCAACTAGTTCATAAGCCCCGTTCAGCAAAACATGCTTAATCATATAGGGCCCATGCCACATGGATTCGAAATTTCTTTCCCCTAGCTTATTATGAGCTTGGTCATACAAGATGATGAGGTATCCTTCTAAAAAGGTATGAGGGGAAACTGTCTAATCAAAATGAGATTTGACCCAATTTTTTTGTGCTTCTATGATAAGAGCAGCAAAGCGGCAAGTTTCATCAAGCCTCTCTAAATTTAGAAGACGCTCTTCTTATGACTATATATTAGGCAGTAATTCAATATCTATCTTGAGAGAAGGGATTTAGAATTCAATTGGAAGGGTAGCTTCCAAACTATAAACAAGCTGGAATGGAGTGAATCTGATCGCATCCTTCACCGAGGTTCGGTAAGCCCAGAGAGTTGGAAATAACATGAGATACGAGTTGGACTTGTGCATCCCAATCGTATGCTGAAGCATAGTGACTAGAACCTTGTTCATGGCTTCAACCTAGCCATTGGCCTAAGAGTAGTACAGAGTTGAGTTGTCGTGACGCAGACCCAAATTAGAAGTCAACTCAGCCATCATCTAATGGCGAAAATGAGAACCATGATCAATGATAATGGCTTGAGCAACACCAAACCTGGTAATGACATGTTTGAACAGAAATTATGCATCTGTCTTACTTTCAGTTGTGAGTGTAGGCATTTCTTCGCCCCATTTAGTGAAGTAGTCAATGGCTACGATAATATAAGCATGCCCCCTAGCTGAATCAGGGTTACATGTCATAAAATCGATGCCCCACTTCGCAAAGGGACCAACGGTAATGACAGGATGGAGGTGAGCCGGTGGCATGTGCATATTGCATTGGTAAATTTGGCAATCGTGATACTTAAGGATAGTAACAATGCAGTCTTTAAACATGGTAGGCCAGAAATATCCTACACAAAGAATATTTTGTGCAGTAGCATATCCAGACATGTGACCGCCACATGTGCTAGAATGGCAGTCATTGATAAAATTTTCAGCCTCCTTGAGGGTTAAACACTGGCGGAGAAAAAATTTAGCTCCGATGCGATATAGAGTACCTCTGACTATGTGATAAGGTTGTGAATGATGGCGGATGTGTCGACGAGCATCCTTTGTCAAATCGGATCAGAAGGTGGAAGTTTGGAGATAGAAGATGACATCACCATACCATGGGTCGAGGGTGCTAATGAGAAAAAGGGTGTCGTCTAGAATGCGTTCCTCATAACCAGATGGAGCAGAGTCAGAAGGTAAAGAGAAAATCAAATCTGAAAAAATCAATGATTTCTTCGATTTGGTAGTAGTGAACTCCAAATCAAACTCTTGGAGTATAACAATCCACTTTGAGTATTTTCCCCCCAGAAATTGTCAAGTCAATATGTAGGTCATGGGGTTGCAATCATAAATCACAGTTACTTTGTGCAATAGAATATAATGGAAAAAACGTTGGACGACTTGAACAATAGCCAATGCCAATTTCTCAATATGTGCGTAACGTGTTTCAATATTGAGAATATTGCAACTCAAATAATAATTGATGTGCTCATCACCTCTGTCATATTCCTGTACCAGAACCATGGCAATAGTGATAAATGTGGCAGCCTAGTAGAGGGAGTAGTCGTGATGTTAATTGGGAGGATGCAACATAGGAGCATTGATAAGCAATGCCTTCAGTCCATCAAAGGATTTTTGGGTGATCTCGTCCCAGAGGAATTGGATGCCTTGCTTAAGTAATCGTGTGAATCCTTTGGCGACTTCAACATAGTTTGGTATAAAATGGCGTAGGACATTATCTTTCCCTTGAAGACTCTGCAACTGATGTAAAGAGGAAGGGTAGGGGAGATTAACAATAGCTTCGACCTTGAGGGGATCGAGACGAATTTCGTCTTTAGAGACGATAAACCCTTGGAGTCTACTGGAATCAATGCATAATATACACTTATGTGGATTGAGATGAATTTTATAGCGTCTACAACAAAGAAATATTTGACGAAGATGATCTGGGTGGTCCTTACACTTAGTAGAATGATCCAGAAGGTCATCTAGGTAAGGTTGAACAATGTGCTTGATATCAAGGAAAGCATACGACATTGCTCTTTGAAATGTGGCCCCAACATTCTTAAGGAAAAAAGGGAGCTTCTTGTATGTGAAGGTACCCCAAGGACAGATAAATGCGGTCTTATGTTGATCATCTGGAAGAATATTGATCTTTTTGTAACCAGAAAACCCATCCATAAGGGAAAAGATCTCACTCCCAGCACATTCGTCAATGATCTAGTCAATAAAAGGAGTGGGATAGTTATCCTTAGGGAAATCATGGTTGATATCATGATAATCCACATAGACACGAATAGTACCCTAATTTTTATCCACAGGAACAATATTAGAAACCCATTATGTCAAGGGAATCAGAGAAATGAAGCTAACTTTAAGATGTTTTTCAACTTCTCCCTTGATGGTGGTTTCCTTTCTAGGGTGCATGGGATGAATATTTTGGTGAAAAATCTTCACTTAGGATAAGTAGGGATATCGTGCACAAATATACTTGGATCGATGCCAGGAATTTCTTCATAAGACTAAGCGAAAACGTCTCAAAACTATTGGAAGAGACTAGTATATACCTCAATCTCATCAGGAGAATAGGTCACCCCATTGTGGATGTTCTCGACGACCCATGGTTTAACGGAGATATCAATAGGCATCATTTGTGTAATTTTTTGCAGGTTACCCTCCGTGAAAACTTCATGTGTCAACATGGGCATCTGGAGTGGATGGGAAGGAGCTTGGGAAGCGAACTTCTCGAGATAGGTAGACATGGCACCAAGGCTAGGCATAAAAAAGGAATGATGATGACTATCATCCCAAGGAGGATCCTCAAGAGACATAACTTCCATGATGGCCTCATCAGTGGGAAATATCTCATTTAAGGGATCAGGAGAATCTGAAGTACCGAGCTAAGGGGATTGAGAATACACGTCAAGAGACACACTCAAAGGAATATGATCAGAGGGAGGAGGAGTTGAAGCTGAAATAAGCTCACAATAATCAATTTCTATTGGGCTTAGCAGCATCACATCACCAAATGAATCAATCTACTCAGGTGAAGGGATGATCCATGGATCAGAAGACCTAGAGATCATGTTTACCTGAGTAGTGTTGGGCGAAGGAAGAGAAAAAATACCCATAAGGGCAGGATCTTTAAAAATACCTAATGCTATGCTCTCATAAGGCATAGGAGTACGATCTACATATGAAACGTTGCTCTTAGAAGACGTGGAAGTTAAAAAGGACAATTGGTTCACAGTGATGATCTTTCCTTCATGTGGAAATAAGAGAACACGAAAGAGAGTGGATGGGACGCATAGCATGGCATGAGTCCAACTACAACTGAGGAGACGATTGTAAATGAGTTTGGCATCAATGAATTCAACCCCAACGTTAACCGTTTTCCCTTCTAACATAATAGGTAAACTAGCAAGAACACCAAGAGGGCGAGATTCCCTTCTGTCAAAAGCTTCTAAATCATTTGGAGATTGATTGAGGGCTAGAGAACCAAGGGCTTTCCAGCATGCAGAAGACATGATGCACGTGGATGCACCCTCGTCCATGACCGCTCGATGGATATTCTTTCCATTAATCCCAACATAAATAATCAAGGCAAGTTGGTGAGGGATATGTGGGATGAAATTTTTCAAATCGAAAGTGATAAGGCTAGAATTGGTGGGTTCAACCCCTCCGATGGTAGATAACAAAGCCTTCTGTTGCAATGGGCAACTCTGAAGGACTTTCAATGTAGACATAGTAGATGACGCCTGAACCAAATCCTCAACAATACTGTAATGCTGAGCGGCACAGGCATTGGGATTATAGGAAGACTTTTTGAGTACCCTTTTATAAGGTGGCCGTACAACAGGCTCAGTACTGGGCCTTTCGATGTGAAAAGGGCCAGAAGCAGGCAGGGGAGGAGGACCATCAACGATTTTCTTCCCTGCTGCCTTACACGGTTCAGTATAATATTTCGATTGGGTAGCGATAGAGATGGGTGCAGGACTGTTCATCATGAAAACTTGAGAGCCAAATGGGGCGGAGGACTGAGGTTGCTCCACCATCTGAGTTTGCTGCGATGGGAATGGTTCTTTAAGAATAGCCGGAGTGCCTTGAGTGAGTTTGAGCAGTCGACTCACCTCGGCCTATCGTGGACAGTCCTTGGTGTAATTCTCATCATCACAAATCAAGCAAGGGTACTTCGGTTTGAATTTTAAACCATCATTAGCATTAGGTTTCAAAGAATCCTCTTTCGGAGTATCGACGTTGGCCTTACCTTTGCCCTTCTTCTTACCCTTGGAAGCTTTATCCACTAGATTGGACTAGGCGACATTCACTTCTGTGGTCTTACTAGGATTCATAGGTAGCTTAGAAGCAATATCAGTGGAAGGAGCATATTTTTGCTTCGCGGGATTTGGAGAAGACTTTTGAGAAGTCTGAGACACAAAACCACTGATACCGTCGACAGATGGCATTGCCAGTGCTTTGGTAGTTCCATGTCACGGACCATTGGGCAAGAGTTTATACAATGTGTTGGACTGAGAGTACACAAGATCAAGGTACTGGGCACGCACAATGGCTTGTTCCTCAGTAACACATTCCCCCATAGAGATGTCCTTAGCAATCGGACCGATAAAAGAGGTAGTGAACCAATCAGTTAGAAGTTGATCAAGAATCACAAACTTGATCAAATGATGACACTGCCTCCATTCATGAATATGATAAAAGATATGAGTAGTCTGATCTCATTTCAAGGATGTGAGGAGGTATGTCCCAGTTTCATACCGAAATGGTAACTAAAAGTGCATGATAAATGCCATAGAAAGAGATTTGAAATCTTGAAAGATGTCATGAGAGAGTTCAATGTACCACTTTGCAACGGCACCAGTGAGAGTCCTTTCGAAAAGACGTAGTCAAATTTAAACGTCAACCCAAGAGTTAGAGGAGCACCAAAGATGGTAAGTCATAACATGCGCTTGGGGGTCTTCTCCAAACTTTCTATCAAATTTGGGACAATCACCAGGGATTTTAGTTGGAACTGGAGGCCAATATGGATTATGAAGGATAAGATCATTCATCAACTTTGACACATCGGGCAGTTCCAGTGTATCGAGAAAATTAAATTTCGAATTTAAAGGCATTGCAAGCCTTTGATAGAGACGAGTATTGGGATTCCAACCAGGTTGGGAGAAATTCTGCCCCCATATGTTCTATCCTAGAGGATTTTTTCCATAAGGGTTATAAGCCTGATAATTCTGCCCATACACCAGCTGAGGACAAGGATATTAATTCTGAGCAAACCAATGAGGTCCTATCTGAACAACATATGGATTTTTTTGTGAAATGTAAGCAGTGCCATGGGGTGGACCTTGTACCATATGAGATTGACCTTGAGGAATATAAGGTGGGCCCTGGGGCTGCACAGGTTGCCCCAGGGGTGCATGTTGACCTTGATGTTGCAGTTAAACAGGTTGTCCTTGGGGTGAAGGTTGGCCTAGCTATTGGGGTTGGACAATATGTACCTGGGGTAAAGGTTGGACTGGATGCTGAGAGCCACCAGGTTGTCCCTGAGGAACATATTGGACTGATGGTTGAGATGATCTAGGTTTCCTGTGAAGACCAGGTTAGCCCGACTACGATGAGCCAGGTTGCCCTTGAAAAATTGGTTGGCCCGGCTGAGTAGTAAAGGGTTGACCTTGTTGTACAAAATTTTGGCCTTGTTGAAAGTAAGGTTGGTTCTGTTGCACAAACGTTTTTCCCTAAGATGGATAGGTTTGCCCCTGGGGATCATAATATGCTCCCTATTGAATATAAGGTTGACCAAGAGGATGACAGGGTTTTTCCTATTGGACCGAAGGTTGTACTTGTGGACCATAAGGTTGTCCCTATGAACCATAGGGTTGTCCCTGTTGGACCAAAGGTTGTCTCTGAAAGGGTTTTCCTTGTGGAACATAGGGTTGTCCCTGAAGGTATGTGAACTGGTTGGGGTAAACTGGAATTTGAAGCATTTGAACATACAATTTACCTAGCGGGTTAGGCCCATGTAAATATATGTGATTTCCGTGCTCATCATAATAATGTGGAGGATTGATGGGAGATTTCATCTACTAAGAACCCTGAGGGATATAATTATGTTTTTGAATGGGAGACATGTATTGATCATACATCAAACCTTCAGGAATTGGATTAGAAGAGACGAGCGCACTACTAGTAGGTTGGACTCCTGAAACGTGAGGCTGTGATCCACTCACGACAGGCCCAACAGGTATCATGGAAGTGATTGGAGTCACCCCACGAACAATAGAAGATGGTGGTAATGACAAAATCACACTAACAACTAGTGTGGATGAAGCCACAAAGACAATGGACTTGGTTGGGACAGATGTAATGATCATCGACGTAACGAGAGTCGAGGGGGATGCACTCGATACAAACGACCCTTCAGAGGGAGTCGATGTACCCAACCATATCAGATTCTGATACAAAGATGTAGCACCAAAAATGATCTGACTCAACAAACGATAACTAGCCAGGAGTGATAAAGGCTGTGAGGATACATAAGGAAAATTCTCAGGAGGGAACTGATAGTCTCCCGTAGAAATATAAGTCTCTTCAATACTGATGGGACTCGTAGCATCCATGTCAGATGAAGACATTTTTTATGCGAAAATGCGATGAGAAGTGGCAAGAAAATCACGTGTTAGTGGCGATTCAAGTGGTTTTGAGGCAAGTGGTTCTGAGGTAGGAGGAGGATATTCTTCTTTGTCCCTGAAACCAGCCCAAACATCTTGAGGTTTCCAATTGATATCAAATGGTTCCTCAAGAGGATATCGAGTAGCAAGGGGTAGAATACTCGGAATAATAGAATGCTAGTAACCTATAGGCCTAGTAGGCTAAGGTGCCTCCGAAGAAACTTCAGGAGAAGGATTTCCACTACGAGGTAATGAAGGGGATGACGAAACTGGTGGTTCTGCCACCGTGACTTTGTCTCAAAAGCAGGAGAGAAAAGAGATAAGTAATTCGAGGCTTCAAGACCAAACACCAAGGACTTACTTAAGAACAAGCCAAGAAAATAACTTCAATGGGCGTGTGATCGTAGGTAATTCATTTTATGACACTAAAAAAAAACTTTGCCTTTTCATATTTTAAGAGTCAAGAAAAAGGCAAGAGGTGACTCTAGTCACTTTCAGGTTGAACGAGCGTGAAAGGACAAGTGCTCGATGATCTTTTCAATTTTAGAGAGTCGCAAAAATATCAAAATGACTACTCAGGAAATCTAAGCAAGAGGGTATACCAAGTTTCCGTGAACTACAATATACACCTTGGTGATCAAATGAAAGAGAAATGACCAAGGACTTAACGTACGTGAAGGCAGTCTCCCCGAATGTTGTGTTCAGTGTCTCACAGTTATAGGGTGGTAGGCTCGGATTCCTATTGATAAAGGATTGAAACCTATGAGGGTCTCCCTTCATATACTTGATGGTATGGGGAGCACAAGTCTATGCTAGTGCTGTCTACTGCCAGATGGTGAATGACAATTACTAGGTTTAATGATGCCAGAACATGTCACTAGCCTAGACCTCTAACTGTGAGCATTAGGTTTCAATGCTTCCTTAGGTTGATTGAGTTCATTTTAAAGTTGATCTTTAATTAATGTTGCAGTTTCAAGGCCCTACCGAATGTGATCTCGAATCTCTAATGCACAACTACATGCAGAAGAACATCATTCCAATTTGATGAATAGCTAGCTAAGAGAGGGATAGTAGTTCACAATGAAGCAACAATCAATTAAATACAAGAATAACTTTTCCTAATGCATCTAAGACAACCAAATTAGAAAACAAAAATATATTTCCTTGTTCACTAAAAGCTACCAATACAAAAGAACGTTTTTCATTTTCAAACAAAGAGAAAGAATGCAAATTTTGTTCTTTTAGATGAATGAGAAGCAAAATGCACTGTTACACTAAAAGACAAAATGAGTACTAGTTTTGAGTCACTTGAACTAGATGATAAAAAAAAAGAGACCAATCCAAAGAGAATGTAAAACACACTCAAAACAGAGACGCATTCCTTCAAGTGAAAGAAGACTTTCAAATCGACTCAGTGAGCAATGTGATCTATGCTGAGGGTGATAGAAGGAAGGTCAAACAGACACCAAGATGATAGTGCAATGACCCAACGACATGTATAGTCAAAGGAAAATATCAAACAATCAGTCAAAAAGCTGAAAAGATGAAAGATTAGACTGACTCAAACTCAACTTAGAAGCCTTAATGAGGAGGTAGCCGAACAAGCGACAAAAGTTACTTGGAAACCCTAGGATGCCAGAACCACACTGATCAGATGAGGGAAAAACAACTGATAGTAGTGAGACAGGAATCAGCGTGACTGTTTAGTTGTAATTCGTGCTGAAAAGGGGAAGGTGCACTTGTAAAATACTGTGTAACATGAAGGCTGAAATCTGCGGGCACGAGCAGAAGAGATAGAGTCATGAAAAAGGAGCATATGGTAGCACTATTGATAACGCAACATCTGGGTTGAGTCGGGACAAAAAGACAATTATGCAAAACTATGTTGAATGTAACAGCAGAAACAGAAAAGACTCTGACAAAAGCAGAAAAGACAAATGCACAATGAGCAAAGAGCTGAGAGGGATGAGTGAATATTGTTTTAAATGTAAATGTATTAATTAAATTTTTATTGTTTGTGATGCAAAGGCAAGTCTCCATAGGCATAGGAAAAACTCCATGAGTGTTGTAATGATTGTTTCTGATGTAATAAACTGAATTGAAGAATGAGGAATCGAATGGGTGGAAGGTATAGGTTCAGGAATGTTCACTTCGTATTCCTTGTAGAATGAAAAAAATCAAGGATTTATCTGTATAAGAGATTTAATATCAGTGTGCATGAGGTTAGAAAGCAGTAGAATGGAAGAGAGTGGAAGAATGTAAGAGTTGCAGGAGGTTGGAGAGTGGAAGAATAAGAATGAGTTGATAGAGATGTTGTGCATATCATGAGCTGATATGAAGTAGATATGAAGGTTGAAGAGGCAGAAGTGGAGGAGTATAATAGAGTTGATATCCAGGTAAATCAACATTTTGGTTTCATGTTGAGGGGATTGTAGTCTCCTTTCAAGTTGTAGCTTGATAAATTTCCAGTTGGAGCTGGGTGAGGTAGGAGCCTCCTGTGGGTTGTAGCCTCCAAAAAATATATGGCAGTTGGAGCTTCCTTGCAAGTTTTAGCATGTAGAAGTTGAGGTAGGAGCCTCCTATGAGTTATAGTCTGCAGAAAATACATGGGAGTTGGTGCTTCCATTTCAAGTTGCAGCTTGATAGATTTCTAGTTGGAGTTGGTTGAGGTAGGAGCCTCCTGTGGGTTGTAGCCTGTAGAAAATACATGGGATTTTGTGCTTCCATTTCAAGTTGTAGCTTGATAGATGTCTAGTTGGAGCTAGTTGAGGTAGGAGCCTCTTGTGGGTTGTAGTGTGCAGAAAATAGATGGGAGTTGGAGCTTCCTTGCAAGTTGTAGCTTGCATAACTTGAGATAGTAGCCTCTTGTAGGTTGGAGCCTACATAAAATCAATGGTGAGAGGGAGTTGGAGCTTGCCTTTGCATCACAACAATAATAAGATGTGGTTTTCTCCCTTATGGGTTTCCACTTATATCTGGTATCTATGTGCTTCATGATTATGTGTTGATGTGATGTTTTAATCTTCTTAATTAATTTTTGTCCACACATTCAGTTTTTTGATTCATTATGCATTAAGTTTCTTATAAAATGTAGTTAATGGGTGTAAAGAAAATAGTTTTTAAATCTTGTATGAATGTGCCTCAGCGTGAATTCACACACCCCCCCCTCCACCCCCACCCCCTTATCAGTTTAGCTAAGGGTTCATCATTATTTTTCCCTTGTCCTTGACATGAAAATGAAAAGTCAATAACTTGCAAAGGATATGAAAAGTAGCGATGTAAGACAGACACATGGAACACATCATGCATACATGCAAATTATGTAGGTAACATGAGCCTATATGCTACTAG
Source organism: Pinus albicaulis (assembly GCA_034641835.2). Classification (NCBI taxonomy): domain Eukaryota; kingdom Viridiplantae; phylum Streptophyta; class Pinopsida; order Pinales; family Pinaceae; genus Pinus; species Pinus albicaulis. The sequence continues at coordinate 817,284,082 of CM076580.1, forward strand.
CCCTTTCTTCTCTATGACTTCAAATGGTCCCATAGATTGTAGATATAATTTTACTCCATTCTCGAGTTTTATAAAACTATTTTTAGATCTTACTGTAGAAATTATACAAGCATATGTATATCAATGAATTCAATCCAATCAACCAATGTACTAAAGCTAGATATTGAATCCTTACAAATCGATTGCAGAAAATAAACACAGTTTCCAATCACAACAAGTAAAGAAAGAAGCAAATCATACCACAACAGAGATATTTTCCCAGGGAAATATTGCTACTCAAAACCCCTCTATATTCTATTGTATACTCACCATGTAATCATGAAACAATTACAATGCACTCTTCTCACAAGAGTCTCCTAAAATCTCACAACTATCTCACACTGACCTCGACAAAATCGACCGACACTTAGCCAATTTCCTACCTCTAATCAACCTGCCTTGCTTGTGCAATTCATGTGGAATGAAATCCCTATTCTTTAGTAATTTTATCCTTCCAAAACTGTGCAAGGATCATGGGAAATCAAATGGATTTCTGACTCCATGCGGGAAACCTACTTATGATACAACTAATAGTTAACATCCCTTTTACCTTTGTCTCAATTGGGTATCCATTGGAACTAACATGCATGTAGCTATTAATATTAAATCATCAGTTGCATGGTAGATCACTGCATGTGAATTAAATTTGATTTTATTCACTTGATCTCTCACTAGTGCAACAAGTAGCTACAACTAGTTCAACTGACTTTAACTCAATAAATTGAGTTAACTGATTTCTCATTCATTAAACTAATGCACTAATTGTAATTAGAACTCCCTAACTAATAGAATCACTCTGAATTCATCACCAAACACCCTTAACTCTAAATTCATGAGCTAATTGAGTTTATCACACTTAGTTAACTACTACAAGTGATTATGAGATAAGATTACATTTTATTGTCCAATTTCATTAAGGGAAAATTAAATTAGACACACATTTCTTGTTGACTTTCCAACACTCTATTAGGTCCCTATATTACTAGTATAGTCCCTTATTGTTATTAGTGTAGCCCCCTTATTTTTATTATTGTACCTTTGTAACCCCCATTTTGTTATTACTGTGCCCTTAAATTATTATTGTTAGGTCAGCTAGGATTACATTGTGGCCCACTAGGATTACATTATGGACACATGGACTCCTATATATAGAAAGGAGGTTTGGTAAATTGTATCATCCAAGAATTTTTCATTTATGTAATGTATTGGAGGTTTCCCCCTCGAAGTGGCTTATTTCTAAGGCATTGATATCTCTTTTCTTCTATTTTTGGAGTTGGTTACACAACATTTGGTATCAGAGCTTTGAATTCTAGGGTTTCGCTGCTCCAAACAGGTCATCGTGGAATTTTTGCTATAAATTTTTTTCTACAAAGTTTCAGAAGCTAAAATTTTTAGGGTGCGAAACTGAAATCTTGAGGAAGATTTTCTAAATATTTCAGAGCTTGGTTCACAATATTTTCAGAGATATGATCTGTGGAAGTTAGGTATTTTTTCAGGCTCCTAAACAGGTCATCGTGGAATTTGCGCTATAACGTTTTTTCTACGAAGGTTCAGAATCTGAAATTTTTAGGGTGCGAAGCTGAAATTTTGAGGAAACTCCTAAAAAAATTTCAGATCTTGGTTCGCAATTTGTTTGGAGATATGATCTGTGGAAGGTAGTGATTTTTCAGGCTCACGAATTTCATCACAAAGAGGTGATCGTGGGAAAAGTTCAATAACTCTCTCTCTAAGCATTCGATTGGAGTTTCATAAAAAGTTGTCACAAGCACATGGACTGTAGTTTCTTTTCTATCAATTGCAGAGGCGAAGGATGAAACAGTGACACGTGGCAAGTCGTACAAGTTTTCTCTATTGAACCAGTCCATAATTAGGTCATTATGGGAGATTGGACATAACTTTTTCTTGGAGAATCCAAATCAGGTCATACCTGTGGCATTCAAAAGAGAATTTATAGGGCTAATTTAGTGCTAAATTTCAAATATTGAAGAGACGCAATCATATAGATAATCCAATTTCAATATCGAGCTCCTCAAAAGCAAGAAAAAGGTGTGTTTTTTTTTTTTTTCCGAATTGCATAAGTCTTGTTTGAAGAATCAATTTGAATTGATTCCAAGGGCATATTGTAGAATAGATATCAGTATTGGGTTCTAAAATATGCCTCGTAAAAATAATTGAACACCCATTAAGCCTTCAGAATGCTCTACTATGACTCATGAAGATGAAGAATTGCAACATGATCTATCAAAATTACAAGAGCAAGTGCAACAAATTTCACTCTCGCAAAGAGCAACAAAAAATGAAGCTAAGATGGATGGCATGGAAGCTAAGATGGATGACATGAAAGAAAACATGGAAAACATGAAGAATTATCTAAAAGCAGACATAGAAGGTTTGACAAAGTTGATACAAGAAATGTTTCCTAATGGTGAAAAGATAGTAGAAGAACCTCATGATGAGAACAAAATAAATGTTAATCGTGATTTCATAAACTCTAATGTTTGTGGGAAGAACCACCATATTCCAAAAATGGATATGAGGAAGTTTGATGGAAAGGATCCTGTAACATGGATACTACAGATGGAGCAATATTTTGATCTCCATAACGTGCAAAACACTCAAAAGGTACGCATTGCAACTTTACATTTAGAACAAAATACATTTGTATGGTATCGATGGCTTTGCTCCCATAAAAAAATTGTCAATTGGTCAATTTTTACGGAGGAAATGATAGCACATTATGAGGATACAAAGAGCAACACCTTCTTTAGCCAATTGATAAATCTCAAACAAAAGGGTTTAGTGGGGCAGCACATTGAAGACTTCCAAAAATTGAATATAAGGGTAATTGGTATTCCAGAGGAACACAGGATCGATCTCTTCATAGGCAATTTAAAGGATAACATCCAACATTAATTTCGTGTTTTGGAACCAAATTCATTGGAGAAGGCATTCAGGTTGGCAAGAAAAGTTGAATGTAAAATAATGGCGACAAGGAAGCCCACCACTCAATTCTATAAAGAAGGAAGTGTTGCTACACCTAGATTTCCACAACCTACAAGGTTGACACCACAACAATTGGAAGAAAAAATAGCAAAATGGCTTTGCTACAGTTGTGATAGAAAATACACTAAAGGTCATAAGTGTGCTGAGAAGAAATTATTTTACATAGATTGTGAAGAGGAAGAAGAAAATGAACAAGAAGAGCATATACACCAGGAACCAGCTCTAGAAGAGGAAGAAATGAATCCGACCATATCGTGTAATGCACTAGCAAGAATTACCACTCCTCAAACTCTTAAGATAGAAGGATATATCAAAAAGAAAAAGGTAATAGTTTTGATTGATTCAGGTAGCACCCATAATTTTATTCATTATAAGGTAGCCAAGGAACTAAATTGTTTCCTATACCCAGCACCAGAATGTCAAGTGATGGTTGCAAATGGAGGAACTATAAATTGCTCTGGAAAATGCCATAAAATCAAGCTAACCATGGGGGAATATGTATTGAATAGTCCAATGCTTTCCATTCCTATGGGAGGTGCTGATGTTGTACTAGGAGTACAATGGTTACAATCTTTGGGGATGGTAGCTTTTAATTTTCAAGAACTTTTCTTGAAATTTTTTTTAGAAGGAAAGGAAGTTGAATTATGGGGTATTGCGGGGAAGCCGGGAAAGATAATAAGCTCTAATGTCATGACAAAGCTTCTAAAAAAAGAACAACGAGGCGTCATTGCACAATTATGCTCACTAGAAGTTCCAACATCAAAATCATCTATTTCTGCAGATATCCAACAAGTCTTGGACAATCATTCCAAGGTGTTTGAAACTCCCAAAGGACTCCCACCTATTCTTGATCATGATCATGCTATTCATTTGATTCCAGGAAGTGTTCCTCCAAACATCAGGCCTTATAGATATCCTTACGTCCAAAAGAGCGAAATTGAACGTATGATTGAAGAAATGTTAGAGGCGGGTATAATTCAACCTAGTCAAAGTTCTTTCTCTGCTCCTGTAGTATTGGTACACAAGAAGGATGGATCATGGCGAATGTGTCCGGAATATAGGGAGCTCAATAAGCTCACCATTAAAGATAAATTTCCCATTCCTGTGATTGATGAATTATTGGATGAATTACATGGAGCAATTTATTTTACCAAGTTGGATCTTCGTTCAGGATATCATCAAATTAGAATGAAGACTGAAGATATTCCAAAAACAGCATTTCGAACTCATGAGGGTCATTATGAATTTTTGGTCATGCCTTTTGGCCTTACCAATGCACCATATACATTTCAAGGGTTGATGAATTCCATTTTCAAACCCTTCCTTAGAAAATATGTGCTAGTATTTTTTGATGATATACTAATCTATAGCAGGTCTTGGAAGGATCATGTTGAACATGTTGACAGGGTGCTCAAACTATTTCAGGAGAAACAATTATATCCAAAAACATCCAAATGTTTATTTGGAGTACAAGAGGTGGAATATCTGGGTCATATTGTATCTCACGAGGGTGTTAAAGTAGACCCTAACAAAATTAAGGCCATTAAGGAATGGAAAGTCCCCATAACCATAAAGCAATTGCGAGGATTTCTCAGGTTAATAGGGTATTATCGCAATTTTTTTAAGAATTATGGGAGAATAGCAGCACCTCTAACAACATTATTGAAGAAAGATGCATTTTCATGGACTCCTGAAGCAACTAAGGCATTTGAACATCTTAAAGAGGCAATGTGCCTAGCACCGGTCTTAGCTACACCAGACTTCACAAAAACCTTTATTGTGGAATGTGATGCCTCAGGAAATGGAATTGGTGCAGTTTTAATGCGGGAAGGAAGACCCATTTCTTTTGAAAGTCGTCCAATCAAAGGAAAGTATTTACAGAAACCTATTTATGAGAAGGAAATGTTAGCAATACTGCATGCACTAAAGAAATGGAGAATTTACCTAATGGGAAGACACTTCAAGGTAAAAACTGATCATGATAGTCTTAAACACTTTTTGGAACAAAGACTATCTTCAGAAGAGCAGCAAAAATGGGTCACAAATATGTTGGGTTATGACTTTGAAATAATCTACAAAAAGGAAAGCTTAATGTTGTTGCAGATGCACTCTCAAGAAAGAATGAAGAGGTGGAAGCATTGCTTTGTGCCATTTCTATTATCCAACCAGATTGGATAACCGAAGCAAGAGATGAATTGAAGAAGGAAAAAGATGTATGGACACTCATTCAAAAGTTGCAGCAAGATCCTAGTACATCTGATACATTTAGTTGGAAAAATGATTCCTTATGGTACAAAGATCGCTTATATCTTTGTAAGAATTCCAACTAAAACAAAAGATTCTTCTGGAATTGCACACTTCTCCTTTAGGAGGACACTCAGGATTTTTAAAAACTTACCACAGGGTGAAGAAAGAATTATTTTGGGATGGCCTTAAATCTGATATTCAAAAGTTTGTGGCGGAATGTTTGGTTTTCCAGCAGAATAAAGTTGATACAATTAAGACCTCGGGACTTCTACAACCTTTATCCATTCCAAGTCAACGTTGGGAGGAGATTTCAATGGATTTTATCACAGGTTTACCTAAGTCCGAAGGAAAGAATGTCATCATGGTGATAGTTGATAGACTTACCAAGTATGCACACTTTTGTGCATTATCTCATCCATTTAAAGCAAGTACAGTTGCTACTACATTTATGGACAGAATTCAAAAGCTACATGGAAGCCCAAGGGTTATTGTGAGCGACAGTGATCCCATTTTTACTGGAAATTTTTGGACGGAGTTATTTTCTTGTTTAGGTACTCAATTAGCTCATAGCTCATCTTATCATCCTCAATCCGATGGTCAAACTGAGATAGTAAATAAATGTTTGGAAGGATATCTTCGTTGTTTTGTATCTGATAAACAAACACAATGGGTCAAGTGGTTACCTCTCGCTGAATGGTGGTATAACACTTCCTTCCATACTGCAGCAAAAATGACCCCATTTATGGAACTTTATGGATATCATCCACCATCCATCACATCATCTTTGAGGGAAAATTTGAAGGTTCAAGCAGTGGAAGATCACATCGAGCATCAGCAAGAAGTTCTCCAACTCTTAAAGGATAACCTGAATTTGGCACAAAATCGAATGAAACAACAGGCAGATCAACATCGTAGCGAGAGAAGTTTTGATGTAGGAGATTGGGTATTTTTACGGCTACAACCATATAAACAAATTTCCCTCAAGCAAGCTAAGAAGGATAATAAATTATCGCCAAAGTACTATGGTCCTTACAAGGTGTTGCAAAAGATTGGTACTATGGCATACAAATTGGAGCTTCCTGCTTCTTCACGAGTGCATCCACTTTTCCATGTTTCATGCTTAAAGAAGGTTATAGGTGAAAATATTCCAGTTCAAACAATATTTCCAGAACTTGATGAGGAAGGAAAATCATATTGGAACCGGAAGCAGTCACGGAAACAAGAACTCGACAACTACGGAATCGATCAATTTCAGAGTATCTCATCAAGTGGAAGAACTTACCCACTGAAGATTCTACATGGGAGGATGAGAATTTTATACAGAAGCACCCGGAGCTACTCAAGTGTTGAGGACAACACTCTTTTTGAAGGAGAGGGGCATGTTAGGTCCCTATATCACTAGTATAGCCCCTTATTATTGTTAGTGTAAACCCCTTATTGTTATTGTTGTACCCTTGTAACCCCCATTTTGTTATTATTGTGCCCTTAAATTATTATTGTTAGGTCGGCTAAGATTACATTGTGGCCCACTAGGATTACATTATGGCCACATGGACTCCTATATATAGAAAGGAGGTTTTGTAAATTGTATCATCCAAGAATTGTTCATTTATGTAATGTATTGGAGGTTGCCCCCTCAAAGTGGCTTATTTGTAAGGTGTTGATATCTCTTTTCTTCTATTTTTGGAGTTGGTTACACGACACACTCCCTCTCAACAAGAAAGGGATTATCTGCCACCCCGATTCTGCCTCTATGGTATTCAAATTTTCTCCTAGTGAGCACCTTCGTTGAAATATCTACATCCTGATATTTCATGGGAATGTACTGAAGTAACATAATGTGCCTATGAACACAATCTCTGAGATGGTGGCACTGTATATCTATGTGCTTGGAACTATTGTGGAATACCAGATTAACCGAGAGTTTAATGAAACTCTAGTTATCACAATGTATCACAGCCGGATCCATCTGAGAACCAAACAAACCAACCAGGATATTTCTCATCTAGATGGCCTCACATGCAACTTGAGTTGTTGACATGTACTCTGCCTCGGCTGAACTGAGTGCCACAGATCATTGCTTCCTACTGTACCAAGAAATTTTTATCGATCATATGCTAAAGATCTCTCCTGATGTGCTCTTTCTGTCTGATGGACTGCCTGCCCAATTTGCATCTGTGAAGCCTTGAAGCTTCACTCCCTCTATCCGTTTGTACCATAATCCATACTCTGTAGTGCCCCTGAGATATCTCAAGACATGCCTCCCCACCTTCCAAAAGAGCTTGGTTGGCTTAACCATAGCTTAAATCAGTTGGTTAACTGTGTATCAAATGTCTAGTATAGTGTTCACCAAGTACATCAGTGAACCCACTAGCTGCTTGTAGACAGTAGTGTCCACTACCTCTCCTGAAGTAGCATCCTCTTTCCTCCAATTTACTGGAAGAGGATTATCCATTGGTTTAGATCTCTCCATGTGAAACTTACCCATAATCGCTTTGGCATACTTGCCTTGAGAAACAAATAGCTCACCATCCCACTGCCATATTTCCAAACCAAGGAAATAGTGGAGTCCCATGTCCCTCATTTCAAACTCCCTTTCAAGATCCTCCTTGCAATAATTTATCAGCAGCTCATCACCTGTCAAAATTAGATCATCAATGTAAAGTATGATAATTAAGAGCTTACCATCAACCATAATCTAGTACAGGTTCGCATCCGCTTCACTTTTTGTGAAGCCCAACCCAGTGAAATAGCTGTCAATCTGAGTGTACCAAGCACGAGGTGCTTGCTTCAGCCCATACAATGCTCTCTTGAGTCTACACACATGCGACTCACTATCAAAGATCTCAAAACCTTTTGGCTTCTCTATGTACACTTCTTCCTCAATAACTCCATTGAGAAACACAATTTTCACATCCATTTGATGTATCTACTACCCCATCTGTGCTGAGAGTGAAAGTATAGATCTAATCGATGAGTATCTTGCAACCGGTGTGAAATTCTCCTCAGAGACAATCCCCTCAACTTGTGAGAATCCCCAGGCCATAAATCTAACCTTGTACTTCTCCACACTCCCATCTGTCACTTGCTTCACCTTATAGATCCATCTAGATCCAACCACTGATTTTTCGACCGGTCTTGGGACAACTTCCCATGCATTTTTCTTGATGATGGAGTCATACTCCTCAACCATAGCATCAACCCAAATTGGTTGTTTCACTGCTTCCTCAAAGGAGGATGGTTCTGTCACAATACACTTGCTCATAAGAACCATGTATCCAGTAAACCTGTCTCAAGACTGTCTCTGTTTACGCAGTGAAGTAGGTGCTCCTACATGCTCTACCGCATCAAGTCTTAATCTATCAGCTTCTGTGGTGCGCCTTCTACCATTTCTGGTGGATGAATCTACATTGGTGTTTTCTGCCACTCCATGATCCTTTGTGTTATCACCAAATTGATCTTGATTGGTTGCTCATCAATCAACACAATGTAACTCTTTCAAACCACTTCTAACTGAAGATTAGCCTCTTCAGTTTGAGAGGGCACTCTCAAAGGGCGGTTTATTATTTTGAATAAAGATAATACTAGATGTATAACTCTATGAAATGTAACTTGGTTTTGTATGATTGCAGGTTGAAAAATGCAGGCTTGCTACCATTGGGCTATGGATTCAACATTAGTGGTTTTAGTGATAGTGGTTATTCACATGGAAGCTGAGGCAGATAGAGGTTTTTAACAAAGATAATTCATTCATATAACATAGGACAACACAGTAGAAGTCATGGCATAGTATTATGAATTCTGAGTAATTAGAGATGACATCTACTGAAAATGATTAAACATAAAGATACAGATCAATAACACATCAAAAACCTCATGAGAATCTCAAGTCTGGAAGTATAATGTCACTTTGTATTACTGATAATGGGTAAAACATACAAGAAACGATTTGGTGAAATATTCTCCAACCCTTTTCTCTTCGATGTTTACTCTATAAATAGACTTTATTTACAATGTAGATGATCTGCCTGGCTGGCTAGATCTTTGAATTATACTCTGACACCTATCATAGCTGAAACCACTAACTTGAAACAGAAAAAAAGACAGCTACCCTTTAAAGAAAAAAAACTCCTAACAGGACTCTATATCCTATTTATTACATTCATTTATCCTATCAATGAAATAGTTACATAATGGTTACATAATGTGTTAGCCACCTATAAATTCTGATATACCTAGTGGTGGCTAAAATTGTTTTCAAGCCTTCAAGAGATTTATTTCCTTTGAAAATCTATCATCCTTGAAGTCTTATGTTTTTCCTACCCTGGAGGTTCATCTTCACTATTGTTTCCATCTTAAAGCCATGTTGATTCACCAAAAAAAGTTGTTCCAAAGGCCACTAAAACTGCCCATGTCCACTTATTTCCCTTCATTTTCATAAAGCCTTATTTCCATAGTTTGACACACTATTTCCCTTTAAAATCCTCCAAAATCCCTTTAAACCTCTAAAAATCCCTTTTATAGGTTTAAAACACCCCTTTTCCCCTTTACCGAAAGCCAAAAAATTCTTGAAAAACCTTCATTTTTGGCCTAAAAACCCAGTTTTACACTAAGGCCTTAAGCCCCTTTCGACCTTAGCCCTAACCCATTTTCTGCATGTGACCCAGAGCCATAACCAGGCACTAGCCCTTATCGCTAATCACAATCAAAGCTTCCTTTTTCCTGAATTTTCCTTTATTCTTCAAATATTCCGATGCGATGAGCCCTTTCTCCTCCGATCCCTGATTTGATCCTGACTGTTGAATCCACAAGAACCAACGGCTAGGATTTAATCGTGCTTCACATTTTCCTTTCCCCTTTTCACCTTTTCGCTGGTCACCGATTAGATCTCCACCGTCGATCTTTCCAGATCCAACGACCAGCGTTCCATTGCATCGCTCCATTGGTTCTCTGCTGCACTCATCACTCGCGCCCGTCGATTTGATCTGGACCGTTGAACCCACAAGAACCAATGGCCAGGATTCAATTGTGCTCCACTCACAACCCTCCTTCATATCCTCACCGATTAAATCCTGACTGTTGATCATCCTTCAGATCGAACGGCCAACGCTTAATCGCACATCACAAATCCAAAGTCCCATTCTCTTTTTCACCTCTGACGTGTGATCCCCGATGTAATCCAAGCCATCCATTTCGCCAGATCCAAAATTTCGAACTTCATCGCATCGTGCTCATCCATTACAAGATCCTCCACCATCCCAACCTTCGATTTCATCTCCACCGTCGATCTCTCTTCATATTGGACGGCCCGCGTCTCATCGCTCCATCACATCGACAAAACACAAAATCTTAGTCCCTCTTCCTATCTCCTCTGATGCTGATTCCCGATTTAATCTCAGCTGTCGAATCCACAAGAACCAACGGCTAAGATCATATCGCACTCCATTCATAAGTCCTTAATCATTGACCCATCTTTAATCTCCTCCGTTGATCTCTATCATGATCTGACGACCCTCATTTAACCCGCCGATATTTTCCCCTGTACTCCTGGTCTCACCACCAATGCCCCCGTTTCCTCTCATTTTCACCTTTTTCCTATGTATTTTCCCATGCATAAACTTTTACATTTTAACACTAAAGGTCATTTTTTCCACCTATTCTGTTTAAACCTTGGTTTTCGTGGTATTGCGTCATGAAAACTTTCTCCACCATGGGCCCCGCATACACTTTACCCTGTAGCTCTTCATCCATCGCGTTCAACCCGCACTGTTGGATTTGGAGCCTCCAATCCAACGGTCGACGATCAATCTCGCGTAATTTTTGAGTTTTTCCCATAGTGCACAAATTTTACATGATAAAGGTGGTTTTAGAAATCCACGTGTTGAACGCTAACCTATATCGCGTTCTAAAAGCTAAAACTGCCTCCCCCCCATTTCATTTTGCAAAAACCGCTGCCGATTTTTCGCCATACCGCCTACCCTCCCCCGCAACGTCATTTTCACTTTAAATCACAGCCGTAGATCATCCTAATCTAACGGTCCATGTTATATCATGACTTCATTCACCTACCATTTCACCGATCTCCCAAATGACTTCATTAACCAATCTCCTCTGTTGATCATCCTAATCTAACAGTCCAGGTTCATCCTCATTCCCAAAACTCCAAAGCACCTGGTTAGTTGCTTTGCTAGATTTTTCATCCATTTTCCGCTGTAATCACATTCTTCCTCACTACTCCTCCTCCACCCTAGAGCCTCTGCGAGCAGTCTAAACCCAGCCCGCATGGATTTCTTAACATGTTTATCATATGTTTGTAGGTTTTTTAATGGTCGATGAAGGAATTAATGTTTTACAGTCACAATGGTGACACAAAAGCTCAGATGGCAATCTCAGGGCCACAAAACAACATCAAAGGGTATCAGTACAGAAGCAGTCCGAGCAATCAGCAAAGTGAAAGCATAAACAGAGTTAAACAGGTTGAAGTACAAAGAGACAGAGCAGTTATTAGTGTAGAATGTTGAATGACACAGACGTAGCCCATCTCCATGCTCAAAGGCCTACCAAGCAGTTATTTCACCAGGGAAGCTACTACAAAATGTCAAAAGCAGTTATTTAGAAGTATGGGAGTCCTCATAGCCCATTCTTCACTTCACTCACACCAAGAAGATAACAACACCACTCCAGATGGTTTCTCCTCTCAAGGACACCCGTGGGTGATTTCAATCATATCAAAATGGTCTCAACAAGCTACAAAGTTATTGATCCTGTCTAAAATTTAATGTTATGTTTATGACACAGCATGGAGCATTCGAATGCCCTCTCTTATCTCTGAATGATCATTTTAAACTTTCTTCAAATACTTTTCCTCAATTTTCCATATAAAGACTCTTCGAAGTCTCATTGTAAAAGGTTGGCATTTTGTGAATTCTAAAGTAATACATATTGTTTCTTTGAAGAAGCATTGGTGTTATAAAAGAGTGTGGAAGTCTCTGTGTTTTCTGTTGTTGAAGGAGGCTGGACCTTCGGATCCCTGAGCCTGGTTATGGTGAAGTAATCTCTATTGTTAATGTTATGTCCCATTTATCACTCTGTTCCATTATGCTTTGACTTACAGTAGGATAAAAAGTTTAGGCATAGAAATGTATCTTAGAAGCACCTCTGACCTGTTTATCCTTCAATGTTTACATGTTTTCTGCTACTGAATTATGACAAGGTAGTCTAACAACTCTCTTAAATAATCAGTTCATTTTATTTCAGAAATGGTTAATTCAGTTGTGTGAAATATTTTTTAGGCGTTCCCTCTTTCTTTACGACTGAATATTGTATTTGAAATCTCCCTTTGATTTTGAATGCTTGCAATTTGACAGAGAGGCTTGTCTCAATCATACCCTCTGTTCATTATTTTAATTATTGTGTTAAAGGTCTCTATAATTGCAGTCTTATATGTCTAAGGCCTTCCCTCTTCTTTGAATGCAATTGTATGTCTTTGTTAATTGAGCCTTCAGCAGTAAAATTGTAGGAGGAAATAGGGCGTTCCCTGAATCGTATAGTTCATCAAGAAGGTTTTAGTCTGCATTTCTCTTTCCTTTGAGTGTTTATATTTATTAAGTCCAAAGCAGTGAGCTTACTAGAGGAAATAGGGCATTCCCCGAATCTTTTAAGCCATTGTGAAAGGGTTTAGCTTGTTTTCACTTTTAGTCCTTAATGTTCATCCCATTTCACCTATATTATTCAACAGATCCTTGACCAAGTTATATTTTCCCTTTGGTTTCCCTTCCATCTCAGTCAAAACTTTTGGGACTTTCACATGACTCCATTTCCCAATGGCTTGTAGATTCCCATGCTCTATCTATACCAAATGAAACACATTTGTCCAACCAAACAAACAAAACAAACAACCCTTCACATCATAACTAGCCTAAAATAAACTATTAAAGCTTTCAAGACATATCATTATAACAACATAGAGAGATCCCTCTCTGGATCCAGGAGGGCTAGATCCTGAGATCCCAAAGCAGTTTTGATGTTGTCTTCTCTTTTGGTTAGTCGATCTACCAAAACACAGGAACCCCAACATAATGGCAATCACGGTGGGACCTATTGAGTATATAATAGTCTAGCTAACTCTTGTGCACTCCTTAGTCCTACAAATCTCTAAGAAAATCAATTAGTAAGCCATAGAGTAGACTCTGTTTGTTTGAGCACCTAGCTAAGTGTAAGATTAGATATAAGACACTCTCATAGCCATAAAATGTGCAAAATCCAAAAATATCTCAGATTGGCTTCATAATAAACATGGTGGTGGAACCATAAAACAATTTTACCTTCACAAAAAGCTAAAAAAATTTCCACCTGGCGATTCCATTAGCCCCAGTAGGCCTATTGCCCATCTAGGTCTCCATATTTCTTTAGTACTGTGTTAACCAGCCTTGAAGAAATTGAGAATCCTAGTCCCATATTAGATAAGACATTCTAAGAGGCTGAACTTTCAATAAAGTTCCTACAAACCTCCGCATCATTCATTTTTGAAAAGCAGTCTCGCTTCACATAGGATCAAAACTAGATCTCATCCAGACCCTAATCCTCCTACAATAGTTGAAAATATAGAGATAATTCTGTGGCAGACTTCTAGAGCTGGAAAATCAGCTGCTGATAGGAACATTCCAAGAACAAAATCTCTCCCTGAAAACCTTGTTGTCTTGAAGGATTTATACTTTTACTTACATCATAATAAGAACATCTTTAGAACTAGATCTCAAAGTGATCTAAACCAAACTGATCTTGAAACTGTAGGTTTTCAACAGAGCTTTAGTAGGGAAGCTTCACCACCACTTTAGCCTTTTTTATAACCAATCTACTCAAAACCAGTTTGTTGGCCCAAGTGTTTCTTCCACTCCAAACCATACCACCATTGTCTAAAACACTCCATTGCATCCCACTTTCCCTCTTGTCAATCCACCCACTATAAATCCACCTTTCTTTCCAGCCATGGTAGCATGGTATGCCCCATTAGTGCTACCACAACCTATGGCTCCTTTTCCAAATGACTATCAGTGTAGAATTCCCCATTTCACTAGAAAAGAATCTACCACAGCTCAACAACATGTAGATAGGATGGAAGATGCTTTTGACTATATGGAAATAGAAGATGAGAGCGTCAATATGAGAATATTTTCTCAAATTTTGGGAGGATAAGTAAAGAGGTGGTTTAAAGGTATAACCCCTAATAGCATCAATGATCTTCCCTCTTTGCACCAAAATTTCATAAACAAATGGGAAATCAAAAGCAACCCCCTCCAGATATTAGCCAAATATAAAAGTCTTAAAAGAAATCAGGGGGAGAGCGTTCATGATTACTCCAACAAGTTTAACAATGTCTACAACATGAAACCTCCCCAAGGCATGGCCTTGGTAAAATATCCTAAAGGCTTTGATGTTGATATGGCCTATCAGCTAAGGGAGAGAGATTATGTAACTCTATAAGACATGAAGAAGGGAGCAGTGAGTGTAGAAGCAAACTTAATTGAAAAAAGAGCTAGGCTAAGATCAAAGAAGAGGGTAACTTATAAAGATGATTATGCACCCTCGACCTCATCCTCTAATACCCTGACAACCTAGTGAAGGTAATGGAGAAAATGCTTGAAAAGATAAACTTGAGTGATAGAGTGCCACCAAGAGAACCTCAAAACAACCTCCAAAATAGAAACAAAAACCAGAACTTTAGAAGAGAAAACAATCAAGATAGGCAAAGAAACAATGATCAACAAATTAGACCTCCCTTCCAACAAAACTATGTAGATCAAGAGGAAGAAAGGGAGATTGAAAGTTTGGAAGAAAACCATGTAAACTTGATTGGATTAGGCAGTGGGGATGATGTTTTCCTCATTGCAGAAGAACAAGGTTTCTTCTCCTCAGAACTAAAGGAAGATACATATGAGGAGTCTGAGGATTATAGATTGGGGTTTGAGAATGCAATCATGGAAATGCACAAACACTATGATCTAAGAAGCAAAGGGAACATAGATAATCCAAATGACAAAAACACTAGCTCTGTTGTTAGGAAAAACATAGAAAATCAGCCTAAGAAAACAACAGAAAAAACCCGCATTTTGACTAAAAAGACAGATTTAAAAAAAGAGAAAAGTAGCCAGCCAAATGTTGGAGAGAGTTGCCCTAGTACCTCTACTAGTTGCCCTACTAAAACAGCTCAGATTGATAGTCCTAATAAATCTCAACGAGTCAAAATTGTTGAAAGAAACATAAGTGAGAAAACAGATGTAAATACAACAAAATCAATAGTTCCTTTCAGCCTTGAGGGAGAGATTGCAAAGATTAAAATTAACATACCTCTGGCTGAATTAGTAACCCAAGAAGTGTACAGAAACCAGGTCTTGAAATCTCTGAATGTACATGTTGATACTGATACTTTAAACTTGACAGATGATAAGCCAGAGTTATTGTTTGGTCCTAAAATTGAAGTAAAATATCAAGAAGGGGATGTGCCTCCCTTCTATGTCAGTCTAAACATACATGACAAAATTTTACACAATGCCATGCTGGATTCAAGAGCATCACACAACCTTATACCTAAAGCAGTAATGGAAAGCCTAGGCTTAGAGATTACTAGACCATATAAAGACTTGTATTCCTTTGATTCCAGAAGGGTCCAATGCTTGGGGTTGATTAAAGATTTGTGTGATAACTTGTCTCAACTTCCTGCCAAGAATATTGTAATGGATGTGGTAGTGGCTGAAATTCCCCCAAAATATGGCATGCTCTTGTCTAGATCATGGGGAGCTAAGATTCAGGGTACCCTTCAAATGGATATGTCTTATGCCACCATAACCGTGTTTGGTCAAACCAGAAGATTATATAGGGAAAACCTCATGAAATACATGGTGAGCAACAAGGAAAAACCTCACAACACTCCTGTTTACTCCACCCATTCATATCTAGATTCCTTCATTTTATACAATGAAGATGAAGTCACCCAAAAAAAGGAAGAATATGAGCAGAACATTAGTGCACCAGATCATTCAGAATTGTCTTCCTCTCAACATTTATATATCTCAACTTCCAGCAGCCTTGAGCAACACAAGACAGATGAGAATGAAACAAAAACATTTTGGATAATGAGCTTTGATGGCTCTTGCAGCAAAAATGGTGCAGGAGCTGGTGTATGGATACACTACACAAACAAAGGACATGCCTGCAAATTAGATTTTTCATGCACTAACAACATTGCATAATATGAAGCCCTTCTCCTAGGTTTGCACATACTCAAATATTTAAAGGCCAAAAGGATATCAGTACAGGGAGATTCTGAGTTAATTATTAGACAAATCAAAGGGGAATATTCAACCAAAAAACCTAGACTCAGAGAATATAGAAACACTGTTTTAGATCTCCTGAAAACCTTCAAAAAATATGAGCTTATGTTCATACCAAGAGCCCAAAATCACCTGGCAAACGAACTGGCTTTTACTACTAGTAATTTCCAAATACCACAAATCAATGAACAACTCATTATAAAGGTAAAAAATAGACTAGTACTGCCTGATAACGAAGATCATTGGTAGGTGTTTAAAAATGATAAACATATAGAAGATTTCCTGCAGTCAAAAAATTAGTTTTCCATAGCATCACCAAGTCTCAGCCATGAAAAAAAATGTTTAAACAAGGAACCAATTCCTAAGACAGATTCCTCGTTTCCTTCTGTTATAAATCAGTTTGGTCATCTTTTCAAAGAAAAATTATCTGATGATCCAAACCAAAAGGACCTCAAAATTCTAGAATGTAAAGCTGATACAATACCCAAGGGCCTTGCTCCATTAGAACAACTCTTTGATTTCAACGATGTGGCTAAGGAACCAAAGGTAGAAACCATGGAAACTAATGTGGAAGAACACAACATAGGCAACCTAACTGAGCCTAAAATGATTAATTTTTCTAGCACCCTTCCTGCCCACATCAAACAACAATACATAACACTCTTCAAAGAGTTTATAGATGTTTTTGCATGGGACTATAAATATTTGAAATCTTATGACACTAGCATCATTCAGCACAAGATCCCTCTTAAGGAAAATCAGAGACCTTTCAGATAGAAATTAAGGAGGATAAACCCTGTTTTATTGCCTGCAGTAGAGAAATAAATTAGGAAGATGTATGATGCAGGGATCATTGTTCCTCTCAGATACTCAAACTGGGTTTTCAACCTAGTATCTGTCAGGACGAAGACAGGGGAGATCAGGCTATGTGTTGACTTCAGGAACCTTAATAGAGCCTCTCTGAAGGATAACTACCCCTTGCCAAAAATGGACCACATTCTTCAAAGGGTAGTTGGGTCAAAAATAATATCATTATTAGATGGGTTCTTGGGTTATAATCAAGTGTTATTCCTCCCAAGTTATCAGCATAAAATAGCCTTTACCACACCTTGGGGGACATTCATGTATGTCAAAATGCCATTTGGTTTGATGAATGTAGGGGCCACTTTCCAGAGGGCCATGGACATAGCCTTCTTAGAAGACATAGGATATTTTATAATCATTTACCTTGATGACATTATTGTTTTCTCCAAAACTGATGAAGAACATTTGGAACATTTAAGGAATGTTTTTGAGAAACGCAAAAGATTTGGTTTGTCTTTAAATCCCAAAAAGACACTCTTTGGCCTCCAATAAGGAAAGCTTCTTGGTCATATAATCTCTAAAGAAGGGATCAAGATAGATCCTAAAAGAATTTATGGCATACTGAATATCAGCTACCCTAGACACCTCAAAGAATTACAGTCTTTCATTGGAAGATTAATTTTTTGAGGAGGTTCATCCCCAACCTTGTTGAGCTATTAAGAAACATCACTAACATGCTCAGGAAAGAATTAGGTGTTAAATGGAAAATGCAAGCTAAACAATCATTCGAATTGGTAAAGCAAGCCCTTACTCAAGCCCCAGTCCTTATCAATCCCGATTTCACCAAATATTTCTATATTTTTTCCTTTGCATCTCAACATACAATAGCTGCAGTATTGTTGCAAAAGAATAGCTTGGGGCAAGAACAACCTACATCCTTCTTCAGTAAAGCCTTAAGAGATGCCCCACTCAAATACAATAGCATGGAGAAGTAAGCCTTAGCACTGGTAAAAGCATTAAAATACTTCAGGGTGTACATTCTACATTCACATATCATTTCCTTTGTGCCACACACCATAGTCAAAGACATTCTAAGTCAGGACCCTGATGGTAAAAGGGGAAAATGGATTGCCACTATTCTTGAATATGACTTAGAAATCAGACCTACTAAACTCATCAAGGGACAAGGATTAGCAAAACTCATGGCTGAGTCTTACTTCAAAGCTCTAGATATGAACATGGTTGATACCTTAGAAGAGATAGAAGAGTTCCTAGCACCATTTACCAAAGAAAAATTCATGAACTCTCCATGGTATGCTGACATCATTTATGTGTTGCTTTATTTAAATTCTCCTCTTTCTTTGTAAAAAAAAAAAGCCAGATCTATAAAACAGAAGGCTTTAAATTATTGTATGATAGATGGAGTTTTATATTGGAAAAATGCTATTGGGATACTACTGAAATGTTTAATTAAGAATGATGCAGAAAAAATCATGCGTGAAATGCATGAAGGAGAATGTGGAGGGCACTTAAATTGGAAGATCATAGCAAAAAAAATCCTCAGATCTGGTTACTATTGGCACACCCTTTTCCCGGACACCCAAAAACTAGTAATGTCTTGCCACAAGTGCCAAATATTTGATGGTAGAATAAAACTCTTTCCCCTACCTTTGAAACCCATTAGTGTTGAAGCACCCTTCCAACGGTGGGGTTTAGACTTTATAGGGGAAATACATCCATCCTCCTCAGCCCAGCACAAGTGGATCCTCACAGCCACTGATTATTTTACCAAATGGATAGAGGCCATACCCACTAGGAATGCTATTAACTCTGTCATTATTAAATTCCTTGAGACGAACATATTGTCCATATTTGGCTGTCCTAGGAAAATAATCACAGACAATGTTGTTGCCTTTAAATCCAAGAAGATGGTTGATTTCTACCATAAATACCAGATCACCTTGGGCCACTCCACTGCCTATTACCCCCAAGGAAATGGACTTGTTGAATCCTCAAACAAGAGCTTGATCAAAATCATCAAAAAGATGTTGGAGCAAAACCAGAATGCATGGCATAGTAAGCTTGTTCATGCCTTGTGGGTTGACAGGTTAACCACCAAAAATTCAATCAACATGTCTCCCTATCAGCTGGTCTATGGCATGGATGTGTTTTCCTAACATATTTGGGAGTTACAGTCATGAAACTCCTTCAGGAAGTCCAAGTTGAAGAAAATGATATGCAGAGAAGGATCAATCAGACCATCCACTTGTAGCAGACCAGAGAGGAATTTTATTAGAGAACTCAAAAATTCCAAGAAAACATAAAAAGGTTATTTGACAAAAGGACTAAAGAAAATGACTTCCAAATTGGGAATGTGGTTCTCAAATGGGATTCAAGGAGGGAAGAGAAAGGAAAACATGGTAAGTTTGAAAATGTGTGGAAAGGGCCCTACATTATTCACTCCATAAGAGGGCATAATGCATTTTTCCAGCAAGAACTAAATGGTGAAGAAGTGTTAGGAGGTCCTGTCAATGGCAGGATGCTTAAACACTATTTCTGTTAAGAGTCTTAGTTCAGAGTTTTTTATCCATTGTACATACCATTTTCATAAAGAAAAAGAGAAAGAAAAATACAAAAACAATAAATAAAAAAATAGAAAAGAGGGCAGGAATAAAACAAGAAAGGTATAGCCCCATACCAAAAAGAGAAATAATGTCTGAAAGTGTGAAAGCTCAAATGCCACTACTTTAAGGAGAACTACTGTCCAATCATACAACCTAATCATGATTGGAAAGATTTCAATTTACTGCTGATAGGATAGTAAAGAAGATTTGCCAAAATGTTTAATCTTGGCTTATCAGTAGAACAGATTATGATAGAAGAGAACTGGTTCTAACATGCTCAAAACTTAAACCAGCAAAGTAAAAGAGAACAACTCTAACAGGATCAAAACCAGAGCTAAAATGAAGAAATAAAAGTGACTCTAAAAAGCTAAAAATCTGAGTCATAGCAAGAAGGAAGAATGTTTTTGATTTTCAGGTATTTAAACCTTCCATGTTTTGTTTTAATTTCTGCTAGTTTCAGTTCATGTGCAGCTTGTCTTTATGCCATGGATGCACAGCAATTCAAGCAGTCTAATCCTGGTTTGACTGTGTTTTCAATTTCTGTCTTGAATATAGAGAATGAAAATATGTCAGACTGTTTAATCCTGACAGATATTAGATTAGGTAGAGAAGCTTATGAGTTCAACTGCTTAATATGAACTCATGGAGAAATAAGGGTAGCATTAGATAGGTTTATTTTTCTGTTTGAAAAATTAAATGTTGAAAAAGACTTTTCCAGCCCAAGTGCACTCAAAAGAAGGAGATAAAAAAAATGCTAGGACAGTAGGAATGGGTAGGTAGAGATATTGTTTTGAAGAATTTAAATTTTTTTTCAGGTTGTTGCAAAGGTTATCAGATCAAAGGAAGACCAATCAAGGAAAGAAAAATTGCTACCGAATGGAAAGGCACTGGTCTACTAAATCCAGAGATTTCTAAGGTTTTGGACACCTGAAGGGCAAGCTGTCCTCCCCAAGTGGAGCCACTATTAGCCACCTATAAATTCTGATATACCTAGTGGTGGCTAAAATTGTTTTCAAGCCTTCAAGAGATTTATTTCCTTTGAAAATATATCATCCTTGAAGTCTTATGTTTTTCCTATCCTGGAGGCTCATCTTCACTGTTGTTTCCATCGTAAAGCCATGCTGATTCACCAAAGAAAGCTATTCCAAAGGCCACTGAAACTGCCCATGTCCACTTATTTCCCTTCATTTTCATAAAGCCTTCTTTCCATATTTTGACCCTCCATTTCCCTTTAAAAGCCTCCAAAATCCCTTTAAACCTCTAAAAATCCCTTTTATAGGTTTAAAACACCCCTTTTCCCCTTTACCGAAAGCCAAAAAAGCCTTGAAAAACCTTCATTTTTGGCCTAAAAACCCTTTTCTACACTAAGGCCTTAAGCCCCTTTCGGCCTTAGCCCTGGCCCCTTTTCTGCATGTGACCCGGAGCCATAACTAGGCACTAGCCCTTATCGCTAATCGCAATCAGAGCTTCCTTTTTCCCGACTTTTCCTTTATTCTTAAAATATTCCGATGTGATGAGCCCTTTCTCCTTCGATCCTCGATTTGATCCTGACCATTGAATGCACAAGAACCAACGGCCAAGATTCAATCGTGCTTCGCATTTTCCTTTTCCCTTTTCACTTTTCCACCGGTCACCGATTAGATCTCCATCGTCGATCTTTTCAGATCCAACGACCAGCGTTCCATCGCATCGCTCCATTGGTTCTCTGCTACAATCATCACTCGCGCCCGCCGATTTGATCTGGACCATTGAACCCACAAGAACCAATGACCAGGATTCAACCACGCTCCACTCGTAGCCCTCTGTCATCTCCCCACCGATTAAATCCTGACCGTCGATCATCCTTCAAATCGAACGGCTAGCGCTTAATCGCACATCACAAATCCAAAGTCCCATTCGCTTTTTCACCTCTAACGTGTGATCCCTGATGTAATCCCAGCCATCCATTCTGCTAGATCCGAGGGTTCACTCTTCATCACATCGCGCTCATCCATCACATAGCACGGATATAATGGTGGGGAGTTCTGCAAGAAGAAATTTGAAGAGTTCTGTAAGAAGTGTGGTATAGCACGGCAGAAGACTAATCCATACACACCTCAGCAAAATGGAGTCGCAGAAAGAATGAAAAGAATGTTGATAGAAAATGCAAGAAGCATGCTTAGTGGTACCATGTTAGGACAAGAATTATGGGCAAAGGCAGTGGGGATTGCATGTTACTTAGTTAATAGATCACCTTCATTAGCATTGGAGGATAAGACTCCACATTAGGTATGGACTGGTAAGAAACCCTCTCTTTCACATCTAAGGGTATTTGGATGTGATGCATATGTACATGTTCCAAAGGAGAAAAGGACCAAGTTGGATAATAAATCTGAAAGGTGCATCTTTATTAGGTATAAGGATGGTTTAAAGGGTTACAAGCTTTGGAACCCAGAAAAAAGGAAGGTTGTGTACAGCCGAGATGTGGTGTTTAGAGAGGTGAAAGATGTTGTTAAACATGAAGTCCTACCAAAGGAACCTAAGAAGATATAGTTTGAGCTAAAGGAGGATGAATCAGACTCTACAACAGAAGAAGACTCAGAAGATGAAGAGCCACAAACTCCAGCTTTGAGAAGATCAATTCGGGAAAGAAGGCAACCAGAAAGGTATAGTCCATCTGCTTTCTATTCAGGTTTTGCCTTAACTATAACTGATGATGATCCCAGAACTGTCAGGGAGGCAGTAGATTCAGAGGATGGAAAACTCTGGAAGGAGGCCATGGTTGATGAAATGGCATCCTTGCAAAAAAATGAGGCATGGGATCTGGTGGAGTTGCCAGCTGGAAGGAAGCCCATCGAGAGAAAATGGGTGTTTAAAAAGAAGATGAATGTAGAAGGCAAGGTGGAGAAATACAAAGCTCGGTTGGTAGCAAAAGGTTATTCCCAAGTGCCAGGAATTGATTTTGGTGATATTTTCTCTCCTGTTGCCAAAGTTACTTCTATTAGATTACTTTTATCTGTTGCAACTTCATTTGATTTTGAGATAGAACATACGGATGTGAAGACAAAATTTATTCACGGTGATCTAGAAGAGGAGATCTACATGAAGCAACCTGAAGGCTTTATAGTGAAGGGTAAGAAAGAAATGGTATGCAGGTTGAAGAAGTCTCTGTATGGGTTAAAAAAATCACCAAGGATGTGGTATCAGAAATTTGATACCTATATACGGGGAGTTGGCTTCACCAGAAGCGAGGAGGATCACTGTGTTTATTTTAAATTAATTGGTGACCGTGTTATTTATTTGGTTTTGTATGTGGATGATATGTTGTTGATTGGAAATGACAAAGAAATTATCCAAGATTTGAAGACCCAATTGTTCTCCAAATTTGACATGAAGGATCTTGGTGCTGCAAACTATATTTTGGGTATAGAAATTAAGAGAGATCGGGCAAAGAGGAAGCTCTGGTTAAACCAGAGGAAGTATGTCGAGACTATATTGCAGTGGTTCAATATGCAGGATAGTAAACCAGTGAATGTTCCTATTCCTGTAGGTGTAAATATTTCTGCTGAACAGTGTCCCAAGACACAATAAGAAGAGGAGGATATGTCCTGTGTTCCATATGCAAGTGCAGTGGGTAGTCTGATGTATGCAGTGGTCTGTACTAGACTAGACATTGCACATGCAGTGGGAGTATTGTTATGTCAAACCCAGGGAAGGAGCATTGGACAGCAGTGAAGCGGGTTTTCAAATATTTACGTGGCACTAGTGATTATGGCTTGTGCCACCAGGGAAGACCAAGATTGGAAAGAATGTTGGACATTCGTGGTTTTGTTGATGTAGACTGGGCTGGAGATATGGACTAAAGAAGATCTACAAGTGGGTATGTGTTTAACCTATTTGGAGGCGCAGTCAGTTGGATGAGTAAAAGACAATCTGTAGTGGCTCTTTCAACTACAGAGGCAGAATACATAGCAGCCACTCATGCAAGCAAGGAAGCAATTTGGTTGCAGAGATTGTGTTCAAGTATGGGGTTGGTACAACAAGCTATAAGGATAGAATGTGATAGCCAAAGTGCAATTTTCTTGGCTAAGAACCCTGCTTATCATTCAAAGACAAAGCACATTGATGTTCAATATCACTTTTTTAGAGATATGGTTGAGGCTAAAAGGGTGTTGTTGGTAAAGGTGGACACTTTGAAGAATGTTGCAGATGCATTGACGAAGTCTGTGAGCACTCAGAAGTTCTCTTGGTGTAGAGAAACAATGGGTGTTGAAGAATTGGCCCAATGACTAAGCTCTCCTGTGGCCCCCTGTGGAAAGAAAACAACAAGTGGGAGAATGTTGGGTATGTGTTATATTCTTTCCACGACTAGCCCCACGCGTTGTATGTTGCGCCGGGCGCAACAAGGGGGTCACAAGGGAGGAGGCAGCCCCCACTGTTGGGGTCCAGGGTAGCGCCCCGGAAAAAATTGTCTTGGTGTGCATACCCACTCATAGGTGGACCCACCCATGTTTTTTGCATGATTTTTCACATGGTTTTGGGGTACAATGCTTTTCGTGCCCTGGTATTTTGTACATCTAGTCAAGGGAACTACGGTTATGTTCTAATCCAGGGTTAATGGATTGGGATTTATGTATGCTTTGGCATGTATATATATGTGTTGTAACACTAAAAGGAATATAATGAAAAATCAAGCTAGTCATCCCGATTTGGGATCTAGGGGAAAATCTCTGTGTTTATCTATTTTATGCTTTATGCTCTCGCTATTGTTTATTTTCTGTTATAAGATTCGTGTGTAGATAATTTCTGTTCAAGTTTAAAACCTACACTCTTCATATCAGACGACCCGTGTCGCATCGCTCCATCGCATTGACAAAACGCAAAAGCTTAGTCCCTCTTCCTGTCTCCTCCGATGTCGATTCCCGATTTAATCTCAGCCATCGAATCCACAAGAACTGATGGCTAAGATCGTATCGCGCTCCATTCATAAGCCCTTCATCATCGACCCATATTTAATCTCCGTCGTTGATCTCTATCATGATCCGACGACCCTCATTTAACCCGCCAATCTTTTCCCTCGTACTCCCGGTCCCACCACCAATGCCCCCGTTTCCTCTCATTTTCACCTTTTTCCTATGTATTTTCCCATGCATAAACTTTTACATTTTAACACTAAAGGTCATTTTTTCCACCTATTATGTTTAAACCTTGGTTTTCGTGGTATTATGTCATGAAAAATTTCTCCACCATGGGCCCCGCATACACTTTACCCCCCAACTCTTCATCCATCGCGTTCAACCCGCACCGTTGGATCTGGAGCCTCCAATCCAACGATCGACGATCAATCTTGCGTAATTTTTGAGTTTTTCCCACAGTGCACAACTTTTACGCGATAAAGGTGGTTTTAGAAATCCACGTGTCGAATGCTAACCTATATCGCGTTCCAAAAGCTAAAATGGCCTCCCCCCCATTTCATTTTGTGAAAACCGTTGCCAGTTTTCCGCCATGCTGCCTACCCTCCCCCGCAACGTCATTTTCACTTTAAATCACAGCTGTAGATCATAGGCACTAGCCCTTATCGCTAATCGCAATCAGAGCTTCCTTTTTCCCAACTTTTCCTTTATTATTAAAATCTTCCGATGCGATGAGCCCTTTCTCCTTCGATCCTCGATTTGATCCTGACCATTGAATCCACAAGAACCAACGACCAAGATTCAATCGCGCTTTGCATTTTCCTTTCCCCCTTTCACTTTTCCACTGGTCGGCGATTAGATCTCCATCGTCGATCTTTTCAGATCCAATGACCAGCGTTCCATCGCTTCGCTCCATTGGTTCTCTGCTACACTCATCACTCGCGCCCACCGATTTGATCTGGACCGTTGAACCCACAAGAACCAACGACCAGGATTCAACCACGCTCCACTCGTAGCCCTCCGTCATCTCCCCACCGATTAAATCCTGACCGTCGATCATCCTTCAAATCGAACAGCTAGCACTTAATTGCACATCGTAAATCCAAAGTCCCATTCGCTTTTTCACCTCCGACGTGTGATCCCTGATGTAATCCTAGCCATCCATTCTGCTAGATCCGAGGGTTCACTCTTCATCGCATCGCGCTCATCCATCACATAGCATGGATATAATGGTGGGGAGTTCTGCAAGAAGGAACTTGAAGAGTTCTGTAATAAGTGTGGTATAGCACGACAGAAGACTACTCCATACACACCTCAGCAAAATGGAGTCGCAGAAAGAATGAACAGAACGTTGATGGAAAATGCAAGAAGCATGCTTAGTGGTACCATGTTAGGACAAGAATTATGGGCAGAGGCAGTGGAGACTGCATGTTACTTAGTTAATAGATCACCTTCATCAGCATTGGAGGATAAGACTCCACATTAGGTATGGACTGGTAAGAAACCCTCTCTTTCACATCTAAGGGTATTTGGATGTGATGCATATGTACATGTTCCAAAGGAGAAAAGGACCAAGTTGGATAATAAATCCGAAAGGTGCATCTTTATTGGGTATAAGGATGGTTTAAAAGGTTACAAGCTTTGGAACCCGGAAACAAGGAAGGTTGTGTACAACCGAGATGTGGTGTTTAGAGAGGTGAAAGATGTTTTTAAACATGAAATCATACCAAAGGAACCTGAGAAGATAGAGTTTGAGCTAAAGGAGGATGAATCAGACTCTACAACAGAAGAAGACTCAGAAGATGAAGAGCCACAAACTCCAACTTTGAGAAGATCGGTTCGGGAAAGAAGGCAACCAGAAAGGTATAGTCCATCTGCCTTTTGTTCAGGTTTTGCTTTAACTATAACTGATGATGAACCCAGAACTGTCAGGGAGGCAGTAGATTCAGAGGATGGAAAACTATGGAAGGAGGCCATGGTTGATGAAATGGCATCCTTGCACAAAAATGAGGCATGGGATGCGGTTGGAGTTGTCGGTGGAAGGAAGCCCATTGGGAGCAAATGGGTGTTTAAGAAGAAGATGAATGTAAAAGGCAAGGTGGAGAAATACAGGCTCAGTTAGTAACTAAAGGATTATTCCCAAGTGCAGGGAATTGATTTTAGTGATATTTCTCTCCTTTTGTTGCCAAGTTACTTCTATTAGATTACTTTTATCTGTTGCGACTTCATTTTGATTTTGAGATAGAGCAGATGGATGTGAAGACAACATTTATTCACGGGGATCTAGAAGAGGAGATCACCATATGAAGCAACCTAAAGGCTTTATGGTGAAGGTAAGAAAGAAATGGTATGCGGAGTTGGAAGAAGTCTACTAGTATGGGTTAAAAAAATCACCAAGGATGTGGTATCAGAAACTTGATACCTATATACAGGGACTCGGCTTCACCAAAAGCAAAAAGGATCACTGTGTTTATTTTAAATTAATTGGTGACCATGTTATTTATTTGGTCTTGTATGTGGATGATATGTTGTTGATTGGAAATGACAAATAAATTATCCAAGATTTGAAGACCAAGTTGTTCTCCAAATTCGACATGAAGGATCTTGGTGCTGCAAACTATATTTTGGGCATGGAAATTAAGAGAGATCGGGCAAAGAGGAAGCTCTGATAAAACCAAAGGAAGTATGTCGAGACTATATTGCAGAGGTTCAATATGCAGGATAGTAAATCGGTGAATGTTCCTATTCTTGTAGGTGTAAAGATCTCTGCTGAACAGTGTCCCAAGACACAATAAGAAGAGGAGGATATGTCCCGTGTTCCATATGCAAGTGCAGTGGGTAGCCTGATGTATGAAATGGTCTGTAATAAACTAGAAATTTCACATGCAGTGGGAGTATTGAGCAGGTTTATGTCAAACCTAGGGAAGAAGCATTGGACAACAGTGAAGAGGGTTTTCATATATTTACGTGGCACTAGTGATTATGTCTTGTGCTACTAGGGAAGACTAGGATTAGAAAGAATGTTGGACATTCGTGGTTTTGTTGATGCAGACTAGGTTGGAGATCTAGACCAAAGAAGATCTACAAGTGGGTATGTGCTTAACCTATTTGGAGGCGCAGTCAGTTGCATGAGTAAAATACAGTCTGTAGTGGCTCTTTCAACTACAGAGGTAGAATACATATCAGCCACTCATGCAAGCAAGGAAACAGTTTGGTTGCAGAGATTGTGTTCAAGTATGGGGTTGGTACAACAAGCTATAAGGATAGACTGTGATAGCCATAGTGAAATTTTCTTGGCTAAGAACCCTGCTTACCATTCAAATACAAAGCACATTGATGTTCAATATCACTTTTTTAGAGATATGGTTGAGGCTAAAAGGGTGTTGTTGGTAAAGGTGGACACTTTGAAGAATGTTGCAGATGCATTACTGAAGTCTGTGAGCACTCATAAGTTCTCTTGGTGTAGAGAAATAATGGGTGTTGAATAATTGGCCCAATGACTAAGCTCTCTTGTGGCCTCCTGTGGAAAGAAAGCAACAAGTAGGAGAATGTTGGGTATGTGTTATATTCTTTCCACGACTAGCCTCACGCACTGTACGTTGCGCCGAGCGCAGCAAGGGGGTCACAAGGGAGGAGGCAGCCCCCACTTTTGGGGTCTGAGGCAGCGCCCCAACGAAAATTGTTTTGGTGTGCAGACCCACTCATAGGCGGACCCACCCATGTTTTGTGCATGAGTTTGCACATGGTTTTGGGGTACGGTGGTTTTTGGCCCTTGGTATTTTGTAGACCTGGTCAAGGGAACTACGGTTATGTTCTAATCTAGGGTTAATGGATTGGGGTTATGTATGCTTCAGTATGTATATATATGTGTTGTAACACTAAAAGGAATATAATGAAAAATCAAGTTGGTCGTCCCGATTTAGGATCCAGGGGAAAATATCTGTGTTTATCTATTTTATGTTTTATGCTCTCGCTATTGTTTGTTTTCTGTTATAAGATTCGTGTGTAGATAATTTCTGTTCAGGGTTAAAACCTACACTCTTTAGATCAGACGACCCGCATCGCATCGCTCCATCGCATCGACAAAACGCAAAGGTTTAGTCCCTTTTCCTTATCTCCTCCAATGCCGATTCCCGATTTAATCTCAGCCGTCGAATCCACAAGAACCGACGGCTAAGATCGTATCGCGCTCCGTTCATAAGCCCTTCATCATCGACCCATCTTTAATCTCCGTCGTTGATCTCTATCATGATCCGACGGCCCTCATTTAACCTGCCGATCTCCTCCTCCGTACTCCCGGTCCCACCACCAACGCCCCCGTTTCCTCTCATTTTCACCTTTTTCCTATGTATTTGCCCATGCATAAACTTTTACATTTTAACACTAAAGGTCATTTTTCCGCCTTTTCTGTTTAAACCTTGGTTTTCGTGATGTTGCGTCATAAAGCCTTTCTCCCCGCATACACTTTACCTCGCAGCTCTTCTTTCGTCGCGCTCTCTCACAACCGTCCAATCTCCTGACGATCATCCGACGGCCAGCGTTGCATATCGCGTAATTTTTGAGCCCATCCCATAGTGCGCAACTTTTACGCGATAAAGGTGGTTTCAGAAATCCACGTGTCGAACGCTAACCTATATCGCGTTCCAAAAGCTAAAACCGCTTCCCTCCCATTTCATTTTGCGAAAACCACTGCCGGTTTTCCGCCATATCGCCTACCCTCCCCCGCAACGTCAATTTCACTTTAAATCACAACCGTAGATCATCCTGTTCTAACGGCCCACATTATATCGTGATATCATTCCATTGTTTCTTATCTGTTCCCCCAATGACTCCATTGCTGATTGGACGGTTTTGACTTAATCTCGCCCCCATCCATTATCCATTCATCCGATCTCCCAAATGATTCCATTGGAAGATCTCCACCATAGATCATCCTGATCTAACGGTCCACATTCATCCTTGCACCCAAACCTCCATTTACCTGGTTAGCTGCTCTGCCAGGGCTTTTTCCGATTTTCCGCTGCAATCACGTTCTTCCTCACTACTCCTCTGCCACCCCGGAACCTCTGCAACCAGTCTAAACCAAGCCCGCAAGATTTCATAACATGTTTTCGTGTTTTTGCAAGTTTTTTAACGGACGATGAAGGAATTAATGTTTTACAGTCACAAAGGTGACACAAAGGCTCAGATGGCAATCTCAGGGCCACAAAACAACGTCAAAGGGTATCAGTACAGAAGTAGTCCAAGCAATCAACGAAGTGAAAGCATAAACAGAGTTAAACAGGTTGAAGTACAAAGAGACAAAGCAATTATTAGTGCAGAATGTTGACTGGCACAGACGTAGCCCATCTCCACGCTCAAAGCCCTGCCAAGTAGTTATTTCACGAGAGAAGCTACTACAAACTGTCAGAAGCAGTTATTTAGAAGTATGGGAGTCCTCATAGCCCATTCTTCACTTAACTCACACCAAGAAGATAACAGTACCAATCCAGATGGTTTTTCCTCTCAAGGACACCCTGTGGGTGATTTCTATCATATCAAAATGGTCTCAACAAGCTACAAAGTTATTGATCCTGTCTAAAATTTAATGTTATGTTTATGACACAGCACGGAGCATTTGAATGCTCTCTCCTATCTCTAAATGATCATTTAAAACTTTCCTCACCTACTTTTCCTCATTTTTCCTATAAAGACTCTTCGAAGTCTCATTGTAAAAGGTTGGCATTTGGTGATTTCTAAAGTAATACATATTGCTGCTTTGAAGAAGCATTGGTGCTCTGAAAGTGTTTGGAAGTCTTTGTGTTTTCTGTTGATGAAGGAGGCTGGACCATTGGATCCCTAAGCCTGGTTATGGTGAAGTAATCTCTATTGTTTATGATATTTCCCGTTCATCACTCTATTCCATCATGCTTTGACTTGCAGTAGGATAAAAAGTTTAGGCAGAGACATGTATCTTAGAAGCACCTTTGACCTGTTTATCCTTCACTGTTTATATGTTTTCTGCTACTGAAGTACGAAAGGGTAGTCTAACAGCTCTCTTAAATGATCAGTTTGTTTTATTTCAAAAATAGTTAATTCAGTTGTGTTAAAGATTGTTTAGGCGTTCCCTCTTTCTTTACCACTGAATATTGTATCTGAAATCTCCCTTTGATTATTAATGCTTGCAGTTTGACAGTGAGGTATGTTTCAATCATACCCTTTGTTTCTTATTGTAATTATTGTGTTAAAGGTCCCTATAATTGCAGTCCTAGATGTCTAAGGCATTCCCTCTTCTTTGAATGCAATTGTATGTTTTGTTGATTGAGCCTTCAGCAGTAAACTTGTAGGAGGAAATAGGGCGTTCCCCGAATCCTATAATTTATTAACGAAGGTTTAGTCTGCATTTCTCTTTCCTTTGAGTGTTTATATTGATTAAGTCCAAAGCAGTGAGCTTACTGGAGGAAATAGAGCGTTCCCCAAATCTTTTAAGCCATTGTGAAAGGGTTTAGCTTGTTTTCACTTAGTCCTTAATGTTCATCCCATTTCACCTATATTATTCAACAGATCCTTGACCAAGTTAGATTTGCCCTTTGGTTCCCTTCCTTCTCAGTCAGAACTTTTGGGACTTTCACATGACTCCATTGCCCAATAGCTTGTAGATTCCCATGTTCTATCTATACCACATGAAACACATTTGTCCAACCAAACAAACAAAACAAACAACCCTGCACATCATAACTAGCCTAAAATCAACTACTAAAGCTTTCAAGACATATCATTATAACAACATAGAGAGATCCCTCTCTGGATCCAGGAGGGCTAGATCCTGAGATCCCAAAGTGGTTTTGATGTTGTCTTGTCTTTTGGTTAGCTGATCTACCAAAACACAGGAACCCCAACATAATGAATGTCACATGATCGAAGTACAAGTCACCATAATTCACCACCACTTTACATCTTCAAAGCACCCCTAGATCTGTGGAACACAATCCTGCTTTTTAGGGATGGATGACCTTCACTTTAAACGTTGTTTTGACTGATGAGCTGGATGTGTGGCACTCCTTTTCAGCCATGAATCTCTGCTGGTATGGTCCACTGACATGTTGGAGCTCTCCAGCTGGAAAATGTGCTGTTGAGATGCTCAAAATTCTTCAAAATCTCCTCACTACGAAAACAGGGTAGTTTAAGCAGTTTGTTAGCGAGTTTTAGTAGCATGTGGAAACTTGCTTTTCCATCTATCTTTTTTACTCCTTTGTTGTTCCAACACCTCTATTATGCCAAGACACCTTGAAAACAGTCAATTTCCCTTCATAAAACCTGACAAAACCGAGTTTTGAGGCAAAAATACACCTACAGGAATTTTCGTAGCTTATTTTTGGCCTCAAGCCTGATGTACACTACGAAACTATGC
Source organism: Pinus albicaulis (assembly GCA_034641835.2). Classification (NCBI taxonomy): domain Eukaryota; kingdom Viridiplantae; phylum Streptophyta; class Pinopsida; order Pinales; family Pinaceae; genus Pinus; species Pinus albicaulis. The sequence continues at coordinate 817,316,411 of CM076580.1, forward strand.
AAAAAAACCAAAATTTGTTGTTTTCAAGATTGTCTTCAAAATTTTCTCTTCCAGCTGCAAAATTTAAGTTCTCTGCATGTTATGGACCTCATCAAGCATATTCCATCTCAATTTTTCATTCCTTTTGAATTTCTTCTTCATTCACAATCAGTTGGCTAATGGGCTCTTCTACCACTTTCATCTTCAGTCCCTTCTTTTCCAACTCCACTTAAATCAAATCCAGATGCTCCTAAAGATCTTCCACTTGGTCTTTTAATGCCCTATTTTTGGATTGTAAGTGCAATTTTATCCTTTTTATGTGTTTGAACTCTCCTCTTAGTGGTTGAGTCCATTTTATCAACTTTTATGTATTATCCAAGGTTTTTGAAACACTTGTGACTTGTCCTTCCCATATTTTCCCCATTTGTTCAAATTGAACTTTCTCAGCTCTGTGTTTCTTTGCTTCTTGCTTCAAAACTGATATCTCTTTACCTTCCTCCTTCAACTGCTCTTTAAGGGTTTCAATTTCTGATTTTTCAATAATTTCCTTTTTACCCTTTCTTTGCTTGATAACCAATTCCTCTTTTGCTCGTGAAGACAGATCTATGATGCTTGGTGGCTTAGCAGCTTCATTTATTTTCTTAGTCTCTTTGCTTTCCATGACCTTCTTTGCATGTATGGTCATTGGCTTCCTAGGTTGAAAAATGAAACCAGCATCATCACCTAAAAAATCTAGTTTTTTAGCAGTATTACCTTTCTTCGGCTTTCTTCCTCCATCTTCAATGTCTTCAACTTGCACAATGGGTGACTCTTCAATGTCAATTGCATGCAGGATTTCCTCCAAATTTTCTTTAGCCAATGTCTAGCTCCTAGTGACTCTCTTGTTGCCTTGTTTGTTGAATGTTTGCTTCTGTTTTGCAGGTTTTGTTTGAGGTGTGTCAATCTCCTGCAAAGGTTCTACTTCCATGCTCACTGGTTCTGGAGGAGATGATCTATTTTCTTCTTCAACTTCCTCTACCATAGTTGGTGATGAAGTAGTTCTAGGTTTGGAGGCTTTCTTAGGAGTAACCACATCAATTTCATAGCCACTCATGAACAATAAGGAAGTCCAGTCTCTTTCTAACCTCCTCAACTCCTCTAACACTAACAACTTAATTAAACCATGGTGAAAAAGAGAAGTCTCACTTCCTTATGTCTTGATTTGAAAATTGTCAGACATTTTCCCTAGACTTCTGTATAAATAAAAAGGAAATTCAAGTGACCTCTTACCCACGAAATGCAGAATAATTCTGATATGGTAGGAGTAGACCATGTGAAACCTTCCTTCACAAGCGAGATATTTCTAAATGACCATCAACAACTTTGAATAATTTTCCTTCATGAAACTTCTAGGGATAGCATTTGTCAATTCAATTTCACTATGTTCTTGCTTGATTAACTCTTTGCAATCTTTCATTGTGAATTTGATGCCTTTAAACCATTATTCACCTCCTCTAGGTATTCCTGTAGCTGATGAGATGCTCTCTGGTGTTACTGTAAGGTTCAGAATTCCAACCTTTGAAGTTGTTCCTATGAAGTTGGTAGAAAAATCTTTAGAAACCTACAAATGAAACCCCTACAACCTATGAAAGAATTGCAAGCATCCAGTTCTTCTGAAAACCTCCATGGCAGTAGGGTATTCATTCATGTCCATGGGCTCATACCTATGACAATGGCCACCCTTATTTGTTTTTCTTCTTGTAGTCATGGATGTCTTATAGTCTTCTCAGCCTCGCTTGATTGAGGACACCTGCAGAATTCGAACTTACCAGCCACCTATTTGAATCGATGAAGCAGCTCTCCAGAAATCGACTTAATTGCAAGGATAAATCACAATATGACAAAATACTAATTGAGGTAATGTTTTATGGTTTAACTGACAGCTCAAGCTTCAATCATGACACATAAAATCCCAAAAAGGTAATGATGACATCAAAACACAGCTATGTACATTTGAATTTATCATAACCAACTTGAATGACCTTTACCCTAACTCCTCTAATCATAAAATGACGCCTCATACGAATCTGACAAGACTGGTTAAAAAACGGATTTTCGTAGCGAATTAGTTATGCCTCTGAAAAATTCTCTAGGAAACTATTAGGCAATTTCGTAGCGAAATCTGTTGTTTTCCTGTGTAAAACACTACGAAAATTTGAAAAACTGATGAATGTGCCCTTTTGATTATGAATGCATTGGAAATGAAAATTGGCACCATATGAGGACTGATTGGACATGAAATGGCATAAATGGAGGTGATCATGAAACTTAGGATAGGCTAAAAAATGTAAAAAATTTCATATTTTTCCTATACCACCTTGAAATGGCTTAAGAGACCTTATCCATTTGATGAGTGAATTATATGAACCTATCAAGAAATGTTTCACAACTTATGAGTGATAACACTCTACATGTGGCTGCTCCACATCTTGAGGTTCATTCTTTGGAACCAAGACTTCCTCATCTGCATGCAAATCCAACTAATTTCAAGGGAAAATCGCATAGATTTCTCCTCATAAAATTTTATATCTCGACTTGTTAGAAAATTATATATTACATAGCAATGAAACACATAAAATATGCAGAAAAAAACACATAAAACAAGAGAGAAACATATATACATGGTTCAACCAATTTGGGCTACATCCACCCCGAACAGTCAGTCCTTCCTTTCTATTATCTAGCAAAATGAAGAGACACAACCTACAATAGATTTGTTATAATATCCTTTGTTCTCTATCACAATCTCCCTATCTGTTTCTCGCTCTGAGAATACACAACCGCAATACAATACCCTCATACAAAACGAGGGGTTGCCTTCTAAGGCAAAAAAACCCTAAATTAAACATAACTTCTACCGTCAGATCATCCCCCCTATTGAACAACCCACATTGACTAGAAATTACAATACTTTTGCAAGGCAATTTTACATTTGTTTTTAGCTTCGGGGGCACTACCCCTGAAACCGCCTACCAGGGGGGGCTCCAAAAAGTCGCAGCTGCCCCCCTGAACCCCCCAGGTAGAGTTTAAACGATGAGTGACATTGTCGCCCCGTTAAGAACAAGGGTCCAACGTGGTGATACATCTAAATAGAAAGATAATCAGGATCCACAACTAACACATCTCACAACATTCATCCTGATTTTTGGCAAATACACCCAATAGTTGTGGGGAGTATCAGTGTACCCCAAAAATATCCCAATCTCAAATGTTGGTTCGAGCTTCTTCCTGGAATATTTGGTCACATGCACATATACAGATGACCCAAAAAATTTAAAATATGAAACATCAGGTTTCTTACCAGAAAAAGCCTCCTCTAGTATACTCATGCCAAGTACCCGATGAGGACTACGGTTTTGCACAAATACCATTGTGTTTCATGCCTGCACCCACAGATGCAATGATAGGCCCTCATCATGCACCATCGATTGTGCTGCACCCAAAATTGTTATATTATTTCTATCTACGACCCCATTCTGTTGTGGGTTATGAGGCACAATTAACTCCCTTCGAATTCCTTCTTTGCTACAAAATTTCTTGAATTCATTGGAGATGTACTCACCACCATTTTTACTGCTAAGAGCCTTCACATGCTTCCCCATATATTTCTCCACTAGTGCTTTGAACTCAAGAAATTTTGAGAATGTCTAATATTTCTTTTGCATGAGGTAGATCCAACACTTTCTAGAAAAATCATCAACAAAGATCACATAGTACTTATGATTTGATGTCGAAGTATTAGAGAATAGTCCACATACGTCTAAGTGAACTCTCTCAAGGATTTCAAGGCTCAGTTCTCCTTCTCATGAAAAGTGGCCTTTTCATACTTCCCCATAGTACATCTCTTGCATGTGTCTAACTATGCAAGAGTACCCTTGGGAAGACTCGTAGAAATCTGTTGCATGACCTTCAAGGCTCCATGGTGTAGATGGCCCAATCTTCTATGCCATAACTCACCCTCATCCCGGCTCACCACTTTGTCTGCCTTACCCATCAATGTTGTGCAACCATCTACATCAAGTTTATAGATATTCTTCACACAAATCCCAATATTCTTGGCTTTTCTTGTGGCTTTGTGTCAAAGGAAAGCTTTCCCTTTGCTGAAAACCACATCATAGCCTCTATCCTCCAACATTGCCACTGAAACTAAAATTTTATTCAAGCTTGGTGTTGGCACTAGAATCAGCACTTGGACTGCAGCAAGCACCTGACCAGGCACATCCTAAACTCTAAGGCAATTTTAATGATTTTTTTTTATGTGTTTGGTAGATGGTATAAACTCTCAATCACTGAAAAGAAATTTTAGTCAAATCCACTGTTTAATAAAGAGGGTATTGGAATTTGTTGTGGTAGCAGAGTGCAATATTGTAGCCTATGAGGAGAGGAAATTATGAGATATGAGGAAACGGTAGTTCTGTGAAACATAAATCTACTACATTTAGTATAAATTCACAAAAGTAGTAGTTTGACAATATTCCATCGAGAGAAAGCTATTTCCAGTATTAAAAGATTCTCATTGAAATATCATGAAGAATAACTATCATTACTGATGCTCCTCCACTGTTATAACATTCATTTCACCAGGAATGCTCACTGTGTGAGACGAACAAAAACTAATAAAACACATAACATGTTTAAGAGACTAATAGGAACTCATAATAGCATAATAGTTTTCAAACTGTAACTAAAAGAAAGGAGATATGGAAACACAAGTAAAGTAGACAATACACACAAAAAATTGGTAAAAATTCCTCAGTAGTATCATTCCATTTCATTCACAAAAAATTTACAAATCATATGAGTCAAATTCTAAAACCATCAAAAACCCTTTTTACATAGTATTTTATTATATATATACAAAAATAATAAACTGTAATCTCCACAAAAGGAGTAAACCTGTTCCCAAAAGTTATTATGATCTCATGCAAGAGATGAGGCTTATCCTAAAACTTTAATACAAATTGCTATAACATAATGAAAATAATGGCCTCAATGATAAAAATTCAAAGTGGTTTGTATGATGTGGTAGTTTATGGGAAGACTCTTCTTCTATTCTGGTGCACCCAACTCCACAAAAAGTGTAAACAACAGTGAAAATGGTGTGTGGTTGTTCCTTGAATGCTACCTGGTGCCTGGTAGAAATGTGTTGGTACTGAGAGTAGTGGTAGAAAAATGTTTTAGAGAAACTATGTCGTTGTTTCATTGTTCCTCTCCTTTTTTGGTGGAAAACCCTTTCTTATGGAGGAAAACCCGAAACTTTTTGGATAGAATGACAGAGGTTCATTTTATGATAAATTACAAAGAAATTTTTTGGAAAAGGTTTAATTGATAGGGGAGACATGGAGCGGAATGAATGATAAGCAGAGGGGAGAAAACCTTTTAGACATATATCACAATCACAAATCAGGATCAGAGTGTTTAAACTTAAGACACAATTGGGAAAAAATGTGATTTTTCGATGTGGTGATGACGTGGCAAAGAAGTGGGACCAATCGCAGATCACGTTTTAGAAGTTTTATTATGAAATGCAGGAGTTAAATGTTAAAACTGGAAAAGTGTGATGTGCAATGAGGCGAAAGGTGGGTGCAGACAATACCACAAATTGTACATCGCAAGTTTTATTATGAGACACAAAAGTTAAATGTTGAAAATGGTGAAGTGCGATGTGCGATGAGAGCGGAGGTGATGTGGCAAAGAATTGGGACCGATCGCAAATCATGCATCAGAAGTTTTATAAACATACATACGTGTGTAATCAACATCGATCACTTTAAAAAAAATTGCAATAACTCCCAAACAACATGTATACACACGAAACTGTGGTTCTAGGGTCCTACAACATGGTGACCAATCAGAATCAATCGCACTTCGCAACTTATACAAGTTACTGCAGATCGTCAAATATAACAAATAGCTTTAAATTGTAAACAATAAGTTATGTGATGTGCGATATGCACTGGTATGCTACGCCCACACGTGGCCCTTCTCCTCATCGCACCGCAACCCAAATAACATATCGCGTGATTTCCTTAATAGTAAACTCTAAAATATGCGATTTATTAAATCGCTCTATTTGCAATTTAACTTCCACCATTGATCTACGCCCATATCTAACGGTCCTCACTGCTCGCCCTTAATCGCATCGAAACTTATATTGTTTAGTTTGAAATGTTATCTTAGCTGTCGGTCTCTTCCCCTTCAGATATGTGATTGTATCATGACCGTCCTCTCATCCTGCACACGTTTCTTCTCTGGATATCCCACTCTGCTGGTCAATCTGTTTTCTTCAGGCAACACTTTTCTTTTAAAGAACTCTGGTTGCAATATTTTCCACGAAGCCTTGATTTTCCTTCTTTGAAAACGCAAACTGCTTATTGGAGGAGTGGTCTCTGTTTACCTATAGCCTCTTTATTGAGATAACCAAAATATCAGTGAAATATTTGTGCTTTTCACTGTGTGGAATATATGACTTTCATTTCTGAGAAATAGCTTCCCTTTACTGAATTACTGTTTTGACAATGAAATTGCAACAAAGGTGGCTATTATTCCAAACCAGATGACTAAAAATTTATTACCCAAACAACAACTAACCTTCAACACTAACATAAGTCAAAATAGATATTTTAACTTATTTTAGGACTCTAAAACACTATTACACCTATTCACTTAAAAATACGTTGATGTTGGGGCTCTTTTTAACCTTTATTGGAAATGACTCAAAATTTTGACATGTACTAGCACACAATAAAAAAAAATTGAAAACAGTGACACAATGGTGATTACACCATTAACATTTTTAGTGCTAACAGTGGCTCCTATTGGGGATGAATTCCTCCCTGTGAGGCTTCAAGGACTATAGAATCAGTGCCTCAAAAACTCTTGAAACTCAAAAGACTTCTTGAAAATAAAGACTAGGATTGACCATTGACATAGTGGACTCAAGACTGACCATATATACAGACATAAGTACCATTGGGCATGGAGTTTATTGACACATCACACTGGATATTTACAATGGAATGACTCAACTGACTTACTAAATAAATAACTTTTTAAGTAAATGACCATTGACTGGGCCTCTAGTCAGCTGATCATCATCCAGATGTTTGAGCAGAAAAGTATTATTATCCAAAACTCTAGCAATTCTAAATGGCCCAAACCAAAAATTGTCGTACCTACCATGCTTTCCATGGTCTTATCTCTTAGCATCCAACGAAGCACCAAATCATTCTCCTGAAACAATTTGTGACTTGATCTTTTATCAAAAACATATTTGACTTTAGCCTGATACTTCTGTACTTTTTCTAGCAACGATTATTTGATTTGGTGTGCCTCTATCAACTGTAGCATTCTCCTTTGGACTGGGTTTTCATCATCAAATTCATCTTACGAAAACTTCATCACAGGAAGAGCTAATTGAAAAGGCATTACAACATCAATACCATATACAAGCTAAAATGGAAACATTCCAATTGATTTTTTTCCACTTACTCTATCTACCCACAGAGCATGTATCAACTAAGTGTCCCAATTCCTCTTATTTTCAGGTAGCATTTTCTTAATGATTCTCACCAAAATTTTATTGAATGACTAAGCCAATCCATTACCTTGAGGGTAATAAGGTGTGGAATGAGTCAATTAAATCCCATATTGGTGACAAAAGGTGTACATCTTGGTGGAATTAAAGGCCATCGCATTATCAGTTACTAATTTCTGTGGAAAACCAAATCTTGACATAATGTTTTCCAACAGAAATTTAATAATTACCGTATCAGTAGCATTTCTGGTTGGTACAAATTCAATCCATTTAGTGAAATAATATGTAGCTATGAGAATCCATCCATGATGTCCTGATGAAGGTGGATGAATTTCACTGAAGAATTCTAGCCCCCACTGCTGGAAATGAACATCTACTGAAATAGGAATGAGAACTAATGGTAGAAATTTTTGTTTTCCAGCAAATTTTTGACATTCGACACAACTCCTAACTTTGGAAAAAACATCAAAGAAAAGAGTTGGCCAATAATAGCCAGCTCTTAAGATTTTTTTTTACAATGGCTCCCCAATACAAATGCACTCCACACACTTCTACATGTATCTCTGTCATAATCTCCTGGGATTCTGCTTCATCTACACGTCTTAACAAGACTCCATCAGGATATTTCTAGTAAAGATGGTCTTCTAAAATGAAATAATTCACAGCTCTTAATTTAAATATCTCATTTTAGACTTCTCCATTTCAAGTGGACAGTTGAAATTTAATAAAAATTAAGTTATATCCTTGTACCAATCTGAATTAAATATTTCAAGATAATTATCAATACCTTCTCCATATTCTCCTTCAGCTACCTCTACATTCAAATTTAAAGCTTTGCAGTTAGATTCAGCCATCAAGCAAGCCAAGCCCTGACCTTTTATCAATTTAGTTGGTTTGATTTCGACATCAAATTCCAGAATTTTGGTCAGCCATTGTCCCCTTATGCCATCTGTATCTAGCTGCAGCAAGACATCTTTAACAGTGATATCGGGCACAAAAGAAATTATTTTTGAATGCAGCACATAAACTCGAAAATACTTCAAAGCCTTAACTAGTTCATATGCTTGCTTTTTATTCAAGTTGTACTTTAATTCAACATCCCTTAAAGCTCGACTAAAAAATGAAACTGGCTGCTACAAACCCTCCTTGTTCTTCTATAATAAGTCAACTGCAATTGTTTCTTCTGAAGCATATGAAAAAAACCATAAAATATTTTTCAAAGTCAAGACTAATCAAAACTAGAGCTTTATTCAAGGCATACTTAATTGTTGAAAAAGAATTCTTTGCTTCATCTCGCCAACTAAATTCTGCATCTTTTTTCATCAAGACATTTATATGTTTGATAAACTCTGCAAAATTAGGAACAAAACGCCTCAGAAAATTGATTTTCCCTAAAAATTATTGCAATTGTTTTTTATTCCTTGGCAAACCAATCTTCTCAATAGCCTCTACTCTTCTCAGATCAATACATATGCCACTTTCTACTACAATATGTCCCAATAACTTACCTTCTTGGACAACAAAAGATGACTTTTTTGGGTTTAAGGACAAACCAAATTTTCTGCATTTGTCAAAAAATTGTTTCAAATGTTTCAAGTGGTCTCCATCATATTTTGAATAGACTGTGATGTCATCTAGATAGATAACCACAAATATGTCCTTTTCTCCTGCAAAGGCAATATCCATTTCTCGCTGAAAGGTTGTGCCTGCATTCATCAAACCAAATGGCATTTCGTTGTACATGAATGTGCCCCAGCGTGTGGTAAATGTTGTCTTTTCTCTATCTTCCCTATCAACTAAAATCTGATTATAGCTTGAAAATACATCAATCATTGACAGTCTTTTGGATCCTATAACCTTCTACAAGATAAAATCCATCTTTGGAAATGGATAGTTATCTTTCAAGGAACATTGGTTCAGGTTGCAAAAATCGACACAAATCCTTATTTCTCCATTCTTTTTCCGAATCAGGACTATATTAGCTACCTAGTTAGAAAATCTCAGAGGCAGAATAATCTTTGCTTCCCATAATTTTTTGATTTCTTTCTCAATGATTGGGAGTAGCATGGGATTGATATGTCTGATTTTTTGTGCTACATGGTTTGCATCTATTTTCAAAGGAATTTTGTGCTCCATTATGCCACTATCACAAGTTTTCAACTCAATATAAGATCATGCAAAAATATTAGCAAATTATTTCAGCATTTTGATATATTTTGTTATGGTTTCAAGAGAAAGGAATTTGGACACTTTGACTAATCTTGGCTGATCTTTTGTACCAATGTTACATTCTATAGTACTCTCTCCATCAACCTTGCTTTCAGGATTGATAAAAACATCATTATTATCAAATATTCTTTCCAAAGGAACTAAACCCTTAGGGATATACTTAGTTTTCGGATCTATAATGTTATTCCCAGCCATGGTTTTCTTAAAAGGGCTTCTATTTTGGTTTTCAACAATCTCCTACTCATCATCAATTTGTGTGTCTACAAACTCTTCTACACACTCTAAAAATTTCTGAATCTCCCTGTCATCCTCAAATACTTGTCGGTGCTTGATGTTATCAGGAATTAAAGGTCTGTTTTTTATTTTAACATCACAGGCTGCCTTGACATCTAGAGGAACTTTGAAATTAATAGTAGCAATGGCTAGTAAATCAACAATTTGATTTTCTTCTCTAGTGAAAAAATTTGTATTAAATGCTGAAAATTAATGTTCAATCAAATTTGAGACTTCATTCCTATAATTCTTCAATTTGGAATTTTTCACGTAGTAATTGTTTCTCACCTGCTTAATCACCAACTCTGATTCACCAAAGGCAATTAGTTGTTCTGCTCCCAAATCTTTCGTTGCCTTCATACCCAAAACAAGTGCTTTATACTTAGCAGTGTTGTTAGTGGTAGAAAATTACAGTTTGTATGATACAGTTACCTTCTGTTGAGTAAGATAAATGAGGACTACACTGGCTCTCGATCCCTCTCTTGATGAGGCTCCATCAAAATACAATTTCCAAATCTGTCCTCCTTCTGAATGCTGCTCATTTGAACCTTGAAAGTGTTGTTTTTCACTTATTTCAGGCTGGAAATCATTATCATCAACAACAAGGTGCAGAATTTATGACCCCAATTCCTTTTCTTCCGCATATATGGGTTGGTTTGATGGATTGTGCCGATCACTAATGATAAATGCCATTTGAGTTTCCATATACAGCCTTTTGAATTCCCCTTCGAATATTGGGATGGTAGCATGTGACATGTCCATCTGAAGGGTACCTCCCAATTTCTTAGACCAAGATCTAGAAAGTAACATCCCAAATCTAGAAGGAATGTCGGAAACCACAATGTCCATAACTAAGCTCTTCATAGGAAGTTGGGTAAGGGAAACAACCAAATCCTTAATTACTCCTAGACACTCGAATTTTTTGGAGTCAAAGGTGTAAATTTCATGGTATTTATTGGTGATCTCTAATCCCAATTCATCCATCACTTTCTTTGGCATGAGATTGTGGGAAGCTCCAGAGTCTAACAGAAAATTATTCAACAATTTTTCATGTACATTAAGTGAAAGGTATAAAGGCAGTGAGTTATCATCATTTTGGTCTTGAACATGACAACCTAGATAAATAGTGGGATGCTCATCCTCAAGGTTGAGAGGAGGTTGTAGCCGAATTTTGAAAGACTCTTTATATGCTGGATTTTTCAATAATTCCAGGAGTGGAACTGGAATTTTGATTTTATTCAATTCAGATTTGAAACTAAAATAAATTGGAGCTAATTCCTTATTTTATGTAGTAATTTTAACAATTGGGGAAGAATTTTGAGGTGGAGGAACCTCATTTACCTTGGCCTTCTGTTTAGCAGCTTGTTTATCTTAATCTGATTTTTTTACGCTGCTAAACAATACCTTTGGACCTCAAAGGGTAATTTTTGTTTTGAAATTCTTCCTATTTTTGTTCATTCTTTGCATAAATTTGAGCATTCATATCATCAGAAAACAAACAAATCCTTGATATATCTTCATATTCCTGCAATGTTAAACATGTTGACTGTGAAGTCTCTCCCACAAAGTTTATTTCTTCATTTTATTCTTCATTTCCTTGTTGTTCTTCTTCAACAAAATTATTCAAAGGAAGTTGAACATTTTGATCATTAGCATTCCTCCTTGGGCATTGTAAGATTTTTTGAGGCTAAAAAGGCCTCCTGAAGGGAGCATTATTTCTATTAGCTTCGCTTTGATTGGCTCTAGCAGCTGGTTTATTTTCTACCTCTAATTTTGACATCTTAGAGGCAAGTTCCTTGATCAAATTGGAAATTTGATCGATATTTTCTTCTGTTGAAGGAGACTTAGAAGAAGAAGGATTTTCTTCTTTCATCTTATTTTTGTCTTTTGTGCCTTTTCTTCCTCCATTTTTAATTTTTTAGAAGCCATGAGATTAGAATGCACTCCAATTGTAGCCTCATGCATACTTGTTAGTGTTTGTGAATTTTCAGCCCTCAACCATAAGGAAAACTCAAAATCTAAAGATTTTGCAAAATTTATCATAGTTGTGGTTTCAGTGGGTTTAATTTCTTTAGGAATTTTCTGATAAATCTTATTAAACCTCTTAGTAAAATCAGTTAATGATTCATCTGCTTTCTTCTTCAAAGTTCCAAATTATGTAATATAATAGACATAGTCTTTCCTATCACCCCAATTCTTCACAAATATCTCTTCTAATTCATCAATTCCTGTTATTGAATTTTGAGCCAAAATTCCAAACCATTTTCGAGCTTCACCATCCAAGCTCTGAAAAAATAATCTTGACTAGACATCTTCATGTTCAATATTATGATTGTTAGCATAATTATAGAAAGCCACTAAATGTTCCTCGGCAAAAACTCCTTCTTCCTCCTAGTGTATTTTGGAAGATATTTCAAGTAATATCCTTGGGGAAGTGGATGCAAGGGTTGAGGGAGAACAAGTGGCACATATCTTGCAGCCACTATCTGTTGCATCCTTGTAAGGGAAGGCTGAACCATATTTTTCTTATTTACAGTTGATGGATGACCAGTTGATGTAGTTGTTTGGGAAATAGGAATTACAATTGGTGAATTTTTATTCTGATTTAGGACAACAAAAAATTGGAGATCTTGAGATGATTTTTCAAGCTCTGGAACTGAAAAGAGTGGGTTTTCAAAAAAATGAACAGAGGATGTCTTTACTTCTCCTTCAATAGAAGAATCATAATATAAAGCTGTCTCTTGAGGGGATGGAGTTAATTCAGCCTTATTTTTCTGAGAAAGGAAATCAGATAAGTTAAAATTAAGACCTTCAGGTACAGACTCTTCAAAAGTATGAGAGGAAGATGACCCAATAGCTAGATTTGGAGAAAAAGGAAAATATTCTTGCTAAGGCATGATAAGAGACTGGTATTCAGGATGAGTCTGAAGGAAATTTAAAATAGTCTTGAAGTCTTCTTCAGTCAAAATATCCTTTTTGTGTACCTTCTTCACTGACTGACATGTGGCTTCAACTGATCTCTATTTTCCTTTAGCATCTTTTATAATTTTCTCTGGATCAGCAACTAGAGTCATAGTTGGAGATCTATGATTCCTCCTTATAGAAGGAGGTCTTGAAACCCCTCTTCCTCTTTGTGGAGTCGCCAGGTGAACAAATTTGCAGTCTTCTTCAGGTCACCAATTCTTTTTCACCACCAAGAAATGATTATCAAAAATTCATAAAAATATACTCGGGAGAATACTTTGTTACAAGGCCTTTGTCTCCCAACACACGCACCAAAAGATGTTGGCGCTCGAATCAACACTTGGACTATAGAAAGCGCCTTAACAGACACATCCTAAACTCTAAGGAAATTTTCATGATTTGTTTTATGGGGTTGGTAGATGGTATAAACTCTGATTCACTGAATTGTATATATTTCAGTCAAATCCACAATTCTACTAAAGAGGGTATTGGAATCTGATGTGGTAATAAAGTGCAAGTTTATAGCCTATGAGGAGAGGAAATTGTGAGATATGAGGAAACAGTATGTCTGTGAAACAAAAATCTACTGCATTTATTAGAAATTCACAAAAGTAGTAGTTTGACAATATTCCATTGAGAGAAAGCTATTTCTAGTCTAACAAGATTCTCATTGAAATATCATAAAGAACAATTATCATGAATGATGCTCCTCCACTTTTATAAATTTCATTTCACTAGGAATGCTCACTGTGCGAGACTAACAAAAACTAATAAAACACATAACATGTTTAAGATACTAATAGGAACTTATAATAACATAATAGTTTGCAAACTGTAACTGAAAGAAAGGAGATACGGAAACACAAGTAAAGTAGACAATACAAACAAAAAATTGGTAATAAGTCCTCAGTAGTATCATTCCATTTCATTCACAAAAATATTATAGATCATATGAGTCAAATTCTAAAACCACCAACAACCCTTTTTACATAGTATTTTATTACATATATATAAAAATAATAAATTCTCATCTCCAAAAAAGGAGTAAACCTGTTCCCAAAAGTTATTACGATCTCCTGAAAGATATGGGGCTTATCATAAAACTTTAATACAAATTTCTATGACATAATGAAAATAATAGCCTCGAGGCTAACAATTTGAAGTGGTTTGTATGATGTGGCAGTTTATGGGAAGACTCATCTTCTGTTCTGGTGCAACCAACTCCACAAAAAGTGTAAACAACAATGAAAATGGCATGTGGCTATTCCTTGAATGCTGCCTGGTGCCTGGTAAAAATGTGTTGGTACTAAAAGTAGTGGTAGAAAATTGTTTCATAGAAACTCTGTTGTTGTTCTGTTGTTTTGTTTTTCCTCTCCTTTTTTGGTGGAAAACCCTTTGTAATGGCGGAAAACTCAAAACATTTTGGATAGAATGGCAGAGGTTCATTTTATGAGAAATTACAAAGAAACCTTTTGAAAAAGGTTTAATTGATAGGGGATACATGGATTGGAATGAATGATAAGCAGAGGGGAGAAAAAATTTTAGATATATATCGCAATCGCAAATCGGGATTAGAGTGTTTAAACTTAAGACACAAACGGGAAAAAATGTGATCTTGTGATGGGGTGATGACGTGGCAAAGAAGTGGGACCGATCGCAGATCGTGAATCGAAATTTTTATTATGAAATACAGGATTTAAATTTTAAAACTAACGAAGTGTGATGTTTGATGAGGTGGAAGGTGGGGCCCAAAAAATACTGCAAATTGCACATTGTAAGTTTTTTTATAAGACACAAAAGTTAAATGTTGAAAATGGTGAAGTGCGATGTGAGATGAGAGCGGAGGTGATGTGGCAAAGAAGTGGGACTGATCACAGATCATGCATCGGAATTTTTATAAACATACATATGCATGCAATCAACAACAATCACTTTATCAAAACTTAAAAAAAAAATGCAATCACTCTCAAACAGCATGCAGACACGCAGAACTATGGTTCTAGGGTCCCACAACAAGGTGACCAATCAAAATCAATCGCACTTCGCAACTTATACAAGTTACCACATATCTAAAAATATAAAAAATAGATTTAAATGGTAAACAATAAGTTATGTGATGTGTGATATGCGTTGTTGCACTACGCCGACACGTGGCCCTTCTCCTCATCGCATCGTAACGCAAATAACATACTGTGCAATTGCCTTAATATTAAACTCTAAAATCTGTGATTTGTGAAATCGCTCTATTTACGATTCAACCTCCATTGTTGATTTGCGCCTAGATCTAATGGTCCTCATTTCTCACCCTTAATCGCGTCACAACTTATATTGTTTAGTTTTTGATGTCATATTAGCCATCGGTCTCTTCCCCTTCAGATCTGCGATTGGATCATGACCGTGCACTCATCCCGCACGTGGTTCTTCCCCGGATCTTTCACTCTGCTGGTCAATATGTTTTCTTTAAGCAGTGATTTTCTTTTAAAGAACTCTTGTTGCAATACTATCCACGAAGCCTTGATTTGCTTGCTTTGAAAACTGAAATTGCTTGCTGGAGGAGTGGTCTCTGTTTACTTGTAGCCTCTTTATTGAGATAGAAAAAATCTAAGTGAAATAGCTGTGCTTTTCATTGTGTGGAATATATGACTTTCATTTCTGAGAAATAGCTTCCCTTTACTGCATTATTGTTTTGACAATGAAATTGCAACAAAGGTAGCTATTATTCCAAACCAGATGACTGCAACCCTATTACCAAAAGAACGACTAACCTTCAACACTAACATAAGTCAAAATAGAGATTTTAACTTATTTTAGGACTCTAAAACACTATGACACCTATTCACTTAAAAATATCTTGATTTTGGGACTCTTTTTAACCTTTATTGGAAATGACTCAAAATTTGGACATGGACTAGGATACAATAAAAAAAAATTGAAAACAGTGACACAATGGTGATTACACCATTAACATTTTTAGTGCTAACATCTAGTGCATGCATTACATCTTTTAATAAGAATGGTTTACATGACTGTCATTGGAAGGTAACTATACAAATCTCGGTAGCACTGTACCACCCTTCATCACCCATTTCGATATGCGTCTGGAGGTCCTTCTCCTCCAAGCTACTAAAAATTTATTTGTCTCCCGTCATGTGGAAAGGTGCACCACTATCCAAGTACCACACCGATCACATTGAACTTAACACCATGCATGCAATGAGAGAGAAGTCAAGCTCAAATTGCAAGGCCAAAGCCTCACCAGCTGCAGATCCTAAAGCCTTCTTGTTCTTATTCTTTTGTGGACAGCTAGTGGCATAATTTCCATGCTCGTGACAGTGAACACACTTCACTCTGGACATGTCGTGCTTCTTGCCATCTTTTCCAGACTCAGATTTGGAATAGGATTTCTTTCCTTTCCCCTTCTTCACCTTAGCAGCCAAAGCGTAATTTAATTCATCATCTGTCTTAGATGAAGATCCATCCCTGGTATTTCGCCTGAATTCTTCTTGAACCAAATCCGATCAAAGTCGTTGCCAATCTGGCAGCTTCTCCCTCCCATTGACAGAGTCCTGATAACTATGCCAACTCTTGGGGATTCCTAGAAGAGATGGGTTCACCAATTCATCATCCACGAAATTAATTCCGATGCTCCCAAGCGTATACCAACATTGGACAAACTTTGTTAAATATTTCAGAATAGTGTCGCCTTTCTCCATCTTGATTTTCCTGAGCTTGTAATTTAGTGCCAATTTTCTATGATCTTTGCTGCTGTCAAATATATCTGTCAAAGCTTTCAACATTGCATATGGTGTTACTTTTCCATGGAGACTTGAGATAATGTGGTCTCGTACTCCCTCCAATAAGATCATCCTCGCCTTTGGAACAATCTTTTACCAAGAATCAAGATTTGCGGCATTTGCTGCAGTGGGTTTGTGAATGTCATTATCAATTAATTATTTCAACCCATTATCCTCTAGTACTACCTCCATCCTGTCTTTCCATGCAATATAGCTAGATTTTCCCTCGAGTGAATACTCCAATATCAAGCCATTGAAATCCATTGCGATCCTAATCCACCTGTCGCACCAAGAATACTTTTGCAAATTCAAATTATATTCAGTCACAAACTCAATTTATTCTTCACTATAGTGATTTCCTGTGCTCTAATACCATCTAGAAATTATAAAAACATATGTATATCAATGGATTCAATCCAATCAAGCGATGTACTAAAGCTAGATATTGAATCCTTCTACAAATCAATTACGAAAAATAAGCATGATCGCCAATCACAACAAGTAAAGAAAGAAGCAAATCAAACCACAACTTAGATATTTTCCTAGGGAAAGCTTGCTTCCCAAAACCCCTATATCTTCTATTGTATATTCACGATGGAATCTTGAAACTATTACAATGCACTCTTCTCACAAGAGTCTACTGTACTCTCACAACTGTCTCACACTGACCCAGACAAAATCGACGGACACTTAGCCAATTTCCTGCCTCTAACCAACCTACCTTGCTTACAAAATTCATGTGTAATGAAATCCCTATTATTTAGGAATTTTAGCCTTCCAAAACTATGCAATATCATGGGCAATCCAATGGATGTCTGGCTACATGCAGGCAACCTACTAACGATACAACTGATATTTAACATCCCTTTAACCTTAGTCTCAACTAGGCCTCCACTGGAACTGGCATGCATGCAGCGATTAATAGTAAATCATCATTTTCCTGGCATATCACTACATGTGAATTAAATCTGATTTAATTCACTTGATCTCTCACTAGTGCAACAAACAGTTACAACTAGTTCAACTGACTTTAACTCAATAAATTGAGTTAAATGATTTTTCATGCATTAAACTAATGCACCAACTACAATTCGAAATCCATAACTAATAGAATCACTCTACATGCCTCACCAAACACCCTCAACTCGAAATTCATGAGCTAACTGAGTTTATCACACTCAGTTAGCTATTACAAGTGATTATGAGATAAGATTACATTTTATTGTCCAATTTAATTAAGGGAAAATTAAATTAGACACACATTTCTTGTTGACTTTTCAACACTTACTCTTAAATACACTTTATCTCCAATCTCATGAATATGAATGATTCGATTAGCATCCACATATATCTTTTTTCTATCTTGGGATTCCTTTAACCTTGCCTTAATCATGGTCATCTAATCTTCCATATCTTGTATTAATTCGGGTCCTATCAATACCCAATCCTCAATTCAACCCCAACTTAAGGTCATATTTCAAGGCGTCCCATATAGGAACTCAAAATTTTCCATCTTGATGGAGCTCTAGTAATTATTATTAGTACTTTGTATGATATTATAGATAATTTATGTTATGCGATGAGGATTATATTTATGACTACTTCCTTTAGTTCCTATATTCAATGACCTCATGTCTGTTGCACCTAAGTATTTCATTCTCATAGACTTAATTCACCAAATAACACAATGATTGTTTGAGAAATATTATATATGTAAAGGATTATGTTAAATATTGGATATAAAAACCTTGAAAAGTGGATCTAGTTTGAATGAGTATAACGAGGGTCATTGTTCACACATTCCCAAAATATATTGGAATTTTCTAAATGGCCACTCAGTTAAGAGATTTTGTGTTCTCTTAATCTATATAAAGTAAAAAAACTCTATGTAGAACATAACTAGAGATTGAGAAGTGAAGCATGATTGAACACTAAAAAGCAATCAATATTTTCCATGGAATTGTAATACTATGTGAAACAGATTTAGAGACTCACTGAATCACATAAATAATAAGTGAAGTAATTTAAATATTGTCAAAGCATAATTTTTTTAATTATTGTGAAACAAATCGTAGTTAGAGATGAAGAGGTGAACAATAACGAAAATAGTATTCATGAACTTACACGATTGTAAGAATTTGTGAATTATCTTTATTTATGTTAAAAATTTATTTCAATCACTTTCCCAAGTTGATGATGATGATTTGTAGGTCTCACTATCTTGATTGGTTTAACTGATAGTAGCAGCAAGGGTACATTTTGAAAATGAAAATAATGTCCTACGAATTGGAAATCCATATAAAATTTATATAAATAAGAGATATATGTTGGACAATCAGTTTCTAAAATATTTATTGTTTACATTTTATATCAATTTATACCAACATTAGAGATTTAATTTGAAATTGGATTTTGGAAAAACATGAGGCATTGCACAACCCAACATTGGTTACTCAACCAAATTTATAGAAAATAGTTGTTTTAAACCACATAAAACCTATCAACAGATATGATGCACAAGATGTCTAGATATTGTTTATTTTTGTAGCATGATATGTGCTCTAGCCTCGAGATTTTGCAGAGATGCTAAGACACATGCATTCTGCAAGACCCATAAATCATTTGGGGAAATTCCACCCAAAAGTGAATTAATTAAAATAATTAATTAGTTTTTAAATTCACTAAGTCTAAACTTAGGAAATATGATTAGTTGAAGGGTATTAATTAAGTTGGGTGTGAATCTTCTAGATAAAGGTGTGGATCAAGTCTAAGATAATTTGAGCCATCGATCAAGATATAATCCTAATCGTTGATATGTACACGAGAGATTATAATAAGGAGCTCAATTAGAACTTGGAGAACAAACACTTGAGATTTGTAGAGATTGATTTTTATATGAGATAGAATTCTCAAAGTAGCAACGTTGAGTTGCTATAGAGAGATCCAATTATTTCACAGCAGTGAAGGGCATAGATAATATACTAAAGGAAGGTTTCCAAATCTAGGGAGTGCAAGACAGAAAATAAATTGATAGGCATAGAGAGGATACGCAGTGCCACACAAATGCATCACAGAGCTTCAGATGGAGTCCGTTATGTTTCTAGGAGACAATTCAGATATAGTGCCAGAAGTCGAGGTGTGAGTCCGGAAGGCCAGGGAGTCAAGTTTCCAGTCAAAAAAATATCAAAAGGAGGAGGTGATGCAATTCCTAGAGCTATGACATAGTGACTATGTAGGCTGACACAGTTACTGCATAGAGGCAGCGCAATACAACTCATCCAGAGCCCATACCAGTGTCGAATCGCCTGCGGAAGTGTGGAATTTTCTCACTAACTCTTTTGTTAGTATTTCTCTGTATCAGATAACCAGTTTAGGCATCTGATGATTTGTACTCAAATTACTACTGCATAATATACAAACCCTCAACTCTTGCACTGGTTTTCCCACATTGAGTTTTTTCGGGGAAATAATCCAAAAATAATAGCGTTAACTATGTGTGTGTGCATCTATCTTTCCAGCTGTTGGGAAAAATACTGAGAGGGGGGGGGGTGAATCAGTATTTACTGCATATTCAAAACTTTTTACTTTTTCACTCTCTAAAACCCATACGCTACTTTCCTTTATCCAACTCGCGTATACACGCGGATTTCCTTCATACAACTCGCGTATTAGCAGAGATCTAAATATGAAGATATTTATTAGCTTGGTTCTTTGCAATATTCATTCATCTGAAGTTAAGTTATCAGTAAACATGTGCAATAACAACAGAGTAAATCATCACACAATGCATCACACATGAACACCAGGATTTTTAGGTGGAAACCCAAGTCAGGAGAAAACCACCGCTGCAGTTGCTCAGCCTTCAATATTTTATTATAGAGAAAACATATTGCAACATATGTGCTGGTGCAGACTCCTACCAGCACGCAGGCACCCACCTGCGCTCATTTACCAGCCTCTCCTGGAAGGGAGCTACAACCCCCTGACTCGTTTACCAGCCTCTCTTGGAAGGGAGCTACGACCCCCTGCTCTCGTTTACCATCCTCACCTGGAAGGGAGCTACGACCCCCTGCTCTCGTTTACCAGCCTCACCTGGAAGGGAGCTACAACCCCCTGACTGAAGGCTACAACCCTCATCACCTCTATGGACCACGTTTCATCAATTTTCACACTGGATCCAAGGCTTCCTTCAGAACACAGCTTGCAGGCCACGTTTCATCATATTTTCAGACTGGACCCACTCCATACTTTTAAGCACAGTCAACCATGAAACAGATACATATAACTCACTGACAGATATCAGTAAACCAGCAGAACAGATCAGACATTTCTTACCACAGACTTCAGCAAACCCTAGTTTGCATACGCGCTTTCCCTTCACTGATGTTGCGTATATACACGCTTCTGTTCACATAAACCAGCGTATACCTCTATACATATTACAGATCCAATTTCATTGCGCATACGCGCTTTCTCTTCAGAGAAGCCGCGTATATACGCGCTTCCTCTACGACGAACTAGCGTATGGATCTTCAACCATTACAGAGCTGCATACTTCTTCAGATCAGATATTCAGTTCAGATTCAACCCTTTACTTCAGACAGATGTTTGCCTCATCACAGATCTAATCACTCCATAAACAGATCTAGTAGATACAAATACATTTCAGATCTAGATCCCCTTCTTCATCATTTTCTTCATTGGTGCATCATAGATTCAGATCTATCATCAAGCCTTTACCCTTTCCATACAGATATACTTCACAGAGAAGTATTCATTCAAGCTCAGACATCTTGCACCACATCCATCATTTGCACAATGAATTTCTTCTCTTTATATAGGTTTACCCTTTTTCAATACCATGAGAAAAACCAATACCATGAGCCCAAAACTACATTACTTTCGATGGTATTCCTGGACGGGGTCTTTTAGATGAATCATTACCCAATACAATGGGTCAATACCATGGTGGTTACCCCTGGTTTTGCACTTTAAGAGCGCTTTTGCCCATACGCAACTTGGCACGTTGATTCCCGCGTGCATACGCGACTTCTCCTAGGCAAATCCGCGTATGCCTAGAGACATACTCTTTTCATCAAGATTTAGCACATGCTGAATTCCTTTCTTCATTGCCTTCTGTACACACTGTAGATACATCAGATTTACTTCATCAAGAACATATTCTATCAAGCACAACTTCATCAAGTAAGTTGCCATCAACTTTATCAAGTGGGTTGCCATTCAAGAGTAACACTCAGCATCATATTGTCAACAAACATCATATCACATCAGATTTACATCATTTACCAAGTTCATCAAGTCAAGAATAACTCTCCAAGTTACTGTATTGCCATCAAGGACAACATATGCCCACAAATCTCATGTCTTCATCTTCATTCAGTGGGTTGCCATCAAGGACAACACTCTGCATCATATTGCCAACAATCTCCCCCTTTGGACTTGATGGCAACCATGATGGTGTTTGGTTACCACAAGAGACACCATGTCACTCTCCCCATTTTTGAAACCATTCTTTCTCGTCATTCAAACACCATGTCACTCTCCCCCTTTGACATCAAGGGCAAAAGGTGGATCAAAACCAGCATACTCTCCCCCTTTCTCCGCATGTGGAAGAACCGCCCTGCAGATTTGATATATACTGAAGTGACCAAGCTCCCCCTGAGTTCATGCTGAATCTTCAAACATATTTTCCAATGAAGTACATGACTCTATGAATTTCCTATCACCAATGACTCATACTTACATCAAAGATCCAACCAAGTGGATTTACATATGAGACTCAAGTACCCAACCAAGTGGGTTTACACATTTCAACTCAGCTACCCAACCAAGTGGGTTTACAAAATTTGACTCAGCTACCCAACCAAGTGGGTTTACAAATTTGACAAGTCCTTTACATGACTGAATATTATAATTTTACATCATGGGTCTCAACAAGACCTTTTCACCAAATCACAAAAATGACCATTTGAGACCAACACTTAGAAAGTCCTCAAGAAAGAAAACATTTTTCAGAATCAACATAATGCATTATACTCAACAACGCTAATGCTCCCCCTGAATCTGTGCATTCAAGCATCCTTTTTATATGACTAAGGCTCCCCCTTAGTTTGTGCATCCTGAACACTTTCACCAACAAATCATCAAGGCATCTTTATCAAAACATGAGAAATAGAATAATGAAAACTGGAACACCACCAGAGATACCAAACAGTATCAGAGATACCAAACAGCACTGCAGCTGTGCTGAAGAGAGCTGAATCCAAACAGAAAATTGTCAGCAATCAGACATACGCGGTTTTCTATGCATGAACTCGCGTATATACGCGACTGTGTTTCAGGAAACCCGCGTATCCAATACCATATTCTATATTTCAACCAGATCTGATCCTCTTGTGAGAAAAGACAGTGTTCAGCTTCTTTCTGGGATATTTGAATGCTTCCCCGGATACAGATAGATAGAAAAATGTAGTTGTGTCTTCAAGCGTCATCCAATGGTTGTAGCATAAACACATTAGTAACCAAGCCTTCAGATTCTTGCAGCATCAATACATTCTTTCCAAGAGAAATTATCACACCAGAACGGCATCTTCACATAAGTGTCAAGCAATCATCCATGTGGTCCAACATCACCATGATATTCAAGATTTAACATGAGGTAACATATGTAGGCAAAAGATCTCAACCATAGTACCAAACTCTGCATGATCTATTCTTATTTTCTGAATCAAATGACTTCCAACTCATCCATGTGTGAGCACAAAAGATACTTTTCAGCAAACAGGGCTCAAAATCTCATCATAATGAAACATATACCAAGTTATCATCATATGAGCATGAGTATCAAAGAATAAGCAGTCATAGTGCCAATAATGCAATCATTAGTATTCAACCTGCTGCTTCCCCTGAACCAGTGCTCCTCAGAAACTTCAAAAAACATAGACTTGTATCATCAAATATCTGAGAGAATAAAGATAAGACAATGTATCCATGACTTCAAGTGTCATCCAACAGGTGTATCATGAGAACATCAATAATCAAGCCTTCAGACCTTTTCGCAGTATCAACATATTCTTCCCAAGAGGAACCACTTTTTCAATAGTCAATCAAGCAGTCAACCACGTGATCTGATATCACTAATATCTTCATGCTTTGTCCTCATCTCTGAATCATAAGACTTCCATCTCATCCAACAGATACTCTTCATCAATCCGGGCTCATCCATGATCTTCAACATAAGAAACCAAGTACCATAACATCACTATTTAGAACTGAGAAAATAAGATGATACAGAGTCAATAATACAGTTATTAACAGTCAGACTGGTGCTCCCCCTGAACCTCTGCTCCAGATCTTCAGCTAGCATAAAAATTCTCTTATCATCAATGCATACGCGACTGTGTCTGATGAAACTCACATGTATACGCAACTTTTGTTAATATAACCCGCGTATGGAAAGTGAAGCATAGAAATTTTTCACATTCCTTCATCTCCCCCTGAAATTGTACTTCCTGTACCTGTCTTCTTCATATTAGATGCTCTGTCAGAAATACATATAACCAGAATAATAAAAATTAACCATGAGAATCATCATGTATTGCTCCCCCTATGACGATACATTACTAATCTCCATAATGTATCTCACATTACTTCTACAGTCATTCAGAGAAGTAAGCTTCAGAAGCGTATGACTGCAGTAGGGTTAGTATTCCCTACGTTTCTGACCGGTCCTCCTTTCTCCAGATTTGCTTGAACTTTCTAATTGTGTGCTGGAGATTGTCCACTTTCCCAGATCTGTTCATCCTACATTCTTTTTCTATATGTCCATGCTTGTTACAAGCATAACATATTATGTGGCCAGCGAAATAAGTATAAGAATCATAATGAGCTTTTCTATTCTTCCTCCTATTGCAATCAACAGCTTTGTGACCATACTTATTGCATGAAAAACAATATCCCTTGAAGAAACCAGAGTACCTTTCTATGTAGGATCTGTTTGTTTGTGGCTGAAACAATCTGCTTTTGCAATTGGCTGCAACATGTCCATGATTATGTCATTTAAAGCATTCAACATTATTGAATGATTTCCTTTGAGAGTTCATGATTTTTGGTTGACCTTTTGTTTCTTTCAACACTTCAGAATTTGCATTGATGTCCTTTGATTCTTTAGCACTTCCTTGTGAACTAGATTCTCCTTTAACAGTTTCATGAAAACCAAGACCAAGTTTAATAGCAGGAGATCTTTGATTACTAAGAATATTATCCAGAATCTTAGTACTATCTTGAAACCTCAAGAGTTTATCTTTTTCTTCTAATTTACCTTTGAGAATGTTTACCTCAACCTCCAAGATTTGGCATTGCTTCTTCATGCTTTCTTCTTTCCTTCTTCCTTCTTCTACTTGATCATTCAGTTTCAAGATTTCTTCTTTCAACCTATTATCTTGTTCTTCAAATGCTTGTAGAAGTTCTTCATGTTCCTTGTATGATTCTTCTATGACAGAGATGAATTTTGATCCAAGTTCTTCATTTTTCTTATTTGATTTTTCCAGATTTATTTTGAGAGCGAGGATTTCTTTTTCAAGCCCTCTCTGTAGATTTTCATGCATTTCTATCTGTTCCTTCATTCTAGAGATCATCTCTTTGTCGATAGAGCCTTTCTCTTTAATTTCTCTTTGTTGTTCTTCAACTTTGATCTTGAGAACTTCTTCTAGATCCATAACATTTCTTTCACTATCTTCATCATTGCATGCACAAGAAAGAGAGTCATCAGAACAATTATCAATACCTGTTTTATCTTTTCCATTTTCTGCTGCACATGTTTTCTGAGATATCTCCTTTTCAGTGGCCTTCTTCTTTTGCTTCTTTCCCATTACGACGGATCTCCTTCAAGCGATCAAGCTTCTGCAGAAGAACCTGCTCTGATACCAATTGTTGGGAAAAATACTGAGAGGGGGGGGTGAATCAGTATTTACTGCATATTCAAACTTTTTACTTTTTCATTCCTTTAAAACCCATACGCTATTTTGCTGAAGCCAACTAGCGTATACACGCGGATATCCTTCATAAAACTCGCGTATACACAGAGATCTAATTATGCCATTAGTTCTTCACTTATATCATTCCATCATTCATTCATTAGATGTTCTATAAACAGTAAACATGTGCAGTAAGAACAGAATAAACCATCACACAAAGCATCACACATGAACACCGGGATTTTTAGGTGGAAACCCAAGTCGGGAGAAAACCACCGCTGCAGTTGCTCGGCCTTCAATATTTTATTATAGAGAAAACATCTTACAACATATGTGCTGGCGCAGACTTGACCAGCACGCAGGCACCCACCTGCGCTCGTTTACCAGCCTCTCCTGGAAGGGAGCTCCAACCCCCTGACTCGTTTACCAGCCTCTCCTGGAAGGGAGCTACGACCCCTTGCTCTCGTTTACCAGCCTCACCTGGAAGGGAGCTACGACCCCCTGATCTCGTTTACCAGCCTCACCTGGAAGGGAGCTACGACCCCCTGACTGAAGGCTACAACCCTCATCACCTCTATGGACCACGTTTCATCAATTTTCACACTGGATCCAAAGCTTCCTTTAGGACACCACTTGCAGGCCACGTTTCATCATATTTTCAGACTGGACCCTTTCCATACTTTTAAGCACATTCAACCATGAAACAGATACATATAACTCACTGACAGATATCAGTAAACCAGCAGAACAGATCAGACATTTCTTACCACAGACTTCAGCAAACCCTAGTTTTCATACGCGCTTTCCCTTCACTGATGTCGCGTATATACGCGCTTCCGTTCACATAAACCAGCGTATACCTCTGTACATATTACAGATCCAATTTCATTGCGCATACGCGCTTTCTCTTCAGAGAAGCCGCGTATATACACACTTCCTCTGCGACGAACTAGTGTATGGATCTTCAACCATTACAGAGCTGCATACTTCTTCAGATCAGATATTCAGTTCAGATTCAACCCTTTACTTCAGACAGATGTTCGCCTCATCACAGATCTAATCACTCCATAAACAGATCTAGTAGATACAAATACATTTCAGATCTAGATCCCCTTCTTCATCATTTTCTTCATTGATGCATCATAAATTCAGATCTATCATCAAGCCTTTACCCTTTCCATACAGATATACTTCACGGAGAAGTATTCATTCAAGCTCAGACATCTTGCACCACATCCATCATTTGCACAATGAATTTCTTCTCTTTATATAGGTTTACCCTTTTTCAATACCATGAGCAAAACCAATACCATGAGCCCAAAACTACATTACTTCCGATGGTATTCCTGGACGGGGTATTTTAGACGAATCATTACCCAATACAATGGGTCAATAACATGGTGGTTACCCTTGGTTTTGCACTTTATGAGCGCTTTTGCCCATATGCGACTTGGCACATTGTTTCCCGCGTGCATACGCGACTTCTCCTAGGCAAATCCGCGTATGCCTTGAGACATACTCTTTTCATCATATATCTAGCACATACTGAATTTCTTTCTTCATTCCCTTCTGTAATCATTGTAGATACATCAGATTTCCATCTTTAAACAGGTTCATCAAGACATATTCTATCAAGCACAACTTCATCAAGTAAGTTTCCATCATCTTCATCAGGTAGGTTTCCATTCAAGAACAACTCTCTACATCATATTGTCAACAAACATCATATCACATCAGATTTACATCATTTACCAAGTTCATCAAGTCAAGAATAACTTCATCAGGTGTACTGCCATCAAGGACAACATATGCCAACAATCTCATGTCTTCATCTTCATTCAGTGGGTTGCCATCAAGGACAACACTCTGCGTCTTATTGCCAACACCAACATTATTTTTATTCCACAGGATTTTATTTATGAAGGTTGCAGTGTATTAGTTTCGATATTTACCGTATAATACAATAAATAATGTGTTCAGTTATTTAACAAATAAAATAAACTTAATTAGTTGTTGCATTAACATTCCAATTTGTGGAATTTTCACATGGTATCTGAGTGCAGGAGCAGCAAAAAGAGCTCAGTCGTATAAGGAAAGAGGGTGATTCGAATCACTGCATAGGTAGCTTCTCGAAACCCTAGGAGGTGGCATAGTCCAGAGGCCAACAAGGAATTTTTTTTAGGAAATCTGTGTCTCTGAGTGAGTCAACAGAGAAAACAATTTCCAGATTGAGAATTGTGATAGGTAGAGGGAGAAGAAACAAAAATTTCCACGCGGAGAATATCTTTAGCTGGGATGCGGTAATTTTGTAGCAGTAGCTAGCATAATAACATCAGCAGGGAACAATAGCACACTAAGGGAATTTTGTCCTTGGATAATTTCTAGCCAAGAAATTATATATTTCCACACAAAGTAGCAGTAGCCAAGAGTTGATTTACCCACTCCAGTAGGGAGTTCATAGAGCCAGTCAACATCTTCGCAGAGGGATAGAGGCAGATTTCGACTTTTTTTGTAAATATGGCTTCAGCTGGGTTGAGATATCAAGATCGGATAGACAAAGCATCTACTTATGTAATCTAAAAGTAAAGGAATTCCTTCCTTCTAGATGAATACAATCTTGAAACCTATGTCGATAATGTGGTGGTTGTCCCCACTGATCCCAATCATAATAAAATGTACAAGAAAGATATGGCTAAGGAGAAGAGGATGATCCTTGATGGAGTTAGAGATCATGTGGTATCTCACATAGTGGCCTTTAGAACAACCAAAGAGATGTGGGACTCCCTTTCTATGTTGTACGAGGGATCTTCTGAGCAATGGAAGATGTATCTGGAAGAAAAATTGAGAAGTACACATATCCATAAGGGGGAACGCATATACCACTTTCTCCACAGGCTTCAAGATTTCCAAGATCAGTTGGCAGTTGTACGGTCAACGCCTCAGGATATAGAGATGGTGTGGATAGATCTAAATTCAATCTCATAAGAATGGAAAGTGTTTGTCTAAATTATTTTGGGAAGAGAAACATTTCCAAAGTGGGATATCATGTGGGAATATCTGCAGCAGTAGGAGCTAGGGTGAGACTTGGTGAAGAACACCACAGAAGGAAACATAAACAGTGGGATGAAGGTAGAGGTGAAGGAAGAGGAGAATGTAACCCTCACATCAAAGGCATAACAGGAGTAGTTCAGAATAAAGAAGGATGTTTCAAAGATAAAGTGCTTCAGATGTGGTGAACATGGTCATTACGTTACCCAATGTCCGCTCAGAAAGAGGGGCAAAGAGGAGAGGAAGGATCAACAGGCTGTATCCGTAGAGATCGACGTGTTTTCCTCCATATTGGAGGAATATTTTTCCATGATCACTGACATACCTCCAAGGGTGAGGTGGAGTGATTTATTTTTGTATCCCCAGAGAGCTATAGGATGGGCAGGATCCTTGAGGATTCCACCTCTTGGATCAATTCCTTGCTAGAGGAGCCCATAGCAGCAGTAGCAGGATGAAATAGTGAAAATTGGTGCATTCAGGTATGAGAGTGGCATATTCAATAGCTATTAGTAGTCTTAAACTAAGCAGCACAAATTAGGGTTGGAAGAAGTGCAACAACATAGTGCATAGTTAGTGGCAGCACAGAGGCTTCAGTGACAACGTAGAGACTAGAAGCAGTTAGGACTCAAGTGACAGATGCATCAGAATGAACACAGTAGGTTAAGTATGATGGACATCTCTCAGTTGCAACAATGGAATATTAGAGATAGTTGCATATGTAGTAGTAGCAGCAACAACAGAGTTGCAGTGCAGATGCAGTAATTGGTAACAATATGCAGAGTCATTAGTAGCATAGATGCAACATAGAATCAGAGATGAGTAGTAGTTGGTGGGAAGTGAGGATATAAATTAAAAATGTAGAAATAGGTGATACAGAGTCAGAGTGATGCTTCAGTGGGTTGCAGCACTAGAGCACATTCCTCGCTAAGAGGGAGTGTTGATTTTTGTAGCATCAGATGTGATCTAGCCTCAAGATTTTGTAGAGGAGCTAAGACATATGCATTCTGCAATACACATAAATAGTTTTGGGGAAATTCCACCTGAAAGTGACTTAATTAAAATAATTAATTAGTTTTTAATATTTCCTAAGTCTAAACTTAGGAAATATGATTAATTAAAGGGTATTAATTAAGTTGGGTGCGAATCTACTGCAAAAAGGCATGGATCGAGTCCAAGATAATTTGAGCCATCGATTAAGATATAATATTGGTTGTGGATATTTCAATGAGATATTATAAGGAGCTCGATGGGCACTTGGAGAACAAACAATCAAGATTTGCAGAGATTTATTTTTCTACAAGATCGAATTCTCAGAGTAGCAGCGCTGAGTTGCCAGAGAGAGATCTAGTGATTTCGTTGTAGTGAGGGGTAAATATAGTATACCATCGGAATTTTTCTAGATCTGGGGAGTGCAAGGAAGAGAATACCTTGACATCCATAGAGAGGTTGTGCAGTGCCACGTAGAGGCAGCACAGAGCTTCAGAGGGAGTCCACTATTTTGGTGGGAGACAATCAAGATATAGTGCCAAAAGCTGGGGTGTGATTTTGTAAGGCTAGGGAGTCAAGTTTACAGCCAGTAGAGTATTATAAGGAGGAGGTGACATAGTTCATAGAGTTTTGATGTAGTGACTATGTAGGTTGATGCAGTTACTGTGCAAATATAACACAAGGAAGATCATCTAGAGCCCAAATCAATGTCGGATTGCCCAGGGAAGTGTGAGATTTTATCACAAAATATTTTGACAGTATTTCTCTGTATCGGATAGCTTGTTTGGGCATCCAATGATTTTTACTCAAATTACTACTACATAATATACAAACCCTTAGTTGTTTCACCGGTTTTCTGCATTGGGTTTTTCGAGGGACTTAATCCAAAATAACAATGTTGATTGTGTGTGTGCATCTATCTTTCCAACGTCATTTTTATTCCACAATATTTTATTTGTGGAGGTTTCATTGTATAAATTTCTATATTTACCATATAACATAGTAAATAATTTGTTCAGTTATTTAACAAATAGAATAAATTTAATCAGTTGCTGCAGTAGGATTCCAATTTGTGGAATTTTCATAGATATAACTCATGTAAAAGGTATCAAGCAATTATGAAACAATAATTAATTATGTCCAATAAAATCAAGTAGTTATGAAATGATAATTATACTAAAAATCTAGATTGTAACAGGAAAATTGAGCCAAATAATTGATTGACACATCAATGGGATGCTAGTCACAATGATCTTTGGCAAAAAATGTCCAATTCAATATAATTCTATATATATTTATAGAAATCAATAAATATATTTAAATCTTATTTAAAGAGGCTATAATTCAATCATTAATAGAAGCCACTTGGAAAACAAAATATTTTCTCTTCAAAGGTTTAAAACACCTACAATCAAGAGCAAATTAACAACAAAATAGGTAAGCTCATCATTCAAAAAAGTGGCTTAAAATATTGCAAATTTTAAAGCCATATTTTTGTATATTTACATCTTCATTATAATTGTCTTAGAAATGGCCTATATGAATAGACTACAACAAACATATATTCAAACCAAGAGACTACTCTCGAATAAATTAATCACACTGGTTGTGTTATCACTCCCTTTGTTTCCCAAGGCTAAGAAAGGAGACTGAATGAGGTAACCTCAAACCAATCTTTAGATTTGGTAGGTAGCCCTACCAAACTAGAGCAGGCTCTCTCAATGTCAATTTCAGAGTCAATGAGGTGACTATAAATTAAATGATCTTATGCTAGATATAATATCAATGAATTAGGGTTTTGTTTTGAATTTTGCTGGATAGGACTGTCAGTCTAGGAACAAGGTCGAAGTTTTAGGTCTGATTTCAAAGGAACAACTGAAAATATGAAGATTAGGCTATGTGAGGTATACTTAGAAACACACTTAAATTGTCATTTTGGTATAGGGTTTGAAAAGAGAGAGTCAGAATGAGCATATTACATGAGTTCATTCATTAGAGGAAGTAGAAAAAATTCATGAAAATATTATAAG
Organism: Pinus albicaulis; assembly: GCA_034641835.2. Taxonomy (NCBI): domain Eukaryota; kingdom Viridiplantae; phylum Streptophyta; class Pinopsida; order Pinales; family Pinaceae; genus Pinus; species Pinus albicaulis. The sequence goes on from CM076580.1 coordinate 817,348,287, forward strand.
ACAAAGCATAAAAAGAAATAATTTTATTTATAGACTCATAAGATTTATCATATAGAAGCATGCATGTTGTTTCATGGAATCATAATAATTCAATTTGATTGTAATACTGAGAAAAAAAATGCTAATAAGCAGACCACTAAAGTCCCAAAATTATAGTTGCAACATGTCTTTGATTTCAGTGTAAGAGATTGTGCATAAGCTCCACACTACAATATCAACTATTACCACCTCTAAATGACTTGAGTTTGAGTATATATAGAAAATAGAAAATATTCCTCCTCATTGGGTCAAAACCTGATCCAAAAGACATCATAAATGCACCTAATGAGTCATTACCTAGAATTTAGGGAAGTTAGAAACAATCCCCCAAATTATAGCTAATAAGTAGGAGTCTCTGTCTCCATGAGTAATTACAAGATTCCTAAAAAATGAGTGGCATAAATAGATTTTATTATCCATAAAACAACAATTGGGACAGTTGTAACCTCAAGATTTTGGCTATTTTTCACTGACACGTGTTTAGAAAGCATCCAAGACAGAAGCGTCGTGTGTCACACAGAAGCGTCGCATTTTTTAGCAGAAGTATCACATGCCTTGGAGAGTGTATTTAGGTGGCTTTAAGGAAAATTCCTGATAATCTGAAGATTGGGAAAGGTAACCCTGGACATCCTCTATCCAAACCAATCTTACAATAGAAAAATACCATGTGAAAGGCCTTAAAAACTCAATTTTCCCAAGGTTACTCTAGAAGCGTAGCGTGTAGTTAAAATCAATGGCAGAAACATGAAAAATAGGGTGTATTTTGAGTTTTTCCTCAAAACTAGGAGGTGTCATGAAAAAAAGACCATATCTAGAATCTACACTTCAAAATTAATCCAACAATGTAGAGAAAACCTTCATTGGACCCTTTGAGAAAAAGTGTCGCGTGGCCACACGACACTTCTGCAAGGGTGAAATTTCCATAATTTTCCAAAATCACAAAAAATACCAAAAATACTCAAAACTTGCTAAATTTTGGTCCATAACATCCTTGAATGATGATCTAGATAGTTAGGATTCCTCAGCTAGAAAATCCAAGTTTTCTTTCTCCTTTATCTTAATTATGGTTTCTTTAAGCTTTTTCTTCAAATTTTTAACCCTGATTTTGGCAATTTGGTTCCTAGTGAAGTAGTGTCTCGCCATGTGCCTTTAGGGAGGTTATTGTTTCTTTATGCCTTCTTCAAGAGATTCTCTAGATGCTCATTCACCTTGTCAAGCCATAAATATTTGTCTTGCTCTATTTCAACAACAATCAAATCATCAAAAATTTGCTGACCTAATGGAGGAGATAACTCTATTTCTTGCTCTTTTTGCCTAGTTAATCCTCTTTTTCTTGGCCCCCTTGGCTTTATTTCAGCCTCCTTTTCTTCCAACTGATCAACATCTACCATTTATTTTCCCTTACATTTTTCTGCCTCAATATTTGTCTTCGGTTTGCTTAGAAGCAGTTGTTTCACCTTTAACTGCATGTTTTCTTGTTGTAGGAAGGTTATCATAAAATTTTCCCTTGAGAGTTTGTCCTTGAACTCTTCTATCTATTGAAAAGTAAATAAGAAATGTGTGTCTAATTTAATTTTCCCTTAATTAAATTGGACAATAAATTTTAGTCTTATCTCATAATCACTTTTAATAGTTAACTGAGTGTGATAGACTCAGTTCGCTCATGAAATTCAAGTTGAGGGTGGTTGGTGAGGAATGTAGAGTTATTCTGTTTGTTTTAGAGTCCAAGTTGCATTTAGTGTATTAGTTTAATGCATGAGAAATCAGTTAACTCAATTAAGTGAGCTAAAGTCAGTCTAACTAGTTGTAACTAACTGTTGCACTAGTGAGAGGTCAAGTGAATTAAATCAAATTTAATTCACATGAAAATATTTTTCAAGTGAGTGATGATTTACTATTAATAGTTGCATGCATGTCAGTTCTGATGAAGACCCAGTTGAGAAAGAGGTTAAAGGGATGTTATCTATCAATTTTAATATTAATAAATTGTCGACCCATAATTAGACAACCATAGGATTTCCCATGATGCATTGCACAATTTTGGAAGGTTTAATTTCCTAAATAATAGGGATCAATTGTTCTTAGAATTGCGCAAGTAAGGAAAGATGAGTAGAGATAGGAAATTGGCTAAGTGTTGGTCAATTTTGTCTGGATCAGCGTGAGACAGTTGGTAAAGTGAAACAAACTCTTGTGAGAAGAGTGCATTGTATTGTTTCATGATTCCTTGGTTGATTATACAATAAAGATAGAGGGGTTTTGAGCAACAAGATTTCCCTAGGGAAAATAACTATGTTGTGTATTGATTTACGTCTTTCTCTTACTTGGTGTGATTGTGAGATTTTGTTTAATTTCCACAAATTAATTATAGAAGGATTAAGTATCTTGCTCTAGAATATTGCATGATCGGATAGAATCCATTCGTATACATATCATTGGTGTAATTTCTACACTATCTCTGCATATTTTTCTCTAATTATCTCCTTAGCTTATTTTTTTCCACCTGCTCTGCCATGTCAACCTCCAAAGGTGCTTGCTCCTCATGTTGCTGCAAGGGTGACTTACCCTAATGTATAGGTAGTTTCTCCATGGTTTCTCTTTGCTCAAGTTTAGTTTCAGGTGAAAGCACACCTTTGGTGATCATAGGAGAAAACAGCATCCTTTTACCCTTCTCATAATTTTTTGTGAATTCAACCCTTGGCATCTTTGGAACCTCTATTGTTCTGCTTGAAGATCCAACCTCCTTTGGATTTGTTGATGTGTATGGTATATTCTAAATAATAGGTGGAATAGTAGTAGGCATAGAAGCAACTGACTTCATGAATGTTTCCCAAGACATATTTATTTCTGAGAGTGGATGAAAAAATATAACCTTGAACAAACCATGGTGGAACAAATTATTTTGGTGATCCTTGCCTTTACTCTTTACTTTTTCAGTCATTTTGACCAGACTCCTAAATAAATAATGAGGAAAATTGAGTGGCTTGATGGCAGTGAAATGCATAAATAGCCGTGTGTGGTATTGGTACAATCATGAGAACCTGCCTTCACTTGTTAAATAATTCATGATTAGTTTCATCAAAGGGGCATACCTTTCATGTAAATTCCTAAAGGGAAAGATGTGTTCAGGAGCATCTTTGTAATATGGTTTTAAGAAAATTTTATAGTTCTCAATGTCCAAGTCCATCCCTTTGAATCATATTTATCCATGGTTCGGGATACCTATTATTGAGGTTATAGAATCTGCAGATATAGTGAACTCAATCCCTACTATGTTAGAATTATCTCTCCTCAAGCTGGTGGCAAAAAGGCTTCTCAATTGAGCATGACAACCTACCTCTTGAACTCTTTCAAAATATCTTAAACAACCAATGTCTTCAAAATATTTCTTGACATAGGGAGAAGCATTGATCTCCTAAAAATTAGATGGCTCAAATATGGAATGATGACCTCCCCTATTAATATTTCTCTTCTCACCTTCCATGATGTTTGTCAACAAAAGAAAACTCCAGCTTGTTGTGAAAGAAAGGGAAGGTGAAAATTAGGAAAACAGAGGATGATGATATAGTGGGTTTAGGGACAGAAATGAGATGAAATGGAGTTAGGAAAAAAATCCATAAAAAATTGGGGATATAGGGTGGTGAGTTAGTAACAAAATGCAAGTGAAAATTTTGGAAATGGGTATGGGGAATGTGGCAAAAGAGTCAAAACACATAGTTTACCTATTTTCTATGCAAAAACGTAGTGAATACTAGTGTTTGAGTGAAAATGGTAGCAATGAGAGGTATGAATGCTATGGAGTGATTTGGTAAGGTATATGAGTGATGTGTTAATGTTATTAGATGATGAAAATAGGGGTTTTCCAAATAAATCAACCAAAAATCTCAACAATCCAAAAAATTAGTTGAAAATCCTAAAAGAGGGAATCCACCCTTTGCTGAAAAAATTCACTTGAATGAAAGGTAAGGCATGATCACTTACTGACTTGGAAGCCTCTGAACCTTGAGAGAGGCTGAATTGACCCTTTTTATGGGTTTTTGGAGCTTGGATGCCAAAAGTGTAGCAAACTACCAGAAGTGTAGCGTGGTCTCCCCAGAAGCGTAGCGAGGAGCAGAAGTGTAGCAAAGAGAAATATGGATCATCTTTTGCTAGTTTTCTTTGATATTTCGATGTTGTGGATAGTTGTGAGCATGAGAGAGGATCTCTTTTGAAAACCAAAGGATGAAATGAACTCAAAAAGCTTCATTTCCATTTATAACTCACAAACTTTTCTTTTTGTCTTTAGTGAAATCAAAAGCACTTTAAGAAAATTTTCTTTTTAAAAAACTTTGACTATGTAGCATTTATTGAGAAAGGAAAATTTTCCTTTTACCTTATTTTCTATCTTTTCTAACTCCCAATGAAGGTGATTTGAATGGTGAAAATGACTATTATTTTCCTTTCTTTCATGACATTATATTATGGTGACAAAAACAAAATAAGCCTAGACCATAACCTAGATGAGGGTATGTTGACTGATCTATGAAACTAGATACTCAAATGATGATATGACCTTGAAATTGATGATGACCATGAATGGTTGAAGGGAGAAACATCAGACCTAGAAACATCAGACCTAGACAAAATTCAGTGGACAAAATTTATTCGAGAATTTATTTGAAAACATGAAATTTTAACCAAGGATTTCTACCAAGTAAACCTGAAATAGTGTATTTTATCACTGAACATTTAGACACTAACATTGGCTCTAGTCGGGGATGGCAGCTCCTTTAGGAGGTGTCAAGAACACCGTAGATCAAGTAGTCGCATCCATTAGGAAATGGAGTCAAAACTGGAAACTGAAATAACTTTGACAAGCTGAAATGACTGACTAAAACTGAAAATGAATTTGACTCGGAAATTGACTTGAATTTTTTAACTTTTTTTAAAGGAAAACATTAGTAGATCAGAGAATCCTCATGGCCTTCTCCTCGAGCTTCAAACTTCTGCAACACTTCCTTATTATTTGACAACAAATAAATTGATATTTATAATAAAAGTGAACCTTTTTCTTCAAGATTAGGTGAGATAATGTTTGAGGAACCTACCATTCACCAGTCCTCCCAGAATTTCCTGCACATCAATATCTTCTAACAAAAATGCCTTATTACCCCTGAATGTTGTAATATTGTAAGGACCTTTCCATAGGTTATCAAAATTTCCATGCTTTCCTTTGTCTTCATTTTTTTCATCCTATCGAAGAACAACATCTCTTAATTTGAAATCATCATATTTTGTTTTCTTGTCATATATCTTCTTGATTTTATCCTAAATCTTTGAAGTGTGTTTGAATACTTCTTCCCTTGACTGCTGCAAATGAATCATTTGACTGATTCTCTATTAGATTTCATTTGGCTCGTTGTCGATCTCTTGTAGAATTTTCATCACCGGCACTGCTAAGGAAGTGGGAAAAATTACGTCTACACCATAAACTAGTTGGAAGGGTGACATGTTGATGGATCTCTTTGTGATAACTGTGTCCGCCCATAGAGCATTTATTAAATTTTTGTGCCAAATTCACTTGTTCTCTTGCAAAAATTTCTTGATTATGTTCATCAATGATTTGTTTGACGATTTAGCCAACTAATTCCCTTAAGGATAGTATGTTGAAGAATTCCCAAGTCTTATGTGATATTTATCACAAAATATATCATCTTTTTAGATTTAAAGGTGATTTCATTGTCAGTGATAATTTTATGTGGGCAGCCAAAATGAGACAAATATTTCTCTCCAAAAATTCAATAATGACAGTGTTTATATCTTGCCTCGTGGATATGGCCTCAATCCACTTTGTGAATTAATCAGTGGCGGTGAGTATCAACTTATACAAAGCTGATGGTGGAGGGTGAATCTCGCCAATGAAATCAACCCCCACTGTTGGAAGGTTGCTTGAACTTCAATTGGTTTCAATAGAAATGGTAAGAGATTTCTCTTTCCCTAAAAAATTTGACACTCATGACAACTCATGACAGTTTTTTAGACATTAGAAAACAAGCTTGGACAATAAAAGAAAGCCCTCAATATCTTGTTTTCTATATTCTTCCAGAAAATATGACCACCACAATCACCTTTGTGAAATTCATTCATCACTTTTTCAACTTCACCTTCTACCAAATAGTTCAATAAAACTCCTCCTTGACCTTTCCAATACAAATAATTGTTAAGAATGCAATATTTTAGAGCCTTCAACTTTTGAGATCTACCTTTACTGCTGGGAAAACTGGGAGGAGGATTCAATTGTTACAGCATATGAATAATATCAGCATACCATGGTGATGAAGTAAAAATTTCAGATACCTGAGGTAATGAATCGACTTCTTGCTCCTCAGATAATGCAGTAATTAAATTGATGTCTAAGACATGTAAATTTGAGTCTGCCATGAGCTTAGCCAAGTCTTGTCCTTTGATCATTTTTGTAGGTTTGATTTCTAAGTCATACTCCAGCATAGTAGCTATCCAGTTTCCACGCCGAACTTTGGGATCATTATGTGTTAGCACATATTTGACAACAAAATTTGGGACATATGAAAGAACATGAGATTGAAGAATATAGGCTCAAAATTCCTTCAATTCTTTAACTAGCACCAGGGTTTGTTTTTCAATGATATTGTACTTCAAGGTTGTGTCTCTTATGGTTCTACTAAAGAAGGCAATGGGTTGTTCTGCTTTCTCAATTTTATTTTGCATAAGGACAACAACTAGAGTATTTTTAGAAGAAAAGGAGAAAATGATGAAATCAAATTTATAATCTGGGTTGATAATAATAGGAGCATGAGATAATGAAAACTTAACTTTATTGAATAATTTATTTTCCTCATCGGACCATGTCACCTCACTGTATTTCTTCAACATATCAGTAATTTATCTTAAGTGTTCAATAAGGTTAGGAATAAACCTTCTCAAGAAATTTATTTTACCATTAAATCACTGGATTTCCTTCTTTCTTCTAGGATAGTCCAAATTATGAATTACCTCAATCCTTGAAGGATCTATCTGGATGTTTTCTTTAGATATGATGTGACCAAGAAATTTCCCTTCTTCCATGACAAAGAAACTCTTCTTTGGATGCAGCGATATACCAAATTTTTTGCAACTATGGAAAACTATCTTCAAATGCTGCAAGTGTTCTTCATCGATCTTGGAAAAAATTGTGATCTCATCAAGATAAATGACCAAAAATACATCTTTTTCATTGGCAAAGGCGATATCCATCGCTCGCTGAAAATTTTCTCCTGCATTCTTCAACCCAAAGGGAATCTTAGCATACATAAAAGTACCCCAAGATGTTTTAAAGGTTGTCCCTTGATCATCCGTATGAACTAAAATCTGATTATACCTGTAATATCCATCAAATAATGAAATTATAGAAGAACCAACCACCCTTTGCAAATATGATCCATATTTGGAAGTGGGTAGTTTTCTTTCAGCGATACTTTATTCATATTACAAAAATATATACACAAGCAAATCTCACCTGTCTTATTTCTTACTGGCACTAAGTTTGACATCCAATTTAAAAAACGAAGGGGAACTATAATACTAGGAGTATACAACCTATTCACTTATTTTTAAATAGAGGGAAACAAATTTGGATTCATTCTCCTAAGTTTCTAGCAGAAAGGCTTCTGATCAGGCTTTAAAGGAATGATGTGTTGAATTATGCTCTTATCATACACTTTCATATTAGAATATTCCCATGCAAAAAAATCAGCAAACTGAGACATGAGTGCTACACATTTACCTTCATTTTTGGGCTGAAGGATTTTGATATATTGACCATTTTGGGCTTCTCATGAGTGCCAAGATTGAGGTCATCCACTCCTACTTATGTTGGCAGCCTTGTTGGTTTCCATGCAACATCATCCTAGTCAAAAATCTCCTCCAAGGGTACAATACCTCTTGGAATGGAGTTGTCTTTCAACTGAAGTAACTTCAGTTCTGCTGCATGAATTTCTTGGTCATCTTCATAAAACTGGTCATCCATTTGTGAAATCACAAACTCCTTTTCTATTTGAAAGAAGTTATTGTTTTTTATGTCATCTTGAAAATTTTTCCAATATTAAACATTGTCTAGAACAACAGGGCGATGTTTGACGTTAATTTCATACTTCTTGTTGGGGTACACTGGAATTTTGAACATGTTGGATAAAGTGGCAAGATAATCAACAATGACATTGTTGTTCCTTGGAATTAGTGACAAAGTATATTCAGTGAAAGTCTTGAGAATTTCTAACACTACATTGCGGTAAGCTTGCATTCTAGGATGCTTGGCATGGTATTCCCCTTTTACTTTCTTTATTACCCATTCAGAGTCACCATACACAGAAATTTCCTTGGCACCTAATTTCTTAAGAATTTTCAAACCAGATATCAAAGCTTCACATTATGCCTCATTGTTTGAAAAATCAAATGTCAATTTGTAATAACACATTTGAACATTAGAAGGAAGGTTATATGACTTATTCATAGGGTTGTGAATCCACACTCCAATTCCATCCCCTTCCTTACCTAAGGCTCCATCGAAATAAATGATCCACAAACCACTTTCTTCATTGGGAAGCTACAATTTAGATGACTGATCTTGACTAACTACTTGAGAAAGGTCTGTTGTACCAATAGTTTTGTTTATTTCACTGTTTCATCTATATTTTTGGCTGATGCACTTGTTTGCAAGCTACTTGGCATCTTTTCTTATTTTTCTGCACTTGAATTTTTTTAACAAAAATTGAAAATTCTGAATTTTCTGTTATTTCTTCCATCAAAATGCTAAAAATTCATCATTGAATAATATAAAAGACTCTAAATATGTATGAAAATCATGTATTGGGTGATTATTAGGATTTTTTTTGCTACTGTTTATGTACTTCATCTTATTTTTGTGGTATAATTTTATGAATTGCCCAAAGACCAGTATAGTAGCATAGGAAAAGTCGAGCTGCAAGGTGCCTATAAGTTTTTCTCTCGATGACCGGGAGAGAAGAATTCCATATCTGGGAGGGATATCAGCTACAAAAATGTCTGTGAGGACATTATTGGCTGGAATTTTCTCTAAATACACCACTAGATCTTTGATGAGACTAAGACATTTAACCCTTCCTTAATCAAAAGAGCAAAGGTCATGGTAGGGTCTGGTAATATCTAATCCTATTTTTTCCATGATGGCTTTAGGAATGATATTATGAGATTCTCCAGAGTCTAACATGGCGTTATGGAGGATCAAATCATGAAATTTAAGGTCGTGGCAAAAAGGAGGGACCTCACTATCTTCTAAGTCACCATCTACAGCAGGGCCAAATAAAAGTTTAGGGTGATCATCACTCACATTAACCATATTGGACATTTGATCTACCCTAATAAATTTGGCTACTTGAAAATTATACTGGTCATTCTTTATTTTTCAATTAAAGGAATGGATACTTTCAGTTTTGAGATTTCATTTTCAAGACTAAAAAAGGCAGAATGTTTTTCTACCTTATGTCTTTCTTTATGGGCTGATATTTGTGTGGAATCTCCTTTCTCTGTGCTATGTCTTGAAATTATTTATATTTCTTCTAATTTTTGGTAGAAGCATCATTGCCTTTCCCATGATTAGGAACATCCAGTCCTTTATATTTTCTCTTATTTGAAGTAGTCATCTATTTATGGTTAGCATGTGTTTGAGAATTCTGTTTTTTCTGACTTGAGGTTATAGGCACGTTTCTATTTCTCAAACCATATTGCCTTTGAACCTGAGTAAGAGCATTCTGATATCCTCTTTGGTAATCGTTTTTTCATATTGATAACATATCATCGTTAGATACAACATATTGCTGATCACTCGGTACATATAACTCTTTAGAAAACTGATCTTCTTCTATCAGGAAAATAGTCTGTTGATTTTCTCCTGAAATATATTCTTCTTCTTCATCGAGGCCTTCTGTATAGTTTTGTTGAAATGGAGTGTGAATTTACTGCTGACCTTGTTGATCCTAACCCCTCTGCTCCCTTTTCTTGATCCTATATTGAGGCTGCTAATTTTGACCCCTGAAATTAGTATTTATGATTGAGGGTTCATCTTGTCTATCTCCGATCGTCATTTTTTCCATCATCTTCCCCATTGTTTTGATCAAGGTATCGAGTTTTCCCTTTGATGAGGTAGATGGTTCTTCCTTGATGGTTACCCTCTTTTCTGTTTTTATTTTTTACCCCTTGATAATTAAATTCACTTCAAATCTCACTGCATTCCTCTGCATTTCTTCAAGGTTAGATGGATTTCTTTCCCATAGCTAGTAAGCCATATCAAGATTGAAACCATATGGGTAATGAAGTAGTGCAAGGCCTAGAGGATGCTTGATGTTTTCAGGAGTGGAATCATAAATTCTATTGAATATAGTTGTGAAGTCTTGCACGAACTCATTAGGATTTTTTTTAAGGCATTGTGATAAGCTAGAATTTTAAAAGGGTTATTCTTCTCCTCCAATTTTTCCATGAACAATTCAATTAGTTGTTGTGAATTAACTACATAAACAACTATTAGGGGGCGGAACAATTTCTTAAACTATCATGGGAAACTTTGTGCTAAAATGCGCATCTTGGCATCATCGTAATCAATCTCTTCAAGATCGATGAAATCAACCACCTTAAAAATGTGTTGGTGAGCAGTAGCCTCTGATGTACCATCAAACAGAGGAAATATTTGACCATAATTCTGAGGTAATGTGGTGAGTTGTGGCAGTAGAATCAAAGAAGAAATTATAGCCATCACTAATGGAGGAGGTTGTGGAGGTGTTAATGGAGTGTATATTGTAGAGGAAGTGATGGTTTAAAAGTGAGGGATGATGGTCTAGTTGTGTGAGGAGGTGTGATAGTATATGGTGAAGAAAAAGATTGATGTTGGTATTGGAAATAATATTTTTCAGAAGTTACTTGAAACTTATCAACAAAACCCTAAAGTTTATGAAATTCAAACCAAACCTTACTATCAACCTTAAAATAAGATGACTTGGAAAATGGCAAGTAGGTCTCAAAATCAATGGGGTCAAAAATTGTTTCTGAAAGGAAGGATTCAGAATTAGACTTGAACACAAATGTCTCAAATTTAAAATTGAACGAAAAATATTCCGGAACAATTAACCTCGTAGGAAAGGATGTATATTTCATAAGTGGAGGTAAACCCTTTCTAACATTCTGAGACCTTTTTTTCTACTTTCTCAAAAGACTCTCAAGGTCATTGACAATTGGTGAGGGATTAGGGTCTGGATTTGACTTGGTGTGTCTTCTGGGAGCCAATTTTCTTGAGAATCTACACTTTGGATCAAATTTACTAATTTATCCTTCTTTGAATGTCATAACTTTTCACCCATAAGTCTAACTTCAGTGAACTAAAAGAAGTATCCCCAGGGAAATTTTTACATTCACTCCTCAGAAACGACGCCAAAAAAATTATCACTCCCTCCATTTCGCAAGGCCGAGAAAGGAGACTGAATGAGGTAACCTCAAAAAAATCTTTAGATTTGGTAGCTAGCCCTACCAAACCAGAGAGGTCTCTCTCAATTTTAATTTCATAGTCAATGAGGTGACGGGAAAGGTCTTAGGATAGATATAAGCTCAATGAATTAGGATTTTTTTTTTAAATTTGTTGGATAGGAATGTCAGTCTAGGAACTCGGTCTAAGTTTTAGATCTAATGTCAAAGGAACAGCTATAGAGATGAATATGAGGTCAGGAAATGTCTACTTAGAAACACAATTTGTAAGGTATGAGGTCATTGTGGTATAGGGCTTGAAAAGAGAGATTCAAAATGAGCATATTACAAAGTTCATTCATCATAGCAAATAGAACAAATTCATGAAAAATATTATAAAAAAGAGCAGAAAAATAAATAATTATGTTTATAGACTCATAATATTTATCATATAGAATCATACATGTGGTTTCATGGAAGAATAATCATTAAATTTTATGGTGATAATGAGAAAACAAATGCTAATAATCATACCACTGGAGTCCCAAAATTATAGCTACAAAATGTCTTTGATTTCACTGTAAAAGATTGTACATAAGATCCACACTGCAATATCAACTATCCTCGCCTCTAAAATGACTTGATTTGGAGTACATATAGAAAATATAAAAAATTACGCCTCATTGGGTCGAAACCTGATCCAAAATACATCATAAATGCACCTAATGAGTCATTACTTAGAATTTATGGAAGTTACAAACAGTCCCCCCAGATTTAGCTAATAACTAGGATTCTTTGTCTCCATGAGTAATTACAAGATTTATCAATAATGAGGGGCGTAAATATACTTTCTTATCCATAAAATAGCTCTTGGGATAGTTTTAACCTCGATATTTTGAACATTTTTCACTAACACATGTCCAGAAAGCATCCAAGACAAAAGTGTCATGTGTCACACAGAAGCATCCCATTTTTTAGCAGAAGCGTCGCGTGCCTTGGAGGGTGTTTTTAGGTGGATTTAAGGCATAATACTGCTAATCTGAAGATTGGGAAAGGTAGCCCTGGATGTCCTCTATCCAAACCAATCTTAAAACTGAAAAATGCCACCTACAAGGCCTTCAAAACTCCATTTTTCCAAGCTTACACCAAAAGCATAGCGTACAACGAAAATCAATGGAAAAAACATGAAAAATAGGGTGTATTTTGATTTTTTATTCAAAAATATGAGGTTTCATGAAAAACCAAGACAATATATGGAATGTACACTTCAAAAGGAATCCAACCATGTAGATAAATCCATCATTATACCCTCTGAGGAAAAGCATTGTGTGGCCACGCGACGCTTCTGCAAAGGTGAAATTTCCAGAATTTGCTAAAATTAACAAAAAATACCAAAAATTTTCAAAAATTTATGAATTATGGTCCAAAGGATCCTTGAATGATGATCTAGAAAACTAGGGATGCCTCAGCTAGAAAATCCAAGTTATCTTTCTCCTTTAGCTTAACTAGGGTTTCATTAAGCTTTTTCTTCAAATTTTTAACCATTATTTTGGCAATTTGGTTCTTGGTGAAGTAGTGTCTCGCCATGTGCCTCTAGAGGTTATTGTTTATTTTTTCCTTATTTAAGAGATTCTATAGATTCTCATTCACCATGTCAAGCCAATACACTTTTTCTTGCTCTATTTCAGCAATAATCAAATCATCAAAACTTTGTTAGTCTAATGGAGGAGATAACTTCGTTTCTTTCTCTTTTTTCCTGGTTAATCCTCTGATTCTTGGCCTTCATGGCTTTATTTCAGCCTCCTTGTCTTCCAACTTATCAAAATATACCATTTCTTGGCCCTTACATTTGTCTGCCTCAAGATCTGCCTTTGGTTTGCTTAGAAGTAGTTGTTTCACATCTAACTGCATGTTTTCTTGTTGTAGGAAGGTTATCATAAAATTTTCCCTTGAGAGGTTGTCCTTGAGATCTACTATCTCTACATATTTTTCTCTAATTATCTCCTCAGTTGATTTTTTTTCCACCTGCTCTGCAATGTCAACCTCCAAAGGTGCTTGCTCATCATGTTGCTGCAAGGGTGACTCACTCTCATGTATAGGTAGTTGCTCCATGGTTTATCTTTGCTCAGTTCTAGTTTTAGGTGAAAGAACACCTTTGGTGATCATACGAGCAAACACCATCATTGCACCCTTCTCATAAGTTTGAGTGAATTCATCCCTTGGTTTCTTTGGAACCTTTGTTTTTCTGCTTGAAGAGCCAAGCTCCTTTGTCTTTGTTGATGCTGATTGTATACTCTTAATAATAGGTGGAATAGTAGTAGGCATAGAAGAAACTGACTTCATGAATGTTTCCCAAGAGATATTGATTTTTGAGAGCTGATGAAAAACTATAACCTTGACCAAAAAATGGTGGAAAAAATTATTTTGGTGATCCTTGCCTTTACTTTGTACTTTTTCAGTCATTTTGACCAGACTCAAAAATAGATAATGAGGCAAATTGAGTGGCTTGATGGACGTGACATCAACAACCTTATGTGGTACTGGTACAATCTTGAGAACCTCCCTTCACATGTGAAATACTTCATGATCAACTTCATCAAAATGGAATACCTGTCAATCAAATTCTTTAAGGGAAATATGTGTTCAGGAGCATCCTTGTAATATGGTTTTAAGAAAATTTTATAGTTCTCAATGTCCAAGTCCATCCCTTTGAACCAGATTTCTCCATGGTTTGGGATATCCGTTGTTGAGGCTATAAAATTTGTAGATATAGTGAACTCAATCCCTGCTATGTTAGCCTTATCTCTCCTAAACATGGTGGAAAAAAGGCTTGTCAATTGAGAATGACAGCCTACCTCTTGAACTCTTTCACAAAATCTTAAATAAATAGTGCCTTCAAAATATTTCTTGACATAGGGAAAAGCATTGATATCCTACAAATTAGATGGCTCAAATATGGAATGATGACCTCCCTTGTTAGGCTTTCTCTTCTCACCTTCCATGATGTTTTTCATCAAAAGAAAACTCTAGCTTGTTGTGAAGAATAAGGAAGGTCAAAATTAGGAAAACAGAGGATGATGATATAGTGGGTTTAGGTACCGAAAAAATATGGAATGGAGTTAGGGGAAAATACCTAAAAATTTGGGGAGATAGGGTGGTAAGTTAGTAACACAATGCAAGTGAAAATTTTGGAAATGGGTACGGGGAAGGTGGAAAAAGGTTCAAAACATAGATTTTACCTAGTTTCCCTGCAAAAACGTAGTGAAAACTAGGGTTTGAGTGAAAATGGTAGCAATGAGAGGTATGAATTCTATGGAGTGATTTGGTGAGGTATTTGAGTGATGTGTGAAGGTTATTAGATGATGAAACTAGGGTTTCCAACTGAAGCAACCAAACATCTCAACAATCCAAAAACATAGTTGAAAACCCTAGAAGAGGGAATCCACCCTTTGTTGAATAAATTCACTTGAATGAAAGGTAAGGGATGATCACTTACTGAATTGGAATCATGTGAACCTTGAGAAATTCTGAAGTGACCCTTTTGATGGATTTTTTGAGCTTGGATGCCAAAAGTGTAGAAAACTGCGAGAAGCATAGCATAGCTACCCAAAAGCATAGGGAGGAGCAAAAGCATAGCAAAGAGCAATCTGGATCATTTTTTTTTATGCTTGTCATCGATATTTGGATGCTGTGGATAGTTGTGAGAATGAGAGAGGAGATATTTTGAAAACCAAAGGATGAAATGAACACAAAAATATTAATTTCCCTTTATAACTCACAAACTTTGCTTCTTGTCTTTAGTGAAATCAAAAGGACTTTGAGAAAAATTTCTTTTTGAAAAACTTTGACCATGTAGCATACTTCTTGAGAAAGTACAAGTTTCCTTTTAATTTATTTCCTATCTATGCTAACTCCTAATGAAGGTGATTTGAATGGTGAAAATGACTATTATTTTCCTTTCTTTCACGACATGATATTATGATGACAAAAACAAAATAATCCTAGACCATGACCTAGATGAGGGTTTGTTGACTGATATATGACCCTAGTCACTCAAACGATGATATGACCTTGAAATTGATGATGATCATGAATGGGTGAAGGGAGCAGCATCATACCTAGACAACATTCGGTGAACAAAATTTATTTGATAATTTAGATGAAAACATGAAATTTTGACCAAGGATTTCTACCAAGTAAACCTAAAAGAGTGTATTTGATCACTGAACATTTAGACACTAAGAGGTTGTACAAAAACCAAAAATAAATATGAACCACGGATGTATAATTTTTAGACATATTATAAAACAACAGTATAATTGTAATAAAATAGTTGTTTGAAAGGGGTTAACATGCCACAAAAGCACATCATATTCTTCAAAAGTGGATTTGGGCTACAAGTTTAAATGTTGATGTTTTTACATCACAACCTAGTGTAAAAATCAGCAAACATAGATGCATGAGCTCAAAATAATTAAGTTTGATTAAGATATGCATATATCAAATAACTGTTTCAATAAATGGAGTTAATAATCAAGTGTCTTACTTAAATTCTAGGATATTGGTTAAGTTAATGGTTAGTTGTGAAGTATGACACCCAAATGATGAATTTCAATCTCATTAGCTATTTATTCCCTCACTCACGTTATATATATAGACACACACCAAAGTTTACTTTTATGCTAAAAATTGGTGCACAACAACGACAACATATAACCTTAGATTTTATCACCACAAAATTGTATAATAATAAGGGAGATATGACAATTAAGAATTTTAGTTTCCAATTAGTTATGCAAAGGGGAAATAAATTCTTCACTAGCACTAATGAATACGAAAAACATCAATCGATACATTCTAGTGTGCTAATTATCCTACCAACTACTTACTAGTGTTATGACCAATCTTGGTTACTACTATCTTGACTTCACTAATAATGTTTAGTTGGATGTTCTACCTCTTATAATGAGAACGTCTAGTAAATGAAAAATGGAAATAACTTCTTGTTAGTCGAGACCTCTTAATGCTGAAGAAAAGATGCTTATCGCAAAAATTGGATTTGTAAATATGGCATACAACAATAAAAACCAATGTTATTTTATCCTCGATATAATAGGATAGGCAATTGGTAAATCAAATCAACAAAATAACCTATAGATTTGAATTCCTGACCAATACTCTCACATTAAAGACAATATAATTGAAATTGAGAACTAACACTATTTTCGTAGAACATATGTACTCTAGTTGGAGTTATACCAACATAGATCCATATTAAGTATGGATCTAAGATGAGTTGAGAGGGATCAAATTTCTTCACATGAAAACTTAAAGTGAAAAATACAGTGTATTATTTTTCATTTTTTAAATTGTATTTGTGAATACTAAATAAAGTATATATAGGACTAAATAAATGTTTCAACCATAAAACTTTTTTTTTTTTTGTAAATTCGGTGGGACCTTTCTATTTTCTATTTATCATTGAAGGACATGCTACAATATAAAATTCTTACTATGGCCTCAACCTGCCCGTAGGAAACCAGGTCTATTGGCCATCTGAGTGCATTGAAAGCATTCCAAAATTGAAATTGTCTCTTCCTTCTATATGTCGCATTAGCTAGTTGTCCTACTAGTGCAGTATTATCAAGCATATAACATATAAGAAGTTCACATACGTGCAAAAAAACCATAAAACAAAATACTATAAAGTTTATCCATCTGAAGAGGAAATAGGGGCTGGGTCTTTCGCATGAGACCCAGGCATTTCTACTTGCTGCAGCTGCTGGAGCAGCTTCTCCATGCGGCCTAACCTATCATCCATTCTCTGAATTCGGTCAGTTGCTTGATATTGTGTAATTTTAATATGCTGCAGCTGGCTGTCAATATCCTCCAGTCGATCTTTGAGCTGCGGTTCAGTCTTTGATTGTCCTAATTTGATCTGGGCAGGCTGCAAGATTTGTATAGCTTTAGCAAGAAGACATTTCACTAACCAATATGTATGAATGGTTTGGTTAAATAAGGTAAGACGTCCTCGAGTGTTGCCAGGGTCCTGGATGAAATCTAGAATTTCAGCTTCTGTATCATTGTCTTTAGGATCTGTCTGAAGATCTCTTTCCCAACCATGAATTTGCTGACGGGCAGGAGAGGAATTTCCCAGTATATAGTTGACTACCAAGTTCTCCAAGCGCTCCTGGTTAGTTTTTCTTCCTCGTTTCTTTGGCTCCTGTTCCTGCAGAACCTGTTGCTTGCCCTTGGCCTTTTCAGAGCGTAAGCGTCATTTCCCCATGATGAAATTGTTCCTATTCAGGCGAACAGATAGAGAATTTATCACTATATTGCAGATGGATACATTGATTTGATTTCCTTCATAATTTCTAGTTATAGAAGCCGACTGGAAGCAGCTCCTAAGTTCCAGAAGCATTAACCTATGCAGAGGTTTATAGTTTCCGTCCGGGTGACAGAGAGGTGCAAACTTATTAGTGCTATCGTTGGTCAACATCCACCATAAAAACTTGGTTATAAGAAATTGAAAACCCCAAGAAAAAAGCGAGGTAAACAAAGGTTGAGGGTTTAGGACCCTTTCAAGACTGATGCGAAAACACTGAGGTGAAACCACAAGGGTGCCGGAGTGACAGGGGACCATCGAATTCAGAACATGAGCCAGGATTTGAGTGCGGCAATAGCGACTTATGGAAGTAAGATATCCCAGTAACCCCTGGCTGAAGAGTGGCCAGAAATTCGGCTTCTTACTGCATCCAGTATGCACATGGATTCTAGCCCTACTAGTATCCCATCGCTGCAAATTCATTAGAGTAGCAGGGAGAATCTCATACCAAACTTCCCTTACATTTGGATTAGTAGTGGTTATAACATTGTAGAGGCAAAGTACGACTGGTAAACAAGGGTCTCGAAAGCAGGGGTGGACAGGGTTTTGCGAAGGGATAAGCAAGCAGAGAAACAAGAGTAACCCCCCAGCATACTGACAGTGCTCAAGCCAGGTCCTAATATAACGTATATACATCATAAAAATGAGAAAGAGGACAGATACATACCCTGCAAGAGTAGAAAAGTTTGCAGTATAAGTTGCGCGCCTCCTCCTCGTCTTCCAAGCTCTTACATGCAGAGAACTTTGCATGAGCATTTGAAAAGAGAGAGGGTGGTGACTTACCTTAAGCAGGACAATCGCTTCATGCGCTGACATACCAGCCTGGCAGTATCGCATGATAATCATTCCAATGCAAGTGATCACCCTTTCCATTGATCGTGTATGGCGGTTCTTCATAATGGTTATTAATTTCCTGGAGAATGGCGTGTCGTCCGGCTGCCACGGTCCATCCTCTGAGCCAGCTGTTCACCCCGATCGGGGGTTTTCAACCATAAAACTTAATTTTTTCATATTCATTTTTTTTATTATAGTCGACATAATTTTTAATTTAAAGGGGAACAGACTCACAGAAAAACTTACACATCCCCTCATACTGGGTTGTGGAAATAATATAAATCCATATTAAGTACAAATCTAACATGAGTCGAGAGGGATCAAATTTCTTCACATACAACTTTATGTAGAGTGCAAAATACAATGTGTTATTTTTCATTATTATAGCATGTACATCGAGACATTTTATCACACAAATTAAAATGGTTTATTATTATTAATATATTTTTAAGTATATGTGAATATTAATTCATATTAAAATATTTTATTAATAACCCACATTGAATATTTTTTATATACAACATTAAAATATTTTATTTTAACAATTTTTTTCTATATGTAGATATATATGAAGTTGATATCAACATATATTAGTTAGCATACATCTTCAACTAGTTTTTTTAAATTTTTTGTATATTTTTTAAAAGTATAAGACTTAAACATCTTACTCATATTTTTTTTTACTTCTAATTACTTTACAACATATTCATTTTTTATTTTTTATTATAGACAACATTTTTTTCTATTTCAAACATAATTTTTATTTTAAAGGTAATAGATAGGTGGACAAACTTACACATCCCCTAGCACTAGGTTATAGAATGAGCCTCTTAGCTCAAATATCTCATATGGAATTCACTTCATTGAGACTAGTTGATATGGCTCCTCCAACTTAGGTTGCTTGTCGACTCAATTTTCTTTTTGACACAATTTTTTTAGTCTTCCTTCACTAAAGAATATTGGATGATTAAAGTCAATTACTTTTTGAACACTCGCTAACTAGACGATATCATCAGATCAACTCAATACTTTCACAAATTGAGAAGATTGGTAACTAGTGTTTCTCTTAAAAAACTACAAACCATGGCCTGGAACATGAGAGAGGAGGACCCTAAGAAATTTTACAAGTTAGATCACATGAAATAGACCTTACACATTATGTGCTTAATGAAATGCAGATTTGGGAGTTCATGAGATGTAGTATCGAGATCCTCTTTGAGGTGGAAACTCGGGAATGGAAAGAGGTATTTTTTCACAAGCATCATTATCAATCCAAATCCCTCACATATATTGTTTCTACCATCAAGATTCGTATTAAGGATTAATTCACTAATACCAAGGATGGGAATCCCAACCTTCCTATTTGAGAGTCAGAAGAAGTAATTAGAGGTATCATCAATGAGAAAATAGAGTCTCTAAGGTTAGAGATAGAGGTTCATGTGAAAGGAGAGGGTGCACCAACTTCCATCCTATATTTCTGTAACTAAATTTGAACCAAAATTATAGGTGACCCTTGAAATTTTCAGATATGACATTCCAACACCCATGCAAATGAAAAAAATTCCAACAACCTTGAAATGAAGGGATTTCTTGGTCTTTTAAAACATTACTTATGGTAAAAATATTTCATTTATTATTCCTATTGTATCACAATGTTCGATGATTCGTATGCAACAACTTTTTGAACAATCACTGAACATTGACCAGGTTTTAGCTCCCATTGGGGAACTCTATGAACATGTAGAAGAGCAAGCCAAATCACTTGGAAAGGGTTTCCTTTAAAAACAACTCTCCTTGTACGTGGAGATACAATTTTTGTCATGTTTACAAGATTAAATAGCAAGTAGAGTTAATTATTTACAACCCAAGAAGGCTCATCAATCTTCTTTCAAAGCATGATATTGAGTTATATCGCATCAGTATGCTTATTTTGGATGAATTCCAATTGTATGCTGTAGCAAGGATCCTAGAATAAGACTTGAAAACAATTTAAACCTCATCAAAACCCTCCCAATGGGAAAATTCTCCTCCTCTACATCCTCCTACAAGGTGGTGGTGACTTTGAGAATTTTTATTAATATTTTAGGAAATGCTTTGGAAGTCCTTCAGTATGTCATTGTTGGTTTGTAATCTTGATTCCCATTAACTTGTAATAATAACTTGCTTCAATACCATAGCTGAATACATCACCCTTCTGTAATTTCATATATATATATATATATATATATATATATATATATATATATATAACTACTTTCTTGTGCTCTTAAATTGTGAAGAAAATATAAAATAGAAATTTCCTACGAGACAATATAGAATGGATCTTTCTTGTGTTAGTGGGAAAAACTGATTTTAGGTTTGATCTTTGATCGGTGACAACTTTAAATCTATTGACACCCTTCATCCATAGTGGGGGAATTATTTTTGAACTTGACTAAAATTTAACTCCCAATATTTCCTTTGTTTGGCCTAGGCAAAAGCATTCAAAATATATTTTATGGACCCTTCACATTGTTTATTTATGGTAGCATCGAATGTGCTCTAAGCCTAAAAATTTGCAGGGAGGGTAGGACACATGCATCCTCCAAGACCCAAAAATAATATTGGGAAAATCCACCCGGAGATAGTTTTATTAAAATAATTAATTATTTTTAATGAATTCCTAAGTCTAAACTTAGGAAATTAAAATAATTAAAGGGTATTGATGAAATTGGTTGTGAATCTTCTAGAAAAAAATTGAGATTGATTCAAGATTATCTGAATAATTGATTAGGAATTAATCTAGGTCGTTTAATGTTCAACGAGAAGATTGTAAGAAGAGGCTCGATGGGAACTTGGAAGACACATCAATTTAGAGATCAAGAGATAGATTTATCAAGAGAGTAGTGTAGTAGTTTCTGGAGAAGTGATCAAGAGATTTATTGCAGTATGGGGCAGAGATAATTTTCCAGTGGAATTATTCCTAGTCTAATGAATTCATTGCAAAGGAAGCAGAGAGAGGTATAGAAGAGGCAACACAGAGCTACGCTAGCCAGCGTAGAGGCATGTAAAGGCAACACAGAGCTTCAAAGGGAGTTCAAATTTTTGCTGAGGAGAAATTAAGATCCAGTACCAGAAGTTGAGGTGTGATATTGGGAGGTTAGACGATCGAGTTTCCAGCCGGAAAAATATCAGTCAGGAGGTGTGACAGTCCTTGCAGTAGTGACACAATAACTGCTTAGGTGTGACATAGAGTTGGGAAGATACTGTAAATAGACAACACAAAGCTCTCATCCTTAGTCAAATCAATATCAAATCTTCCCATACCAGTGTGAGGTTATCTCACTAATGTTCTTGCCAATTATTTTCTCTATATCGGATAGCCAATAAGGCATCCAGGACTATATTCAAAAACTACTACATAATAATAAAAACCTTCAACTGTTGCACCGGTTTTCCCAAATTGGGTTTTTTCGGGGACATTGTCCAAAAATAATAGTGTTGGATGTGTGTGTTTATTGATTTCTTGCATTGTATTTTAGTTTCTACAACATTTTATATTTGTGAAGATTGTAATATGTTAGTTTCATTTTTTACCTTAGCAAATAGTAAATACTTTTTTCTTTTTCTTTTTCTTTTCAGTTATATGAAAAAATAGAAGAAACTTAACCATTTTTTGTAGAAGGATTCCAATTTTTGAATGTTCACATGGTATCAGAGCACATGTGAAGTAGGAAGAGGGAGCTCAAAGAGCTGCGTATGCATCATATCAAAACCTTGGAGGGGTTGCGCAGTCAAGTGCTAGAAGGGAATATTTTCGAGGAAATTTCTCTCCGAGTGAGTCAATAGAGAGTAATATTTTCTAGATCGATATTTTTCAATGGCAGAGGGAGAAGTGAAACACCTTCAACATAGAGCAGATATTCATCTCAGATGCATATTTTCTGCACTAGTTGCTAGTGCAGAAAAGTGTCAGAAGGGAAGAAGAGCATGTTGAGGGAACTCTGACCTCAGAGAATTTCTTGCCCAGAAATTCTAATTTCCCATGCAGAAGAAGAATTAGCTGAGAGAGGTTTTTCTCACTCCAACAGGGAGTGCATAGAGCCAATCAGCACTTGTTCAGAGGGTTAGAGGCATACTTCGACATTTGTTGGGCATGATGACAACTACTGAGCTAAGAGATTAGGATCAATTGGAGGGTTCCTACAACTATTAGATATGGAAGGAAAGGATCTCCTTCCTCCTATATGAGCACGATATCAAAGCCTTTATCAATAATGTGGTAGTCGTCCTCATATATTTGGATCCATTGAAAGCCTACAAGAAGGATATGGAAAAGGCCAAGAGGTTGATACTTAATGGAGTTCGAGATCACATTGTTTCTCACATATCTATAAAAGGGACAACCATAGAGATGCGGGATGCCTTGGCTATGCTATATCAGGGATATTCCGAGCAGCGGAAGATGTACTTGGAGGAGAAGATAAGATACACAAGGATACATAAGGGGGAGCGCATAGATCCTTTCCTTTCGAAGCATTAGGAATTTTGGGATCAGCTAGTAGATGTAGGGTCAACGCCTTAGTCTATAGAGATGGTGAGATTGGCCCTAAATTCCATCTCAGAAAAATGGCAAGTATTCATAAAGCATCCTGGGTAGATAAATATTTATGGATTTGGAATGGATGAGGGCTACTCTTCAACAAGAAGATATGAGGCGTGACTTAGCAAAGTGCAAGCTAGATGGAAGAAGTAGCAATGGGATGAAGACCAAGAAGGAAGAGGAGAATGCATCCCTTGCATCAAAGGGGTAGCAGGAGTAGTGAAGGCGAAATAAGGGTGTCTTGAAGATAAAAATTTTCAGGTGTGGTGAGCTTGGTAACTACGTTACGCAGTGTCCTTTTAGAAAGAAGGACAAGGAAGAGAATCATGATCAACAAGCTACAACCGTTGGGACTGAGGAGGAGGAGTTTTCCATGATTGCCCACATACCTCTAGGGGAGAGGTAGGGTGATCTAGTACTATAGTTCCAAAGAGATACAAATGGGTAGGATCCTTGAGGACTCCAGCTCTCAAATCAATACCTTGCTCCGAGAGCCCATATCATAAGTAACAGGAGGGACCAGTGTTAATTGGTTCATAGGAGTATTGGAGTGACAGTTTCAGTGGCTAGGAGCCGGAGATACTAAACAATGCAGATCAGAGGTGGTAGCAGTGCAATTGGAAAAGTGCAGAGTCAGCAGCAACGCAGAAGCTTCAGAGGTTCAACACAAAGACTAGCATCAGTCAGAACTCTAGTGACAGATGCACATGTTGAACACATTTGGTTTAGTATTTCGGATTTTTTTCTATTGCAACAATATTAGAGTTGTAGTGCAGATGAAGTTGACAGTAGCATATAGAGTTAGCAACAACACAGATGCATCATTTGTGCAGTAGTTGGTGGGAAGTGATGTCAAACATCAGCATCGCAGAGGGAGATGAAACAGAGTCAATGTTATGCTTCGGTAGGTTGCATTACTAGAGCAAATTCCTCGCTAAGAGTGAGTGTTGATTTATGGTAGCATTTAATGCACTCTAAGCCTCAAAATTTGTGGGAAGGCTAGGACACAAGCATCCTCCAAGACCAAGATATCATTTTGGGAAATTCCATCCGGAGATAATTTTATTAAAATAATTATTTATTTTTAATGGATGCCTAAGTCTAAACTTAGGAAACTAAAATAATTAAAGGATATTAATGAAACTAGGTGTGAATATTCTAAAAAAAGAGGGAGATCGAGTCAAGGTGATATGAGTTGTTGATTAGGAATTAATCTGGGTCGTTGAATGTTCAACGAGAAGATTATAAAAAGAGGCTCAATGGAAAATTGGAAGATGTAGAAAATCTACCAATGGGATTCAATCCGATCTTGTGATGTACTAAAACAATATACTAAATACTTCTACAAGATTTTCTTGGGGAAAGAAACTGCTCAAAACCCCTCTATCTATATTGTGTATTAACTCAAGGAATCATAAAACAATACAATGCTTAATCTCTCACAAGATTCTCCAGCACTCTACCAACTGTCTCACACTGATCTAGGAAAAATTGGTCTAGTATTTAGCCAATTCTCAACCTTCCTTTACCCTTCCTTTCTCACACAATTCCTAGTGAAATTATCTCCCTATTAAATAGGAAAAATATCCTTCCTTAATTACATAATGCATCATGGTATCCCAATGACTCTTTAATTTCACATGGGAAATTTTCTATAAATATAATTGATAGTTATGTTCCATTTAACCTTTGTCTCAACTGGGTTGACATGCATGCAGCTATTTATAGTGAATTATCAATTAACTGATTGATCACTTATTGTGAATTAAATCTAATTTAATTCACTGGATCTCTCACTAGTTCATCTCTCAGTTGGAACTAGTTAAAATGATTATAACTCAATAATTTGAGTTAACTCACTCACGCCACACACCCAATGATGCATCAACTACAACTAGACCCTTAAAATATTAGAATCTCTCTACATGCCTCATCTTAGATGCTCAACTCTAATTTCTTGAGCTAATTCAGTCATCATCACTTAGTTAACTGATACAAGTTGTTATGAGATGAAATTAAAATTTATTGTCTATTTATTTAATAGAAAAATAAATTAGATGCTTCACATTCCACGACCAAAATTTTGGTGCATCGAAAATTCCACATTCCTGGTGCATCAAGATTCCATGATCTTTGTGGGTATGTTTTTTTTCCTTTCTGGTTTCCAATTTCATCATTTCTTGTTGCAAATTTCAACACTCCCTATCAACAAGAAAATAATTCAATCTATCCTGATTTGGTACCTTTGGAATGTTCTACATGCAACACTTCTCTAATGTTCTTTGCACCTACAACTCCTGAAACTAAATAGCCTTCGAACAACCGAATTAGTATAATGCATCCATCATTAGAGTCTTCTAATTGCTACTAGCTACTGGACTCTCTACGTAGCTGCTGACATCTCCATATGTGCCCTCTTCACTACTTCCAACTATGATCTGTGCTCCAGTATCTGATATCTATCACTCTAATTTTTGTCTTCCTGACATCTGACTGCATTAATCCAACCGATCTTTCCTATTACTTCTCTACTATTGGCTCCTCGTATCCAAGTTCGATCCATGAGACACACCATCTCAATGGACCCTACCCAAATTTCTTCTTGGGATTATATTTGCACATCACCCCACCTCTCACCTAGAGGTATATATGCATGTACTCCCTCTACCCATCTAGCTCAAAATTTCCACCTAATGGAGGTCTCTAATTTAGTGGACACCTCCACTCGTCTCCTCTATGCTTCTCCAAGTGGCTGCTCCACAATCTTCTGAGGCTGCTTTTGAGGCTTCATGTTGAGAGATAAATTCTCCCTCTCAACGATAAAATCACTAAAATCTGATTTTCACCTCAAATATTTGCATGCATCCTCGACCTTGAGAGCATACAGGTTCTTGAATATTAAGTCGATTTGTTTCACCCATCGTGTGGTGATATTTCTAAGGAACACCTTTTCTTTTCTAAATATGACATCATAACCATGGTATTCCAATACCGCTATGGAAATAATATTCTTCCTTAGTCCTGGAACATGCAAAACATTTGTTAGCTTGAGAGGGGAGCCAAACTCCCTCTAAAATTTAAATGTACATATATTGGTCGTGTTATACCTCGTGTAATATCCAAACTATATGTTCTGCTAGAGGTCCTTCTCCTCCAAGTCATTGAAGAGATATCTATTCCCTATCATATGGAATGAGGCACCGTTTTCTAGATACCACATGCATCCCATTAAAATGTTGGCCTTGCATGCAATGAAAGTAAAATCAAGCTTGAACTATGAAGCTAGCACTTTACCCGCTACAAATGCAGGCTCCTTCTTGTTTTCCTTCTTCTGTGGACAATTCAAGGCATAGTGCATGTGCTTGTGATAGTGAAAATACCTGATCATGGACAAGTCTCTCTTTCCCTCTTTGCCTTGGGACTTATTTTTCTTGGCCTTCTTTCCCTTTCCTACTAATGCGCAATCTTCTTCTTTGTCTTTATCGGAGGTCCCGTATTTGGTGCTCCGCCTTATTTCTTCTATTACCAAGTCAAACCACAAACACTCCCAGTCTGGTAACTTATCCCTCCCATTCACATAGTCTTGGTAACTATGCCAGCTCTTGGGAAGGCCTAGAAGTGCTAAGATCACCAAATCATCCTGGGCTACAATCATGCCAACACTTCTAAGCTCATCTCGACATTGAGTGAACTTCAACAAATATGTTGGTATCGTCTCGCCCTCCTCCCTCTTGATCTTTCTAAGCTTGTCCTTTAGCACCAACTTCTTGTGGCCATTTTTATTCTGAAACAAATATTTCAAGGCCTTCCACATAGTATATGGATTCACATTCCCATGGATACTCGAGACAATATGATCTCGAACTCCCTCTAACAATATCCTTCTCGCATTTGCTATCTTCTTCTGTAATGCATCAAGAAGTTGGGAATATGTTGTTGTGGGCATGGAATATCAGTATCTATGAATTCCTTCAACCCTCTGTCCTTCAACATTGCCTCCATCCATTACTTCCATCCTATATAATTTGAATTTCCCTCAAGAGCATATTCCAGTCTCAAGCCATTGAAGGATATATTGATCTGCTGCTAGATCCTGAAAAATAAATCTGCAAATTTAAACCTGTTTAAGACATGCTCAATTTTTTATCTTCTATTGTGATTCCTGGCACTTTGATACCATGTATAAATATCTCTGTGATATAATGTATAGAATATACCAATGGGATTCAATATGATCTTTTTATGTACTAAACAAGATACTGAATCCTTCTACAATATTTGTGGAATACAAAACACAATCACTCAATCACATGCAAGTAAGAGAAAGAAGTAAATCAATCACACAACACAATATGTTATTGGGGAGAGTAACTGCTCAAAACCCCTCCATCTATATTGTGTATTAAGTCAAGGAATTATGAAACAATACAATGCTTAATCTCTCATGAGATTCTTCGACACTCTGCCAATTGTCTCACACTGATCTAGGAAAAATCAATACTTAGCCAATTCTTAGCCTTCCTTCAGCCTGCCTTGCTCACGCAATTCCTAGGGAATTATCTCCCTATTAAATAGGAAAAATAGCCTTCCTTGATTATGCAATGCACCATGGCATCACAATGACTCTTTAATTGCACATGGGAAATTTTATATAAATACAACTAATAGTTATGTTCCCTTTAACCTCTGTCTCAATTGGGTCTCTCTCAGAACTAACATGCATGCAGCTATTAATAGTGAATTATCACTGAATTATCGACTATTTAATTCACTGTACCTATCACTATCTCTTCTCTCAGTTAGAACTAGTTAAATTGATTATAACTCAATAAGTTGACTTAACTCACTCACACCACACACCCATTGATGCATCAACTGAAATTGGACCCCAAAAATATTGGAATCCCTCTACATGCCTCATCTTATACCCTCAACTCGAATTTATTGAGCTAACTCAATTATCATGACTTAGTTAACTGATACAAGTTGTTATGAGATGAAATTATAGTTTATTGTGCAATTTATTTAAGGAAAAAATAAGTTAGATGCTTCACATTCCACGACCAAAATTTTAGTGCATCAAAAATTCCACATTCCTGGTGCATCAAGATTCCACGACCTTTGTGGGTTCATTTTTTGTCCTTTCTGGTTTCCAATTTCATTGTTTCTTGTTGCAAATTTAAACACTCCCTCTCAACAAGAAAATAATTCAATATATCATGATCTGGTACTTTTGTAATGTTCTACATGCAACACTTCTCTAGTGTTGTTTGCACCAGTAACTCCTGAAACTGAATAGCCTCTAAAAAATTAAATTAGTATAATGCAGATGTCATCAGAGTCTTATGAATACTGCTAGTTACTAGACTCTCTGTGTTGTTGCTAAAATCTCCATCCGTGCCCTCTTCACTACTTCCAACTCTGATATTTTCTCCCGTATCCAACATGTATCACTTTGATTTTAGTCTTCCTGAAATTTGAATTCATCAATCCAATGGATCCTTCCTACTACTGCTCTACTATGGGCTCCTCGTATCCAATTTTGATCCATGAGACACACAATCTCAATGGACTCTGCTCAAATTTCTTCTTGGGATTATATTTGCACATCAACCCACCTCTCACCTAGAGGTATAGATGCATGTACTACCTCTTCCCATATGGCTCGCAATTTCCCCTTAATGGAGGTATCTAATTGAGTGGACGCCTCCACTTGGTCTCCTTTATGCTTCTCCAATTGTGGCTCCTACACAATCTTCTGAGACTGCTTCTGAGGCTGCATGTTGAGAGATAATTGCTCCCTCTCAACCACCAATTCACTAACCTATACTTTTCATGCATCCTCGAACTTGAGAGCATACAGGTTCTTAAATATTATGTCGATTTGTTTCACCCATCTCGTGATGATATGTCTAAGGAACACCTTTCCTTTTCTAAATATGAAATCATAAACATGGTCTTCCAATACCGCTACAGAAACAATATTATTTCGTAGTCCTTGAACATATGAAACATTTTTCAGCTTGAGAGGGGAGCTAGACTCCCTCTGAAAGGTAAATGTACATATGTCAGTTGCACTATACCTCCTGTAATATCCAAATTCTATGTTCTGCTGGAGTTCCTTCTCCTCCAAGTCATTGAAGAGATATCTATTCCCCTTCATATGGAATGAGGCACCGATGTCTAGATACCACATACATCCCATTATAGTGGTGGCCATGCATGCAATGAGAGTAAAATCAAGCTAAAACTGTGAAGCTAGCACTTCACCCACTGCAACTGCAGGCTCCTTCTTGTTTTCCTTCTTCTGTGGACAATTAGAGGCATAGTGCATGTGCTTGTGATAGTGAAAACACCTAATCTTGGACAATTCTCTCTTTCCCTCCTCGCCTTGGGACTTATTTCGCTTGGCTTTCTTTCATTTTCCTAATAATGCACCATATTCTTCTTTGTCTTTATCGGAGGTCCGGTATTTGGTGCTCTACCTTATTTATTTTATTACTAAGTCAGAATAAAAACACTCCCATTCTGGTAACTTCTCCCTCCCATTCATAGAGTCTTGGTAACTATGCCATCTCTTGGGAAGGCCTAGAAGTGCTAGGCTCACCAAATCATACTAGGCTACAATCATGCCTACACTTCCAATCTCATCTCGACATTGAGTGAACTTCGACAAGTATGTTGGTATCATCTCACCCTCCTCCATCTTAATATTTCTAAGCTTGTCCTTCAGCGCCAAATTCTTGTGGTCATTTCTATTTTGAAACATATATGTCCAGGCCTTCCACATAGTATATGGAGTATCCTTCCCATGGAGACTCGAGAAAATATGATCTCGAACTCCCTCTAACAAGATACTTCTCGCCTTTTCTACCTTCTTTTTTCATGCATCAAGAAGTTGGGCATATGCTACTGCGGGCTTGGGAATATCAATATCTATGAATTCCTTCAAACCATTGTCCTCCAAAAATGCCTCCATCCTTTCCTTCCATGCTATATAATTTTAATTTCCCTCAAGAGAATATTCAAGTCTCAAGCCATTGAAAGATATCTTGATCTGTTGCTGGATCCTCAAGAATAAATATGGAAATTTAAACCTGTTTAAGACAAGCTCAATTTCTTATCTTCTATTGTGATTCTTGGCACTTTGATACCATGTATAAATATCTATCTGATACCATGTGTAAAATTTACCAATGGGATTAAATTTGATCTTGTGATGTACTAAAATAAGATACGGAATCCTTCTACAATATTTTCGGAATACACAATACGATTACTTAGTCACATGCAAGTAAGAGAAAGAAGTAATTCAATCGCACAACACTAGATGTTCTTGGGGAAAGTAACTGCTCAAAACCCCTCTATCTATATTGTGTATTAAGTCAAGGAATTATGAGATAATACAATACTTAATATCTCATGAGATTCTTTGACACACTGCCAACTGTCTCACACTGATCTAGGAAAAATTGGTACTTAGACAATTCTTAGCCTTCCTTTAGCCTACCTTGCTCACGCAATTCCTAGGGAATTATCTCCCTATTAAATAGGAAAAATAGCCTTCCTTGATTATGAAATGCACCATGGCATCCCAATGAATTTTTAATTGCACATGGGAACTTTTATATAAATACAACTGATAGTTATGTTCCCTTTAACCTTTGTCTCAACAGGGTCTCTCTCAGAACTAACATGCATGCAACTATTAATAGTGAATTATCAACTATTTAATTCACTGGACCTCTCACTTTCTCTTCTCTCAGTTAGAACTAGTTAAATTTATTATAACTCAATAAATTGTGTTAACTCACTCACAGTACACACCCAATGATACATCAACTGCAACTGGACCCCCAAAATATTATAATCCCTCTACATGCCTCATCTTAGACCCTTAACTTGAATTTATTGAGCTAACTCAATCATCAAGACTTAGTTAACTGATACAAGTTTTTATGAGATGAAATTACAATTTATTGTCCAATATATTTAAGGAAAAAGTAAATTAGATGCTTCACATTCCACGACCAAAATTATGGTGCACCAAAAATTCCACATTCCTGGTGCATCAAGATTCCACGGCCTTTGTGGGTGCATTTTTTGTCCTTTCTGGTATCCAATTTCACTGTTTCTTGTTGCAAATTTCAACACTCCCTCTCGAAAAGAAAAGAATTCAATCTATTCTGATCTGGTACATTTGGAATGTTCTACATGCAACACTTCTCTAGTGTTTTTTGCACCTGCAACTCCTAAAACGGAATATCCTCCAAACAACTAAATCAGTACAAGGCATCTGTCATCAGATTCTTTTGACTACTTCTAGCTACTAGACTCTTTACGTTGTTGTTGAAATATCCATCTGTACCCTCTGCACTACTTCCAACTATGATATGCGCTCCAGTATCAGACATATATCACTCTGATTTCTTTCTTCTTAACATCTGACTGCATCAATCCAACTGATCCTTCCCGCTACTTCTCTACTATGGGCTCCTTGTATACATTTGATCCATGAGACATACCATCTTAAAGGACCCTGCCCAAATTTATTCTTGGGATTATCTTTGCACATCGCCCCACCTCTGACATGGAGGTATATATGCATGTACTCACTCTGCCCCTCTGGCTCAAAATTCCCCCCTAATGGAGGTCTATAATTGAGTGGACGCCTCAGTCTCCTCTATGATTCTCCAATTTTTGATGCTCCACAATATTCTGAGGATGCTTTTGAGGTTGCATGTTGAGATATAATTTCTTCCTCTCAACCACCAAGTCACTAACCTCTGCTTTTCTCCTCAATTATTTGCATCCATCATAGACCTTGACATCATATAGGTTCTTGAATCTTACATTGATTTTCTCACCCATCCCGTGGTGATATTTCTAAGGAACAACTTTCCTTTTCTAAATATGAAGTCATAACCATGGTCTTCCAATACCGCTACGGAAACAATATTCTTCCTTAGTCCTGGAACATACAAAACATTTGTCGTCTTGAGAGGGGAGCCAAACTCCCTCTAATAGGTAAATGTACATATTTCGGTCGCGTTATACCTCAAGTAATATATGTTATCACTCCGCTAGATTCATAAGGATAAAGAAGGAATCCCAACAGACGTAACCACAGACCAACCGTTTAACTTGCTATCTAGCCCTACCAAGTTGGAGAGGGATCTCTCCACAAAACACAACCTAGGAGGCTGAATGGATTACGATTTTAGGCTAGGTGTGAGTTTTAGGGGTTTTTATAATTGACTTTGGTTGAGATGCTGGATGAAAGTATGGTCAAGGGAGCTAGGTCATGGAAAATAAGATAGGGTTGCAGAAATTAAATGGGGCAAGGTAGGCATAAGGCTTAGCACTTTAAGATGATTGTGATGATATGATTTTAAGACTAATGAGGAGCTAGGAAGAGCATGGGAGATGTATTCTTCCTAAACATAGGAAAATGGACAAATTATGATAACTTTTCATAAACAGAGCATTGAGCAAGCATGTGTTCTGCCTATCGACTTGAAAGAGATCATAAAACAGAGATGTAATGAACATGAATACAACACATTCTAACATATTAAACCAAAGGAAAAACAATGATAAACATCATACCACATGTATCCCAAAAAAAGCTGCAACTCTTCTTTATTAACTGGCCAAACTCAGTACAATGGTCCTTGATAAATGAACTAGCACCCAAACTAAATCCCCACCCTTGATAAGAGTGAAGAAAGGGAAGATATAGACATAAAAACAACATTCACTGATCCTTAGGGGTCAAATCCATGAGGTGAGGAAGTGATCCACAAAATTCTAAACTGAAAGCTGGAGTATAGGGAGCTCTAAATGACTCCTCCCTAAATACATTCAAACTGATTCATTTGACTTAATGAAAACTTTTACCTGATGAATCTACCTCTAGGTAAATTATCTATAAAATAATTTCATTTACCATCTTCAATTACATAGGTATAAACATGAATTTCCAAGGTAAAATCAAAATTATAGTGAAATTTTAAAAAAAATCAGAAAATGGTCAAGTGCGCCATTTTTCTATCAAGTCCTCCCTCGTTGTCTCAAGTGCGCCCTCGTTGTGTCAAGTGCGCCCTTCATGTTCAAGGTTGATTTTGACTGACTTGTAGGTGTCCAAATTGGCTCCAGGATAGCTTGTTGGAAATCCATTCAATTCTAGTTTCCAGATCTACCTTCAGTTTTAAAAATGAAGGTCATTTTCCCTGTCAAAACTTCATTCTCCCAATACTTCTCTGTGCACAATGCCTAGGTCAAAATAGGGGCAGAAACATTATTTTTGGGGTGTTTTTTTCCCTTTTCACTGACCAGTTTGTCTCAAAAACCTTAGCAAATTTACAGCTTGCATTCTTCATCATTCTGAATCCAATGGTGGTCTCTTTTTGGCCATTGGATGCCTCAAAAAAGTGCGCAACACCTAGGGCATTGCGCATGTGACAAATTTATAGATATAACACTATCCATGAATACATAGAAAAAGACATATTTTGCAAAAATGATTCAAAATGTTTCAAAATTGGTGAAGTGGTTTATGATGGTGTGGCTAGGCTTGAAGTGAAGCCTATGCAAGTATGTCTAGCTTTATTTTCTCCTTCAGCATGGTCAAAGCCTCAATCTTTGAATTGGCTCTTTTGAGCTTGGCCATTGCAATTTTCTCCTTTTTAGCATGATTCTTGACCTTCCTCCTCAGTAGGTCATTGTCTTTGTTAGCCTTTGACAAAAGGTTCTCCAAATGTTGATTGGATCTATCAAGCCATGGCTCCCTATCATTGATCACCATTGCAAGTTGCTCATTTAGGGTTAGTTGACTAGCAATCTAAGCCTCTTTTTGTCTTTCTAAGCTAGGGCTATTTTCATCCCTATAGTTTTAGGTTGTATCTTGATGCTTGTTCATATTCTTAATCAAGTAAACCATGCTTCTATATGGTCTCATCTAGCAAAAATCTTGGCTTCTTTTGCATCTCTTTCTTCTATCGTGTCTTAGTGTCAAAACCTTAGGGAGATGGAATGATGGTGAAAAATGAATTTTGAGAAGTGGGAATGTGATGGGGAAATTTATTGAGATGGGGGAAGGGGTTTATGGAATGAGGGAGGTCATAGGGAGTAGTGATATGGTGGAATTTAGGATCAGGAAATTATTTACAGGTTTGGGGTTAGGACCCTAGGTAGTTGTAGCACCTAGGGCTTAGGGTATTTTAAAAAAGGGTTAGGGAAAGGGGATTTGTAACACAGGGAGTTTAGGAATGGGTATTTTTAAATTTAGGAAAGGTATGAAGATGTAGGGAGATGCAATTTTGTGAAATTAAGAGTGAAATGAGAGGTACTAGGGTTTTAAAGTGATTTAAACATCAAATTCTAAAACAAATTTTAGAACACCCAAAAAACAAACTTTTTGGAGAGGATAATTGATGGAATTAGCTTTCACTCACTTTTTTTAGGTCGATGAGAATGTTTATGAAGCTTATGAAGCGATTTTTTTGTAATTTGAATGAGTTTCTGGGTTTTCTGGTCAAGTGTGCCCTCCCAGAAGCAAATGTGCAATGCCTTTTTGTAGAACAATTTTGGAGGCCTTCTTGAACTCAAAATTGATATCATGATATCTCCCTGGAAATATCTCTCTCGTGGCTACACAATGGACCTATCAAGAACTTAAAATGATCAAGTATAACCCTTCAAAAATCAATTCTCCCAAGACAAGTCAAAAAGTCCAAAATGAGGGTGTAAAAATGTAGTGTGCTGTTGTAGGCAACGTTTGGAGGCATTTAGAAACTCCAAATTGAGCTCATGATAGCTCGTTGGAAATATCTTCCAGTATATTTGTCATTTTATGTATCAATAAAGTCATTTGGACAATCCAGCTACAAGAAAAAATTATTTTACAAAGCTCGCTCCAGAAGTGCAAAAAACCTCTTGTAGCACCTGTATTTTTGACATTTCTCCCAAAACATAATACCTTTGCAAAAACTGAAGGAGGTTTTTTTTTTTGACCAATGATGGAAAAACAAATCTCTCACTTTCATCAAATTCATTTTTATTTTTTTTCAGAAACATACTTTGAAGCAACACTGACCCTATGAGTGGAAAATGATTTGACTCTTGGAATGACTTCTTGAAAAAGGATGGAGGCATGATGTTTATGATATGAAATGACCTCATAATTACTAATATGGCCTACCTTATTCATCCACTTCTCATATGTCTCTAATTCCATAGCAAACCGTAGCTCACTGGGAGAGGAAATTAGGGTTTAGTGCTTGTGGAAAATGATGATTTGGGAACCCTTGGGAAAAGAAAACTCCCTTTCACATTTGATCAATTGATGAACTAAAAACTCTTGCACTTTGAAATGTGTTTGTTTGGCATGTGGAACTTATTTGGAAACTTTTGGGATAATGAGTACTTATTACATTTGAACTGACATAAAATTACATGAATAAAAATAAAATTACATCTTGGAATGAAACTCACATTTGAAATTAAGATTACATGATGAAATAAGAATTTCTCTTTACAAATCATCTTCACATAGTGAAGAGATGTTATTTCATCACCCTTTACTTGCTGGCCTTATGCAATGGAATAGAGTTTTATTGAACCATGAAAACCTTGGAAAACCTAATGATGACCTTGACAAGACTGGACTCCATGGTAACATGACATGATGAATTGAATTTATGGATGATGTACAGTCAGCAAGGTATGGAAGTGCACCAGCAAGCAAATGAATTTTAGGAAGAGTGATTTTTTTGGACTAGGGATACCATCAGTGACTAATTATTTGCATGAACTAGTGGAATGATAAAAAAAAATTCTGAGTGGGACCCCTAAAATGAATATGAAAAGAGTGATTTTGATCATTGATGGAAGAATGAAAATTCTGACACTAAAATTGGCCTTTTGGGGATGATAGCTCTGAAATAGGTGTTAAGAACCACATAAATTTGTATTTTTCATATCAGTGCCTTATCCATTGGGCCAATATGGTCAAAAACTCAAATTGAAAAACCTGACTGAAAACTAATAACTCGGAAAAAAGAGACTGACTCAAGACAAACTCAAATAACT
The DNA here is from genome assembly GCA_034641835.2 of Pinus albicaulis. NCBI lineage: Eukaryota > Viridiplantae > Streptophyta > Pinopsida > Pinales > Pinaceae > Pinus > Pinus albicaulis. The sequence continues at coordinate 817,384,697 of CM076580.1, forward strand.
AAAACTTGACTCAATACTGACTGAAATAAAAACTTACTAAACTTATTGATATCAACATATCACTAAGACTTGAGGGCTTCAAATACTGATGAAAATTGCCTACCTACTACAGACATATGTACAATCATGTGAAGTGATCCTTCCAATGTAACCAATCCAGCAGATGGCTACTTACTGAATTTTTTCTCTCATTTTCCTCGAGTAGGCAGAAGAAACAAAAAATAGGCCACTCCAAGTGTCCATTGAACATGTGCTTCTGGTCCACGAAAACAGGAAAATACAACTTCCCTACTAGCTGTAGCAAATTAGTAAAAGAATCTTCAAAAACATGAAATGTTACCTTGTCTTGAGATCTAGAAAAAACACAAGAACACTCTTCATTCTGATATGAAAGAAAACTTGGTTGTTGATCCATAGGAGAACATAGGGAATTATGACTTTCTGCTATCTGAATGTTGGTTGTAAAATCCTCAGGCATGGAAAAATCTGAATCTATCACTTGCACATTGTCTCTCTTAGGCTCATACTCCTCAAATTCATAGTCTAAATCATCTTTGAACAGAAAAAATTCTTCAATATTTTTAAACATGACAGCCCTATACTCTTCATGAAAGACAACGGTATCTATTAGATGATCTCCTTGTAGGAAATCATCATCACAAATTGGTTCACTCACAAAAATTTCTTGTATAGTTTCATCAAACTTCTCATTTAAATTATCTTCATATTTATCGTATTTAGGCAAATAAGGTTCATCAAATACGAGCATTGACAAAGGAGATAGTATTTCTTCATGATGATCTATAAATCGAGTTTCAGGAATGTCCTCATTTAAACTTATATTTTCATTTTCAATGATGGAAGAAGTTTCACTAACACATTATTGACTATGTGAACACTACAAATCTACATTAGCTTGGGCTGTAATATGACTGTTCAAGTGTTGATCTATCTCATCTTCAAACAGAGGAGAAAAATGAGTTTTATAACAATTAACATTGGCTTGATGATTCTTAGTTTAAATATCAAGAATATGCATTTCTCTTTCTAGGTCCTGCTCTTTTTCATCCAAGGATGAAACTACTGATTCTTGTTGGGAGGAAAAATCATATATGACTTCTATGATCTCATCATCTAGACACTCTTCATCCCCATACAATTTTTCAATAAACTTAATGAAATTATCAGAGATCTCACAACAAATATCAATCATTGACAAGGAAGAATTGAATCTTTGATAATATTGAATGAAAACTGAATGAAAGTCCTCTAGAGAATATAAACTAGCAGATGGCAGACTCTCATACCATGATCTCGATTTTTCCTCCAAGGTAGCCATAAACATCTTCATCAAACAATATTTAGGAAACTCAATCTTTAGTCTGTGAATATGAAAATGAAATTTGACCAAATGCAAACTGCCATCTTCACCATCTTGACCCTTAAACTTTGACACTCTTGATTTCCAATCTATACGAGGAATATAGTTTGGAAAACCAGGAATATGAGCTCAATTCATAGGATCATACCTTCGAGCAATAAAATCCATTTTGAAAATAATGATTTCACCAAGAATATCTTCAAACTACTAGTTCTTGAAAAGTGGAGTCGCCATGAAAATTTTGAAACTTTGGATTCTTCAACAATGGAGTAGCCCCACAACCTTCTTGTACCTCATCGTTGTTCACCATTAACAATCAAATCTAAACTTTGTCATCCTTTCCCAGGGAAGATATTGTCTTTTCGCCTCCTCGACAACGATGCCAGTATGTTATCACTCCACCAGATTCCTAAGGCTGAAGAAGGAATCCTAACATACGTAACCACATATCAACCTTTTAACTTGATATCTAGCCCTACCAAGTTGGAGAGCGCTCTCTCCTGAAAACATAGCCTAGGAGGCTGAATGGATAAGGATTTTAGGCTAGATGTGATTTTTAGGGGTTTTGATAATTGATTTTGGATGGGCTGTTGGATGAAAGTATGGTCAAGGGAGCTAGGTCAAGGAAAATAAGATAGGGTTGCAGAAATTCAATGGGGAAAGGTAGGCATAAGGCTTATCACTTTAAGATGATTTTGATGAGATGGTTTTAAGACTGATGAGGAGCTAGGAAGATCATGGGAGATTTATTCTTCCTGGACAGAGGAAAATGTACAAATTATGATAACTTTCCCTAAACAGAGAATTGAGCAAGCATGTATTCTGCCTATGAACTTAAAATAGATCATAAAATAGAGATGTAATGAACATGAACGAAACACATTCTAACATATGAAACTGAATGAAAAACAATGATAAACATCATAACACATGTATCCCAAAAAACAGTTGCAACTCTTCTTTATTAACTGGCCAAACTGAGTACAATAGTCCTTGATCAATGAACTAGCATCCAAAATAAATCCCCACCCTTGCTAAAAGTGAAGAAAGGGAAGATATAGACATCAAAACAACATTCACTCATCCTCAAGGGTCGAATCCATGAGGTGAGGAAGAGATCCACAAAATTCTGAACTGAAAGCTAGAGTATAGGGAGCTCTAAATGACTCCTCCCTAAATACATTCAAACTGCTTCATCTATGTTTGGTCAGAAACATACTTTGAAGCAAAACTGGCCTTATGAGTGGAAAATAATTTGACTCTTGGAATTACTTCTTGAAAAATGATGGAGAAATGATGTTTATGAGCTGAAATGACCTCATAATTACTGATATGACCTACCTTATGCCTCCTTTGCTCATATGTCTCTGATTCCATAGCAAACCGTAGCTTAGTGGGAGAGGAAACTAGGGTTTAGTGCTTGTTGAAAATGATGATTTGGGCACCCTTGGGAAAAGACAACTCCCTTTCACATTTGATCAATTGATGAACTAAAAACTCTTTCATTTTGACATGTGCTTGTTTGGCATGTGGAACTAAGTTGGCGGATTTTGGGAGACTGAGTACTTATTACATTTGAATTGACATAAAATTACATGAATAAAAATAAAATTACATGATGAAATAATAATTTCTCTTTACAAATCATATTCACATAGTGAAAATATGTTATTTTATCACCCTTTACTTGTTGGCCTTATGCAATGGAATGAGTTTTATTGGACCATGAAAACCCTAGAAAACCTAATGATGACCTTGAAAATACTGGACTCCATGGTGACATGAAATGATGAATTGACTTTATGGATGATGTACATTCAACAAGGTATGGAAGTGTGCCAACAAGAAAAATAATTTTAGGAAGAGTTATTTTTTTGGACTAGGGCTACCATCAGTGACTAATTTTTTGCATGACCTAGTGGAATGTTAAAACAAATTATGAGTGGGACCCCTAAAATGAATATGAAAAGAGTGATTTTGATCACTGATGGAAAAATGTAAATTCTGACACTAACATTGGCCTTATTGGGGATGATAGCTTTGAAAGAGTGTCAAGAACCACATAAGTCTAGATTTTTCATATCAGTGCCTTATCCATTGGCCAATACGGTCAAAAACTCAAAGTGAAAAACTTGACTAAAAACTAATAACTCAGAAAAAAGAGATTGACTCAAGACAAACTCAAATAATTGAAACTTGACTCAATACTAACTGAAATAAAAACTTATTAAACTTATTTATATCAACATATCATTGATACTTGAGGGCTTCAAATCCTAGTGATAACCGCCTTCCTGCTAGAGACATATGTACAATCATGTGAAGTGATCCTTCCCGTGTAACCAATCTAGCAGATGGCTACTTACTGAAATTATACTCTCGTTTTCCTCGAGCAGGCAGAAAAAAAAAATGGGCCACTCCAAGTGTCCACTAAACATGTGCTTTCTGGTCCATGAAAACAAGAAAATACAACTTCCTTACTAGTTGTAGCAAATCAGTAAAAGGATCTTCAAAAACATGAATTGTTACCTTGTCCTGAGATCCAAAAAAAACACAAGCACACTGTTCATTCTGATCATTAGGGGAATTTTTAGGTCTAAAATGGGCCTCCTAAGGAAATTATAAATTAATAGTGAAAATAATAAAATAATATTATATTACATCATCAAATATTAGAGGGAAAAAAGTAAAAATTATTTTTTCAACTCGTATTTTCAACTTATATCCCTCTGGGTTTACTCAAATTTCAAGTGGAAACACTCATTGGATGAATAATTTAATTTCTCATCCAAGGAGTACCCATGTTGCATACTTTTGATGGACCATGAAATCACGTTTTTCATGTATTTCTCATTTTTGGTGTAGCAGGGTCCATCAAAAGTATGCAACATGGGTACTCCTTGGATGAGGCATTAAATTTTTCATCCAACGAATACTCCCACTCGAAATTTGAGTAAAAACTTAGGGATATAAGTTGAAAATAAGAGTTGAAAAAATAGTTTTATTATTTTATTATTTTTTATTATTTTAACTTTTTTACTCCAAAAATGGTAAATCAACCCCCATGGCTGACATCATCATCTTGAATCCTATTGGTTCTTATAAAGTTTATTTTTGTTGTACATTTTTCTTAGGAGGCCCATTTTAGACCTCAAAACTCCCTTAATGCTGAAATAACACTTGGTTGTTGATCCATATGAGAGCATAGGGAAGTATGGCTTTCTGCTATCTGAGTGTTGGCTGTAAATTCTTGAAGAACAGGAAACTATGACTCTATCATTTGCACGTCATCTCTCTTAGGTTGATACTCCTCAAATTCATAGTCTAAATCATCTTTGAACATAAAACATTCTTCAAGATTTTTAAACATGACATCCCTATCCTCTTCATGAAAGACAACGGTCTCTATTATCTGATCTCCTTGCAGGAAATCATCATCACAAATTGGTTCACTCACAACAATTTCCTGTATAGTTTCATCAAACTTTTCATCGAAATTATCTTCACATTTATCGTACTTAGGAAAATTAGGTTCAGGAGAAAATTCATCAAATACGAACATTGACAAAGGAGATTGTCTTTCTTCATGATGATCTATAAATCTAGTTTTAGGACTGTCCTTTTTAAACTTAGATTTTCATTTTCAATGATGGAAGAAGTTTCACTAACACATTATTAACTATGTGAACACTACAAACTTGCATTAGCTTGGGTTGTAATATGACTGTTCAGGAGGTTATCTATCTCATCTTCAAACAGAGGAGAAAACTGAGTTTTATAGAAGTTATAATTGGCTTGATGATTCTCATTTTCAAGATCAGGAATAGGCATTTCTCTTTATAGGTCCTAGTGTTTTTCATCCAAGGATGAAACTGCTGATTCTTTTTGTGAGGAAAAATCATATAGGGCTTCTATGATCTCATCATCTTGACACCCTTCATCTCCATACAAATTTTCAGGAAACTTAATGAAATTATCAGAGATCTCACAACAAATATCAATCGTCAAAAAGGAAGAATTAAAGCTTTGATAAAGTTGAAATAAAAATTAATGAAAGTCCTTTAGAGAATATAAACTAGCAGATGGTAGACTCTCATACCATGATCTCACTTTTTCCTCCAAGGTAGCCATAAACATCTTCATTAGAAAATCTTCAGGAAACTCAATCTTTAGTCTGTGAATATGCAAATGAAATTTGACCAAATGTAAACTAACATCTTCACCATCTTGACACTTAAACTTTGACAGTACTGATTGCCAATATATACAAGTAATACAATTTGGAAAACCAGGAATATGAGCTCGATTAATAAGAGCATACCTTCAAGAAATCAAATCCATTTTGACAATAGTGATTTCACCAAGAATATCTTCAAACTACTGGTTCTTGAAAATTGGAGTCACCATGAAAATTCTAAACCTTTGGATTCTTCGACACTAGAGTAGCTAGGTGAATAATACACAACCTTCTTGTGCCTAATCGTTGTTCACCATCAACAATCATATCTAAAAAATTTCATTCTTTCCCAGGGAAGATATTGTCTTTTTGCCTCCATGGCAACGAAGCCAGTATGTTATCACTCCACCAGATACCTAAGGTTGAAGAAGGAATCCCAACGGAGTTAACCGTAACCATAGACCAACCTTTTAACTTGGTATCTAGCCCTACCAAGTCGGAGATGGCTCTCTTCACAAAGCACAACCTAGGAGGCTGAATGGTTTAGGATTTTAGGCTAGGTGTGAGTTCCAAGGGTTTTGATAATTGATTTTGGTCGGGCTGCTGGATGAAATTATGGTCAAGGGAGCTAGGTCAGGGAAAATAAGATAGGGTTGCAGAAATTCATTGGGGCAAGGTAGGCATAAGGATTATTACTTTAAGATGATTGTGATGAGATGGTTTTAATACTGATGAGGAGCTAGGAAGAGCATGGGAGATGTATTCTTCCTAAATTTATTATACCTATCAACTTGAAAGAGATCATATAACAGAGATGTAATGAACATGAAGACAACAAATTATAACATATGAAACTGAAGGTAAAACAATGATAAACATCATACCACATGTATCCCAAAAATATCTGTAGCTCTTCTGTATTAACTGGCCAAAATGAGTACAATAATCATTGATCAATGAACTAGCATCCAAACTAAACACCCACCCTAGGCTAAGAGTGAAGAAATGGAAGATATAGACATCAAAACAACATTCACTCATCCTCAGGGGTCAAATCCATAAGGTGAGGAAGAGATCCACAAAATTCTAAACTGAAAGATGGAGTATATGGAGCTCTAAATGACTCCTCCCTAAATACATTCAAACTGATTCATTTGACTTAATGGCAACTTTCACCTAATGACTCTACCTCTAGGTAACTTATACATAACATAATTACATTTACCATCTTCAATTACATAGGTAGAAACATGAATTTCTGAGGTAAAGTCAAAATTAAAGTGAAATTTAAAAAAATAATCAAATGGTCAAGTGCGCCATTTTTCTGTCAAGTGCGCCCTCATTGTGTCAAGTGCTCCCTCCCTATTCAAGATTGATTTTGACCAACTTGTATGTGTCCAAATTGGCTCCAAGATAGCTTGTTGGAAATCCCTTCAAGTCTAGTTTCTAGATATGCCTTCATTTTTCAAAATGAGTTCATTTTCTCTTTCAAAACTTCATTCTCCAAAGACTGCTATGTGCGCAGCGCCTGGGTCAAAATAGGGGCAGAAACATTATTTTTAGGGTGTTTTTTGACCTTTTCACTGACTAGTTTGTCTCAAAACCCTTAAAAAATTACAAGGTTCATGTATTCATCATTCTGAATCTAATGGTGGTCTCTATTTGGCCATTGGATGACTAAAAAAAGTGGCAATGCGCATGTGAAAAATTTGTTGATATAACACTATCCATGAATACACAGAAAAAGATAGATTTTGCAAAAATGATTCAAAATGTTTCAAAATTGGTGAAGTGGTTGATGATGGTGTGGCTAGGCTTGGATTCAAGCCTCTACAAGTATGTCTAACTTTATTTTCTCCTCCAGCATGGTCAAATCCTCAGTCTTTGCATTAGCTCTTTTGAGCTTAGCCATTGCAATTTTCTCCTTTTGAGCATGATGCTTAACCTTCCTCCTCAGTAGGTCATTATCTTTGTTAGCCTTTGCCAAAAGCTTCTCCAAATTTTGATTGGATCTATCAAGACATGGCCGCCTATTTTCATTGATTACCATTGAAAGTTTCTCATTTAGGGTTAGCTAATCAGCAATATGAGCCTCTTTTTGTCTTTCTAGAGCTAGAGCTCTTTTTAGCCATCTATTTTTAGGTTTGTCTCTTGGTGCCTGTTCATAATTTTCAACAATAAAACCATTCTTCTCTAGGATCTCATCGAGAAAAATCTTGGTTTCTTCTGCCTCTCTGTCTTCTATTGTGTATTAGTGTCAAAACCCTAGGGATATGGAATGATAGTGAAAAATGAATTTTGAAAAGTGGAAATGTGATGGGGAAACTTAGGGAGATGGGGGAAGGGGTTTATGAAATGAGGGAGGTGACAAGGAGTAGTGATATGGTGGAATTTAGGATGGGGAAATTATTTACAAGTTTTGGGTTAGGAGCCTAGGTAGTTGTAGCACCTAGAGCATAGGGTATTGGGAAAAAGGGTTAGGGAAAGGGGAGTTGTAATACAGGGGTTTAGGAATGGGTATTTTTCAATTTAGGAAAGGTATGAAGGTGTAGGGAGATGCGATTTGGGGAATTAAGAGTGCAATGGGAGATACTAGGGTTTTAAAATGATTTAAACATCAAATTCTAAAACAAATTTCACAACACCCAACAAATGAACTTGTTGGAGAGGATAATTGATGGAATTAGCTTTCACTCAATTTTTGGAGGTCGATGAGAATGTTTCTGAAGCTTAGGAACTGATTTTTTTTCAATTTGAATGAGTTCCTGACTTTTATAATCAAGTGCGCCCTCCCAGAAGTAGGTGTGCAACGCCTTTGTGAATACCACTTTTGGAGGCCTTCCCGAACTCCAAATTAATCTCATGATACCTCGTTTGAAATATATCTCTCTTGGCTACACAATGTGCATATCAATAACTTAAATTGAGCAAGTATAACCTTTCAAAAATAAATTCTCCCAATACTGGTCAAAATGTGCAGAATGAGGGTGAAAAAATGCAGTGTATTGTTGCAGGCAACTTTTGGAGGCCTTTCTCAACTCCAAATTGATCTCATGATAGCTTGTTGGAAATAAATTCCAGTATATTTGTCATTTGACTTATCAAGAAATTAATTTGGACACTCAAAATATGAGAAACATTGATTTTCCCAAGGTCATTCCATAAGTGCAGAAAACCTCTTGTAGCACCAGTATTTTTTACATTTCTCCCAAACCATGATACCTGTGTAAAAACTGAATGAGGTTTTTTTTTTTGACCTATGATGGACAAAACCTCTCTCACTTTTATCAAATTCGTCTATGTTTAGTCAAAAACATACTTTGAAGAAAAACTGGCACTTTGAGTGGCAAATGATTTGACTCTTGGAATGAATTCTTGAAAAATGATGGAGACATGATTTTTATGAGCTGAAATTTCCTCATACTTACTGATATGACCTACCTTATGCCTCCTCTACTCAGATGTCTATGATTCCATAGAAAACCGTATCTCAGTGGGAGAGGAAATTATGGTTTAGTGCTTGTGGAAAATGATGATTTGGGCACCCTTGGGAAAAGACAACTCCCTTTGACATTTGATCAATTGATGAACTAAAAACTCTTGCAATTTGACATGTGCTTGTTTGGCATGTGGAACTAAGTTGGCAGCTTTTGGGATACTGAGTACTTATTACATTTGAATTGAAATAAAATTACATGAATAAAAATAAAATTACATCTTGGAATGAAACTCACATTTGAAATTAAAATTACATGTTGAAATAAGAATTTCTCTTTACAAATCATCTTCACATAGTGAAGAGATGTTATTTGATCACCCTTTACTTTTTGGCCTTATGCAATGGAATGGAGTTTTATTGGACCATGAAAACCTTAGAAAACCATGGAGTCTAATCTTGTCAAGGTCATAATTGAATTAGACTCCATGGTGACATGACATGATGAATTGAATTTATGGATGATGTACAGTCAGTAAGGTATGGAAGTGTGCCAACAAGCAAATGAATTTTAGGAAGAATGATGATTTTAGACTAGGGCTACCATCAATGACTAATTTTTTGCATGAACTAGTGGAATGATAAAAAAAAATCTGAGTGGGACCCATAAAATGAATATGAAAACAGTGATATTGATCACTTATGGCAGAATGAAAATTATGACACTAAAAATATACAAACTCTATGTTTTGCTGGAGGTACTTCTTCTCCATGTCGCCGAAGAGATATTTATTCCTCGGCATATGGAATGAGGCACTGTTGTCTAGATACCACATGCATCCCATTATAGTGCTTGCCATGCATGGAATGAGAGTAAAATCAAGCTCGAACTGTGAAGCTAGCACTTCACCCACTACAACTGCATGCTCCTTCTTGTTTGCCTTCTTCTATGGACAATTTGATTCATAGTGCATGTGCTCATGACAGTGAAAACACCTAATCTTGGACAAGTCTCTCTTGCCCTCTTCACCTTGGTAATTATTTCGCTTGGCTTTCTTTCCTTTTCCTACTAATGCACAATCTTCTTCTTTGTCTTTATCAGAGGTCTCGTATTTCGTGCTTCACCTTATTTCTTCTATTACCAATTTGGACCACAAACACTCCCAATCTGGTAACTTCTGCCTCCCATTCATAGAGTCTGGGTAACTATGCCAAATCTTGGGAAGCCCTAGAAGTGCTCGGCTCACCAAATCATCCTGGGCTACAATCACACCAACACTTCTAAGCTCATATCGACATTGAGTGACCTTCAACAAGTATGTTGGTATTGTCTCGCACTCCTCCATATTTATCTTTCTAAGCATTTCCTTTAGTGCCAACTTCTTGTGGTCGTTGCTATTATAAAATAGATATGTCAAGGACTTCCACATAGTATATGGAGTTTCCTTCCCATGCAAACTCGAGACAATATGATCTCGAACTCCCTCTAACAAAATCCTTCTTACCTTTTGTTATATGGAATTGTGATCTACATACAAACCAAATTCCCTAAGTGTGGTGTTTATCACTTAGAACAACATAGGAAAGAATAACTATTATTTTCTCTAAAACAAGTAGGTATACAGAATGGGAAAGGAAAGCTACTTGTGATTCTTTCACTTCTCCTTCTCCTTATGTCATTGTTGTCGTTGCTCTCAATCCAATTCAAATCGCTAAATCGATTCCTGCAAACACAAACAGAGAATAGATAACAATATACATTATACATAAAACTAGTTATCTTACTCAAATCAAATCTATTAGATCTGAAGTACATACATCATTCAAGGATACATTGCACAAGAAATAGAGACATATGTATGGGAAAATGAACAACAATCTTTATTAAAGAGTAGAAGGGGAAGATTACAACCAATGGATCGATTTGTTATCAACGTACTCCACCTTCATTCCAACCATCAAATCTAGCATTATCCCAACAACATATCAGTACTTTCACTCTCTTATCAAATTAGAATCCAACAACATAACGTTGCAAAAAATTATTCCTCCCTAGCACTAGGATGAGTGCTCAATTTATAGGGAAACTTATGGTAGTTTCTCAATGAATGACTTTCTAATAATAGGCAAGAAATGTTTCCAAGTTCAGAGGTGTTAGATGGACACTTGGATTTGAAGTTTGACACATTTGGACTCTTCTAGAAGGCATTGGACATGTGGAGATTCCCGAAACAATGATAATTATGCTCCTAGGTGACCAACACACCCTTGAGTGTTGAGAAGTGCACTACAATGCACCCTTTCATGGAGGATTTGGTACTGCAATGTAGTTAGTCCCTTGCAGATGAGCATTGCTGAGTCAATAGGTAATATAACATATACATCAAACCTTGGAAATCTCACAATAGAAGCCATGAACGAAATTTTCTTCACATAGGGAATATATCAACTGAAATATAAGGGGATATTAGACCCTATTTCATTTCTCCTGGGGATGATGTTCAGTTTGACCAGGTCTTCGGGGATGATGCCCAAATTTACCTATAACAGCTGCCCCCTAAAGCATGAAGTGAAAATAATAATATTATTTGGATGAGATGCTTTATGATGTGATGAGTAGGAACTGAAGCGGACGACGACCTGCATCAATATTGCAATACATTAAATCATGATATATTTCATCTTGATCATGAATTGTTGAGGGAGGCATTGCCATGCTCAGCACATAAACTATATAATAACATGTACATAATTCGGAAAGTTTGATACATTGGAATTTTTACCAATATAGACATTCCTATAGATATAGGCACATGTTCAGATGACGATCTATATGTAAAGGCATTGTACAGATGATGTGTACAACAATCCTGAAATCGCAGCCCAGATGGCTGAAACTAGATCTGGGGTATTCTTATCTCATTCACTCGATCATTCAAGTACAAGTCTAACCATGCGAATATATGATTTGAAGTCGAACATGGGAAGACATCGTCTAATTCCCAACCAATGATGTGAGTTGTTAATAGATGAGAGAAAACCACCATTGTTGTTAATGGATATCAAGGTACTATAGTACAATTTGCAAGGCATGAATAGGTGATTTGATGTCGAACAACAAAAAAAATATTTCTGTCAAAGGTACGGAAGAAAGAAACTTGGCAATGAAGTAACAAGCCTCAGGGTACTGGAAAATGTTTCTAAGTAAACATCCTATATGATGAGCTGACATTGACAAGAAGCAAATTTATTGTGAAACGAGAGTTACTTATTTCAGAGACAAAATGTGACTTGATATAGCAATGTTCAAGGCTGACTGTCATGAAAATGAAGGTTTATGAGTATTGCAGAAGGATGAGGATTCACTAGATGACTTCTCTTCAACATATTGACGACACTGAGATGAGTTGGCAGCATTTACCCAAAACCGAAGTGAAGGTATGATGAACCATAGGTGATCTGAAAGGACCGTATTCATTTTTTTTGCTAAGTTTCCTTTTAGCTAATGAACATGTACATATTTGTCTCCATTTGTTTGCTTAAGGAACGAGGAATTTAACCATGAAACATAGATGAAATTGTGAATTTTAAGCATGTGAATAAGCCTAAATAACACTAAATAGCAATTTATAACAGGGAAATAAATCCACACATAATATTTACACAGGAGGCATGATGAAGCAATTCACCCCTCCTGTGCTACATCTGCTAGTCCAGCTCCCATTGGCATGTCCATATTTCATTATGCTCAAAATTTTGCAAATACATGTGTTTACATGCCTCCAATGGATGCTTTCTTTGCACCAATGGCTCCAAAATGCTCAAATTAGTCTAGGTAGACACTTGTTTCACCCAAATTGGTTGAAAATTAACCTGGCTAGGCTTTTTCCCAATGTCCCCTACAAAGCCTCCACTAAATTTGGAGGACTGCAGTTAACTGCATTTAAAACAAAAAAAATCTATGAAACTGGAGGAGTGTTAAAAATCCTGTTACAATATTAGTCGTAGTATTAAAATTTTATGGTTATGAGTGAGAGCGGCCACATGTCGACCCCACCAAACCTCGCGGTTAGGGCAACCGCCGAGCCCAACTGTCGGAAAAGTTAGCGGTGACTGCGCGCATGTGATATGTATAAGCGTTAGTCACTAGAGTTAATGGGTTTTGGAACCGTCGGTTAATAATATATGTCACGGTGTATGAAACCACAACATGTGATCAATGTCAATGGGGCCACCGACGAGTTGGGATCGCTGGCGGTCCCCCCCCACCCCCCCATTATACCATTTTATTAAAGTTTATATATTATCAATGCCCTTAGAGGGTAAGACCCACCTGTAGCGGAGATGGTGTAGAACGTTGCGGGCACACCTGGAGGTCACGGGGTCGAACCCCCCCAGACCTATACAAAATTTTAGACCACCATACAAGGGACACGTGGCAGCCTCAGGGTTGGCCACATGTTACCCAACCATTGGTTACAAATCATCAACGTACACCACATCAAACGGTCTAGAATGCACCATGTGGCAAGATATCATTGGCTTAGAGAAAACAAAATATTCTCGAAATATTCCCCTTTTTGCTAACTTTACACTTGCATGCTGACTGGGTCCTAGTCAAACCTATCGCAATTTTAGCTATTTGGGAAATCGATCAGAACACGATATCTCCCTCATATGACATTGGTTTTTCGAACCGTTCACGGTGCCAGAATCAAAATGCCAAGATATGCCCAGTCGCTCAAGTTCGGTACAGTTTTGAGCACTTTCAATTTTGAGAAAAATTCATGAACTCCTGATCACACCTCCCCTTTGGGAAGCTTTTGGACCCCAAAAGACTTGATTACCTGTTTAGTAGATGAGGGTACAACTCCCTCACTTGAAGGTAGTCAAAACTTCCCCTCTTAGATGCTCTTGCCCTCCTGTCAAGAATTGTATCCTCTTTGAGCTCATCTAGAAATTTTGGTGATAAATCTTCAATAGAAGGTAGATTAACATCACTTCCTTGATCATCGATCAAAGGTGGCTCATGAAAACGTAATTTTTCAACATTAACAACTGAATACATTTGCATATAGGAAGGAAAGTCAAGTTGAAATGCATTATTACCAACTTGCTTTATGATCTTGAATGAACCATAGTGAATGGGCTTGAGTTTTTTACCTTCTCCTTGCATCCTTTCTTTGCTTATGTGCAACCATACCTCATCTCCTTCTTGAAACTTGTGATCAACTCTATGTTTGTCATGCCTCTCCTTGTATTTTCTTTGACTCTTCTCAAGCTGTTCTTGAACTTGTTGATGAATAATTTGAATTTTCTCAATGAAATTTCGAGCCTAGTCAATATCACTATGCCCATCAATTGCAACATCCTTCTCAAAGATGAAGTCTAATGGCGATTTCGGAAAATACCCAAAGCATGCTTCAAAAGGTGAAGTATTTGTAGAAGAGTTCTTTTCCCGGTTGTAAGTGTGTTGAATGTAATGCAGTTGTTTATCCCACAACTTGGGATGTTTTTTGCAATATCCTCTCAATAGATGCACAACATTTCTGTCACGCCACCTCAGTTTGGCCATCAGTTTGCGGATGAAAAGCAGTACTCTTTTTCAACTTTGTGTCCATCATCTTCCAAATATTGGACCAAAAATTCCCAATGAACCTGGAATCCCTATCAATAAAATTAGAAGTTGGAAATCCATAATGAACCCATACATGTTGAAAATAAAGTTCAATAGTTTGTTCATCAGTTATGATTTTCTTACATGGCATAAGTATACACATTTTACTGAATCTATCCATAACTACATAAAGATAATCATGTTGTTTTCTTGAAATAGGTAGACCTCCAACAAAGTCCATGGAGACACTCTCCCATGGCCTTGATGGTACCGGTAGTGGCGTGTACAACCCAAGCTTCCTATTGCGAGGTTTTCTTGTTACACACATAGAACAACCTCTTATAAAACACAACACACTATCTATCATGCGAGGCCAATAGAAATACCTTTATAAATGCACCATTGTTTTGCTTACCCCAAAGTGTCCAACAATAAGAGATGAATGAGCCTCTCTCGTAACACTTAGCCTCTCTCCTTGTGGTATACATAGCTTTCCCAAATGAAACAACAAATTTTTATGCATGTGATAATCATTTTCCTCAACTTGATTCCCTTCACTCAAACTAGCATACACATCTTGAAAATCAACATCATTTGCATATTGTTCTATGTAACTCTCATGTACAATAGAACCATTTTTAAGTAAAGTAGAAGCACTTATAATTGGCCTTGAAATAATATCAACAACTTTATTGAAAATACCTTTCTTGTACCTTATAACCAAGTGAAACTGTTGAAGGAAACCCATCCACCTGAAATGTCGTGATTGCTGCAATTTTGTTTGTGACTGAAAGTAACATAATGGTTGGTGACTGGTATGTATAATCATCTCTTTACCCATCAAGTAGTGTTTCCACTTCTTGACTCTTTGTACCAACTCATACAACTCTTTTTCATATGTAAGATAATTAGTTACAACACCATTAAATGTTTTAGAATTAAAAGCGATAGGCTTACCATGCTGCAAAAGAACTACGCCCATGGCATAATCACTAGCATCAATTTGTATCTCAAATGGCTGTCTCAAATTTGGTAATGCAAGGATTGGATCTGAACTGATCTTGTCTTTTAAAGCTTCGAAAGCTTCCTGATTTTTTCCTCCCCATTGGAAGCCTTTCTTCACACTTGTCACTGCATGCATAGGAGCTGCTATGGCAGAAAATTTAGCAATAAAATTTCTCCAATACTGAGTTGCGCCTAAGAAAATTCTTACCTCGGTTACAGTTTTGGGAGTGGGCCAATTCACAATGGCTTCCACTTTAGAAGGATCAATTCTCAACTATCCTCCTCCTACAATATGTCCCGAATAAACCAAAGAAGTCTTTATGAAGTAACACTTTGACATCTTAAGAAATATTTTCTCTTTCTTCAAAAAATCAAGCACCTTATTCACATGAAAGATATTCTCTTCTCTTGTTTTGTTGAAAATCAGTATATCATCTAAATACACAATCACAAATTCATCAAGAAATGGACGCAAAACACTATTCATAACACGCATGAAATTTTCCGATGCATTACACAAACCAAATGGCATAACCAACCACTCAAGGAGTCCTTGTTTGGTTTTGAATGCAGTCTTCCATATATCACTTTCCGCAATTATTACTTGATGATATCCACTTTGTAAATCTAACTTAGAGAAAAAAAATTCTTCTTTCAGCTGATCCATCAAATCATCAATCCTTGGGAGTGGGTATTGATTCTTTACCGTTATCTTACTCAAAGCTATGAAGTCTACACACATGCACCAAGTCCCATCTTTCCTCAGAATCAAGACTATGGGTGAACCCCATGGTGAAGTGCTTGGCCTTATGACCCTTGTCCAACATGTCCTTGATTTTTCTCTCTATTTCAGCATTCTCCATTATTGACATGCGATACATGCCGATGTTTGGAAGAGGACAATCTTGCTGCAACTAAATCTCATGTTGAATCTCCCTTTTTGGAGGCAATTCTGTTGGCTCCTGAAACATCTCATGATGTGCATCAACTACATCATATAAATATGATTTCAACTTAGGATCACAATTCTCAAATGATTCATGGTTAACATCAAATTTAGGCTTAATCATTTGAAGAACAAAATTCTTACTTGAATTCACCAGCCTCTGTTGGAAATATGATGCAGAGTGTTGTCCTTGATGGCAAGCCACTAAATGAAGATGAAGACATGCGACTATTGACATGTGTTGTCCTTGATGGAAATCCACCTGATGAAGTTATTCTTGACGTAATGGACGTGGTAAATGATGTTTTTTTAGCAATATGACGATGAATGTTGTCCTTGAAAGGCAACTCACTTGATGAAGATGATGGCATCTTACTTGATGAAGTTGTGCTTGATGGAATATGGTTTGATGAACTAAATCTGATATATGTACAGTGTGTACAGAAGGCAATGAAGAAAGGAATTAAGCATGTGCTAATTCTATGATGAAAAAGAGTATGTGTCTTGGTATACGCGGATTGTCCTAGGGTAAGTCGCATATGCACGCGGAAAAGAACGTTCCAAGTCGCGTATGGGTAAAAGCGCTCAAAAGTGCAAACCCGGGGGCATAGTGGTATTGAAGACTCATGGTAGTGATTAAGCTCACTCAGCCTTTTTGTGGTAATTATTGAAGGCTCATGGTATTGATTTGACCCGTGGTATTGAAAAAGGATAAACCTATATAAGGAGAAGAATTTCATTGTGCAAATTATGAGTGTGGGTGCAAGATGTCTGAGCTTGAATGAATACTTCTCTCTGAAGTAGATCTGAATGGAAAGGGTTACACTTGAAGATAAATCTGAATGTATGATGCACCTATGATGAAGAAGGGGATCTAGATCTGAAATGCACTTGTATCTACTAGATCTGCTTATGGAAGACTTAGATCTGAATTGAGGCGAACATCTGTCTGAAGTAAAAGGGTTGAATCTGAACTGAATGTCTGATCTAAAGAAGTAAGCTGCTCTATAATGATTGAAGATCTATACGCTACTTCGACGCAGAAGAAGCGCGTATACACGCGGCTTCGCTGAAGAGAAAGCGCGTATGCGCAATGGAATTTGTACTGAAGTATACGCTGTTTTATGTGGACGGAAGCACGTATATACGCGACATCAATGAAGGGAAAGCGCGTATGCAAACTTGGGCTTGCTGAAGTCTGTGGTAAGAAATGTTTGATCTGTTCTGCTGGTTTACTGATATCTGTCAGTAAGTTATATGTATCTGTTTCATGGTTGACTGTGCTTAAAAGTATGGAAAGGGTCCAGTCTGAAAATATGATGAAATGTGGCCTGCAAGTGGTGTCCTAAAGGAAGCTTTGGATCCAGTGTGAAAATTGATGAAACGTGGTCCATAGAGGTGCTAAGGGTTGTAGCCTTCAGTCAGGGGGTTGTAGCTCCCTTCCAGGTGAGGCTGGTAAACGAGATCGGGGGGTCGTAGCTCCCTTCCAGGAGAGGCTGGTAAACGAGTCAGGGGGTCGTAGCTCCCTTCCAGGAGAGGCTGGTAAACGAGCGCAGGTGGGTGCCTGCGTGCTGGTCAAGTCTGCGCCAGTACATATGTTGTAAGATGTTTTCTCTATAATAAAATATTGAAGGCTGAGCAACTGCAGCGGTGGTTTTCTCCCGATTTGGGTTTCCACCTAAAAATCCTGGTGTTCATGTGTGATGCTTTGTGTGATGGTTTATTCTGTTCTTACTGCACCTGTGTACTGTTTATTGAGTATCTGATGAATGAATGATGGAATAATATAAGTAAAATTTAATGACAGATCTAGATCTCTGTGTATACGCTAGTTTCATAAAGGGGATCCACGTATATACGCTAGTTTACTGAAGGAAAGTAGCGTATGGGTTTTAAGGAATGAAAAAGTAAAAATATTTGATTATGCAGTAAATACTGATTCACCCCCCCCTCTCAGTATTTTTCCCAACAATTGGTATCGGAGCGAGGTCCTTGTGCAGAAGCTTGATCGCTTAAAGGAGATCCGTCGCAATGGGAAGTCAAGAAGGAGTAATGTCTATAAAGCCACCTCTATTCAATGGAAGCAATCTGATATTCTGGAAGGTACGTACAAAAGCATATATGCAAAGTCTTGGTGCAGATGTATGGGCAATCGTGGAAGAAGGTTATCAATACCCGGCAAGTATTCCTACTGATGCAGCAGAAAGGAAGAAGTATGAAACCAATGCCAAAGCAGTAAATGTCTTGCTAGGAAGCATGTCTGAATCAGAATTTGCTAAAGTGATGTAGCTACATTCAGCAAAAGAAATATGGGACAAAATCATTCTGAGCTATGAAGGAGATACAAAGGTAAAAAGTGCAAAACTCCAAACTCTTAGAATTGAATATGAAAATTTGAAGATGCATAGTGATGAAAGTGTTGCCAGTTTCTTTCTTCGTCTGGATGATATTTTAAATCGAATGAGAAATTTGGGTGAAACCATAACTGATACTACTCTGGTGGAAAAGGTCTTAAGATCCTTGACTTCAAAATTTGACTCCAAAGTTTCAGCTATTGAAGAAAGGCAAGATCTGCAATCGCTTACTATTGTTCAATTACATGGTACTCTGACTGCTTTTGAAATGAGACAAGGAGGTCCTTCTCAAATAAGAGAAGCTGCTTTTAAGGCATCTACAAAAGAAAAGGAAAAGGAAGTTGTCAAAGAATCCAGCTATGTATCCGATGAAGAAGAAGCAAATTTCGTGAGAAAGCTCCAACTAGGTACTGGAAGATTCAAAGGTAAGCTTCCCTTCAAATGTTTTGAGTGTGGAAAAGTTGGTCATTATGCTGCAAAATGTCCTTATAAATGAAAAGAAGTAGTAAGAAGGAATAATAACCGATCTAGCTCTAAGAAAAGTTACTATACTAATGAAGATAGTGATGGGTCATCTAATAGTGAGGAAGAATGTGAAGAAGATCTTAGACTTCTCATGGCATTTGAACAAAAAGAAGAAAAGGATACTTTTATGGATGCTCTAGAGGAAAACGATTTTCTTGAAGAAAATAATCAACTCAAACTTCTCTTAGAAGAACAAAAGATAATCAGAGAGACCATTGAAAAACAGCTTGAAGAAGCAAAGAAACATATTGAAAAACTAGAATGTTAAGTGGTAAGTCAAAGAAAAGAAGTTGAGAAAGTAAAAACCTTGAATCTTAGATTTGCTAAAGGATCTGAAACTTTAGATGAGATCATCAAGGTACAACGTTCTCCTCTTATAAAGACAGGTCTTGGATATACCGGAGAATCTTCTCAAACTTCAGCACCAAACTATCTAAAAGCAGTTACAGGTGGTTTACATCATTCAGCCACTCAGCAAGGGAATAAAGGATCTCTACAGGGAAAGCAGGACCATCTCAATTCAAGGTACACTAACAGGGATAGCTTTCAAAGACACTACAACCAACAAGTAAATTCAAATAGAAGATTCCATGATCGCAGAAATTTCTACTTCAATGGGCAATGTTTCACTTGTCACAATTTTGGTCATAAAGCTATTCAATGTGTTGCATATAAAACCATCATGACAAGAGAAGCAAGAAAGAAAAGGTTGGATACTGAACCAAAGAAGAATACCTATAACAATTTTTCTCCTCTTCAAGGTGAAGTTGAATGTACTTATTGTAATAACTTTGGACATGAAGAATCTGAATGCAGGAACAAGATCCAGCCAAAAGAACATGTTCCCTCAAGCTCTAAAGTGTGGAAAAAGAAGGAACCGCCAGTTGAAAATTGTGGGATAGCATTATTTGCAGAAGGTGAAGAAAATCAATGGTACATCGATAGTGGGTGCTCAAGACACATGACAGGTGACAAAAGAAAACTTCATACTTATAATGCTCTAGAAAAGGAAAAGAAAGTTACATTTGGAAATGATACTCCTGCTGTAATTAAAGGAAAAGGGTCTGTATTTCTAAAAGAAAAAGTGAAGGCTAAAGATGTCATGTATGTGGATGGATTAAGGCATAACCTGTTAAGTGTTAGTCAAATGTGTGATCAAGGAGTAGAAGTGGTCTTCATTTCCAAAGAATGTGTGGTTCGTGATCTTGATACAGGTAAAATCATTATAAAAGGAAAAAGAAATCCAAGCAACCTGTATGTACTAAACGGCATAGATCAATGTTACTTGAGCAAGT
Organism: Pinus albicaulis; assembly: GCA_034641835.2. Lineage (NCBI taxonomy): Eukaryota > Viridiplantae > Streptophyta > Pinopsida > Pinales > Pinaceae > Pinus > Pinus albicaulis. Next base: position 817,405,433 of record CM076580.1, read on the forward strand.
CTTCAGAAAATTGGTTATGGCATAGAAGGCTGGGGCATCTGATTTTCTCTCAAATCAACAAAGCAAGCAGACTTCAAGCTGTTCGTGATCTTCCCAAGATCAATCTTCCAGAAAGTACCATATGCAAATCTTGTCAATTTGGTAAGCAGACCAGAGTTTGATTTAATGCCAAAGAAGGATCATCAAGTAAGCCTCTTGAACTCATTCATACTGACATCTGTGGACCTATGAGGAAAAAGTCATTACGTGGGGAAGAATACTATATCCTATTTATTGATGATTACTCCCGAATGTGTCATATCACGTTTATTAAACACAAAGATGAAGCTTTTGAAAAATTTCAGAATTTCAAAGCATTGGTAGAAAATGAATTGGATTTAAAAATCAAGTGTCTTAGATCTGATCGAGGAGGAGAATATTCATCAAATGAATTCTTTGAATTTTGTGAACAACATGGGATTAAAAGACAGTTCTCTGTAGTAGGCACTCCACAACAAAATGGTGTAGCAGAAAGAATGAATAGAACAATTGTTCAAATGGATAGAGCTATGCTTGCTGACTCTAATGTTCCTGACATGTTCTGGAGTGAAGCAACACGTGCAACAGTTAACATTCTCAACAAGGCTCATGTTCGGGTAAATAGTGACAAAACTCCATATGAACTCCGGTATGGTAATTCTCCCACTGTGAAGCATTTTAAAGTTTTTGGAAGTAGATGCTTTATCAAAAATAATGATGAGAAGCTTGGCAAGTTTGAACCTAGATCAGATGAAGGGATACTTCTTGGTTACTCATCTTCAAGCAAAGCATTCACATGTTACAATAAGAGGCTTCAAAAGGTTGTTGAATGTATTGATGTTGTTATTGATGAGTCTCATGCAGCTCCTAAAGAAGAAAAACAAACAACAAAAGAAGATGATAGCGACATATGGACTTCTACATCAGATGGAAATGATATAGACAGTGAATCCAATGAAGAACCTGAAAATGATCTATCTGAAAAAGCTCCATCCAGATACGTTCAAAAGAATCATCCTGAATCTCAGATTATGGGAGACAAGGAATCAAGTGTACGAACAAGGAGAACTTTTGTGGGATCTTCTAGTCATCAGGCACTTCTATCCACAATTGAACCACTCAATGTCAATCAAGCTAGCAGAGATGAAAGTTGGAACCAAGCCATGAATGAAGAGATTGATCAAATTGAAAAGAATGAAACTTGGGATTTGGTACCAAGACCACATGATAAAAATGTCATTGGAACTAAATGGATCTTCGAGAACAAGTTGAATGAGAATGGGGATGTTGTAAGAAACAAAGCTAGACTGGTTTGCAAAGGGTATTCTCAACAAGAAGGTATAGACTTTGAAGAAACTTTTGCTCCTGTAGCTAGACTTGAAGCCATAAGAATGTTTCTTGCTTTTTCAAGTTACCAACAAATCAAAGTTTATCAAATGGATGTTAAATCTGCCTTTCTTAATGGTGATGTAGAAGAAGAAGTATATATAGAACAACCGGAAGGATTCATTTTGGGAAATGATGCAAATCTTGTTTGTAGACTTAAAAAGGCTCTATATGGTCTCAAACAAGCTCCAAGGGCTTGGTATTATCGTCTCGACAAATATCTTCATCAACAAGGTTTTTTAAAAGGGTCTGCTGATAGCAACTTATACACAAAAATTGAAAATGATAAACTATTGATTGTGGTTGTATATGTTGATGATATCATTTTTGGGAGCAACGAAGAATCTTTGAGTCAAAACTTTGCTTCTGTCATGCAGCAAGAATTTGAAATGTCTTTACTTGGGGAACTAACATTCTTTCTTGGCTTGCAAGTGCATCAAAAGGCAAATGGTATTTTCCTATCTCAAGCAAAGTATCTTAAGCAAATTCTGAAGAAGTATGGCATGGAAGAATGCAAACCTGTAAGTACACCAATGATAACTGGATGCAGTCTCAGTTCTAATGATGATTCTCCCACAGTGAATCAACCAGAGTACAGATCGATGATAGGAAGCTTACTTTATCTCACTGGGACTAGACCTGACATTATGCATGCTGTTGGAATTGTTGGATGATTCCAAGCTAATCCAAAAGAGTCTCATCTTCAGGCAGTTAAAAGAATATTCAAATATCTTCAAGGAACTCAAGACTTTGGACTATGGTATCCAAGGAATGCTGATCTTACTCTTCATGCTTACACTGATGCAGATTGGGCTGGAAGTGTTGATGATCGGAAAAGCACTAGTGGTGGTGCATTTTACATGGGGCCCCGGTTAGTATCTTGGTTCAGCAAGAAGAAAAATTCTATTGCCTTATCCACAGCTGAAGCAGAGTATGTAGCTGCCGCATCTTGTTGCACTCAACTCCTATGGATGATGCAAACCTTGCAAGATTTTCAAATCAAATGTGCAACTCCTATCTCCATTATGTGTGATAATACAAGTGCCATCAGTATCTCAAAGAATCCTGTTATTCATTCGAAGACCAAGAATATTCCCATCAAATATCATTTCCAACGTGAACAAGTACTTGAGCAAAAAGTGAAGTTGGAGTATGTTACCTCCAAAGAACAAGTTGCTGATATCTTTACCAAACCTCTGCCCAGGGAAGCGTTCGAGTATCTAAGACAGAAGCTGGGAGTGTTCTCTGCCAGTCAAAAGAACAAATTTGCATAAATTTTAGAAGATGGCTTGGGATACGCGGGTTTCCTGAAACACAGTCGCGTATATACGCGAGTTCTTGCACAGAAAACCACGTATGTTTGGTTGCTGGCAATTTTTGGTTGGTTCAGCTCTCTTCAACACAGCTGCAGTGCTGTTTGGTATCTCTGATATTGTTTGGTATCTCTGGTGGTGTTCCAGTTCTCATAATTCTGTTTCTAATGTTTTGATGAAGATGCCTTGATGATTTTTTTGGTGAAAGTGTTCAGAATGCACAAACTAAGGGGGAGCCTTAGTCATATGGAAAGGATGCTTGGATGCACAGATTCAGGGGGGGCATTAGCTTTGCTGAGTATAATGCATTATGTTGGCTCTGTTATATGATCTCTCTTGAGGTCTTCTTGGTATTGTTTATGAAAAGTCATATTTGTATTTTTGATGAAAAGGTCATGTGGAGACCCATGATGTAAATTGTAATATTCAGTCATGTAAAGACTTGTCAAATTTGTAAACCCACTTGGTTGGGTAGCTGAGTCAAATTTGTAAACCCACTTGGTTGGGTGGCTGAGTCAAATTTGTAAACCCACTTGGTTGGGTAGTTGAGTCTCATATGTAAATCCACTTGGATGGATAAATGATGTAAGTATGAGTCTTTGGTGATAGGAAGTTCATAGAGTCATGTACTTCATTGAAAAATATGTTTGAAGATTCAGCCTAAACTCAGGGGGAGCTTGGTCACTTTAGCATATATCAGATCTGGAAAATGCTTCGTCTACATATGAAGAAAAGGAGGAGAGTATGTTGGCTTTCATCCGCCCTTTGCCCTTGATGTCAAAGGGGGAGAGTGACATGGTGTTTGAATGAACAAATGGTGTCAAATTCTTGGGAGAGTGACATGGTGTCATTGTATTCTTAATGTATCTATCTGTTGTGGGAACCAAACACCATCATGGTTGCCATCAAGTCCAAAGGGGGAGATTGTTGGAAATATGATGCAGAGTGTTGTCCTTCATGGCAACCCACTAAATGAAGATGAAGACATGCGACTATTGACATGTGTTGTCCTTGATGGCAATCCACCTGATGAAGTTATTCTTGACGTAATGGACGTGGTAAATGATGTTTGTTAGCAATATGATGATGAATGTTGTCCTTGAAAGGCAACTCACTTGATGAAGATGATGACATCTTACTTGATGAAGTTGTGCTTGATGGAATATGGTTTGATGAACTAAATCTGATATATCTACAGTGTGTACAAAAGGCAATGAAGAAAGGAATTCAGAATGTGCTAAAAATATGATGAAAAGAGTATGTCTCTTTGTATACGCGGATTTGCCTAGGGGAAGTCACGTATGCACGCGGAAAGGAACGTTCCAAGTCGCGTATGGGAAAAAGCGCTCAAAAAGTGAAAAAACAGGGGCCCGTGGTATTGAAGACTCATGGTATTGATTTGGCTCGTGGTATTGAAGGCTCATGGTATTGCTTTGGCCCGTGGTATTGAAGGCTCATGGTATTGCTTTGACCCGTGGTATTGAAAAAGGATAAACCTATATAAGGAGAAGAAATTCATTGTGCAAATCAGGAGAGTGGGTGCAAGATGTCTGAGCTTGAATGAATACTTCTCTCTGAAGTAGATCTGAATGGAAAGGGTTACACTTGAAGATAAATCTGAATGTATGATGCACCTATGATGAAGAAGGGGATCTAGATCTGAAATGCACTTGTATCTACTAGATCTGCTTATGGAAGACTTAGATCTGAATTGAGGCGAACATCTGTCTGAAGTACAAGGGTTGAATCTGAACTGAATGTCTGATCTGAAGAAGTATGCTGCTCTGTAATGGTTGAAGATCTATACGCTACTTTGCCGCAGAAGAAGCGCGTATACACGTGGCTTCGCTGAAGAGAAAGCGCGTATGCGCAATGAAGTTTGTACTGAAGTATACGATGTTTTGTGTGGACGGAAGCGCGTATACACGCGACATCAGTGAAAGGAAGGCGTGTATGCAAACTAGGGTTTGCTGAAGACTGTGGTAAGAAATGTCTGATCTATTCTGCTGTATTTCTGCTATCTGTATTCTACAGTGCTGAGTTGTCTGTATCAGTTTGGTTGTATGTTTGAGCTTAAAAGTTTGGAGAGGGTCCAGTTTGAAAATATGATGAAATGTGGCCTGCAAGTGTTGTTCTATTGAAGTAGTTGGATCCAGTGTGAAAATTGATGAAACTTGGTCCATAGAGGTGCTGAGGGTTGTAGCCTTCAGTCAGGGGGTCGTAGCTCCCTTCCAGGAGAGGCTGGTAATCGAGTCAGGGGGTCGTAGCTCCCTTCCAGGAGAGGCTGGTAAACGAGTCAGGGGGTTGGAGCTCCCTTCCAGGAGAGGCTGGTAAACGAGCGCAGGTGGGTGCCTGCGTGCTGGTCAAGTCTGCGCCAGCACATATGTTGTAAAATGTTTTCTCTATAATAAAATATTGAAGGCTGAGCAACTGCAGCGGTGGTTTTCTCCCGATTTGGGTTTCCACCTAAAAATCCTGGTGTTCATGTGTGATGCTTTGTGTGATGGTTTATTCTGTTATTACTGCACCTGTTTACTGTTTATTGAACATATGATGAATGAATGATGGAATAATATAAGTAAAGATTTAATGACAGATCTAGATCTCTATGTATACGCTAGTTTCATAAAGGGGATCCGCGTATATACGCTAGTTTACTGAAGGAAAGTAGCGTATGGGTTTTAAGGAATGAAAAAGTAAAAAGTTTTGATTATGCAGTAAATACTGATTCACCCCCCCCTCTCAGTATTTTTCCCAACAGCCTCTTTACCTGTCCAACATTTACCAGAGTAATGTTTGTCTTCGTGCAATGTGCTCTAGCAATGTACTCCTTTCCATATTTGAATAAATGGTATTTGTTCTCATGGCGATAGAAGATCGCTTTCCTATCATACGAGTAAGGAATTCCCAACACAATACCTATTATGTCAAGCAGAACCACATCTAATTCAACTGTGTCAACAAAATGTGTAGTTATTGCAAACCACAATATACACTTCTTTGAAACCTATAAATTTGCATCCTTAAAAATCCACCCAAGTGGATATGGTTTTGGATGTGGAATGGTATCAAGATTAAGTTTCTTGACCAAGTATTCAGAGATTAAGTTTGATTGTGACCCACTATAAAACAATGTGTCAATCTTGGTATGTTTGGATATGACCCTCACATGAAACAGTTCAATTCTCTCTTCTTCATTTGGAGATTGTATGTGACAGTTGATGTACTAGTACTAGGTTTAGTTTCAATTTCTTTCCCATTCATGTTCTTCAATCCCATGGTTGTAATTTTAGATTCATCACCTAAATCCTCTCCTAAATCATGTTGAGTTGTTGCTGCAGTTTTTTGTTTCCCTTTGTTGTTCTGATGTTTGGGTATCTTTTCAGGATGTAATTTCTAGCAATGATTTTCATCATGGCCTTATTTTGAAGAATTTTTACAGACCAGTTTTTCTCCCTCTTTCTTGATAGATGCATTCTTTTTCCCCTTACCCTTTGAGGTATTCTCTTTGTTTTTCCCTTTAAAATGTTTCTTCCTACTCTCATCAAAAATGTTTTTCCCTCTAGCTTCTAGATGTGTGGCCTGAACACAAACTTCATCTAGACTTATAGGGTTAAACATGAGGATAGTATGTTTTAGGTAGCTATGTAAGCCTCCTATGTACTTGAGAAAAGTATCTTGGCTCTGCAAATCTACCCCTAATAAGAGAGCTCTTCTCCTAAATTATTGGGTGTATTCTTGCACATTCTGTCCTTTCAATTGTCTAAAGTTTTGCCATTTCATTATGGTTTTCTGCATATGAGCTAATGGATAAAACTGTTGTTTAATTGCAGTAATGAAATCAGTCCATGATAGGATAATCTTACCATGCTTCTTGATCTCCTCCTTTGTCTTGGATTCCCACCAAAAAAGTGTTTCACATTCCATTCTCAATGAAGCTAATTGGATTTTAGTATCATCACCATGAAGGTTCTGAATTCTCAAATAGACCTCCAATTTCGTAATCCAATTATCAAGCTTTTTTGCATTGACTTCACCATTAAACATTGGAAATTCAATCTTAACATCAAGTTTTAGAAAAGGAATTTTACCAGTATTCTTTTACCTCCTGATGATCCCTATCCTTCCTTATGAAGTTTGGATCCTTCTCCTTCTAGTCTCTCATTCATTTATTGATAAAGGATTCTCACCATTTCAGTCATGTCAAGGAATGCTTTCCTGAACACTCTTCCTTATTCTTTGGGATCCATTTCTTCATGAATTTCTCCTTCCTATGGAGGCATGCTTAATGCTTCTTCTGCTTCTTTAGGAGGTGAAATAGGTGGTGGAGAATGTGGCATTGTTCCCCTCCTTAGGTGTGCCTCACTTTGAGACCCTCTTGCATCCACAAATTTGCCTTCTCCTCTCTTAAGCTTGAGCCTAGTAAGCATGTGAACACTTCCAAACAATTAAAAAAATATTTTCACACAACAACACTAGAGAATAAAATATAGCTCTAATACCAACTTGATCTGAAAGGACTGTATTATTTTACTGTGCTAAGTGTCCTTTCAGCTAATAAACATATACATATTTGTCTCCATTTGTTTACTTAAGGAATGAGGAATTTAACCATGAAACATAGAGGAAATTGTGAATTTTAAGCATGTAAATAAGCCTCAATAACACTGAACAATAGTGTATAATAGAGAAATAAAACCAAACATAATATTTGCATAGCAGGAATGATGAAGAAGTTCACCCCTCCTGGGCTACATTTGTTGGTCCAGCTCACAATGGCATGTCCATCTTTCATTATACTCAAAATTTTGCAAATATATGTGTTTAAAAGCCTCCAATTGTTGTTTTCTATGCACCAATGGCTCTAGAATGCTCAAATTAGTCTAGGTAGACTCTTGTTTCACCCAAATTGGTCGAAAATTGACCTGGCTAGGCTTTTTCCCAATGTCCCCTACAAAACCTCCACTAAATTTGGAGGAATACAGTTAACTGCAGTTAAAAAAACAAAAATCTCTGAAACTAGAGGAGTGCTAAAAATCCCTCCAGAATATTATCCATAGCATTAAGGGTGGCAATGGCCACATTCTGACCCCCCTGAACCTCGCAGTTAGGGAAACTTCCGAGCCCAACCGTCGGTGAAGTTAGCGGTGACTACATGCATGTGCTATGTATAAGCGTTAGTCACCATATTTAACGAGTTTTGGAATAGTCAATTAATAATATATTTCGAGGTGTATGAAACCGAAACATGTGATCAATGTCAACGGGGCCGCCGACGGGTTGGGATCGTCGGTGGTCCCCCTCCCCCCCATATACCATTTGATTAAAGTTTATATATTATCAGTGGCCTTGAGGGTAATATCCACCCATAGTGGAGATGGTGTAGAACGTTGCGAACATACCTGGAGGTCACAGGGTCAAACCCCCCCCCCCCTCCCCGGACCTATAAAAAATTTTAGACCACCATACAGGGGACACGTGGAAGCCTTAGGGTTGGCCACGTGTCACCCAACCATTGGCTACAAATCATCAACGTACACCACATCAAACAGTCTAGAATGCGCCACATGGAAAAATCTCATTGGCTTAGAGAAAACAAAATATTCTCATAATATTCCCCTTTTTGCTAACTATACACTTGCATGCTAACTGCACATCCTAGTCAAACCTGTCGCAATTTTAGTTGTTTGGGAAATCGATCAGAATGCGATATCTCCGTTATACGACATTGTTTTTTTGAACCGTTCGTGGGAATGACAAGATCTACCCGATTGCTCAGGCTCGGTACAGTTTCGAGCACTTTCAATTTTGAGAAAAATTCATGAACTCCTGATCAATAGGTATGAATGAAACGTCAAGAATATTACCCAACCCAAAAGTCACGATGATGGAGCGATAGTGTCATGTTCAATAGTGACCTGCTATCATAAAGTTTTTTGTTCTTTTTCCCAAATTTTCCCCCGTCATTTGTCCACCAGTACCTCTTTATTTTTTAACAATCTTGAGGAGGGTAACATATGCTTGATCTATAATTCAACCCTTCAAGCGAATCCATCGCTATTTAATAATTTAACGAGTCTAGCAATAAATGAAACTCGATTATTTCCATGATTGACAAGTTCGTCGTTATTTTATGTTTTAACGAGCCTAACGATGGTTAAAACCCGGTCCTTTTTCATATTTAGAGAGTTTGAAAAAGAGGAAAAATGAAAACTCCATGAGTCCTTTTTCATAAATTTGTCGCTCAGGTCCAAAAAAGTGTAAAATGATACCTGAGAAAACCTCTTATCCATGTTCGACTAAGGTTTTCCTTTTTTGTAAATAATCTATCTCAGTCTGGAAAAGGGTTAAACTTATACTAAGTATATGTCATTTCATTTATTTTTACAAGCTCGAAAATATAAGTGCTCTGCAATATTTTCACATTATCGAAGTCTAAAAAGAGCTAAAACAATACTCCAGGGGGTTCTTTTTTCGCAGTTATCGAAGCTCGAAAAAGAGATAAAAGTGTGCTTCAAGTCCTTTTTCATTTTTATCAAATCTCAAAAAATTAGGATAAAAGTATGCTTTGTTTGACTTTTAATTTAATTTATGAGAAGGGAAAGACGAAAAGAGCTCAGCATTTTCATGTGTTTTACGAGCATTAAAAATAGAAAAAGAAGCTCGGGATTTTCATGAGTTTGATGAGTCTTCAAAATAATAGCCGAAATGGACTCGCGATAGATTTTAATTCCCCATGCAAGAGCACATGTCGGATGCCCCCTGTAAGAGCACATGTCCCCTGTTTCATTTATCAAGGTTGACACAGTAAAAGAACTATCCTCAAGACTTGTTTCATTTTTTAACAAGGTTGACATAGTAAAAGAACTTTCCTCATGAACTGTTTCATTTTTTAATGAGGTTGAGACAGTAAAAGAAATTTCCTAATGGTGCAGTCAGACCAATGAGTATGCGCTAGAAAATAAGTAGTCTAACGGAGTCATCATTTAATGATTTTGATGAGCACCACAAATTATAAGTCATAACATGCGTTGACGGGTCTTCTCCAGGGTTTTCATTGAATTTTGGAATGTCAAAGGGTGAAATGGTTGAATTCCATGGATTTGAGGATACACCAGAGTAGATTATAGATAATGATTAGTAACCCGGTGGGACGAAAGGACCACCATATAGATGTGACTCTAGTGATGTGGTGAACATCGACGGGGTAGCAACAGTAGATGTTGTCGGAACTATAACAGATGGTACAGCCAGAGATTTTCACTCAACCATGGTCATACGACCCAATGTATACCTTATAGGATCTACAGGAACTCTAATTCAAACAGGATAGAAGAAATCAGTGTGAGTTGATTTAGGAAAAGACTCGTAAAGATAAAGCTCCACCCCAAAATGAGTTGGATTTTAGGGTATTTCGTATTGTGGTATTTATTCAATCGAAATCAAACCAGGTGGAATAACTTCATCGTTAGGCCCAAGATATATTTCAGTTGGTTGACTGCGCGATATGGGAGACTCAATGGCTACAATCAACTATGGCGCAACCGACACAGGAACAACTTATGGTTTTTCGACTTCGGGATCTAGATGTTCTAGTAAAAGAACAATGGGATCCAGATCAACTTCTATTTGAACAATGTTGGGTTCGGGAGGTATGGTCTCACTGATTGGATGGATCGTGACCACAGGTAGCTGTGACGACTCTGTCTCGACAAAAATAGATGAACCAAGATGTGTGGAGACAACTCGAGATGACTCTGGTATATGTGAGGATGATGTCGCACCAGAGGTACTGATAGTACTGGTTTTGGTAGAACGATGTCACCTTCGTCGACTAGAAATGGCTTCCGGTGGTAAAGGTGGTTTAAGTTCTATTCTACGCGAGAGACGAGGAAAGGGATGTTCTTCTTCCATGATGAATTATTGATTTTATGACCAAAAAAATAAACAAAATAAAAGGGTAATTCTAGGCAAAAGGTTTACCAAGTAATTGTGAACTACAAAATACCTCATGGTGAACCAAGAACTATGGGTAGACAATCTCCCCAAATGTTGTGTTCGGTGTATCACAAGTTACAAGGTGGCTGGATCAGTTACCTATGGATGGATAGCAACCTAAAGTTGTCCTCCCAAATATACCTGAAGGTACGTGGAGGCTAAAGTCCGTAGCAATGTCTAATGTGAAACCACACAGTGAGAGAACCCCCTTATACTTTTCGTACTATAACACCGCCCCACATACCCGAAGGTATGTGGACGAGCTCCGATATAATTACGTATGTGGATTGAGGTATCACACTTGGAATGTATCGCAAAAAGTTAGCAACAACTATTATGTTTAATGACGTCGAAACAAGTCTCTAGCGTAAACCTTCTAAATGTTATCGTTAATGTTCCAATGATTTCTTAGGTTGATTGATGTAAATTTTAGGTTGATTCCTAAAAATGCAAACTAAATGATAAGAAAAAATTTCAATTTATTTTTTTCAATGAAAATCGTAGCTACTAAGGGAAAGAGCAATCCGTTTTTGAGAAAACAACAAAGAGCACAAACTAAATGTAGCTTTCCTAACTTGTTCCTATGCAACACACATAATTCACTATATGCACATGCATTTTTTTATTTTTATCTCCCTTTAATGTGAATGAAAGAAAGGAAACTATATGCATAAATCAATCAAACAAGTGTTTTCTTATGAGAAATGAGGAATGAAACAACAATTTCTCTTACGAAAATGAAGAATGGAACTACAATTTTCCTACAAAAAAGAAGGAATGAAACAACAATTTCCTTTTCGAAAACAAAATTGATCTAATACAGAAATGAAATACTTTGAATTTTATTTTCCAATGATAAAGAAAAACACTAATGAAACATTGAACAAATTAATTTTCAAAGGAGGAAGAACAGGAAATTTTACTAGTCTCTAAGAGGTATCATACATCTGAGAATACAACAAACAAATGGTTGAGACTGGAAGCAATGAAAAATTGTGATGGAATTTGTCTGGTTGAGGAGGAAACATAGTCTATAAGGGGAGACAATGAATTATAGAGCACCCCTGAGTGGGAGACAGTGCACTACAGTTCATTGTGTCTTGACCAACAGTGCGTTGGGTGCAACTAAGATTGAAAATCAAGCAGTTAGACACACTTCTAATTCAATTTTTTCATTCAAATGATTGATAACAGAAATTAGATGCTATTGATGAAGATAAACAAAGTAAAAAAACATCAGGAATGATATGATACTCCCTAGTATGGTCGCTAATTTTTTATACGGAATTGTGATCTACGGATAAACCAAATTCCCTTAGTGTGGTGTTTATCACTTAGAACAACAGAGGAAAGACTAAATATTATTTTCTCTAAAACAAGAAGATATAAAGAATGGGAAAGGAACCTACTTGTGATTCTTTCACTTCTCCTTCTCCTTCTGTCATTTTTTTCGTCGCTCTCAATCCAACTCAAGTCTCTAGATTAATTCCTGCAAACACAAATAGAGAACATCAAACAACATACAATATACAAATATATACTTATCTTACTCAAATAAAATCGATTAGATCTGAAATACGTACATCATTCAAGAATATAATGCACAAGAAATAGAGACATATGTATGGGAAAGTGAACATCAATATTTATTAAAGAGTAAAAGGGGAAGATTACAACCAATGGATCTATTTGTTGTCAACCTGCTCTAGTTTCATTCCAGCCTCATCACATCTAGAATTATCCCAACAACATATCAGTACTTTCACTCTCTTAGCAAATGAGAATCCAACAGCATAACTTTGTACAAAATTCTTCCCCCTGAGCACTAGGATGAGTACTTAATCTATAGGGAAATTGATGGTATTTTCTCAATGAATGAATTTCTAATAATAGAAAATACATGTTTCCAAGTTTAGAGGTGTTAGATGGACACTTGGATTAGAAGTTTGACACATATGGACTCTTCTAGAAGGCATTGTCCATGTGGAGATTCCCAGAACAATGAGAATTCTACTTCCAAATGACCAGTGCACCCTTGAGTGTAAGGAAATGCACTGCAGTGCACCCTTGCATGGAGGATTTGGCACTGAAATGCAGTTAGTCCCTTTCATATGAGCATTGGTGAGTCAGTAGGTCATATAACATATACTTCAAACCTTGGAAATCTCACAATAGAAGCCATGAATGAAATGTTCTTCACTTAGGGCATATAGCAATTGAAATATAAGGGGATGATAGACCCTATTTCATTGGTCCTGGGGATGATGTCCAGTTTTACCAAGTCTTGGGGGATGATCCCAAAATTGACCTATAACACCTTTGCTACCTTCTTCTATCATGCATCAAGAAGTTGGGCATATGCTGTTGCAGGCTTGGGAATATTAGTATCTATGAATTCCTTCAACCCTTCCTCCAACACTGCCTCCATCCTTTCCTTACATGATATATAATTTGAATTTCCCTCAAGATAATATTTGAGTCTCAATCCATTAGAAGATATCTTGATCTGTTACTGGATCTTGAAGAATAAATCTGCAAATTTAAACCTGTTTAAGACAAGACCAATTTCTTATCTTCTATTGTGATTCTTGGCACTCTGATACCATGTATAAATATCTCTCTGATACCATGTATAAAATATACCAATGGGATTCAATCTGATCTCGTGATGTACTAAAACAAGATACTGAATCCTTCTACAATATTTTCAAAATAAAAAACATGATCGCTCAATCACATGAAAGTAAGAGAAAGAAGTAAATCAATCACACAATACAAGATGTTCTTGGGGAAAGCAACTGATAAAAACCCCTATATCTATATTGTGTATTAATTCAAGGAATTATGAAATAATATGCTTAATATCTCATGAAATTCTCCAACACTCTTCCAACTGTCTCACACTTATCTAGGAAAAATCGGTATTTAGTCAATTCTCAACACTTAGATCATGTTGCAATTCTTCATCTTCATGAGTCATAGTAGAGCCTTTTGAAGGCTTAATGGGTGTTGAATTATTTTTACGAAGCATTTTCTAGAACCAAATACTGATATCTATTCTACAATATACCCTTGGAATCAATTCAAATTGATTCTTCAAACAAGACTTATGCAATTCGAAAAAAAAAATACACACCTTTTTCTTACTTTTGAGGAGCTCGATATTGAAATTGGATTATCTATGTGATTGCGGCTCTTCAATATCTAAAATTTTTCACTGAGGTAGCCTTCTAAATTATCTTTAAAATTCCACAGGTCTAACTTGATTTGGATTCTCCAAGACAAAGTTATGTCCAATCTCCCACAATTACCTAATTATGGACTGGTTCAGTAGAGCGAAATTGTACGAATTTCCACATATCACTGTTTCGTCTTTTAGCTCTGAAATTGATAGCAAAGAAACTACAGTCCGTGTACTTGCGACCAGTTTTTACGTCAATCCAATTCGATGCTCAGAGAGAGAGTTATGAATATTTTCCAACGATCACCTCTTTGAGATGAAGTTCAGGAGCTTGAAAAAGCACTACCTTCCACAGATCATATCTTCGAAAATATTACGAACCAAACTCTGAAATTTTGCGATGAATTTTCTCAGGATTTCAGCTTTGCGCCAAAAAAATTTCAGATTTTTAACCTTCGTAGAAAAAACGTTATACCGTAAATTCCACGATGACCTGTTTAGATTAAATTGAGGAGCCTGCAAAAAGACCTAACTTCCACAGATCATATCTCCGAAAATGTTGTGAACCAAGCTCTGGAATTTTGCGACAACATTCCTCAAGATTTTGGCTTCGCACCCTAAACATTGTAGCTTCTGAAACTTCGTAGAAAAAAATTTATAGCAAACATTCCACGATGAACTGTTTGGAGTAGCGAAACCCTAGAATCCAAATCTCTAATACCAAATGTTGTGAAGCCAGCTCCAAAAATAGAAGAAAAGAGATATCAACGCCTTATAAATAAGCCACTTTGAGGGGGAAACCTCCAATACATTACATGAATGAATAATTCTTGGATGATACAAATTACAAAACCTCCTTTATATATACAGGAGTCCATGGCAGGGAAAATTTTAGGGATGGACGTTTATCTTAAAGTTTAGAAACCTTGGCGAATCTAAGTAGTCCCCAATAGGTAAATTGTAAAATTTTTGATGTTATTTTTGCAAAAATATTTAGTTTTCTAATCATTTTATATTAGTATATATAAAATTTTGAAAAATTTTAGGGTAAAATAATTTTATACGATAAAACTTGGGCGAATCAATTTTCAAAAAGACTGGAAATTGGCGAATCTTTTTTTTGGAAAAAGCATGGAAAATTAGCCCACTTGCAAATATTAGCCCCTAAAATCTTCCATGGTCCATGGGGCCACAATGTAATCCTAGTGGGCCACAATGTAATACTAGCCGACCGAACAATAATAATTTAAGGGCACAATAATAACAATATGGGGGTTACAGGGGTACAATAATAACAATAAGGGGGTTACACTAACAACAATAAGGGAATATACTAGTAATATAGGGACCTAACATGCCCCTATCCTTCAAAAAAGTGTTGTCCTCAATGCTTGAGTAGCTCTGGGTACTTCTGTATAAAATTATCATCCTCCCATGTAAAATCTTCAGTGGGTAAGTTCTTCCACTTGATGAGATACTATGAAATTGTTCGATTTCGTAGCTGTCCAGTTCTTATTTTCGTGACCGATTCAAGTTCCAATATGATTTTTCCTTCTTCATCAAGTTCTGGCAATATTTCTTGAACAGGAATATTTTCACCTATAACCTTCTTTAAGCATGAAACATGGAAAACTGGATGCACTTGTGAAGATCCAGGAAGCTCCAATTTGTATGCCATAGTACCAATCTTTTGCAACACCTTGTAAGGACCATAGTACTTTGGCGATAATTTATTATCCTTCTTAACTTGCTTGAGGGACATTTGTTTGTATGGTTGTAGTCGTAAAAATACCTAGTCTCCTACATCAAAACCTCTCTCACTGCGATGTTGATCTACCTGTTGTTTCATTCGATTTTGTGCCAAATTCAGGTTATCATTTAAGAGTTGGAGAACCTCTTTTTTATGCTCAATGTGATCTTCCACTACTTGAACCTTCAAATTTTCTCTTAAAGATGATGTGATGGACGGTGGATGATATCCATAAAGTGCAATAAATGGGGTCATTTTTGCTGCAGTATGGAAGGAAGTGTTATGCCACCATTCAACGAGAGGTAACCACTTGACCCATTGTGTTTGTTTACCAGATATAAAACATGAATATATCCTTCCAAACATTTATTTACTATCTCAGTTTGACCATCAGATTGAGGATGATAAGTTGAGCTATGAGCTAATTGAGTACCCAGACAAGAAAATAACTATGTCCAAAAATTTTCAGTAAAAATGGAATCTTTGTCACTCACAATAACCCTTGGATTTCCATGTATATTTTGAATTGTGTCCATAAATGTAGTAGCAACTATACTTGCTTTAAATGGATGAGATAATGCACAAAAGTGTGCATACTTGGTAAGTCTATCAACTACCACCATGATGACACTCTTTCCTTCGGACTTAGGTAAAACTGTGATAAAATCCATTGAAATCTCCTCCCAACGTTGACTTGGAATGGATAAAGGTTGTATAAGTCCTGGGGTCTTAATTGTTTCCACTTTATTCTGCTGGCAAACCAAACATTCAGCAACAAAATTTTGAATGTCATATTTAAGGCCATCCCAAAAAAATTCTTTCTTCACCCTGTGGTAATTTTTTAAAAATCCTGAGTGTCCTCCTAAAGGAGAAGTGTGCAATTCCAGAAGAATCTTTTGTTTTAGTTGGGAATTATTACAAAGATATAATCGATCTTTGTACCATAAGGAATAATTTTTCCAACTAAATGTATCAGATGTACTAGGATCTTGCTGCAACTTTTGAATGAGTATCCATACATCTTTGTCCTTCTTCCATTCATCTCTTGCTTCAGTTATCCAATCTGGTTGGATAATAGAAATAGCACAAAGCAATGCTTCCACCTCTTCATTCTTTCTTGAGAGTGCATCTGCAACAACATTCAGCTTTCCTTTTTTGTAGATTATTTCAAAGTCATAACCCAACATCTTTGTGACCCATTTTTGCTGTTCTTCTGACGATAGTCTTTTTTCCAAAAAGTGTTTAAGACTATCATGATCAGTTTTTACCTTGAAGTGTCTTCCCATTAGGTAAGTTCGCCATTTCTTTAGTGCATGTAGTATTGCTAACATTTCCTTCTCATAAATAGGTTTCCGTAAATACTTTCCTTTGATTGGACGACTTTCAAAAGCAATGGGTCTTCCTTCCTGCATTAAAACTGCACCAATTCCATTTCCTGAGGCATCACATTCCACAATAAAGGTTTTTGTGAAGTCTGGCATAGCTAGGACCGGTGCTAGGCACATTTCTTCTTTAAGATGTTCAAAGGCCTTAGTTGCTTCAGGAGTCCATGAAAATGCATCTTTCTTCAATAATGTTGTTAGAGGTGCTGCTATTCTCACATAATTCTTAACAAACTTGCGATAATACCCTGTTAACCCAAGAAATCCTCGCAACTGATTTATGGTTGTGGGGACTTTCCATTCCTTAATGGCTTTAATTTTGTTAGGGTCTACTTTAACACCCTCGTGAGATACAATATGACCTAGATATTCCACCTCTTGTACTCCAAAGAAACATTTGGATGTTTTTGCATATAATTGTTTCTCTTGCAATAGTTTGAGCACCCTGTCAACATGTTGAACGTGATCCTTCCAAGACCTGCTGTAGATTAGTATATCATCAAAAAATACTAGCACAAATTTTCTAAGGAAGGGTTTGAAAATGGAATTCATCAACCCTTGAAATGTAGAAGGTGCATTGGTAAGGCCAAAAGGCATGACCAAATATTCATAATGACCCTCATGAGTTCGAAATGTTGTTTTTGGAATATCTTCAGTCTTCATTCTAATTTGATGATATCCTGAACGAAGATCCAACTTGGTAAAATGAATTTCTCCATGTAATTCATCCAATAATTCATCAATCACAGGAATGGGAAATTTATCTTTAATGGTGAGCTTATTGAGCTCCCTATAATCCGGACACATTCGCCATGATCCATCCTTCTTGTGTACCAATACTACAGGAGCAGAGAACGAACTTTGACTAGGTTGAATTATACCCGCCTCTAACATTTCTGCAATCATACGTTCAATTTCGCTCTTTTGGAAGTAAGGATATCTATAAGGCCTGATGTTTGGAGGAACACTTTCTAGAATCAAATGAATAGCATGATCATGATCACGAATAGGTGGGAGTCCTTTGGGAGTTTCAAACACCTTGGAATGATTGTCCAAGACTTGTTGGAGATCTGCAGAAATAGATGATTTTGATGTTGGAACTTCTAGTGAGCATAATTGTGCAATTACGCCTCGTTGTTCTTTCTTTAGAAGCTTTGTCATGACATTAAAGCTTATTATCCTTCCTGGCTTCCCTTCAATACCCCGTAATTCGACTTCCTTTCCTTCTGAAAAAAATTTCAAGAAAAGTTCTTGAAAATTAAAAGCTACCGTCCCCAATGATTGTAACCATTGTACTCCTAGTACAACATCAACACCTCCCATAGGAATGGAAAGCATTGGACTATTCAATACATATTCCCCCATGGTTAGCTTGATATTATGGCATTTTCCAGAGAAATTTATAGTTCCTTCATTTGCAACCATCACTTGACATTCTGGTGTTGGGTATAGGAAACAATTCAATTCCTTGGCTACCTTACAATGAATAAAATTATGGGTACTACCTGAATCAATCAACACTATTACTTTTTCTTCTTGATATGTCCTTCTATCTTGAGAGTTTGAGGAGTGGTAATTCCTGCCAATGCATTACACGATATGGTCGGACTCATTTCTTCCTCTTCTAGGGTTGGTTGGTGGTGTATATCCTCTTCTTTTGAAGATTCTTGTTCATTTTCTTCTTCCTCTTCACAATCTATGTAAAATAATTTCTTCTCAGCACACTTATGACCTTTAGTGTATTTTCTATCACAACTATAGCAAAGCCCTTTGGCTCTTTTCTCTTCCAATTGTTGTGGTGCCAACCTTGTAGGTTGTGAAAATCTATTATTAGCAACACTTACCTCTTTATAGAAGTGAGTGGTAGGCTTCCTTGTTTCCATAATTTTACATTCAATTTTTATAGCCAACCTGAATGCCTTCTCAAATGAATCAGGTTCCAAAATGTGAAATTCATGTTGGATTTTATCCTTTAAAGTACCTATGAAGAGATCAATCCTGTGTTCCTCTGAAATATCAGTTACCCCTATATTCAATTTTTAGAGGTCCTCAATGTGCTCCCCCACTAAACCCTTTTGTTTGAGATTTATTAATTGGCTAAAGAAGATGTTTCTCTTCGTATCCTCATAATGTGCTATCATTTCCTCCATAAAAATTGACCACGTGAAAATTTTTTTATGAGAGCAAAGCCATCGATACCATACAAATGTATTTTGTTCTAAATGTAAAGTTGCAATGTGTACCTTTTGAGTGTTTTGCATATTATTGAGATCAAAATATTGTTCCATCTGTATTATCCATGTTACAGGATCCTTTCCATCAAACTTCCTTATATCCATTTTTGGAATATGGTGGTTCTTCCCTCCAACAGTAGAGTTTATGAAATCACGATTAACATTTATTTTGTTCTCATCATGAGTTTCCTCTACTATCTTTTCACCATAGGAAACATTTCTTATATCAAATTTTCCAAACCTTCGATGTCTAATTTTAGATCCTTCTTCATGTTCTCTATGTTGTCTTTCATTTTTTCATCGATCTTAGCTTCCATGTCATCCATCTTAGCTTCCATGCCATACATCTTAGCTTCCAAACCATTCATATTAGCTTCCATGCATTTCTTCAAACCATACATCGTAGTTTCCACACCTTTCTTCAAAACTTCCATTTCATTTTTTTTTGTTATTTGCGAGAGCGAAATTTGTTGCACTTGCTCTTGTAATTTTGATATGTCATGTTGCCATTCTTCGTCTTCATGAGTCATAGTAGAGCCTTCTAAAGGCTTAATGGGTGTTGAATTCTTTTTAGGGGCCATTTTAGAATCCAATACTAATATCTATTCTACAATATGCCCTTGGAATCAATTCAACTTGATTATTCAAACAAGACTTATGCAATTCGGGAAAAACAAATACGCACCTTTTACTTGATTTTGAGGAGCTTGATATTGAAATTGAATTATCTCTATAATTGTGAATCCTAAATATCTGAAATTCAGCCCTATAGTAGTCCTATGAAGCTTCTTTCAAATTCCACAGGTATGATCTAATTTGGATTCTTCAAGACAAAGTTATGTCCAATCTCCCACAATGACCAAATTTTGGACTGGTTCAGTAGAGCGAACTTGTATGACTTTCCACGTGTCATTGTTTCCTCCTTTGGCTCTGAAATTGATATACCAAAAACTACAGTCCGTGTACTTACAACAAATTTTGACAGCATTCCAATCCGATGCACAAAGAAAGAGCTATGAAGCTTTTCCCACGATCACCTCTTCGAGATGAAATTTAGAAGCCTCAAAAAGCCCTAACTTCCACCGATCATATCTCTGAACATATTGCGAACCAATATCTAAAATTTTGCAACGATGTTACTTAAGATTTCATATTCACACTCTAAAAAGTTTAGCTTCTGAACCTTCGTAGAAAAAAATTTATTACGAAACTACCACGATGACCTATTTAGGTTAAATTCAGGAACCTGCAAAATGCCCTAACTTGCATAGATCATATCTTCAAAAATATTGGGAACCAAGCTCTTAAATTGTGCCATTATGTTCCTCAATATTTTGGCTTTGCACTCTAAAAATTTCAGATTCCGAACCTTCATAGAAAAAATGTTATAGCGAAAATTCCACGATGACTTGTTTGGAGTAGCGAAACCCTAGAATATCAATGCTCTGATACCAAACGTTGTGAAACCAGCTCCAAAAATAGAAGAAAAGAGATATCAACGCCTTAGAAATAAGCCACTTCGAGGGGGCAACCTCCAATACATTACATGAATGAACAATTCTTGGATGATTCAAATTACAAAACGTCATTTCTATATATAGGAGTCCATGGGGCCACAAT
Organism: Pinus albicaulis; assembly: GCA_034641835.2. NCBI lineage: Eukaryota > Viridiplantae > Streptophyta > Pinopsida > Pinales > Pinaceae > Pinus > Pinus albicaulis. The sequence continues at coordinate 817,426,315 of CM076580.1, forward strand.
GTAATCCTAGCTAACCTAACAATAATAATTTAAGGGCACAATAATAACAATATGGGGGTTACAGGGGTACAATAATAACAATAAGGGGGTTACACTAACAACAATAAGGGACTATACTAGTAATATAGGGACCTAACAAATTACAATTTATTGTCCAATTTATCTAAGGAAAAACTAAATTAGATGCTTCACATTCCACGACCAATAATTCTAATGCATCAAAAATTCCACATTCCTGGTGCATCCAAATTCCATGGCCTTTTTGGGTGAATTTTTTGTCCTTTCTAGTTTCCAATTTCACCATTTCTTATTGTAAATTTAAACACTCCCTCTCAATAAGAAAATAACTCAATCTATCCTAATCTGGTACCTTTGGAATGTTCTACATGCAACACTTCTCTAGTGTTGTTTGCACGTGCAACTCCTGAAACTGAATATCCTCCGAAAAACTAAATTCAGTATAATGCATATGTCATCAGAGTCTTCTGACTACTGCTAGCTATTGGACTCTCTGAGTTGCTGCTGACATCTCCACCCGTGCCCTCTGCACTACTTCCAACTCTGATCTGTGCTCCTATATCTAACATCTATCACTCTGATTTATGTCTTCCTGGCATTTGAATGCATCAATCCATATGATCCTTCCTCCTACTTCTCTACTATGGGCTCCTCGTATCCAGGTTTGATCCATGAAACACACCATCTCAATGGATCCTACCCAAATTTCTTCTTGGGACTATATTTGCACATCCCCCCACCTCTCATGTGGAGGTATAGATGCATGTACTCCCTCTACCCATCTGGCTCAGAATTCCCCCCTAATGGATGTCTCTAATTGAGTGGAATCCTCCACTCGGTATCCTCTATGATTCTCCAACTGTAGCTACTCCACGATCTTCTGAGGCTGCTTCTGAGGATGCATGTTGAGAGATAATTTCTCCCTCTCAACCACCAAGTCACTAATGTCTGCTTTTATCCTCAAATATTTTCATGCATCCTCGACCTTGATAGCATACAGGTTCTTTAATCTTACATCGATTTGTTTTACCCACCCTGTGGTGATATGTCTAAGGAACACCTTTCCCTTTATAAATATGACATCATAACCATGGTATTCCAATATCGCTATGGAAACAATACTCTTCCTTAGTCTTGGAACATACAAAACATTTGTGAGCTTGAAAGGGGAGCTAGACTCCCTCTGAAAGGTAAATGTACATATGTCAGCCGCGCTATACCTCCTGTAATATCCAAACTCTATGTTATGCTGAAATTCCTTCTCCTCCAAGTCGCTGAAGAGATACCTATTCCCCATCATATGGAATGAGGCATCGATGTATACATACCACACACATTCCATTACAAGGCTGGCCATGCATGAAATGATATTAAAATCAATCTTGAACTCTGAAGCTAACACTTCACCCACTCCAACTGCAGGCTCCTTCTTGTTTTCCTTCTTTTGTGGACAATTTGAGGCATAGTGCATGTGCTTGTGACAGTGAAAACACCTGATCTTGGACAAGTCTCTCTTGCCCTATTCACCTTGGGACCTATTTCCCTTGGCTTTATTTCCTTTTCTTACTAATGCATAATATTCTTCTTTGTTTTTATCTTAGGTCTCGTATTTGGTACTCCGCCTTATTTCTTCTATTACCAAGTCAGACCATAAATGCTCCTAGTCTCGTAACTACTCCCTCCCATTCACAGAGTCCTAGTAACTATGCCAGCTCTTGGGAAGGCCTAAAAGTGCTATGCTTACCAAATCCTCCTGGGCTACAGTCACACCAACACTTCCAATATCATCTTGACATTGAGTGAACTTCGACAAGTATGTTGGTATCGTCTCCCCCTCCTCCATCTTGATCTTTCTAAGCTTGTCCTTCAGCACCAACTTCTTGTGGTCGTTGATATTTTGAAACGGATATGTCAAGGCCTTCCACATAGTATATGGAGTTGCCTTCCCATGGACACTCGAGACAATATGATATAGAACTCCCTCTAACAAGATCCTTCTCACCTTTGATACCTTCTTTTGCCAAGCATCAAGAAGTTGGGAATATGTTGCTGCGGCTTGGGAATATTAGTATCTATGAATTTCTTCAAGCCATTGTCCTCCAACATTGCCTCCATCCTTTCCTTCCATGCTATATAATTCAAATTTCCCTCAAGAGCATATTCGAGTCTCAAGCCATTGAAATATATCTTGATCTGTTGTTGGATCCTGAAGAATAAATCTGCAAATTTAAACTTTCTTAAGACAATCTCAATTTCTTATCTCCTATTGTGATTCATGGCGATCTAATACCATGTATAAATATCTCTCTGATACCATGTATAAAATAAACCAATGGGATTCAATCTGATCTTGTGATGTACTAAAACAAGATATGGAATCCTTCTACAATATTTGTGGAATACAAAACATGATCGCTCAATCGCACAACACAAGATGTTCTTGGGAAAAAAACTGCTCAAAGTCCCTATATATATATTGTGTATTAAGTCAAGGAATTATGAAACAATACAATGCTTAATCTCTCATTATATTCTCTAGCACTCTTCCAACTGTCTCACACTGATCTAGGCATCTTCAATACTTAACCAATTCTCAGCCTTTCTTCAGCCTACCTTGCTCACGCAATTCCTAGGGAATTATCTCCCTATTAAATAGGAAAAATAACCTTCTTTGATTTTGAAATGCATCATGGCATCCCAATTACTCTTTAATTTCACATGGGAAATTTTCTATAAAAACAACTGATATTTATGTTCCCTTTAACCTTTGTCTCAACTAGGTCTCTCTCAGAACTAACATGCATGCAACTATTAATAGTCAATTATCAGTGAATTATCAACTATTTAATTCATTGGACCTCTCACTAGATCTTCTCTCAGTTAGAACTAGTTAAATTGATTATAACTCAATAAGTTGAGTTAAGTCACTCATACCACACACCCACTGATGCATCAACTACAACTAGACCCCCAAAATATTAGAATCCCTCTACATGCCTCATCTTAGACCCTCAAATCAAATTTATTGAGCTAACTCAATCATTATGACTTAGTTAACTGATATAAGTTGTTATGAGATGAAATTACAATTTATTTTCCAATTTATTTAAGGAAAAAATAAATTAGATGCTTCACATTCCACAACCAAAATTCCAGTGCATCAAAAATTCTACATTCCTGGTGCATCAAGATTCCATAGCCTTTGTGGATGCTTTTTTTGTCCTTTCTGTTAGGGTCCTATAATAATAGGATTCATAATTTTTGAATTGACTTTGATTATTCTTGTATTATGTACATACTTTTCTTTCTGTAAACTGTTTTCCCATATCAGAAAAATAAAATATGTAAAGAGGGTAAAAGTCTTAAAAGAAAAATCAAAGGACTTAAAAGAAAAAATATCAAAAAGAATATGAAAATGGACCCCAAATAAAAAGAAATAAAAATAAAACATGAAAGTGATGCAAGTCCAAATGCTACTACTATTTACTTTTACTGCAAAATAAATATTGTGTACAACTTGTTAAAATGCCACAATCCATGAAGGTTAAACAACTTAATATTAACCTCCCATGCTTTAAATTTCATGTTGTTAGATAGAGAATAAAGATCTAGCCAAACAGTTTAATCTTAGCAGATCAATATTAGGTAGAGAATAATAAGGAGCTCAACAGCTTAATATGAGCCCTTGGAGGAAATAAGGATACAATTAGTTAGTTTTCTTGTTTTAAAAGAAAAATAAAAAAGGGTTTGCAAGCTCAAATGCACCCAGGTAAATGAAGAAAAAATGTTAGGGTAGCATATGGGTAGGTACAAGAAATTTTTACAGTCATGGATAAGCAGAAAATTGGTCATTTCATTCACTAACTTCCTTCGAAAATCATCCCCTTGTATAAATACTTCATCCCCTCCATTTTCATTCCTTCCCCTTAATTTTTCCCTTTTTTCCTTTATCATTCATTTTCCTTTGCAAAAATCCCCTTTTCCTTAGTTTAAAACACATTATACTTAAGAAAAGTAAAATTCCTTTAACTAATTCCCCTTTTATTCAAAAAACACCTAAAAAACCCCAAAAAATAGTATTTATCCTAAGTGCAAATGCTAAAATAAAATTTTGGGACCCATTATGAACAAGTCTATTTCCAACATCACATTTTACATTATGCTTAGTGTATTTTGACATTCCACAGGTGTATTATATTTTTAACACTAACTTAATGTATTAATTCCTTATATACACCTTTTAGCCCGTATAAATACAATTCATTTAAATATCATTTCCCACCCATATTTCTAGTTTAAACCTATGTTTTATTTCCCTCACGTGTTATATAATCCCACTCATCCCTTAGGCTAAATAATAAATAATGTTTATTAATCCCAGTCCCATTATATATAATCCCCATCAGTTCTAATGTTACACTTATCCGCATTACATTTGTTAATCCTCTGCCTATCATTTTAAACCCCATTTAAATGTATTTAAACCTTAGTTTAAATACATATTTAACTTCCTGCGGTATTGAAATCCCAAGTCCCACACAATATTACCGTGCATCTCTATTGCACAATCCACTCCATCCGATCATCATCTCCCAGATCCGACCATCACGACCCCATGTCGCACATTTCATTATGCAATGGTCAAACAAACCCAAAGCTTGCGATAAATATTGTTTTTGGGATTTATCTCACTTCTACGTGGTGGATTTCCATTGGATTGCACCAATCAAAGTAATATAGCTTACCACTTTTGAACCTTGCCAAAACTGCTTGGCAATTTTTCCCTCCCCCGTGCCCAAACCACCCGCCTGTTTGAATTGACCACCATTTATTGCATTCATTTTTGAATGAAAAACATTTACAAACCACCCAAATTCATTTTTTTACTCTTCTGTTACCATTTTGATGTAGAATAAATATTGAAGACCGAGATAAACGTTGCCAACTTCGTTTTAAATCCTAATTGAAACATAATTCACCAAATTCTACTGCTACAAATAGTGCAGAAGACATCCAAATGTTATAAAGACCGGTGAAATCTTCTGAAAGCTTTCTACAACCTCAGAAACACTCCTACAAAGCAACACTTAATTTTACCAGGTATTCTTCAGAAGAACAGACCCATTCATCATTCTAAAAGAATAATACAATGAATTGAACCATTTAGGAGCCTTTGAGCCTAAAGAAAACCCCATTTTCTTCCTAAATACTTGATCTATAAAACCTGAGCTACTAAAAACCACAGATTGAGTAATATGAAGAAATTTAAGCCATCTACAGACTTGAGAAAGCCTTCCGTGGCCTCCAAACCCTTTTCTACCATACTTAGGCATCCTTTTTGCATAAAATTGATGTCTTGAGATTGTTTTTATCACAGAGAATACACTATAGGCCCTAGATATTATTTGTAGAAGCTCTAAGGTCTTAATTTTTCTCTTCTGATATAGAGATTTCAGTTTAAGTCAATTGATCAAAATTATACCTTTGCAGACAAAAGATAGAGCCCCTGTCATATCTAAAAATCTTTCTGCAAACTGTCATAATTTCTAGAGGTGAAAAGAATATTGAAATTGATAAATTAAACAAAGCTATGGGTTCCAAAAACATTCTAGCAATCAATCCTCTAAAACCCCCTGTTGTAGATGTAGAGCATATTCCCCTGGCTGATGTAGACTTCAAGATCACTCATACATTGACAGAGTTCAACCTTCTTGAGCTGCACTGCTGGAGCCAAGAAAAATCCCTAGATCAGGCTGATGAAGTGTTTATCCGGGAGTCAAATTTGCCTAAATATGTTGTTCCTCATACTTACCAATGCCCAAAAGTAATCAGACTTTGCCAATCATGCTACTCTCCTGATCAAAGAGCCATACTAAACCCTGAAAAGGAAATCTTGTTTACTATTACAACAGATACTATCAATCAAATGCTTCAGATACAACCAAGAACAGATGAAGTTCCTTTGTCTATTGAAGCCCTCACTAAATTATACTTGGATCTGGACTTCCCCAAGAGGTTCCATATTTTTCATACATTTATGCCTTCTTATGTAGAAATTCCTAAGCTGAATCCTCCATACTCTTCCGCTAAATTCTCTAAATGGGAAAGACATATTATTTCCATGTTGTCTTTCATTCTTGGCTATTTTACAGATGAACATGTTGATGTAGCAGTGGTTGTTCTTGTCTACTTATACACCTGGTCAGCCTCCTGCTACCATCTTTAACTTTTCCCAATATATTGCTGACAATATCCATGAGCAATTAGTCAAAATGCCTTCTGAAGGTGTATTCAAATACTCTTCATTCCTATTTCACATTTTCCTATATTTTTAGTCTGAGAAGTTTCCTATAAACCTTCAGAAGCTTGATGTGGAAGGAAATCTACAATCAGTCATATTTTGGACTTCCTTGATAAGGAAATACTCCAATGAGTTTACCTATTCAGATTTTACATATTCCTTCATCCATCCCTTGGTAAATTTTCTAAACAGCGGTGTGAAGCCCAGAATTAGTAATGAAATCAAGAAGGTTTTACAATTTTCTAAGAACAATAGGATAGGTGATTGGTTCTTGTACCAAAATCACATTGAAATAAGAGTTTATGGGTGCAGACTTATCCCTTATAAACGACCAAAATACCTCCCTATGAGGTTATTTTGCCTAGAATATATAAGGCAGATTCTAAATTCAGATGTTGTCAATTTCTTAATTGCAAAGAAGAAAAAAAAGTTCAAGTTGAAGAACCAAGTTGGCCCATTTATCTGTAATAATAGAGAGGCAGGTGCAGAAGCAGAAAAATAGTTGCAGGAGTTCAAGTTCAGTCCTAGTTTCCTATGGTATTATGATCCCCTTGGTGTTATTAGAAAAATGAGAATTAAATGCAAATTAACTCCATATGTACATGAAAAGAAGTCTGAGATTTAAATATTCTCAAACCAATCTGAATGGTTAGAGAATACACTCTTATAGGTAGAGAAACAAAGTGATACTAGTCAAAATTTGCACTCCAGCCCAAGAAGACATAAATGTGAAAAGAAACAGGGAGGAAGGATCTTATACAGTTGAGAATACAACAGAGACTAAATTCAAATTAACATATAGTAAAAACCCAAATATTAATCCTGCCAATAAAGAAAAGGAAATAGTAGAGGTGATTGACACTGAAATTGCAGAAAAAGATAATGCACCTCCTACAAGAATTGAAGAGGAACAACATCCCACTACTTCTAAGACACAACTGATCGAGAAAAAACACAGTATAGAAGTTTCTTCATCAAAGAAACCAGCAGGAAAGGACATGGAAATCAAAGAAAGATACAAGGAAATTAATGCCAAAAATGAAGAAATAAAAAATGAAATATATTCTCAGTATCTAAAGCAAACTCCTAGCATTGAGAATAGGCTAATTTTAGCCTTTCACTACAAGAAAAAAAATATGACAATGACAATTATTCAGCCCACATTTCAAAATCCTAAATTATCTTTTGATTACAAAAAGATAGATTTTGAAGTTCTAGTCCAGGATATTCATCGTTTGGATCAATTTAATTTCATAAGCAAGCAGGGGAGATGATTTATTTGACAATTACCACCAAAACCATGAGCGGAAAAAAATTTCAAAACACTTTGATAAATGTAAGAGATCAGATCAAATTAGAGAAAGAATCTTCGTATGCAAAGGACACTAGAATAAAATCCTTGGAAGAGCTAGTGATTGAAGTAGGGTATGTTTCTCAGAATATAAAAGATGCAGAGAAGTTGATCAAAAAGAAAAATGCAGATATTGTTGCACTTAAGAAACAAATAAAGCTAACTCCTAAGGAGCATCCTCAAGCCAAGGAGGAATTGATCAGCTCAAATTGGAGAAAGCATCTTCATATGCAAAGGACACTAGAATAAAATCCTTGGAAGAGCTAGTGATTGAAGTAGGGTATGATCCTTAAAATATAAAAGATGCAGAGGAATTGATCAAAAATAAAAATGGAGACATTGTTGCACTTGAGAAACAAATAAAGCTACCTCCTAAGGAGCATCCTCAAGCCAAGGAGGTCCTACAGGAAACCAATCAGAAATATGAGATGATGAGTCTCATTTTACAAGTAACAGCTCAGATAAAGGAAATGGAAATTGAAATGGACAAGTTGGTCTATGAGAAAGGATTCAGTAAATAACCAGTCCCAGTCATAGTGATTCATGTTGTTACAACAGTTGTACCTTCTACTTTGGTAGAATCACTGGCTCCTAATGCTCTAATGGCCACAACACTTCCAATTACTTCATCTACAACTTCAGCCATAAAATCTTCAATAAAAACAGCACATCAGACAGATGAAGCAAGAAAAATAGTAAAGGCTATGCAAGATATGTCTATTCAAACCAAACTAGTAAAAGAACAGATCAAAAATCTTAAAGATGCTAAGAAACTTGCTCAAATAAATGCCAAGAATGAAGAACAAAAAGCCAACAAATTGAATGAGCAACTGAAAAAGTTGGAAAAAGAACTCACACTGAAGGAACCAATGGCACATGTCAAGCAGCAGCTATGGTCCAATATCATTGAATCAGTCAATGATATTTGGCCATGCATACAGGTGATATATGACCATAAATAATTAGTGAAATCAGCTAGAAAAGCAATCCAGAAGACAAAACAAGAGCTTGGTAAGAAACTTGAAGAAGCTCTAGAAATCATCAAGTTTCTTAATTCCAAAAATAAACAAGAGGTGGAAGAAATTGGAATTAATGATAAAACGGAGACCATCCCAGAAGTTAGGAAGGTAATCTCAAAGAAAAATATGATGATACAGTTAAAGGAAAAATTCCAGAACATGGAAATTGTTATCACTAGGTTCATGATCAAGTTTGATGTTCTAAGGAAAAAAGGCCTTCCCAATCCTCTAGTGAGTAATGATAGATTAATGAAACAAGATGATTATGATAAAAAGATAAAAGAGATTTCCAAAGAGAAGGTAAATAATTCAGCCTTGCAAGGAATCCCAACAGGGAAGGTGCTCTACAAACATGTTGAGAATTTGTTTTTCTTACGGCATAAAGTAAAACACTTATTTGTGAACAAACCAACATTCTCAAATTATACTGAAGCTAATGAAAACTTTAGAAGGATGATGAAGATAAAACTGCCAGAGGCAGAATTCTGGGAAAAAATTACTGATCTACTATGAGATCAAATTGCAGTAAGTACAAAGTATTGAAAGTAAAAAAATAGATTTTTTTGTTTTTACATCAACATTTACAGTTTTACAGTGAAAGAGTATCAGAATAAAGATAATCAGATGAAATTGTATCAGTTGAAAGGTAAAATTCAAAATTAGAGAAAAGATGAATCTACCAGTGTGAAAGACACCTAATTGTCCAGCTGCAGTATTCATTAAACAGCAAAGAGATAAAGCAGTGACAAAATCAAGACAACAAATCATTTTATTTCATTAAAAAAGGGCAACTAGCATCAGTTAAAAAGCTGTCACTATCTTCTTGCATGAAGATATTTATTTTCCATAAAAAATTCCTAAGTTTATTCTAGGATATTTTGTATGATTTTCTGTATAAATACTTCTCATTTGGAAGTATTGAGTGTGAATGAATTGTTGAACATTTATGTAGTTGTACTATTTTGAACCTAAGGTTTTTTTGTACCAATTTCATGTCAGCAGACTGGATTAAGGAAATAAAGCATCATATTACATGATTCATGTGTTGGGCTACTACAGTGAAGTATTTTCACTTGTTACTTTGTCAATTTATTATGTTTTCCATCAATAATTGAATGTGTTCTAAATCTAAATGGTAAATCAAGAATTGCTACTTCAGAATATGTTAAAAGCACCCTATTTTGACTTAATATAATTTATATGTCTTCCACTGATATCTAGATTAGGGAACCCTTAATTTCTCCCTGGTTTTGATAAACCTCTGCCTTTTCACTCATAATCCAGATTTAAGAGCCCTTAATTTCTCTTTTATCTTGATCCAAACCATTTTCACCATCATCCTTGAAGATCTGAAGTGACTCAGCTATCTTGCCCTGTAAAAATTTCCCTTTAGAACTTGATCTTGATCTTATTTATTGACACATTGACTCCATTTACCCAATGGGATTCAGACCTTTAGTTATCCATATAAGTAAGTGATTTCACCACCAAGTCAAATCAAAACCCAAAACCAATTTTCCCTACATAACTAGCCTAAAATCAAGTACAGTCAACAAAGATAAATCATATAGAGAGAGCCCTCTCTGAGCATTAGGAAGGCTATATTCTAAGGCTTAAAAGTAGGTTTGTGGTTACCTCTAATATTCTTTAAACAAAAAATTAAAAATTTCACAACTATTTAAGAATTATTGGAGTGATAACATACTGGCAACCATACTAGGGAACTAACCAATCCTCAATGTTTAAAATAGATCTTAAAGGAAATATTTTCAATTATCTTTTCACCTTAAGATTGTTTTAAATAAATTGTGATTATATTTTCATAAAAACTAATTTTGGCTTCCAGAAGAGTCTACTATACCAGGTCCAATCCAAATTCACAACCTGTTGTCATAGTATATAATCCTGATAGAATTGGAAAGAAAAACAAAAGAGTAGAAGAGTTAGGTAATAAGATTTCATTGGTCAAAGCAAACTCTCTTCCAAATAAACTATCAAGTTTACAAGACATAGAATTTGATTTAAATTTTGAACAATCTTTATTCAGACCTAAATCAGAAAGTGACTTACATAAAACTGTAATAGTTCCCAATTTCATTTCATCTATTGAAACTAAACAAGAAACTATTTCAGTTGATTATGATCAAAATATTTTTGAAGTTTATGATAGACTAGATGCCATAACTGCAACTTTGCTCAAAGAAATTGATGAAGCTTATTTACAACATTCAGTTGAATTGACTGTTTTATCGGCCTATACCCCTAAGCCTTCTACTAGTTATTTAGATACTAGTCTTTTAGAATCTATAGTTTCATCTTTATTCACTACCACTTCATCCATTGTTTCCACTACACTTCCTTCCACATATTCATTTTTTCCTAAGCAACCATTTTAACCTAGAATTTTATTTCCATCTTCCACCACCACAAGTTCATCCCATAGTATTTCTATTTCTTTTTCTAGTACATCATTCTCGTTTCCAAGCACCTCTTATAACATCCCAACTTCATCTTCTAGTATATCAACCACATTTGCAAGTGCATCTTCTTATATCCCAATCTCATATGCTAGTGCTTTAACTACATCAGCAAGTACTTCTAGTTCTTCACCAAGTACTTCAAACTTACCTCCTAGCCAAGCTAGAATCCAAGCCATGGCTACCAGATATGCTCCCTTGGTCCTACCAGCACAGTTACATAACATGCCCCAGGATTATCAAAGAAAAATCCCTCAATTTGATGGAACTACTCACTATACTACACAACATCATGTTAATAAGATGACAGACTATTTTGAACTTCATGAAATTGATGATGATGATGTCCAAATGAGACTTTTTGCTAAAACTTTAACTGGTGAGGTGAAAAAGTGGTTTAAAGGTTTGAATGCTGGTAGCATTGTTGATTTAATAGTTTTTCATAGAATGTTTCTTAATATATGGGAGAAGAAGAAAAATCCACTACAAATTTTATCCGAATTTGAAAGCATAAAAGAGCACCAAATGAAACTGTCTAAGATTATTGTACTAGATAACAGTATTTATAATGCAATTCCTGCTAATCTTAAACCTCCTCCAGACTCTGTCCTTATCAAATTCCATGATGGATTTGATACAGATATAGTTTACCGACTAAGAGAGAGAAATCTAGAAACCTTAGAGCATATGCAAAGTAATGTTGTTAGTGTACAGGCAAACTTATTAACAAAGAAAGCTAGATTAAGAAATTAAAGGAGAGTGACAATAAAAGAGGAAACATCAACTTCATATTTGAAAATAGATCACTTAGAAAAAACATTAGAGAGAATTATGGATAGGTTAGATAATATGGAAAGGAAGCCACAGTGGGATAACCAACAATAAGGACCTCAAATTAGAAATCCCAATTATAGGAAAAACACCAACACTGGAAAATCTATAGAATCAACACCTGACCAAACAATAATACCACCTTTCCAAGAGAGCTATGCTAAAAGTTCTCATGAAAATGAAAATGATGAAGACACTCAGATCAATCTAATGGGCATTAATGATGATAACACCATTTTTTTTACACAAGAAGAACAACAATTATATGAATTACAACTACTACAATTAGATTCTGGTGAGTCTTTTGATTACAAGCAAGGTTATGAGTTTGCAATTAATGAATTTCATAAGTAATATAACCTTAGGAGAAAGAAAAATATAGAGCCTTATATTAAGAAATCTACCCAAACTCAAACAAATAAGATAGTATAGGCTCCTACCACTAAATTTCTGCAAATCCTCCCTAGGGAAACCCAGCAAAACTCTAGTTCAAATCAGAAAATTTCAAGTCCCAAAATTTCACCTAGTCCTAGAATTGTTGACATCACAGATGTTGTTGACCAAACATCAACAAATATTCAAAAATCTGCTACTTCCAAGACAACAATTTCTTCTAAAACAACAATTTCAAATCCAAAAACATCTACTGCTGATCCAAAATCAGCTGATCCTAAAACAACCACTGCTAAAACAGCTGCTGAAACCACAAAATCTGCCAAAACGTCTACTGCATCTCAAACTATCCCTGAAAAGAAAATTAGAAGCAGTAAAATAGTGGAAATAAAAACTGAAAATGAAAAACCAACTGTAGAAAAAGAAGACAAACCGACCCAAATTACAGTTACAAAAGAAAAGATAATTCAGCCTAGAAAATCACAAACATCATTTAACATCCAAGCTAAAATTTCCAAATTAAAGATACCAATTCCTTTGACAGAGTTGGTAAAACATGACCTATACAAAACACATATCACTGAGACTTTAAATATGAATGATGGAGAAGATTTTGTAAATTTTAGTGATGAGCAACCAGAACTAATCTTTGGTCCTAATGTTAATGGGAAACACCAAGATGGAGCAGTTCCAACCTTTTACATCAGCTTAACTATTCATGATCAGTTTTTACGTAATGCAATGTTAGATTCAGGTGCTTCACATAATTTGATGCCAAAAGCAATAATGGAAACCTTGAATCTAGACATCACTAGACCTTATAAATATCTCTTCTCATTTGATTCTAGTAAAGTGAAATGTTTAGGCTTGATAAAATATTTATGTGTTACTTTAGTTCAATACCCTGGAAAAAGCAGTCATGGATATTGTAGTAGTTGACATCCCTCCTAAGTATGGAATGTTGTTATCTCGCTCATGGGGAGCTAAACTGCAGGGATCTCTACAACTAGATATGTCTTATGCAACAATATCAGTTTTTTTCCAACCCAAGAAACTTTACAGAGGGACATTAATGAAGTACATGGTTAGTAGTGTAGAAATACCTCGAAACTATCCTATTTACTCTACACCTACTGATATGGACTCATTCATTTTATGTAATTCTAAAACTGGCATTGAGAACAACATTGAACTAAAAAAGAAAAAGAAAGCACCAGACAATGAACATTTTTCATGAATCAATGTGGCACCTAGATTTTGATGGATCAGTTAAAAAATTAGGAGCAGGAGAAGGAGTTTGGATACATAACATGGATAAAAATCATGCAAAAGGTCATGCTTTTAGATTAAATTTCAAATGTACAAACAACCTGGCTGAATATGAAGCTCTTATTTTAGGACTTTAGATTGTTAGAAATTTAGGAGCCAAAAGAGTGTCAATTATGGGAGACCCTGAGTTAATTTTGAAACAGATAACAGGAGAATATTCTTTATATAATCCAATATTAATCCAATATAGAGATATTTTTTTAGATCTAATTAAGGAACTGCTTGAATGTGACTTTGCTACAATTCCCAGAAAACAAAACATACAAGCACACAACTTAGCAACTTTTGCTAGCACCTGTAATCTGCCTTTTCAACCAAATCATAAATATACAGCAGAAACTAAACACAGGCCTACAATACCAGATAATCTAAAATATTGGTAGATATTTTCACAGGATGAACAGATTTATCATTTCATGAATGCTGAAGGAGAATTTCAGAATTGTAACATAGACACAGATTGTATAGTAGATCAAACCATAGATATTGAGATTGATAAAAATGTTGTAGATGTAAATAACTTAGATTTTTCTAAACCCACTAAATTTACTCAAACATAAATAGATAATTTAGAAAAAGTAGAGATTGAAGAATTAGCAGATGATGATTCTGACATTTTAAATCTTAAAAACAACTTTTTACCTAAGGGATTAGCCACTTTAGAAGATCTTTTTGATTCTAATGACATTGCAAGAAAACCTAAGATGGAACCATTAAGATCTGACATTGAAGAGTGCAATATAGGAACAAAATTAAAGCCTAAAATGATAAAACTTTCAAAAGACTTACCTCAAGAAGAAAAATTCAAATACATAGCCCTGTTTAAAGAATTTCAAGATGTATTTGCTTGGAGTTATGAGGACTTAAAATCCTATGACACTAGCATAATACAACACAAAATACCCATAAAATAAGATCAAAAAAATTTCAAACAAAAGCTTAGAAGAATAAATCCAGTTTTGATGCCTTTAATTGAGAAAGAGGTTAAGAGAATGTAATATCCCAAAAGAGGGAATTTCTACAACAATGAGAATATCCTAAGTTATTCTAAAGTTGGAGCTACAGCAAGAAATCAACTCATACGAGTGTATGGAACACATATCCATCATATTACAACCACAACAGCAAACTATGCCTTCATACAATGTCACCAACTGGGGAAAAGCAGCAATATTGGCCCCAAAAATGTTATTTCCTGAAGATTAAGTCATAACAGTGGAAAATAACGGTTTTTTCCCTTAGAATATGTAATAAGGGCCTTACATGCAAAATATATTCAAAAACAAATGTCTTTTTCCTAGTTAAACAGGCCTCCCGTGCTCAAACAACTTAAAAAGTGATGAAACCCCAAGACTGCAACACACAGAATTTACTGCATAAAGAGACTGCGCAGTTTATTTGAGGGTTATGCATAGAAAATGGAGAGACAAATCATATCTTCTATTATATTACTCAATGAGGAATAAAACAAAGATCTAGTCTCTTTTTACATAGATCCAAGATGACCCGACAAGGGTTTCTTGACATAAATGATATACAATAAAGAATTGCTGCAGATCTATGGCTGAATCATGCTGTATAGCTGAAGCTCTACATGAAAATAAATGGTTTTAGATTCTCCCTCTAGCTCTCCAGAGATAATGCTGATCCTCCTCCTGGGAAACTAGCTCACAAAAGTGGGGTTTTAACCCTCCCACTGCACACCTTAAGAAATAGTGCAGTTTATTGAAGGGACTACGTTTTTGTTGAAGGTAAATTCTTGGCCCAACACCAGGTAGTGGAAAATGTAGCTCAGAAATCTCCTCTTAGATTTCTTGAACAAGATCTCCAAGAAAGAGTAGGGAATCCCCGCCTGGAAAAAGCCTTGCACTAAACAGTGCAGCAAACTTAGCTAAACAACCAAAGTATGTAGGAAGTCTAAACAGACCACATACAATATAATATCCATCATTCCCATATGGTTTCCATCTCCTCCATTATATAGTAATGAGCTTCCTCACCAAGGGTCCCACCCCACTATGAGGTTGCTTCCATGCAAAGGCTCCTCCACCACAATTATGTTGTCTCTATGTGCCTTGCTCATCCTTTTACAGTTTTGTTTGATTTAGTCAATCTTGACTGGATCAATCTTGACTAGATCAACCTTGGCTGGATCTTCATGCCTTGTCTCCTTTCACACTCAAGGTGCCTTCATTTTTACTAGCTCTATTTATCTTCATTCACATTGGGCTGTCTTCATTGAGGATCCACTACTCATATAAAAACGTTGTTGAATTGGTCAAACTTGACTTTTTCCACACATTTTAGACCTTTTTCACACATGTGGATGCTTGATCTAGTTATTACATTATCCCTTTTCACATTATGAGGGATTTTTATTCATACTTAAGCAACTTATGAGCCTCCTTGCCCATTTATTCATCTATCTAGATTTTAAAAGAAAAATTAATATTCCTATTAGCTGCATGCTAATTTATGAATATTACAGTCTTCCCCTCCCAATTTTTTCTTGTCCTGAAGCAACTGCAAGGGTGCTGCAAAATCTCCCCTCCTCCTCTTGTGGTCTTCATGTGCAATAGTCCCCCCCCCCCCCCCACATTTCTTAAGATATTCTGCAATAATCCTATCTCCCAATGGTTCCTTCCAAGTTTGAAAGTGGGCCTTTGGCAGATAAACCAAATGGCTCTCATCATGGAAGAAAGGAAGGTCTACATGGAAACCTTCTTGCTGATCAAGGGCCTCCATAAGATAGAAGTGATGACAATCATGGGGAATTTTATCATCAATGAAGGTCTCCCACCTCCATGCTATCATCCAAATGAAATGAATCACCTCCCAGCTTGGTAATTCATAGAAATTATCCTCCCAAATACTCATGAGAGGTATGTCCCGAGTGCTCCAAACAATCATATGGCCTACCTCATGAAGAAACAAGTGATTTACTATGGTAGACATATCTTTTCCCATTCTCTCCTTGAAGCATGCAGTGCAAAAAGTGTGGGAAATTTCTTTCCCTAAGGACACATTCAACAAATGTCCTCTCCTCCAATCATCTCCTCAATAAATATAAGAACATCTTTAGCATATGGAATCATAATTAAAATCATGCTAGCTGCCATATGAAATAAAGGAGAATGATAATGGTTTCTCATGTGCAACCAACACAGTTTTACCCCCAATTGCCATAGAATATGATATGACAAGTGTTCTTCCCAACACTTGTTTTCTACCCCATCCTTCTTGCACCCATAAGAAAGAGTTCCCCCTCTTGGAGCCAAGACCAGCACATGAGTGTTAAGAAATGCAAGTACATAATAAATATATCATGATGTTCAACAATACAATGTTTATCATATACATGGTTTAAATCAACAATGTAGCTCATGGATGAGCTCCTTCTCACACTCAATGAATAAGGAGGTGGTAATGATAACTCTTCCCAAGAGACATGTCCCTCCTTAGCCAGAAAATGATCCATGCACTTACTCATATGAGAGTGCATCTCCTCTTTGAAATTCCCCCCCATGAATCCATCTAAGATAGTATGATATGTTCTAATGAAACCAGTGGGTTTCGAAAGCAAGACCTCATAGGTTGTATTAAGTAGTTTATTCTTGAGTTTGGAATATTTAGTTAAGTAGATATTATCATGAACATAAATGATTCCATCAACTACCTTATACTTCCCATCAATTACTTGCCCATCAAGAACCTTACATGTGAAGAGGTCCTTGGAATATTCCATCAAGAGTTGGGACTCCCAATAAGGATCTAGGCTTCCCAACATTGATAGCATTGTAGAAGTTTGAAATGAAGCATCTGTCATATGATGGCTCTCCTCCTCGACATGCTTGATGTTAAAGTCACATGTTGGAGTATTCCAAAGTTTCTTTTGTTGCCTCTCTTGCAGCTGATCTTGCTCAAGACAAGATTGAAGTTTAGGAGAGTCATCCTTCTTTTGAAAGGTTCTCCTCCTCCAAAACTTCCACAGTTTTGCTCCTGCATACAAGAATGGAAATACCTTCTTGTTATATTCATAAATTTTCATTATATATTGGAGTATATTTTGCTGCTCCAAGGCTATGGAGTGGCCTTTTGATACTATGCTCATATCAACACAGATTTCTGAATCTCTCCTTTCCAACACAAATAGATGAATGGAAGATAGCAAAGTCAATTTTAGAAAATTGCTTAGCTTTCCATCAATGATTCTCAGTGTTGTAGTAGCTCCTTTCAAGGTTCCATCTTTAGACAAATATGTTTCTGCTACATATAGTTGAGAGAACACTTTCGCTTTCTTCCAATCAAGGGGTCTCCTTGGTGGAATTCCTCCATGCAAAGAGACATCAAGGCATAGATCAGGATATATAGTTGTATGGATTGATTTTACCTTGCCTTCGTTGCATAGACCCTCTTGCCTTCTTTTTGCATCAATCTTTTGGAATAAAGAGGGGTGTGTATTCCTCATCATATGATTCTTTCCCTCCCCTTTATCTTCCGCAATATTCAGATTCTCACCTTTTGATAATGGTGGCACATGCTGCCCATGGATTGTGCCACAACCTCCATATGTGAGATTATTTGGAACTCCTTGCAAAAGTGCAAGAGTTTCTCTCCTTGGATAAATTTCTCCTTCCTCCTCTCCATGAGGTTCTAGATGTGTTCTTCTCATGACTACGTTGTTATCCCCAGCCTTCTCTTCCTTCTCCTCAATAGTTGAAAATACCTCATCATCAACAAGAGACCTTAGATCTTGGTCTTCTTTTGAAGGAGGGGTCTCCATAT
Source organism: Pinus albicaulis (assembly GCA_034641835.2). Taxonomy (NCBI): domain Eukaryota; kingdom Viridiplantae; phylum Streptophyta; class Pinopsida; order Pinales; family Pinaceae; genus Pinus; species Pinus albicaulis. The sequence goes on from CM076580.1 coordinate 817,444,819, forward strand.
CTTCTTGTTGAGAAGAAAGCTCTTCATTTAATGCAGATCTTGCCCTTGGAAAGGTATCAGACAAGTTTACATCCTCTTCAATAGTTTTTGTAAATGGAGTTGGATTTATAGATCCTCCTCAACCATACAAAATTTTTTTTTGATATGGTTCGATAGCCTCTAGAGAAGGTGTTTTACATGATTCTCCATAAAACATTTCTACTATTCTTTCAATGAAATTTGTATAAGTAGATGTATTTTCATTTTTTAAGGAAAAATATTCAAACAACCACCAAGCATAAGCCTTACCCTTAAAATGCAATGCTGCTACTTTGATGGCCTCATTTTCTGAAACTTGATGTTGTTGCACATAGGTGTCTCGCTCCTTCACCCAAGCCCTAGCTGGACATAGAGGTGATCCATAAAAAGTAGATAGAAAGAATCTAACCTCACCCTACTTCTTTCTCCTTGTGCTTCTTTCCTCCTTAATATTGCAAAACCCTTGGAAGTTCAAGTGATCTTTGAACTACTTAAATTGAGCTTCATACTCCTACAAATAATCACTAATAGTCTCTCTCTTGGCACATATCCTTTCTTCCTCTTCATGAAGAAATTTCTGATAGAATGTGGTAGATCTGATGATAAGGCTGAGTGCTCATATCCATAAGATGAGGACGTAGAACCTTCCTCTTGTATAGATCTTATAGATCTTGTTGAGGGATCTTCATGTTTTTCGCTCCTCATTTCTTTGATGTCCTTGCTTCTACCCTGCATATTTGGAAAGAGAAGTTTTGAGAACCTCTTTTCTCCAGAAAATAAGGGTTTTCTTTGATATCTCTTGTATATCTTCTCCTCTCCATGAGAAGACTCCATAATGGATGAAGAACATAGGCTGAGCCAAGATTAAAGCTCTGATACCACTATAATATCCCAAAAGGGGGAATTTCTACAACAATGAGAATATCCTAAGATATTATAAAGTTGGAGCTACAACAATAAATCAAATCATGAGAGTGTATGGAACACATATCCATCATGTTACAACCATAACAACAAACTATTCCTTCATACAATGTCACCAAGTGGGGAAAAGCAACAATATTGGCCCCAAAAACATTATTTCTTGAATATTAAGTTATAACAGTGGATAATAATGGTTGTGTCCCTTATAAAATGTAATAAGGGCCTTACATGAAAAAGAGTTTCAGAAACAAATGTCTTTTTCTTAGTTAAACAGGCCTCCCATGCTCAAACAACTTAAAAAGTGATGAAACCCAAGACTGCAACACACATAAGTTACTGCATAAAGAGACTTTGCAGTTTATTTGAGGGTTCTGCTCAGAAAATGGAGATACAAATCAGATATTCTATTATATTACTCAATGAGGAATAAAACAGAGATCTAGTCTCTTTTTACATAGATCCAAGATGACCCGGTAAGGGTTTCGTGACAGAAATGATATAAAAGAAAGAACTAATGCAGATATATGGCTGAATTACATTGTATAGCTGAAGCTCTACATAAAAATGGCTGAACATGAAAAGAAGTGGCTGTAGACTCTCCCTTTATCTCTCTAGAGAAAAGGTTGATCCTCCTCCTGGGAAACTAGCTCACAAAAGTAGGTTTTTAACCCCTCCCACTACACACCTTAAGAAATAACACAGTTTCTTGAATTGGATACATTTTTTATGAAGATAAATGATTGGCCCAACACTGGGTAGTGGAAAATTTAGCTCAAAAATCTCCTCTTAGATTTCTTGAATAAGATCTCCAAGAAAGAGTAGGGAATCCCCGCCTGAAAAAACCCTTGCACTAAACATTGCAGCAAACTTAGCTAAATAGCCAAAGTATGCAGGAAGTCCAAAAAAACCACATACAGTATAATCTCCATCATTCCCATATTTTTTCCATCTCCTCCATTATATAGTTGATGAGCTTCCTCACCAAGGGTCTCACCCCACTATGAGGTTGCTTCCATGCAAAGGATCCTCCACCATAATTACGTTGTCTCTATGTACCTTGCTCATCCTTTTACAGTGATGTTTGATTTAGTCAATCTTGACTGGATCTTCATGCCTTGTCTCCTTTCACAATCAAGGTGTCTTCATTTTGACTAGCTTAATTGATCTTCATTCACATTGGGCTATCTTCATTTAGGATCCACTCCTTATATAAAAATTATGTTGACTTGGTAAAACTTGACTTTCTCCACACATTTTAGACCTTGTTCACACATGTGGATGCTTGATCTAGTTATTACATGATCCCTTTTCACATTATGAGGGATTTTTATTCATACTTGAGCAACTTATGAGCCTCCTTGCCCATTTATTCATCTATCTAGATTTTAAGAGAAAAATTAATATTCCTATTAGCTGCATGCTAATTTAGGAGTATTACAGAGAATGTATGAAGCCCAGATAATTGCACCAATCAGATATTCTGATTGAGTTTAAAACCTAGTTCCCACTAGGAAGAAGACAGGTGAGATCAGACTGTGTTGATTTATGGAGTTTAAATAAAGTGTCCTTAAAGTACAACTACCATCTCCCCAAGATGGATCACATTTTACAGAGGGTGGTTGGTTCTTCCAAAATTTCATTACTTGATGGATTCTCTAGATATAACTAGATTTTAGTTCAACCAGAAGGCCAACCTAAGACTGCTTTTACTACTCCTTGGGGCACTTTCATGTATGTGAAAATGCCTTTTGGATTAATGAATGCAGGAGCCACTTTTCAAAGAGCTATGGATATAGCCTTTGCTAAATAAATTCATGATTTCCTTGTGATCTATCTAGATGATATTACTGTATTTTCAAATATTGACAATGAACATCTAGATCATCTCAGACAAGTATTTATCAAATGCAGGAAATTTGGCATTTCTTTAAATCCTAAAGAGACTCTATTTGGATTGGAAGAAGGTAAATTGTTAGGACATATCATATCTAAAGAGGGAATTAGGATAGACCCCGCTAGAATAGCGCCCATTCTAAACATTAATCATCTTAGGAGTATTAAAGAATTGCAAGCTTTCTTAGGTAAAATCAATTTTCTCAGAAGATTCATCTCAAACCTAGCAGAAATAATTAGAGAACTTAACAACATGTTGAAAAAAGACTCAATACTTAAATGGATTTTTGAGGCCAAAAAATCATTTGAATCAATCAAACAAGCCTTGACAAAAACACCAGTCCTTATAAGTCTTGATTTCAAAAAAAAAATCATTATTTTTTCCTTTGCTTCAGAACATACTATTGCTGCAATCTTACTGCAGAAAAATGATCAGGGCTATGAAAAACCCATTTCTTTTTTCAGAAAATCACTTAGAGATGCCACTTTAAAGTATAATATAATGAAAAGCAGGCACTAGCTTTATTGAAAGTTATCAAAGCCTTTAGAGTGTACATCCTATATTCACATATCATTGCTTATGTTCCAAATTTAGTTGTGAAGGACATTCTAACACAGAATGGGCCTGATGGTAAAAGAGGCAAATGGATTGCCACCATTTTGGAATATGACATAGAAATTAAGCCCATAAAACTCATTAGAGGTCAAGGTTTAGCCAAACTCATGGCTGAATAAAATTTTCATGCTTTAGATATTAATTTTATTGCCCAAATAGATGATCAGGAAAAGATGGTGACTCCAGAGATCAGTGGAGCCTTTTCAGACTCACCATGGTATGCAGATATTATATTTGTATTACTAAATTTACAAGCTCGTCTTGGATTATCAAGAACTAAAGCTAGATTTTTAAATTTAAAGAAAATGAAGTTTTGTATCATAGACAATGCACTATTTTGGAAATATCATGGTGGTATTTTATTGAATTATTTTCTTAAAGAAGAAGCTGATAAATTTTTGGAAGAGTTTCATGCAGGTGATTGTAGAGGACATATTTACTGGAAGACTACTGCAGATAAAATCTTGAGAGTTGGTTTTTACTGGCCTGCACTATTTGCAGATGTGAAAAAGTATGTGACCTCCTGTCACAAGTGCCAAATTTTTGAAGGAAAGAAAAAGCTGCTACCTTTACCCCTTAAACCCATCTCCACATAAATTTCTTTTCAGTAATGGGGTCTTGACTTCATTGGTGAAATTCACCCTCCATCCTCAGCCCAACACAAGTGGATGGAAGCCATACCTTCTAGGAAAGCCATTAATATTGTCATAATCTCATTTTTAGAAAACAACATACTCTCAAGATTTGGATGCCCCCAAAATATCATCACTAATAATGCAGCTACAGTCAAGTCCAAAAATATGATTGACTTCTATTATAAATACCACATTACCCTTGACCATTCGACTGCTTATTACCCTCAAGGTAATGGTCTTTCTGAATCCTCCCATAAAAGCCTTCTAAATATCATCAAGAAACTACTAGAAGACAATAAGAAAACCTGGAACAAAAGGTTAGCGAATGCCTTATGGGCAGATAGACTTACCACAAATAAATCTATTGGTACATCCCCTTACCAACTTGTTTATGGAATGTATGTTGTTTTTCCATCTTGTTTAGAAGTACCAGTAATGAGGATAATCCAATAACTGCAAGTTGAAACTAATGATATACAAAGAAGAATAAACCAAACCACACACTTGTAGCAAACCAGGGAAGAAGTCTATCTCAAGTCTCAAGTTGTTCAAGAAAATATTAAAAAGATATTTAACAAGAATACTAAGGAAGATGATTTTATATAGGTGATAAAGTTCTTAAGTGGGATTCTAGGAGAGAAGAGAAAGGTAAACATGGGAAATTTGATTTCTTATGGAAAGGCCCTTATGTCATTTATGGTGACAGAGGTAACAATGCTTTATTTTTGAAAGAGTTGGATGGATCAGATCTGCCAGGTGGACCTATCAATGGTAGAATGTTGATGCATTACTATTCCTCAGAATAAAAGTAGTTAACTTTGTTTACTTTAGTCATTGTACGTAACATTAAAGATTTTAGATTGGATTGGATGTTTTCCTAGCAAAGTTGAACCCCGGATAGAAGTCCCTAAGATTTGAAGGATAAAATATCATAAGTATGAATAATGCAGAGCTCATAAAATAGTTTGAAGGCTAGCACAGTCAAAATACAAAGGCTACTAGTCTCAAAGTTCTTGACATTTCACCAGGAAATTCCATCCCTGTGTGGAGCCACTGTTAGGGTCCTATAATAATAGGATTCATAATTTTTAAATTGACTTTGATTAGTCTTGTAATATGTAAATACTTTTCTTTCTACAAATTGTTTTCCCATATCAGAAAAATAAAAAATGTAAAGAGGGTAAAATTCCTAAAAGAAAAATCAAAGGACTTAAAAGAAAAAATATCAAAAAGAATATGAAAATGGACCCCAAACAAAAAGAAATAAAAATAAAACATGAAAGTGATGCAAATCCAAATGCCACTACTATTTTCTTTTACTACAAAATAAATATTGTGTGCAACTTGTTAAAATGCCATAATCCATGAAGGTTAAACAACTTAATCTTAACCTCTCATGCTTTAAATTTCATGTAGTTAGATAGAGAATAAATATCTAGCCAAACAGTTTAATCTTAGAAAATCAATAGTTAGGTAGAGAATAATAAGGAGCTCAATAGATTAATCTGAGCCCTTGGAAAAAATAAGGATAGAATTAGTTAGTTTTGTTGTTTTAAAATAAAATTGAACAAGGGTTTGCAAGCTCAAATGTACCCAGGTAAATGAATAAAAAATGTTAGGGTAGCATATGGGTAGGTACAAGCAGGTTTTACTATCATGGATAAGCAGAAAATTGGCCATTTCATTCACTAACTTCCTTCAAAAATCATCCCCTTGTAGAAATACTTCGTCCCCTCCATTTTCATTCTTTCCCCTTCATTTTTCCCTTTTTCCCATTATCATTCATTTTCCTTTGCAGAAATTCCCTTTTCCTAAATTTAAAAACACATTATACTTAAGAAAAGTAAAATTCCTTTAACTAATTCCCCTTTTATTCAAAAAACACCCAAAAAACCCAAAAAATTAGTCTTTATCCTAAGTGTAAATGCTAAAATAAAATGTTGGGACCCATTATGAACAAATATATTTCCAACATCACATTTTACGCTATGCTTAGTGTATTTTGACATTCCGCAGTTGCATTATATTTTTAACACTAACTTAATGTATTAATTCCTTATATACACCTTTTAGCCCGTATTAAGATAATTCATTTAAATATCATTTCCCACCCATATTTCTAGTTTAAACCTATGTTTTATTTCCCTCACATGTTATATAATCCTTCTTATCCCATAGGATAAATAATAAATCATGTTTATTAATCCTGGTCCCACTATATATAATCCCCGCCAATTCTGATGTTACACTTATCCGCATTACATTTGTTAATCCTCCGCCTATCATTTTAAACACCATTTATATGTATTTAAACCTTTGTTTAAATACATATTTAACTTCCCGCTGTATTGAAATCCTGGACCCCACACCATCTTACCGTGCATCTCTATCGCGCAATCCACTCCATTCGATCATCATCTCCCAGATGCAACCATCATTATCCCATGTCGCACATTTCATTACACAATTGTTAAACAAACCCAAAGCTTGCAATAAACATAGTTTTCGAGATATATCTCACCTCTATGTGGAGGATTTCCATCGGATCGCACCAATCAAATTAATACAGCTTACCACTTTTGAACCTTGTGAAAATTGTTTGGCAGTTTTTCCCTCCCCTGCGCCCAAACCACAGGCCTGTTTGAATTGACCGCCATTTATTGCATTCACCGTTGAATGAAAAATGTTTATAAGCCACCCAAATGCATTCTTTTACTCTTCTATTATCGTTTTCACGTAGAATAAATATTGAAGACCAAGATAAACACTTTTGACTCCATTTTAAAAGCCTAATTGAAACAAAAGTCACCAAATTCAACTTCTAAAAACAGTGCAGAAGACATACAAATGCTATAAAGACCAGTAAAAGCTTCTAAAATCTTTCTATAACCTCAAAAACCCTCGTGTAAAGCAACACTTCATTTTACCATGTATTCTTCAGAAGAATAGACCCATTCATCGTTCTAAAAGAATAATACATTGAATTGAATCATTTAGGAGCCTTTGAACCTAAAGAAATCCCCATTTTCTTCCTAAATCCTTGATCTATAAAACGTGAGCTATTAACAACCACAGATTGAGTAATCTGAAGAAATTTAAGCCATCTTCAAACCTAAGAAAGCCTTTTATGACCTTCAAACCCTTTCCTACCATACTTAGGCATCCTTTTTGCATAAAATTGATGTCTTGAGATTGTTTTGTCACAGAGAATACACTACAGGCCCTAGATATCATTTACAAAAGCTCTAAGGTCTTAAGTTTTCTCTTATGATATAGAGATTTCAATTTAATTCAATTGATCAAAATTATAACTTTGTAGACAAAAGATAGAGCGCCTATCATATCTAAAACTCTTTCTGCAAACTGTCATAATTTCTAGAGGTATTCTACAGACTTAAATCATTGTTTTAAGGTCAAAAGAGTATTGAAATTGATAAATTAAATAAAGCTATGGCTTCCAAAAACATTCTAGCAGTCAATCCTCTACAACCCGCTGTTGTAGATGTAGAGCATATTCCCCTGGTTGATGTAGACTTTAAGATAACTGATACATTGACAGAGTTCAACCTTCTTGAGCTCCACTGCTGGAGCCAAGAAAAATCCCTAGATCAAGCTGATGAAGTGTTTATCTGGGAGTCAAATTTTCCTAAATATGTTGTTCCTCATACTTACCAATGCCCAAAAGTAATCAGACTCTGCCAATCATGCTACTCTCCTGATCAAAGAGCCATACTAAACCCTGAAAAGGAAATCTTGTTTACTATTATAGAAAATACTATTAATCAAATTCTTCAAATACAACCAGGACCAATTTCCTTTATCTATTGAAGCCATCATTAAATTATACTTGGATCTGGACTTCCCCAAGAGGTTCCATATTTTTCAGACCTTTATGCCTTCTTATGTAGAAATTCCTAAGTTGAATCCTCCATACTCTTCTTCTAAATTCTCTAAATGGAAAAGACATATTATTTCCATGTTATCTTTCATTCTTTCCTATTTTACAGATGAACATGCTAATGTAGTAGTGCTTGGTTTCTTGTCTACTTTTACACCTAGTCAGCCTCCTACTACCATCTTTAACTTTTCCCAATATATTGTTGACATTATCCATGATAAACTAGTCAAAATGCCTTCTGAAGGTGTATTCAAATACTCTTCATTCCTATTTCACATGTTCCTATATTTTCAGTTTGAGAAGTTTCCTATAAACCTTCAGAAGCTTGATGTGGAAGGAAATCCATAATTAGTCATATTTTGGACTTCCTTGATAAGGAAAGATTCCAATGAGTTTATCTATTCAGATTTTACAGATTCCTTCATCCATCCCTTGGTAAATTTGATAAACAACAGTGTGTAGCCCAGAATTAGTAATGAAATCAAGAAGGTTTTGCAATTTTTTGAGCACAACAGGACAGGTGATTGGTACTTGTACCAAAATCACATGGAAATAAGAGTTTATGGATCCAGTCTTATCCCTTATAAACTGCCAAAATACCTCCCTATGAGGTTATTTTCCCTGGAATATATAAGGCAGATTCTAAATTCAAATGCTATCAATTTCTTAATTGCAAAGAAGAAAACAAATTTCAAGTTGAAGAACCAGGTTAGCCCATTTATTTGTAATAATATAAAGGCAGGTCGAGAAGCAGAAAAACAGTTGCAGGAGTTCAAGTTTAGTCCTAGTTTCCTATGGTATTATGATCCCCTTGGTGTTATTAGAAAAATGAGAATTAAATGCAAATTAACTCCATATGTACATGGAAAGAAGCCTGAGATTGAAAAATTCTCAAACCAATCTTAATTGTTAGAGAATACACTAGTAGAGGCAGAGAAACAAAGTGATATTAGTCAAACTTTGCAAACTCCAGCCCAAGAAGATAGAAATGTGAAAAGAAACAGGGAGGAAGGATCTTTTATAGCTGAGACTACAACAGAGACTAAATTCAAATTAACATATAGTAAAAAGCCAAAGATTAATCTTTCCAATAAAGAAAAGGAAACAGTAGAGGTGATTGACACTGAAATTGCAAAAAGATATAATGCACCTCCTACAAGAATTGAAGAGGAACAGAAGCCCACTACTTCTAAGACATGGCTGATCCAGAAACAACACAGTATAGAAGTTTCTTCATCTAAGAAACCAGCAGAAAAAGGACATTGACATCAAAGAAAGATATAAGGAAATTAAGGCCAAAAATGAAGAAAACAAAAAAGAAATATATTCTCAGTATCTAAATCAAACTCCTAGCATTCAGAATAGGCTATTTTCAGCCTTTGACTACAAGAACAAAAAGATGCTGATGAAAGTTCTTCAGCCCATAGTTTAAACTCCTAAATCATATTCTGATTACAAAAAGATATATTTTGAAGTTCCAGTCTAGGATATTCATCATCTGGATCAAAATTAATTTCATAAGAAGGCAAGGGAGATGATTTATTCAACAATTACCACCAAATCCAAGAGTGCACAAAAATTGAAAAACACTTTGATAAATGTAAGAGATCAGCTCAAATCTGAGAAAGCATATTCATATGCAAAGGACACTAGAATCAAATCCTTGGAAGAGCTAGTGATTGAAGTAGGGTATGATCCTCAGAATATAAAATCTGCAGAGGAATTGATCAAAAATAAAAATGCAGACATTTTTGCACTTAAGAAACAATTAAAGTTGCCTCCTACAAAGCATCCTCAAGCCAAGGAGGTCCTACAGGAAACCAATTATAAATATGAGATGATGAGTCTCATTTTACAATTAACAGCTCAGATAAAGGAAATGGAAATTGAAATGGACAAGTTGGTCCAGGAGAAAGAAGACAGCAAAGAACCAGTCCCAGTCATAGTGATTCCTATTGTTACAAAATCTGTACCTTCTACTTTGGCAGAGTCACTAGCTCCTAATGTTCCAATGGCCATAGCACTTCCAGTTACTTCATCTACATCTTCAGCCACAAAATATTCAAAAACAGTAGCACATCGGGTAGATGAAGCAAGAAAACTTGTAAAGGCTATGCAAGATATGTCTATTCAGGCCAATGAGATAAAAAGATTAAAAGAATAGATCAAAAATCTTGAAGATGCTAAGAAAATTTCTCAAATAAATACCAAGAATTAGGAACAAAAAGCCAATAGATTGAATGAGCAACTGAAAAAGTTGGAAAAAGAACTCACACTAAAGGAACCAATGGCACATGTCAAGCAACAGCTATGGTCCAATAACATTGAAGCAGTCAATGATATTTGGCCATGCATACAGGTGATATATGAGCAGAAATACTTAGTGAAATCAGCTAGAGAAGAAATCCAGAAGACAAAATAAGAGCTTGGTAAGAAACCTGAAGAAGATCTAGAAATCATCAAGTTTCTTAATTCCAAAAATAGGCAAAAGGTGGAAGAAATTGGAAGTAAGGACAGAATAGAGACCATACTAGAAGTTAGGAAGGTAATCTCAAAGAAAAATCTGATGATACAGTTAGAGGAAAAATGCCAGAACATGGAAATTGCTATCACTAGGTTCACAATCAAGTTTGATGTTCTAAGGAAAAAATGCCTTACCAATCCTCTAGTGATTAATGATAGATTAATGAAATAGGATTATTATGATAAAAAGATAAGATATTTTTCCAAAGAGAAGGTAAATAATTCAGCCTTGTAGTTAATTCTAGCAGGGAAGGTGCTCTACAAACATGTTGAGAATTTGTTTTACTTACAACATGAAATAAAACACTTATTTGTGAACAAACCAACATTCTCAAAGTATATTGAAGCTGATGAAAACTTCAGAAGGATGATGAAGATAAAACTGCCAGAGGCAAAATTCTAGGAAAAATTGATTGATCTATTATGAGATCAAATTGCAGTAAACACAGAGCAGTGAAAATAAAAAAATAGAGTTTGTTGTTTTTACATCAGAATTTACAATTTTACAGTGAAAGAGTATCAGGATAAAGAGAATCAGATGAAAGTGTGTTAGTTGAAAGGTAAAAGTCAAAATCAGAGCAAAGATGAATCTTCTAGCGTGAAAGACACCTCATTGTCCAGTTGTAGTATTCATTAAAAAACAAAGAGATAAAGAAGTGATAAAATCAAGAAAACAAATCATTTTATTTCAATAAAAAAGGATAGTTAGCATCACTTAGAACGTTTTCACTATCTTCTTGCATGAAGATATTTCTTTTCCATAAAAAATTCTGAAGTTTATTCTAGGATATTTTGTATGGGTTTTTGTATAAATACTTCTCATTTGGAAGTATTGAGTGTGAATGAATTGCTAAACGTTTTTTTTAGTTATACTATTATGAACCTAAGGGTTTTTTATACCAATTTCAAGTCAGCAGACTGGATTAAGGAAATAAAGAATCATATTACAAGATTCATGTGTTGGGCTACTACGGTGAAGTATTTTCACTTGTTACTTTGTCAATTTCTTATGTTTTCTATCAATACTTGAATGTGTTATAAATCTAAATGATAAATCAGGAATTGTTATTTCAGAATATGTTAAAAGCACTCTGTTTTGATTGAATATCATTTACTTGTTTTCCACTGATATCTAGATTAGGGAACCCTTAATTGCTCCCTTGTTTCGATTGACCTTTGTCTTTTCACTCATAATCCAGATTTAAGAACCCTTAATTTCTCTTTTATCCCGATCCAAACCATTTTCACCATCAGCCTTGAAGATCTTAAGTGACTCAGCTATCTTGCCCTGTAAACATTTCCCTTTAGAACTTGATCCTAATCTGACTGTTTGACACATTTACTCCATTTACCCAATGGGATTCAGACCTATAGCTATCCATCTAAGTAAGTAATTTCACCACCAAATCAAATCATAACCCAAAACCAATTTTCCCTACATAACTAGCCTAAAACCAAATACAATCAAAAAATATAAATCATGTAGAGAGAGCCCTCTCTGAGCATTAGGAAGGCTAGATCCTAAGGCTTAAAAGTAGGTTTGTGGTTACCTCTAATATTATTTACACACAAAAGTTAAAAATCTCACAACTATTTAAGAATTTATGGAGTAATAACACTTTCTAGTTGCCAAATTCATTGTTTCTTGTTGCAAATTTCAATATAAGACACATTGATCAAGAGATTGATTTGTAAAGAGACTAGTGTAGTAGTTGCCAGAGAAGTGATTGAGAGATTTCTTGCAATGAGGGACAACGATAGTTTTCTGGTGGAAGTATCCTTGATCCGATGAATACATTGCAGAGGAGGAAGAGAGAGGTATATAAGAGGCATCCTAGAGCTACGTTGGCTAGCGTAGAGCCACACAGAGGTAACACAGAGCTTCAGAGGGAGTTCAAAGTTTTTCTAAGGAGCAATTGAGATCTAGTACCAGAAGACGAGGTGTTAGACCAGGATATTAGAGGATCGAGTTTCTAGCCAAAAAAATATCAGTCGGGAGGTGTGATGCATTCCTTGCAACAATGACATAGTAACTACATAGGTGTGACGTAGAGTTGCACAAAGACTACGCGGAGACAATGTAAAGTTATCATCTTCAGTCATACCAGTACCAGATCTTCCCATACCAGACGGTGAGTTTATCTCACTAAATTTTTTGCCAGTTATTTTCTTTGTATCGGATAGCCAGTAAGACATCCAAGATTGTATTCACAAACTACTGCATAATAATACAAACCTTTATTTGTTGCACCAGTTTTCCCACATTTGGTTTTTCCGAGGACATTGTCCAAAAATAACATTGTCGAATGTGTGTGTTTATTTATTTCCTGTGTTGTATTTTTTTTCACAACATTTTATATTTGTGAATACTTTAGTGTGTTAGTTTCATTATTTAATGTAGAAAAAAATAAATAATTTTTTTCAAATATATAACAAAATAGAAGAAACTTAACCAGTTGTTGTAGAAGGATTCCAATTGTGTAATTTTTACATACATTGGTTGTAAGAGAGATTCTCTACAATCATAGCTTCCAAAATTTTGCATTATATGTCAATCATATCACCACAGTTGTGAAAACTAAATAATAAACACACTCATACACATTGACATGTACAAAAACAAAACAAAAAAAATCAAATGTTTCAATTGTGATTTCCCATTCATAACTTTTATTATGTCATACTCGCCAATGCCTTGGAACGTAATATATTCACTTCATAGAGTTCAATTTTTGTTGATAGGGAAATTATAACCAATAAATATTACTTTGAATGTTAATGTTTCCTCTTCTTTTGACTCTTTTGTTTATACATAGTGACATATGAAGATATTGGATAAGGAGAATATGCAATCTCTCGAGGAATCAAAGCTCCAACCATCTTTAGTAGTGGAATAAAATCCTTGAAAAGGGCTTGTCACCATTATGAATAAATACAATTGTCTAGCCTTGATGCTCTCTCCATCTAATGAACATACTCATGTAATGAATTTGGCATATATAAAAAAATAGATTAACTTTTAAAAGATCAAGTCCCCTTTCTACACTATTTTCTACACTACAGAAATCTCACCTTCTACACTAGTTTCTCCCCATCTATTGATTCCACTTTCAATTTAGTCATGCATAAAATTTGACACAAGATCAACACCCAATATAGAATTCATGAACACAGTAGCAGGTTACCTAAAATTATTGTTTTTTTTAGGATGTCATAAAAAATTTTCTTCTTATTTTTCAATTACACCCCAACAAATGCCTTCTTGATTGCTCCATTAGGAATGCTTGGTTTTCCTGCAGCTATAATTATTTTTGATGAGATATTTTATATGCCACATGAAATTGTCACTAATAACATCATAATTTGGGGAAGGAGTTTTAATGAAGAAAAAGGACAATCCTTGAAGCGAAAGGTTGTAAGTAACAATGATACAGGGTGTTGTGAACAATTTTGTCACCCCCTAGAGACAGTCTAGAGTTGCCATAGACCAGTTCCTAGGACATCTTAATATAGCAAGGGGGCTCTTCATATAGTTTGGATTGTCAGTCCAAGAGCTCACTTACTATCTCTTGTTTGAACAAGGAAATTAGTTTTGAATGGGACCAAACTCTCTCAGAAGCTGACACAAAGATAAGAATAGTGTAGGGACATCATGTAAAACTCCAATACAAAGGCTTCAGGCAATTAAGAGACAGCTTACTGTAAAGAGGGCCAGTTCAAATAATATATCATAGAAATCAAATATCAGGAAGTGAGTGCAGTGAGGAAACATAGAGAAGATATTAGTTAACATGAGACTGATACCCAGATACACAACAGAACCAAATAAGGGCATATTAATTTATGAATCCTTATATGACAATGGCGTTTTAAAAGCACCCTCCTCAAGTAACTAATATAGCAGAAAATATGGAAGAGATGAACATGGAACAGTATATCATGACTAGGCCTATTTAAAGCACTTGACTCATTCCAGAAAGGGCATCAACAAGGATGAATCCTTACTGCAAACTAGTGAGCCACTCGCATTCTAGAACATGATACAAGAAGATAAATAGCATGAAAGGAGATATTGTATTAACACATAAGAGAAATTACATACTGTGAGATACCAAAGACCATAATCCTCATTACAGTTATAACTCCTCCTCACTGAGACCCTACGGGCTCTGAACCTTCATACAGAAATATTACAAAATGTATACAAAAGCCTTTTCACTGCACAGTTTGCTGATAGAAATCTGGAACCCTTACAATGTCTTCTTTTCGGGCCTTTATAGAAAAGATAGAGAATTCTAGAGAAGGAGGTAGAGGGAGCACATTTAATGACTCAATTTGAATAAAATGGCGGAAAACATTCGCGCCCACTCTATGAATGACTAACTATAAATGACTGTACTTTACAATCTGTCTCTAGAAATAAATGCTGGGAGATGAAAATCTCCTTATAAACATGACACAAATAATAAAATATACATCGTTCTGCCTCTTACTGAAAGAGGGAAAATCTGCTGCCGTAAGAACCCTGAGATAGTCTGCAATTCTGTACTGTACTCCCGACCTTTAGCTCTAAATTTAAATCTTGGACCTTTAATGCAGGGCGAAGCCTCCCTTGATTTTCTCTGGAGGGTTCTATAGATTCATATCTTTGTCTTCTTTAATGGTGGTCATTTCTCACACCTACCCTCGGCTTCTTCTTTAAATTTCACCAGCAGAATGTCGTCCTTTAACATGCTTTTTAACTTCTGCAATGGAGGCGATAAATTATGAGGCTTCATTATCGTCTTAAAACCTGCAAAATCCACAAAACATTAGAGAAAACTGACTCGGGGACGAGGAGCGTGGAGGCGGAGACGAGAACAACATCGTGGCCACAAACAAATAGCAAGAATACGAAGGGTGGCGAAGGAGAAATAATGGAGGTACTGATTAAACTGGCGGAGCGCGACTTTTACGTAGAACAGTTTGGATGTGAGAAATGAATGACGACGAATAAAAATAAAAACACACATAAACTCTCATATATATACATATGGCGTGGAGGAATATTACGGATGCACGAGGCTGAAACACGTGAATGTACGGGGGACAGGTGGAGGGTTGGCGTGGCAGCGGAGTCAACAGACAGGGTGACTGGATTTCTGGCCGTCGGATCTTGGAAGGCAAATCAATGGTTAGGAGGCGACAGACACAGTGTGGTGGTGGGCCAAGGGACATGGTGGGCACGGGTTAAAGCTCGTGCAGACCCAGAGATTTATAGCCATTGGATCGAGCCTACAAGATTGGACGGCGGACGGTGATTCCACTGCGCATCTATTGACTGAAGGTTAACGCGCGGGGGAAAAGAGGTTTCCTGCCCATACTGATGACACGCGGCGTATGATCTATGGAATCGCCGGTACAAAGGGTAATACTGCCGGCTCGGTGGAAATGGTGCGGGAAAATACCGCCGGTTTCTGCAGTGGGATACGGACGCAGGGGCCACCATATAAAAAGATCTCTGCTCCATTGATTTAATTCAATCGGACGGTTACTATTGCGCCCGAACATAAAACAATAAGCCCCTTTTCCTTTTAGCTTGTGGTCTTCAGGCTCGGGTCATATGATAGCCAAAGCACGGGGGGGCTAAGGTCTTAGGACTGGGCCCGATGCATTTAAATTATGCATTTTTAACCTTTGTAGAGCGGATTTCTTCGAGCGGAAACGGTAATATCAGACAGGAGCACGAAGTTTTAGGTCACAGTAGAGCTCTGAATTGGGTTCAAATGAGGCAGCGGACCAAAATTCATAGGCATGGGGTAAATATATACAACATCGGCTCCATCTGGGGACGGCATGATCGTCCTCGGGCATGTCGAGAACACGCAGACCACTGAGTATTTCATTCTGCTTTTCAATTTCCCTGCACTCCTGCCTGAGGTAAATGCCAGTATCCTTCTCTTTATGAAAATAAAAATTAAAACAACTTATATACAATATAATACAATCAGGCACCCCAACCTGGATCAGAATCGAAAATATGACTTGAGAAATTGGCCATTCACAGGGGCATCCAACAGATCACCCTGCAGGTTTTCTAACATGAAAGTATTATTTCGCCCTTGACTCGCAATTTTGAATGGACCAAACCACAGCGGATCAAACTTAGCATGCTTGCCCTTCTCAGCTCTGCGAACATCCCATCTGAGAACCAGGTCTCCAACTTGAAACCTTCTATCCTTTGCATGTTGACCAAAGACGTTCTTCATTTTCTCTTGATATTCCGTCAATCTTTGATCTACCTGGTTCCATGTTTCCTCCAGTTCTACCAGCTGATTAATCCTTCTGACCATGTCATTTGGTTCTTCCTGGCTTTCTTGCATAAAACGCGCTACTGGAAATGCCAATTGCACAAGAAACACAGCTGCTCTTCCATATACCAACTCGTAGGGGGATTTCCCCGTTGCTCTTTTACCAGTTATCCTATTCACCCATAGAGCAAACTTTAATTGAGAGTCCCAGTTCTTCTGATTTTCACTGATTGTTTTCTTCAGGGCCCTCACCAGGGTTTTATTAGAAGATTCTGCTAGACCATTTCCCTGTGGATAGTATGCTGTAGAGTGAGTCAGGATGATGTTATACCTTTGGAAAATTTTCACAAACCTAGCAGACCTGAAAGCCTGTGTGTTATCAGTTACAATTCTGGCAGGACAGCCAAACCTAGATATGATATTGTCCTCCATAAACTTCATTATCATAGCATCTGTAGCATTTCTTGTAGGTATGGCTTCCACCCATTTCGTAAAGTAATCTGTGGCTGTTAATATCCATTTATATTGGCCACTTGATGGGGGATGTATTTCTCCTATAAAATCTAATCCCGATTTCTGAAATGGTTCATTTACATGAATAGGAATCAAGGGCAAGGCTGCTAATTTCTGTCTTTCTGCAAACCTTTGGCATTTGTCACATGCTCTGACCCAAGCGAAAGTGTCTGTATACAATTTTGGCCAGTAAAAACCAGCCTTCAGGATTTTATGAGCTGTAGCCCTCCAGCTGTAATGCCCCCCACATATTCCCTCATGGAATTCTGTCAATATATTCTCCACTTCATTTTCTGTGAGGCATAACAGTAATATACCTGAAGGGTCTCTCCAATATAGTTGTCCATTGGCAATTATGTATTTATGAGATTTCATTCTTACGGCTCTGTATTTTACCTTATCACAACTCGGAGGACAACTAAGTGTTAAAAGATATTCAACTATTTCTTTGTACCAAGGACTAGTTAGATATTTCATATGTGTCTTTTGAGTAGCCATCTCCAGTCCTTGTTGCTCTTCTTCTTTTTCAAATTCTTCATTTGCTATGATGGATAAATTAATGCCCAAAGCTTGATGATTTGATTCGGTTAACATCTTGGCAAGTCCCTGTCCTTTAATCAACTTAGTAGGCTTTATGTCCAAATCATACTCCTGAATTTTTGCAATCCATCTTCCTCTTCTACCTTCGCTATCTCCTTGAACAAGGATGTCTTTGACAACTGCTGTGGGAACATATGCAGTAATGTGAGATTGAAAAACATACACTCTAAAATCTTTAAGGGACTTTACCAGGGTATATGCCTGCTTCTCCAATATATTATATTTCAATTCAGCATCATAAAGCACTTGACTAAAGAAATCTATAGGCTGTTCATACCCCTCTTCATTTTTCTGCAACAACACTCCAGCAATTGTATGAGGTGAAGCAAATGAAAATATCACAAATGGCTTTCTATAATCTGGTCCGGCTAGCGCTAGAGCTTCAGCAAATGCCTGTTTTATCCTTGTGAATGCATCTCTAGACTCCTGGGACCATTTTACTTCATTCTCCTTTTTCAACATATCAGTTATATGCCTAACTATCTCAGCATAGTTAGGAATAAATCTTCGCAAAAAATTAATTCTGCCTAAAAACACCTGTACTTCCTTCTTATTCCTTGGTAAAGGAATGTTGTTTATTACTTCAACTCTCTTAGGGTCTATTCTCACACCATCTTTAGTTACAATGTGCCCTAATAGTTTTCCCTCATCTAATGCAAACAAAGATTTTTGAGGATTGAGAGAAAGACCGTACCTTCTGCATTTTTCAAAAGTTCTCTTTAAATGCTCAATATGCTCATCATCGTTCTTTGAAAACACTGTGATATCATCAAGTTATACCACTAAAAACTTGTCTTGTTCTCCAACAAAGGCTATGTCCATTGCCCTCTGAAAAGTAGCTCCTGCATTAATTAATCCAAATGGCATCCTAGCATACATAAAGGTTCCCCATGGTGTAGTAAATGCAGTTTTCTTCTGGTCTTCTGGAAATACAGCTACCTGATTATAACCAGAAAATCCATCCATCATTGACATTCTGGATGCTCCCACCACTTTCTACAGGATGTGGTCCATCTTAGGCAGTGGATAATTATCTTTCAATGATGCTCTATTTAAATTCCTGAAATCCACACAGAGCCTTATTTCTCTATTTGTCTTTCGAACAGGAACAAGGTTTGCTACCCATTCTGAGTACCTCAATGGCACAATTATTTTTGCCTTTAATAGCTTCTTGACTTCTTTTTCAACGGAGGGAAGCAGCAGAGGATTTATCTGTCTGAGTTTCTGCTTGTATGGCTTTGCATCTTCCCTCAATGGAATTTTATGCTACATTATATTAACATCAAAAGTTTTTAGGTCCTGATAGGACCAAGAAAATATATCTTTATAAGATTGAAACAACTTCAAATATTTTTCTTTATATTCTTCTGGGACTCTTTTAGATAATTTTACAATTTTGGGATCAGCATAAGTACCCAGATTCAAATCTCCCACTTGATCTTCTTCTGTTACTTTGTTTGGCTGCAATGGAATATCATCCTTGTTGAATAATCTTTCTAGAGGCACCAGGCCTCTAGGTATAACATTTCCTTTCAGCTGCAGCACTCTGTTACCTGCTATTCTTTCTTCCCATTTGTTTTCTGCAGTATTTTCAACTTCTTCCTCCTCATAATCATCAATCTCTATATTGGAGAATTCTCCCACTGTCTCCATGAATCTCTTCATCTGTTCATCATCTTCGAATACTTGCCAATGCTTTATATTATCTGGAATGGATGGTCTATACCGTACCTCCACTTCGTATCTTAAAAGTGGATTCTGAGGAGGACGGAATGTGCTGGCAGCTACAACAAGAGAATCTGCTATTCTATTTTTCTCCCGGGGCATGAACTGTATGTTAAATGCTGAGAATAAATTTTCTATCATGTCCCATACTTCATTTCTATATGCTCTCAGCCATGGATGCTTAGTTTGACATTCATTTTTGATCTGCCTTACCACCAGCTCAGAGTCTCCCAAGACTTTTAAACATTGGATGCCCATGTTTCTGGCTGTCTGTAGTCCCAATAATAGTGCTTCATATTTAGCTACATTTTTTGTAGCCTCATACTCCAATTTAAAGGACAGCGGCACCCATTTTCCTGTAGGGGAGATTAGTAGCACCCCAACTCCATTTCCTTCTCTTGAATTTTCTCCATCAAAATGCAAAGTCCAAATTCCTGATTCCTGATCTCCTTTAGGCTGCTCAGCTTGAATTTGAACAAAAAGGGGCTCATGAGTATAATTTTGATTTTCTTCTAACATCAAACATGAGAAGTCTCCCTCTTTGTTATAAACTGGAGAATTCTCTGAGCAGTCAGCCTTAGTTACCATTTTAACAAATCTAGTCTCCCGGTACAACCTCCTTTCCTGTCCTCCAAAGACTGGGACAATAGCATATTTTAAATCCAATTTAATTGATCCCCCAATATTTGTACCCCAGGACCTTGACAGCAGCATGCCAAAGCGGGCTGGGATATCATCAACCACAATGTCCATGACCACACTTTTTGCTGGAATTTGGGCCAAATTGACCACTAAATCTTAATCATTCCCAAGCATTTAACCCTTTTAGAATCAAATGAATATAAATCTTTGTATGGTCTTGTAATTTGTAGTCCTAGTTGTTCCATGACAGACAGAGGCATAAGATTTTGGGAAGCCCCAGAATCTAACATACAATTGTGCAACAACAGGTCATGGATGACTAGGGACACGTAAAAAGGAGGAGTAGAAGGGTCTATCTCCTCGACATGTGGGCCAAAGACTACCATGGGTCTTTCTTCTTGAAGGTTTAGACTATCAGGTGCAATTGGTATTTCAGGAGGAAGCATAAAGGAAGTAACTTGAGACTGATATACAGGTTGTTTTAATAGTTCAGTCAGGGGGACATGAATCTTAATATTCTCAAGTTCTTTTTGCAAATTGAAAGCAGGTGGGGGCTTTTCTATCACAACTTCTTTTGACTCTTTATTTTCAGCTGAAGATTTGACTTCTTTTGACACTGGCTCAATATTAGGAGGACTGACTATTTTTGAAGAAGAAGGAATCTGATCATTAGGCTGCAAGGGAGTATTTAGAGGGTTCTTACCTTTTTCTATGCTTTTCTTTGTTGCTAATTCCTTCTGAGAAGGTGCTTCTTTCTGAGGTGGCTCCTCCTCTTGATCTTGAGTTCTGGTCCTCTTTCTTGAAGACCTGAGATCATACTTCACATTGAATTGTGCTTGCATGAAATCAGCGAATTGCTTACAATAATGGTCAATCTATGCTTCTTCTTCTTCATCTTGCAATGGGCATTCCATATCATCATTATTTGAAAGAGCCAGGTTTGATTCTTCTAATCCATAAGCCGCATCTTCAGTGGAGTCTTCTGCTGGACCTTCCAGGTATAAGGGATGAGGTACCTGATCTTGTTGTTCCTTTACTTCTCTCGGTAATATCTGCAATGGGGGTCTTCTATACTGAGGATTGTATCCTCTGTTTGGAGCATTGTAATAGTTCTTGGGAGCTGCATTTTTAGCTTCCAGTTCAAGCTTGACCATCTTCTTTATCATTTTTCTTATTTCATCCATTTTATCTGAATCTTTTTCCTGATTAGAGGGGAAACCTCTTCTTTGCCTCTCCTCCTAGTATCCTGTTCAATTTTTCCCTTCAGTTTCCCAGTGGAGGCAAAGTTTGCTTCCAATTCCAGAGCATCTTACTGTGCATCATCTAAAGTGGCAGGTTTTCTTTCTCTCAACGAGAATCCAAAGTCAAAATCAAAGGCTGCTATAAATATGAACTTTGCAGCGGCTTCATTGGGCTTCATTTCAGGAGGCAGGCTCAGATATAACTTGTTGAATCTTTTGATGAATTCTGATACCCCTTCATTTTGTTTCTTCTTCATAGTATTGAACTCAGTAAGACACTGACCATGATCTTTCTTTCTCCCCACTTTCTGAGAACAGTATTCTCCATGATATCCCAGGTGGTTATTGAACGGTTCCCCAATGTCTTAAACCATTTTCTGGCTTCCCCTTCCAAAGACTGCACAAACAATCTCAAGACCACATCAAGGTGTTCAACATTTAAGTTCTCTGCAAAAGAGCAGAAGGTCTCAAGATGTTTCTGAGCATCAACTTCATTTTCACCATTAAATCTTGGCAGAATATTTAGATAATCATGTGGCATATCGTTCAGCACTTGGGGCAAGGCCAGTGGAGCGTATTTGTTCAATAGAAAAGCAGGAACATTAGCCATTGGGGGAGGTGGGGGTTGTACAACAGTCTGAGATACAAATGAAGGGAGAGGAGTAGGAGGAAGCAGAGTATGAATAAAAATGGGAAAATATGATATGGAGGACTGAGGCGTAGCTGGGAATAATTCACGACTAACAGCGGCTACTTCTGTGACTTCTTTAATTTCCTCAGCCTCAGGAGTAAGATGAGATTTTTCTTCAATCCAGACACTTCCTCTACGTGGAGTTTCTGAGTAAAACTCGGGACTTTCTGTTCTGATCTCTTGAGAAGAAGAGGGCGGATAATCTTCAATGGAATATTCAGGATTTTCAGCACAAACTGACTTCCTATCCTTCCAAACTCTTTTATGAATGATCTTCTCTGGGTCAGGCACGTAAGGTGTTTTCGACTGAGATGTATCTGACCTCAAATGTGGCTTTCGAGAAGCCAGGACTACCAATAAAATTTATCAAATGAAAGCAGTGGAGTCGCCAAGGTGAGAGATACGCAAATCTTCAACTCTCTGTGCTCACCTGATTAGAGAGTGAAAACAATTTGTCAAGACCCAGGGAAACTGATATTCTTGAATTCGATCCCCAGCAACGGCGCCAGAAAGATGTTGTGGAGAATTTTGTCACCCCCTAGAGACAGTCTAGAGTTTCCATAGAGCAGTGCCTAGGACATCTTAATATAGCAAGGAGTCCTTCATATAGTTTGGATTGTCAGTCCAAGAGCTCACTTACTATCTCTTGTTTGAACAAGGAAATTAGTTTTGAATGGGACCAATCTCTCTCAGAAGCTGATACAAAGATAAGAATAGTGTAGGGACATCATGTAAAACTCCAATACAAAGGCATCAGACAGTTAAGAGACAGCTTACTATAAAGAGGGCCAGTTCAAATAATATATCACAGAAATCAAATATCAGGAAGTGAGTGCAGTGAGGAAACATAAAGAAGATATTAGTTAACATGAGACTGATACCCAGATACACAACAGAACCACATAAGGGCATATCAATTTATGAATCCTTATATGACAATGGCGTTTTAAAAGCACCCTCATCAAGTAACTAATATAGCAGAAAATATGGAAGAGATGAACATGGAACATTATATCATGACTAGGCCTATTTAAAGCACTTGACTAATTCCAGAAAGGGCACCAACAAGGATGAATCCTTACCGCAAACTAGTGAGCCACTCGCATTCTAGAACATGATACAAGAAGATAAATAGCATGAAATGAGATATTGTATTAACACATAAGAGAAAATTACATACTGTGAGATACCAAAGACTAGAATCCTCAATACAGTTATAACTCCTCCTCACTGAGACCCTACGGGCTCTGAGCCTTCATACAGAAATATTACAAAATGTATACAAAAGCCTTTTCACTGCACAGTTTGCTGATAGAAATCTGGAACCCCTACAATGTCTTCTTTTCGGGCCTTTATAGGAAAGATAGAGAATTCTAGAGGAGGAGGTAGATGAAGCACATTTAATGACTCAATTTGAATAAAATGGCGGAAAACATTCGCGCCCACTCTATGAATGACTAACTATAAATGAATGTACTTTACAATCTGTCTCTAGAAATAAATGCTGGGAGATGAAAATCTCCTTATAAACATGACAAAAATAATAAAATATACATCGTTCTGCCTCTTACTGAGAGAGGGAAAATCTGCTGCCGTAAGAACCCTGAGATAGTCTGCAATTCTGTACTGTACTCCTGACCTTTAGCTCTAAATTTAAATCTTGGACCTTTAATGCAGGACGAAGCCTCCCTTGATTTTCTCTAGAGGGTTCTGTAGATTCATATCTTTGTCTTCTTTAATGGTGGTCATTTCTCACACCTACCCTCGGCTTCTTCTTTAAATTTCACCAGCAGAATTTCGTCCTTTAACATGCTTTTTAACTTCTTCAATGGAGGCGATAAATTATGAGGCTTCATTATCGTCTTAAAACCTGCAAAATCCACAAAACATTAGAGAAAACCGACTCGGGGACGAGGAGCGTGGAGGCAGAGACGAGAACAACATCGTGGCCACGAACAGATAACAGGAATACGAAGGGTGGCGGAGGAGAAATAATGGAGGTACTGATTAAACTGGCGGAGCGCGACTTTTACGTAGAACAGTTTGGATGTGAGAAATGAATGACGACGAATACAAATAAAAACACACATAAACTCTCATATATATACATATGGCGTGGAGGAATATTACGGATGCACGAGGCTGAAACACATGAATGTACAGGGGACAGGTGGAGGGTTGGCGTGGCAGCGGAGTCAACAGACAAGGTGACTGGATTTCTGGCCGTCGGATCTTGGAAGGCAAATCAACAGTTAGGAGGCAACAGACACAGTGTGGTGGTGGGCTAAGGGACACGGCGGGCACGAGTTAAAGCTCGTGCAAACCCAGAGATTTATAGCCATTGGATCGGGCCTACAAGATCGGACGGCGGACGGTGATTCCGTTGCGCATCTATTGACTGAAGGTTAACGCGCGAGGGAAAAGCGGTTTCATGCCCGTACTGATGACACGCGGCATATGATCTATGGAATCGCCGGTCCAAAGGGTAATACCGCCGGCTCGGTGGAAATGGTGCGGGACAATACCGCCGGTTTCTGCAGTGGGATACAGATGCGGGGGCCACCATATAAAAATATCTCCGCTCCGTTGATTTAATTCAATCGGACGGTTACTATTGCGCCCGAACATAAAACAATAAGCCCCTTTTGCCTTTTAGCTTGTGGTCTTCAGGCTCGGGTCTTATGATAGCCAAAGCACGGGGGGGCTAAGGTCTTAGGACTGGGCCCGATACATTTAAATTATGCATTTTTAACCTTTGTAAAGAAGATTTTTTCGAGCGGAAACGGTAATATCAGACAGGAGCATGAAGTTTTAGGTCACAGTAGAGCTCTGAATTGGGTTCAAATGAGGCAGCGGACCAAAATTCATAGGCAGGGGGTAAATATATACAACACAGGGAATGTTAGACACTTAGTCCTTAGGTTATGATTTGGGTTATTGTGTGTTATGGTAATTAGTTGTTAGAGTCCAAGAAGACCCTGAAACTAAATCAATAGTTTCATTATGTATTTATATGTACACTACGTACACCATTCTTAATATATAGTTGAGTTGGTTTCCAATTGTGTGTCTTATAGCGGTATCAGAGTGGAGGTTAGTCTACTCTGTCAAATAGAATGAGCACAATTTATGTGCTCTACTGAATAATTGATTCACTTGTTTTGTGGCATGCATGGGAAATATCTATGTAAACCACTATTCTTGGGTATGAAGAATCTAATAAAGATCATAGTGGGATCCTCGATAAACTTTAGTGGTGGCAGGTAGGAAGGTCATACCTCTGCACACCTGCTATGGGTTGTAGAGACACATTGCTTCTCTACAATATTATATGGTTATTTTTGGATTGCTTCAATTACATTTTTGTGAAGTTTGAAAGCATGTGCAGTGATACTATATAACAATTGTTTGAAGTTGATAACAACATTGCAGTGAGAATAGTATTATCATGTGGTGGCAGCGTGATATGCCTAGAACCCCTGTCGGCGTCTGAGTGTGTGGAACATAGGTACAATATTTTCTACTATTTTTTTTGAAAACTTATGTTATGGGGTACATTATGGGAATCCTCCCCATTCATTTTCCCATTCAATGCCAGTTATAAACATATGATTCTTAGTTTGTTGTTCATTTTTTCATTGCTTAAATTAAAATTAAATGGAATATCAATATGCCACAACTTACCAAGTGAGGAACATAATCAATGATTAATACAAATTCCGCCCTACTTCCTTACAAGACCAAAATTATTTTTCTCTACGCTGAATCAAAATTTGACTGCATAAAAAAAGACTATTTTCTAGTCTAAGAAGATAGCATCATATCATATTTTTTCGATAACCTAAGGTAGGGGTGAAGGTAAGGAGATAGATTTCTTGGTGATAGAAAGATATATTTACTCAAAAAGGGACTTTAATTGATCCCTCTTTTATGCTTCAATTTATTGGTTGTCTCTGCGGTGATTTCCTATGATAACATGGTGGCTTCCTTGGTCAACTCCTGAAACTTCTCGGTTGCTTCCTGTGCAAAATCCGGACATCGAGTGATATTTAACTTGGTATATTTGGGCTCTCATTTCTTGATTGAATCCCAATGTGTTTTAATGTGGTTTCTCCCAATGTTTTTTGATTTCTGACCCTCCATCCTTTGGTAGAAAATTTAGTGAGAAACTTGAGGAAAAGAGGCTCATTGAGGAATTTATTTTGGAGGATGATGTTGTTATTCACTAGTATGTGAGGAAAAAAGTAAAATTGAAAAAAATACCTGTTGTAACAGTCATGCAAGTATTTTTTGTAGCTCTCGATTGACTAATTTTATAGAAAATAATCTTGAAAATGTGGAATATTATCAAGATGCAAGACCTGTTTATCTTTTGGAACCACTTACACCTTCCGTCAATTTTTTTTTATCGCTGAATTTTTATGATTTATTTAGTATTGTGAGGTTAGGTCTAGAGTTTGGACAAATAAGTCTTGATGTATCATAAATAAAGAAGAGAGATTGAACATATGCTTGATTAGCAACCAGAGATATACCCTAAGTTTGAACAAAAATGGAGAAGATCAGAGTGTGAGGCATTGCTACAAATATCTGTTTTTAGGTTTTCCATGCTGGACCTTCTTAAATTTGTTGGATCATCTTGGAAATTTTTTTGAAAATTCATATGATGACATGGTCCATGGATATTCTTTGATTTATTTACCGATAATTGTTAATGCTCTGAGAAAATTTCAGAGTGGTAAAGTGAAGCAAATGAATTCATTTCAGTTATCGAAGTAGTTAACTTGATATTTGATAAGACATATTTTGGAAATTTTTGAAAAATATTCAAAGTTTATTATGAAATATATGTGATGGGACAGATGTACCCAATGTGATAGGGTGATAAGATATTGAATGTCATAGTCATTAAAGTACAAGAAGGAATAATGATTAATGACGACTCGAGGGTTTCGTGGCTGGTAAAATATTCATTATTTCCATAGTATATTTAATGTTTTTTTCTAGATAGGTATTTTCTTAAAAGTATACCAATTGAGATAGGTTTTCTGAATGAATTTTTGAAAAAAATTGGTAGAAAAATTTTACTTGTTGAGTTTCATTGTAAGTGGGTACATTTTCGATTGAACCCAAAACCCTTTTCAAAGTTTATTGAAAGTGGTTTCCAATATTGAACTGGAGAAAATAGCAAGAGTTGATGATTTGTTACATTTGTTAATAAATCTGATGTTTTCTATTATCTATAATAGTGTCCAAAACAGTGTCGAAATCAGAAAGGACACATTATCTGACATTTGAACATGTTTACAAAATTCCCAAAGAAAAATTGAGTTTTTCAAGCTAGAGTCGTAGTCACAGCAAGATGAACTTCAACAACAACAACAAAAAAAAAATTGATTTTGAACTGGTGTTTGTTCAAAACAACACTTTTTTTTAGCCTGATTCCAATCAACATCCAGAGATGGACAAAACCATTTCAAGAGAAAATTTGGGTGTAGTTTAAATTCCTGATGTGAAACCTACATTTCTCAAAACATTTTTTAGACCTTGGGAAGAAATTGTGCATATTAAAAATAGAAGTGTCATGAGATATAATAAATATGTTTCTTTTCATGTGACTAATTTTTCAAAGCCTATACAGTTTCGTAGTTTTGTATTTTTGGATGATGTTTTCCAACAAAAAAATATTAAATGCAAAAATTGTGACAGAGTTGGACTTGAGAAATATCACTGTTATGATCTTGACCGTTGTGAACATTATGGAAAGAAAAATCATAATTCAGAAAACAATTTCAAGCATAAGAATACAGCAAGAGAGAAAAATAATTTTGGATGGATTTTTTCATGGGATTTGTCTAAAACTGCCAAGAAGATTTATAGGTTATAACACAGGTAATGTTTGAGAGTATTGACCAACCTTGTAGTGAATATTAATTCATATTCTCACCCTATATTTGACAAGGTGAAAATTGATGGTGTTATCACTTCCCCTTCTTCCCAAGGCTAAGAATGGAATTGAAGGAAGGTAACCACTAACCAACCTTTAGGTCAGGTGGCTAGCCCTACCAAAACTAGATATGGCTCTCTCAATGTCACTTGTATCCAAAGAGATGACTGGATATATAATGATCTTAGGCTAGTTATGATGTTCAGTAGATTAGGTTTTTTGTTTGTTTGAAGTTTTTCCTGGATAGGAATGACATTTATGGAACTAGGTCTAGGGTTTAGGTTAGATTTCAAAGGTTAGATTGAAGAGGTAAGGATGAGGCCAAGTAGGTAATCTTAGGAACATGCTTAATTTTTCCTTTGTATATAGGGTGAACAGAGAGAGTTAGAATGAGCATTAAATTGAATTCATTCATCAGAAGAACAAAGATATTTTCATGTAAATATTATTTAAACTGAGCATGAAAAACATAATTTATGTCTATATACTGATAATATTAACATAAAGAAGCATACATGTGAAAGAAGGATAACATAACATTCAAATTGATAAGATTACAGAGAAAAAAAAATGCTCAAAGGCATACTACCAAGATTACAGAGAAAAACAAATGCTAAAAGGCATACTACTAGAGTCTCAACACTATGTATGCCACATTGTCTTTGATTTCATTAAAACAAAATATTGTACAATATATCCACTACAAATAACAACTATCCAACCATTAAAATGGTTTTATTTGGAATACATATAGGAAATAATATTCATGACACCTCATAGGCTCTAAATCCTATCCAAAAAGCATCATAATTACATCATATGAGTCACTTCATAAAATTGAGGGAAGTTAGAACCTATTCTTTGAAATTCAGCTAAAGACTAGGAGTGTGTGTCTCCTTCATTTAATTACATGTTTCCTCATCATAAGAGGCAAAAACAAGCTCAATTACTCAAATGAAACCTCGGAGATAGATGAGCTTCAAAATCTGAAGTTTTCCTGGCTTGAAAATTGTCCAAAGGGAATTGTAGAAATTTTGAATAACTGATATATTATTCACCGAGATTCTCCTGATCACACACTATTTTATCTTAATTCACAATACAAAATCTCTTCTACCATTGATCATTAGTTGCGGAAATAAAAAAAATCACATGCGCACATTAAAACAATAAACATTCACACATATGAACACAGTTTTTCATGGGAAAGCTTAAAGCTGAAAACCCCCAACTATCTGTATATTATATGTCATGGAGATCATGTAACAATCATTGTATAAATCTCCTCACAAGCTCTCAGCACAACCTCCAATTGCTACACACTAATCAAGCTAGATCTAGTAAAACACATGCTCCAATCTCTACCACCTGATAGCCAGCCTCTATTGCGTAATCAATGTTGTAGGATGGCTCATTAAATAACTTGAAC
Organism: Pinus albicaulis; assembly: GCA_034641835.2. Taxonomy (NCBI): domain Eukaryota; kingdom Viridiplantae; phylum Streptophyta; class Pinopsida; order Pinales; family Pinaceae; genus Pinus; species Pinus albicaulis. The sequence continues at coordinate 817,474,404 of CM076580.1, forward strand.
CACCTGGCTTGTACTGCGCAATCCTCATGGACTCTTCCAATCACTGGTAGTTGCAAATATGCAACAGTATAGTCACAACTGATAGTTAACCTACTCTTTCACCTATCTCTGCACTGGTCTCCACTGAAACTGTCCATGCACTGAAGTTAACTGATGTATTATTTAGTTTATTAATGAGTTTATAATTAGTGAATTAATTAATAATTAATTCACACCACTCTTCACTAGTGTATTAATCAGTTATAATAAATACAGCTAGTTCAACTAGGTTTAGATTAGTTAAACTGAATACAACTCCACTAACTTCCTCAATCAACTCCACCAAACTCTTTCACATGAGTTCTAACTGAAGTCTTCATGAAATAGCTCCACGTAACCCTTAGGAATAGCGTAATTCCACCTTCCCTATCAGCTCTACTTTATACATTGCATAACTAAAATACTCAAGAGAATAAGATAATGATTATAATTGAATATTTATTAAGAGCTAATTAGTATTAGAGCATATCTATTTTTAAATGACAATCTAAAAATAGATTATTACCAATATCTGCATAAGTCCATCTGTTTTTAGAAACAACCAACCATCCACAAATAGCATCTTGCAACTCATAGAATATGATCGACATGTCTAAAAATAGACATAGTCTAAAAATAGACTTTGCGCCAAAAATAGCCTGTGGGCCCACTTAGTGAAGGCGACTCTTTTCACTAAGCTCATCATCTTGTTTCAATCTCAACACTCCCTCTCAACAAGATAGTAATTATCTGCCACCCCGATCCTGCCTCTGTGGTATTCGAATTTTCTCCTGGTGAGCGCCTTCGTCAAGATATCAACATCCTGATCCTCCGTGGGAATGTATGAAAGTAACATGATCTTCCGCTGCACATAATCTCTAATATGATGATACTAGATATCAATGTGTTTAGATCTATCATGAAATACCAGATTAACCGAGAGTTTAATGCAACTCTGATTATCACAATAAATCACAGTAGGATCTAAGTGTGACCTGAACAACCCGACCACGATCTTCCTCATCCATATAGCCTCGCATGTAGCCAAAATCGCTGCCATATACTCGGCCTCTGCTGAACTGAGTGCCACGGATCTCTGCTTCCTGTTGTACCAAGAAACTATTGTCGACCCAATACTGAAAATCCCTCCAGATGTGCTCTTTTTGTCTGTTGGGCTCCCTGCCCAATCTACATCCGTGAAGCCACACAGCTTCACCTCATCTGACTGTCTGTACCATAATCCATATCTCGATGTGCCTCTGAGATATCTCAATACATGCTTCCCCACCTTCCAAAAGAGCTTGGTAGGCTTAACCATATCTTGTGAAATTTGGTTAACTGCATAGCATATGTCGGGTTGTGTATTGACCAGATACATAAGCTACCCCACCAACTGTCGATAAACAGTGGCATCCACTACCTCCACCGAAGTAGCATCCTCCTTCCTCCATCCACCAAGAAGAGGAGTATCAACAAGCTTGCAGCCATGCATGTTGAACTTCTCCAGTATCTCCCGGGCATACTTACCCTAAAAAATAAACAGTCCACCACTGCGCTGCCAAATTTCCAATCCCAGGAAATAATGAAGGAGGCCCAAGTCCTTCATCTCAAACTCTTTTGCAAGATCAGCCTTGCATGAGTGTATCAACAGTTCATCACCTGTCAAAATAAAATCATCTACATAGAGTACAATGATCAGAAACTTACCCTCCACCACTATCTGGTATAGGTTCGGAGCCGCCTCACTCTTGGAGAATCCAAGTCCGGTGAAATAACGGTCTATCTGTCTGTACCAAGAACGAGGTGCTTGTTTCAACCCATACAACGCTCTCTTGAGCCTGCACACATGCGACTCGCTGCTGAAGATCTCAAAACCTTCGGGCTGCTCTATGTACACATCCTCCTCAATCACCCCGTTGAGGAATGCAGTCTTCACATCCATCTGATGAATGTGCCACCCCATATGCATTGAGAGAGAAAGAATCGTCCATATGGAAGAATACCTTGCGACAAGTGAAAAGGTTTCCTCATAATCGATCCCCTCAATCTGTGAGAAGCCTCGGGCAACAAATATTTCCTTTTACTTCTCCACACTCCCATCAACTGCCTGCTTCACTTTGTAGATCCATCTCGAACCCACCATTGATTTCCCTTCTGGCCTTGGGACAATATCCCATGCACTGTTTCTGATAATCAAATCATACTCTTCCACCATGGCATCTACCCATGCGGGATCCTCCACAGTTTCCTTGAAAGAGGATGGCTCCTTCACGATACACTTTCTCATAAGAGCCATGTATCCAGTATACCGATCAGGTGACTGTCTCTGTCTGCACTATGATGTAGGTGCTCCTACAATCCTCTCTGCATCTTGAGCCAGTCGCTCAGCTTCTGTAGTGCGCTTCCGCCCTCTGATGGTTGGCGCTGCATGAGTGGTCTCTTCCACTCCATGAACCTCATCTTATGGTTGATCCACATCCAAAGACTCATCCTTAGGAACTAATAGCTCCTCATCTGCATGCAAGTGTGGCTCCCTCTCAAGTGAACACTTCATGGCTTTCTCCTCATGAAATTTGATATCCCGTCGCACAACAATCTTCCGATTGTCTAGAAAACACACACGATAGTTTTGGGGTGTATCAGTGTACCCCAAAATATCCCAACCTCTGCAGTCGACTCCAGCTTCTTCCTGGCATCCTTCGTCACATGAATGTAAACAAGTGAACCAAAAATCCTCAAATGGGAAATATCAGGCCTTGTACTAGAAAATGCCTCCTCGGGTGTTCTCATGCCAAGTATCCTGTGAGGACAATGGTTCTGTACATATACTTCAGTATTGCATGCCTTAGCCCACAAGTATATGGGAAGGCCCTAATCATGCAACATCGCCCGTGCAGCACCCATGATCATTCTGTTCTTCCCCTCAGCAACCCCATTCTGTTGTGGGTTATGAGGTGCTATGAGCTCTCTTTGAATTCCTTCTACGCTGCAAAATTCCTTGAATTCACCACCATTGTCACTCCTAAGAGCCTTCACCTACTTCCTCGATTCTTTCTCAACCAGTACCTTGAACTCACAAAACTTTGAGTATGTCTCGCTCTTCTTCTGCATGAAGAAGATCCAACACTTCCGAGAAAAATCATCAACAAATATCACATAATACCTGTGCTTTGTTGTCGAAACTACTGAGAAAGGTCAACACACGTCTGTGTGAATTCTCTCAAGGATTGTCGTGGCGTGACTATCCTTCTCGTGAAAGGTGGCTTTCACAAATTTTCCCAGGGTACATCCCTTGCATTGATCTGAATGCGCAAGAGTACCCTTAGGAATCCCAGTAGAAATCTGTTGCAGTATCTTCAAAGCTCCATGGTGAAGGTGGCCCAATCTCTAGTGCCACAACTCGCCATCATCCTAGCTCACCACTCCTTCTGCCTTTCCTGCCATTGCTGCGCAACCATCTACCTACAATTGATAAAGGTTCTTAACTCGAACCCCTATCCTCCGGGTCTCACCAGTTGCCTTACTGCGCAGGAAATCCTTTCCCTCGCTAAAGACAACATCATATCCCTTGTCTTCTAACATTGCCACAGAGATAAGATTCTTCTTCAATCCTGGAACATGCATCACTTCCTTCAATACGAAGGGTTTACCAGACTCCCTCTCAAAGGAAATGGTACCGATACCGGTCGCACTGTATCTACCATCATCGCCCATCTCAATGTGCACTCCAAGATCTTTCTCATCCAGATCAGTAAAAAAATCTTGATCTCCTGTCATGTGAAAAGATGCACCACTGTCAAGAAACCACACTGAACCCATCACACTTGATACCAAGCATGTGATCAGTGAAAAATACAGCTCAAACTACGAGGCTAAGGCCTCTCCAGCTGTAGATCCAACAGCCTGCTTATTTTTCTTCTTCTATGGACAACTAGTGGCGTAATGTCCGTGTTGGTGACAGTGAAAGCACTTCACCTTGGACATGTCCTGCTTCTTGCCTTTCGCACCGGATTGAGAAGCATGCTTCTTGCTCTTCCCCTTCTTTTCTTTGGTAGCCAAAGTGCAATTCTCTTCATCAGAGTTTTTTCATGAAGATCTATCCCTGGTACTTCGCCTTATCTCCTCTTGCACAAGATCCGACCAAAGTCGCTCCCATCCTAGCAATTTCTCCCGACCATTGACAGAGTCCTGATAGGAATGCCAACTCTTCGGAAGCCCAAGGAGAGCCAAGCTCACCAAGTCCTTGTCATCAACAGTAACCCCCACACTTCCCAGCTCATCCCTACATTGGATGAACTTCGTGAGGTACTTGGGCATACTGTCGCCTTTCTCCATTTTTATGTTTCTGAGTCTATCCTTGAGCGCCAACTTCCTCTGGTCGCTCTTGCTTTGAAATAAATCTATCAAAGCTTTCCACATCAAGAATGGAGAAGCCTTACCATGAAGGTTGGACACTATGTGATCCTTCACACCTTCCAACAGAATCCTTTGACACTTTTCTTTCTTCTTTTGCCATGTGTCAAGTACGACAGCATCACGAGAAGTAGGTTTTGGAATTTCTGCATCTATGAACTCCTTCAACCCATTTTCATTCTACACCGCCTCCATCCTATCCCTCCATGCAATATAATTTGAGTTGCCCTCAAGGGCATACTCCAATCACAATCCGTTGAAAGACATCTCAACTTCGACACCAAGAAAACACTACTGCAAATTCGAATTCCACCAGCACAAAACTCAACCGCTTCAGTGTTTTGCAATTGCTCCAATGATCAATATCACTCTGATGCCATGTAGAAATTTTGAATAACCGATATATTATTCACTGAGATTCTCATGATCACACACTATTTTAGCTTCATGCACAATACAAAATCTCTTCTACCATTGATCATTAATTGCGGAAATAAAAACAATCGCATGCGCACATTAAAACCATAAACATTCACACATATGAACACAGTATTTCATGGGAAAGCTTAAAGCTGAAAACTCCCAACTATCTGTATATTATATGTCATGGAGATCATGTAACAATCATTGTACAAAGCTCCTCATAAGCTCTCAGCACAACCTCCAATTTCTACACTCTAATCAAGCTAGATCTAGCAAAACACATGCTCCAATATCTGCCACCTGATAGCCAGCCTCTATTGCATAATCAATGCTATAGGATGGCTCATTAAATAACTTGAACCACCTGGCTTGTATTGCGCAATCCTCATGGGCTCTTCCAATCACTGGTAGGTGCAAATATGCAACGGTATAGTCACAAATGATAGTTAACCTTCTCTTTCACCTATCTCTGCACTAGTCTCCACTGAAACTGTCCATGCACTGAAGTTAAATGATGTATTCTTTAGTTGATTAATGAGTTTATAATTATTGAATTAATTAATAATTAATTCACACCACTCTTCACTAGTGTATTAATCAGTTAGACTAAATACAACTAGTTCAACTATGTTTAGATTGGTTAAACTGAACACAACTCCATTAACTCCTCAATCAACTCCACCAAACTCTGTCACATGAGTTCTAACTGAATTCCTCCATGAAATAGCTCCGGTGAACCCTCAGGAATAGCGTAATTCCTTCTGTCAGCTCCTGTTCGACATCTGTGCACCTAAATGAAGTGCTCCAAGAGAATAAGATAATGTTTAGAGTCCAAATATTATTAAGAGCTAATAATATTCGACATATCTATTTTTAGAATGGAAATCTAAAAACAGATTCTACCCAATATGTCTAAAAATAGAATCCATCTATTTTTTTCCGACTTGACCAATCATCCACAAATAGCATCCTGCTACTCATAGAACATGATCGACATGTCTAAAAATAGACTTTGCGCCAAAAATAGCCTGTGGGCCCACTTAGTGAAGGCGACTGTTTTCACTAAGCTCATCATCTTGTTGCAATCTCAACAGGAATCCAATGCAGAAACATAGCGTCATTTTCCGAAACATCGTGCCTCTCCAGTAGAAGCGTCGTGCCTATTCAGAGGTGAATTTGACCCACTTTAAAGCATCCATTTGCAAGTCTGAAGGTTGGGTTAGGTATACCTACGTGTCTACTTTCCAATTCACCTTCAAAATTGAGAAAACACCCACGGGAAGACCTTCAAAAACAATTTCTCCCAACCTCACTCCAGAAGCGTCACGCCTAGTCAAAATCACTAGCATAAACATGAAAAAGAAGCATTTCTTTGGATTTTTCTCCACAATCAAGGGATGTCATGAAAAACCAAGACCTAATCTGGAATGTAAAAGTGAAAAGGCATTCAACAACATAAGACATTCTTCATTTGAGTGCTCTGAGAGAAAGCATCATGCTGCTACGCAGCGCTTCTATGGAAACCAAATTTCTAGAATTTCAAAAAAAATCACCAAAAAAGCTTAAAATTCTTAAAATATCTCAAAATTTGTTTTATGACACCTATGGATGATATGCTAAACAACCAAGGATTCCTAAGAAAGTAGTTCTAATTTATCCTTCTCCTTGAGCTTCATTTGGGCTTCCTTGAGCTTGTCCTTCAATTACTTCAACCTTATTTGGGAGATTTTGTTTTTGGCATAATAATGGTTTTCCATATGCCTCTGGAGGTCATTTTTCTTTTTATATTTCTTTAAAATCTTCTCCATATTTCCATTCACCCTGTCAAGACAATACTTTTTATCTTAATTGATTTCGACAACAATTAATTCATCAAAATTTTGCCAACCTCATGTAGGAGGTGATTCTTTTCCTTTCTGAAACACCCTCTTGAGACCTCTTGTCCTTGGTATCCTTTATTTTGTTTCAACTTTTGTATCCTCCAACTGATCATTATCTACCAGTTCTTTTTCTTTACCTTTATCTGCCTTAATATGCACCTTTGGCTTGTCTTGGAGGATTTGTTTCACTTTTAGCTGCATATTCTCTTGTTGTAAGAAGGTGATATGAAAATTTTCCATTGAGAAAATATACCTCAACTATGCTATCTTTTCATATTTTTCCTTTATTATTTCCTTAGCTGACTCACCATCTTGACTAGGTGGTTGCTCTACTAATTGTCTTTTCTCAAGTGTAGCTTCAGGTGCAAGTACACCTTTGATGGTCTTAGGAGAAAAAAACACCCTCTTACCCTTCTCATAGTTTTGAGTGATATCAACCCTTGGAAATTTTGAAACCTTTGATTGCCTACCTGAAGAGCCAACCTCCTTTGTTTGTGTTGATCCTGATGATGTGCTACGAACAATAGGTGGACTAGTAGCAGGTGTCGATGCTACTTTCTTCATGAAATTTTCCCATCATATTGTTTGCTGAGAGTTGGTGCAAAACAACTAGCTTGACCAAACCATGGTGGAACAAACTAGGATGATGGTTTTTAGCTTTTCTATGTACCTTTTCCACCATTTTGACCAAACTCCTGAATAAATATTTAGACAAATTGAGTGATTTGGTGGTTGTGAAGTGCATTAGGAACCTGACATGGTATGGCACAGTCTTGAAAATATCCCTTCGCATGTAAAATATTTCATGATTAGTCTCATTAATAGGGCATACTTATCAATTAAATTCCGAAAAGGAAAAACATGCTCACGTTAATCTCTGCAATGAGGTTTTAGGAAAATTGGGTAGTTCTCAAGGTCCAATTCCATGTCTTTGAAGTAGACTTCTCCTTCATGTGGAATACCTGTTGCTGAAATGATGGCATCTACTGATAAAGTTAATTAAATGCCTACTATGATGGCCTTGTATCTACTAAAGTTAGTGGAAAAAGTGTAGTCAATCGAGCATGACAACCTACCTCCATGATTCTCTCACAAAACCTCAAACAACCATTGTTTTCAAAACATATTTTGGCATAAGAAGAAGCATTGAGTTCTTGCAAAGTGGATGAATGATGGCCTCCCTTGTGAACCTTATTTTTACCCTACACAGTGCTTGTGAACAGGATAAAACCCTAGCTAGATGGATTAGGTAGGGAAATTAAATTTTGGGAAAATAGGGGATAGGGATAGGGTGACTTTAGGGGCTGAGATGAGGTGTAAGGAAGCTAAGGAAAATTCCCCAAAACATTGAGGAGGTAGGGTGATGTGTTATAATTAGGCTATAAGTGAAATTTTTTTAAATAGGTATGAGCAGATTGACCAAAATGTGAAAACACGGGGATTTTCTAGTTTTCCTATGGAAAAGTAGTGGGAAATTAGGGTTTTGATGGGAATAATGTTAAAAGGGGTTGTAAGTGATAGGGAATGTTAGGGTAGGGTATGTGGAATATATGCGAAGGTCTTATATGGTGGGATGAGGGTTTTAAATACTTGAAACCAATCAAGAATGAAATCCCTAAAAACGTAGTGGAGAAAAACCCTAAGGAGAGAAATCACTCATATGTTGATGAATTGACTTGAAAAAGGTATTGAGAGTGTCTACCTACTGGTAAGGATGCCACAAAAGTTTTATGCGCTTGTTTTGAAGCTTGAATGGTTGACTTGGAGCCTAAAACCAAAAATATTAGCGACTTTGGAAGAAGTGTAGCGCAGTGGAAGAAACGTAGCACTAACACCCAAAAACGTTGCGCCAGTAATCAAAAATGTCGTGTTGCCTTGAAAAATCATAGAAAAATTAGTTTGTTTGCTAATTTATTTTATCTTCTTCCACCTTTGGTAGTTGTAGATGATTTTTAAGGTGAGAGAGGAGCTCTATTGAAAAAGAGAGGATAAAATGAGTTGAGGAAGTCACTTTTTCCCTTTATAACATTATAAAACACTTTTTTTTTCTTTTAGTGAAATCATGATATTTTGAGAAAAAAAATTATTTTTTGAACAATTTGACAATGTAACAAGCTTTGAGAGAATAAAAATTGTCTTATTTTATTTTCCTACCTATGTTAACTCCCTTTGAATATGACTTCAATGGTGAAAATGACTCTTTTGCTGCCTTCTTTATGACATAATTTGGACATTTATGGTGGCGAAACAAAAGACACCTAGACACTGACCTAGGTGAAAGCATGGTGACTGACCTAAGAATCTAGCTGATAATGGAGGACATGACCATGAATAGAGTGGAGGGAGTAGCATTTGAGACCTAGAAAATATCCAGCGAACAAATTTTCATTTGAAAACTGACTTGAAAATATAAAATTTTGACTTAGGACCATTACTAAGTAAACCTGAAAAGAGTATTTTTGATCACTAAATATTGGAAACTAAGAGATGGAATTGTTCGTCTGCTACAAATTTAAAGATTTTTCAAGCAAGCCTGAGTCAAAGATATCCATAGTTGTACTACTACGTCCTAGAGTCTGAGTTCAGGAAGTAGATTCAGAGTTGTAAACATAGTTGTTTTGATTTATGCTCCATGATATTTTATAATCTATAAGAATGATTGCATGTTTTTGGCATGCTAATATTTCTGAAGAAGCACTTCCACTAGCACAAGATGCAGATTACGAATCGTTCTAGAGTTTTTTTGTTCAAGGAACTGCTATGATAGTTTCAGAGTTGATGGTCATCGTTAAACCATCATTGATTGAAACCTTGAGTTCTCCCATTTTTTGTATTGTTTGTGGTTTTCTCTTAAAAATCGTTCATCCTTGGTTTGTGGTCATCCTTTGAAAACCATTTATGAGAGATATTCAGCTCGTAGCTGAGGTGCATTTTTTCATTTTTAGCTCTCATTCGTGGACTTTGATTCATCCCTTCAGATTAATGGGGGAATGTTAGATACCTAATCCTCGGATTATGTTTTGGCTTAGTTTGTATTATGATGATTAGTTGTTAGAGTCCAAGAAAACATGGAAAACAAATCAACAAATTTCTTGCTGTATTAATATTTACACATTGTACATCATTCTTTGTGAATGATCATTAATAAATTTTATTTCATTTTCCACCAGATTATGATCTTCACCCTCATGAACATTATGGAAAGAAGCATAATCATTCTAATGCAGACGGACTGCAATTTTACACAAACCCGCAGACCTGTGGGTTATGACCCACACAAGTTTCCATAACGCACACAGTGGATCGCAATATTATGGATTTAATAACTTCGCAGATCGCAAATTATAAGATTTCGCATGTCACAACTTATAAAAAATAGCTAAAACGGCAAATCATAACAATGCCGATGCGAAATTTCACTGGGTTGCGATGTAATCTCCACCATTGATCTATGCCAAATCTAATGATCCCGTTGTACCTTCTCTCATGTGATGAGCGATATGCTTCACATCACATCACCACTTCCCGTATTTATCTCATCGCAACCTAAATGACTTACCGTGCGAAGTCTTAACAATAAACACAAACATCACCGATGTGCGATATGCACATGAATCCTCCTCCCGAACTGTGTTCTCGTCACAACTTTCCCAACTTACCGCATCGCAACTTCAATCATTTACCTTGCAATCACACATTCCCAATTAATCTTGCGGTGTGATCTTAGCCATCAGTCCTTGCTTTGGACTCTTTTAAGGGTTTTCTACCTTAATCGATTTTATATTTCTGACTACCACCACTTTGTAACTCTGTCTCATCCACGCTACTTCTTCCTAAGCTTTCTCTTATTCTTTTCAATCATATATATAGCTTTCACACTCATTTCTCACTTTGCACAATGTTTCCAATCCAGAATACCATTGGGTATTCATTCTCTAAATCTAGAATTCAGATTTGTTTCACTTTCTGGCTTGAACACGCATTACTTGCCCCAGACTGGAATCATACAGATTCTACCAAGCCATTAAGTCTTCTATCACTTAGAAAAGACTTATGCATTCATCAGGATCAATTCAACCATGAAATATCACATAGAACCAGATTTGCTCAATTATGGATCACTCGGCTTGTAAGAGAGAAAAAAACACAATCGCAATGAACTCAATTTCTCATTAATCAAATAAGTTGTATAGATACAAATAAAATCTATTTACATTCTGGCTTTGGCCTAATGTGCCTTTACATAGCCCTTTTCTCTTCCTCTCTCTCTATACCCGTAGGCTTACAATAAAATCTCCTATCTAAGAATCATAGTCTTTATGCCTTTGAGGATTTAAAAATATGTACAAAAGGTTATGCAACCAATTCTGGTTCAGATCCTCAATCTTCTCAACTAAATCCTAAGAATCCTCTAAATCCACAAAATCATCAACTAATTTCTAAGTCTAGGATTCACAATCCCTTTGAAATCTCAACTAGCCTAAATCTCTCATGTTCTCATACATTTGAGAACATTTACAAATATTCCTCACAATATTTAATTAAATCCTTTTCTAAATGTCTCACATAAAATCACTCAAAATATTGAAAATTACATTAATTAAATACTTTGGGAACCAACTCCTTTGATATATTCTACTAAATGTAAAAAATTTGGAACCATGATGCTCCTTCATCAGACTCCCAAGGTAGAAATAATCATGATCTCTAGATCATGTTTCTTTAATTGTTGTCCTCTTGGATCCCAAACATCGTTCTGTAATCTATATTTGGCTGCCTCTCTTCCTTTCTGTTGTTTTGTTGTTTTTGTTGTTTGTTGTTGTTCTCTAGGTCTCCATACTTTATGCTGCATTTCCCCACTAGATATGCTCTCACAGTCTGTTTTTTTCTTTCTCTTGTTGTTGTTTCTTTGCTTTCTTGTTGTTGTCTTCTTCTGAGACACTTTCATCATCAACCTTCTTATTCTTTCAATATCCATGTCCAGTTTATCTTCTGACTGGTACTCACTATGCCAATTGTGGCCTCTTATTTTTCCAACTCTTCTTGCTTCAATTTCTACTTTTTCACTTGGAATTACTCCATTTACTGCTACAAATATTGTTCTAGACATTGCTACCTCCCAAACTTCCTGAATATCTCTTAAGATATCTCTCTTTGAAACATCCCTTTTCTGCTCATTACCTACAAATTTAATTTCAAAAAATAAATTGTCTTCTGATTCTTTGACTATAGTAATATACTCATTCACTCTTCTTTGTATACTAGCAAACATAATCAAGTTTGGAAAACTAGTATCTTCTCCTGTCTCTTTCACAACTTGAGACATTTCTACATCCTTGTCTACAAATCCTTTCCCTTGCTCAAATGTTTCTATTAAGTATTTCAACCATTCTCTTTGTACTTGTCTCATCTCAAACACATCATCAATATGTTGCATTTCAGTTTCAGCATAACCCTCTTCTTCTTCCTTGACAACCCTCATTGGTTTTCCTTCACTTCCTTGATTGATTCTGACAGTCAATTCAACTTCTTCAAAAACTGTATCTTCATGCTTTATATCTTCCTCATCAGTATGCCTTACTTGGAAAATTTTTGTCTTCTTCATTTCTAAAAATAATTCCTCTTTAGCATGAGACATGTCTTCCTCACCTTTGTTCAATTTCAATTGTACAACAGAATATTAATTTTCTGGTTTGCTAGTCTATTATCCAAAAGACTTAGCTCATGCCACAAATATGCCATATCACTTGGAACTTCTTCCAAAAACTCTATACAATATTCCCTATCTTCTTCTTTGTCACAAGTCCAATTTCTTGGTGACACTACTTCTTCATCAGAATAAAATTTTGATCCTCTATCTCTATGATAGCTTTAGATGTCTATCCAACAGTATTCTCTTGGCCAATCAGATAAACCAATTCCTCCTTTTCCTCAATAATAACAGGTTCCTCATCATTAGACATAAATATCTCATCTCCATTGAAGATACTTCCTTCACTAAGCAAGGAATTTATGAACTCCTTCTGCTGCAATAACTCAACTTGATCTTCATCTGAAAGCCAATCATCATCGTACTTTGCTCAACAATTCTCAACTTCATTCAAGACAATTCCAAGAGATGGATTGCCTTCTGCAACACCTACAAACATAGTCAAATTATCAATACCAAAATCACAATACCCAATGGTCTCATTTCATGATCCAGTCACCAAATCTTCCTCTTGTTGTTCTAAGTATCTTTCAAGGCTCAGAAAGTCTTCACTTCCTTTCTTCCCAGCTTCCTCAGGCATATAAATTAAATGATTGACATCCTCTATTTATTCTTTTTGTTCTTGGCCATCATCATAAGCCAAATATTTTCTATTTTTATCCTTCACGGTATGTTGAAAAACATCACCTTCAATCGATTGTGCATGTGCATGTACATGAGACTCAACTATCTCATCATCTTTCAAAACATGATTAAGATTATGTCCTTCTCCTTCATTCTTTATGACAATATTAGCAATTTGTCCTTCTTCATTCATTATACCTATAGACATATACAAAATATCAGTTTTAATACTTTGAGACCTCTTGGCCTCAGTTGGAGTTTCAGTCTTCAATTCTTCTCCTAGATACCCACTTATTCTGAGTAATTCTTCCTTCATTCAAGCATTTATCATTTTCCCTTTCCTCTTATATAGCTTATTCCACCTTATCTCCCTTCTCATAAGAAAACCACACCTCTGGTCTTCCTTATTCATCCGTAACAGCTCCGTCAATACTTCAAGATGGATTTCTATCTCAGCTTTCTCTCTCTCATATTCTTCATAATTCATCTGTCTCCATATGCCATTAACTTTGGCATCCTATTTCCTCACTTTGTGGCTGCTTCTTGAACCGCTGCTATGAATATCAGTAGCCATCTTCTTCTTCATCTTCATGAGCTTCTAATACTCACAACGAGTTTCACTAAGCCTCTGTAGTAACAAGTTCTTGCTGCTACAATTTACCTCACCAAGCTCTCCTCTATACTTGGCCATTAGTCCCCTCTATGGAACTTTCTTTGAGCATTCCTCTGCTCCTTCTAGGCTTCAAATCATATGTACTTTTGAGAACAAAAATTTCCTCTTGTATTTCAATCACAAATGAAATACTAGGTTCTGGCGACACTCTTCTTTCACTAAAAATTCCTTACCATCTTCCTTCATGACTGCTTCTTAAGGCTGTGATATTATTTCGCTGAGATACTTCATTAGCTGCAGCTATCAATCTTCAATATTTCTTTAACCTGCAACACTCAAATCAGAGTTAGATAAAATGATACCTGCATGATTTCACAAGCATTCCCCATCCACTCTTCACATTTGAGTGAATCTCCATTCTTCACAAGAAAAGAACCATCGATGTGCTTTCTTTATGCTTCTGCAATCTCTTCTTAAGAGTAACACTTACTACCATCTTCTACCATGCCTTCTGTTTATCAGATTCAAATAACCTAATCTCCTCTTTGCAATATCTTTGTCAATTTTATGCCAAGCACATTTTCTTTACTGATCTCCTATTTCTTCCGCAATCACACTTGCATTCTGCACAATTCTGCTTTAATTAAAAAGAGCTTTCACCAACCTCTGGCTTTAATCTTCAAAGAGCATTAACCTTCTCTGATTTCTCCTCCGAAGAGAAAACCTTGCTCTGATACCAAATGATGCAGATGAGCTGCAATTTTACACAAACCCGTGGACCTATGGGTTATGGCCCATAAAAGTTTCCATAGCACACACATCAAATCGCAATATCACGGATTTAATAACTTTGCATATCGCAGATTTTAAGATTTCACATGTCGCAACTTATAACAAATAACTTTAATGGTAAATCATAACAATGTTGATGCGAAATTTCACTGGGTTGCGATGTAATTTCCACTATTGATCTATGCCAGCTCTAACGGTCCCACTGTACCTTCTCTCATGCGATGTGTGATATGATTCGCATCGCATTGCCACCTCTTGTCTTTATCGCATCACAACCTAAATGACTTACCATGTGAAGTATTAACAATAAACACAAACATCGTTGATGCTCGATATGCACATGAATCCTCCTCCCGACACGTGTTCTTGTCACAAATTTCCCAACTTACCGCATCACAACTTAAAGCATTTACCTTGCGATCACACATTCCCAATTAATCTTGCAATGTGATCTTAGCGTTGATCCTCACTCTGGACTCTTTTAAGGGTTTTCTGCCTTAATCGATTTTATGTTTCTAACTGCCACCACTTTGTACTATGTCTCATCCATGCTACTCCTTCCTGATATTTCTCTTCTTCTTTTCACTCAGATCTATAGCTTTCATGATCACTGCTCACTTTGCACACTTTTTCCAATTTAGAATACCATTGCATATTCATTCTCTGAATCTGGAATTCAGATTTGTTTCAATTTCTGGCCTGCACACACATTACTTGCCTCGGACTAGAATCACATAGATTCTACCCAGCCATTAAATCTTCTATCACTCATAAAATATTTATGCATTCATCAGTATTCATTCAACCATGAAATATCACATAGAATCAGATTTTCTCAATTATGGATCACTCAGCTCGCAAGAGAGACAAAAACACAGTCACGATGAACTTAATTTCTCATTAATCAAATAGGTTTTACAGATACAAATAAAACCTGTTTACAGTCTGGCTTTGTCCTGATGTGCCTTTACATGGCCCTTTTCTCTTCCTCTCTCTCTCTATACCTTCAGGCTTACATTCAAATCTCCTATCTAAGAATCATGGTATTTATGCCTTTGAGGCTTTACAAATATATACAAAATGTTCTACAACCAATTCTGGTTCAGATCCTCAATCTTCTCAACTAAATCCTAAGAATCCTCTAAATCCACAAAATCATCAACTAATTTCTAACTCTAGGATTGACAATCCCTTTGAAATATCAACTAGCCTAAATCTCTCATGTTCTCCTACATTCGAGAACATTTACAAATATGCCTCACAATATTTAATTAAATCCTATTCTAAATGTCTCACATAAAATCACCCAAAATATTGAAAATTACATTAATTAAATACCTAGGGAACCAATTCCCTTGAAAATATAAGACCCCCTATCTTCTACTAAATGTACAAAATTTGGAACCATGATGCTCCTGCATCACGTTCAAACATATGTTTAAAGCATAATACTACTGCAAAAGAAAAAAATAATTTTGGATGGATTGCTTCTTGGGATTGGTCCAAAACAGCCAAGAAGTTTAATAGGTCATGCCATAGGATATGTTCGAGATTATTGACCAGCCTTGTAGTAAATTTTACATCATTTTCTCACCTTGTATCTGAAAATGGGGGAATTGATGGAATTGATGGAATTGATGGTTTGCTACAGGTTCAAAT
Organism: Pinus albicaulis; assembly: GCA_034641835.2. Lineage (NCBI taxonomy): Eukaryota > Viridiplantae > Streptophyta > Pinopsida > Pinales > Pinaceae > Pinus > Pinus albicaulis. Next base: position 817,490,536 of record CM076580.1, read on the forward strand.
ATTTTTCAAGCGAGCTTGAGTCGAATATAATCATAGTTTTACTACTAGAACCTAGATTTCGGGTTCATAAATCAGATTCATAGTTGCAGACAGAGTTTTTATGATTAATGAGAGCATGATTACATGTTTTTGGCATGCTGAGTTTTGTGAAGGAGCACTTCCACTAGCAGCTGATGCTAAAGTAGGAATTGTTCCAAAGTTGGTTTGTTTGAGGAACTACTATGATAGTTCTAGAGTTGATGGTCATCCTTAAAGCATCATTGGTTGAGACCTTGAATTCTCCCATATTTTTTTAGTGTTTGTGGTTTTCTCTTAAAAACCACCATCCTTGGTTTGTGGCCATCCTTGAAAACCATTTCTGAGAAACATTCAGCTCTTGGATGAGATACATTTTTTGCATTTCTAGCTCTCATTCTTGGACTTTGATACATCCCTTGATATTAAGGGGAGAATGTTAGACACCTAATCCTCGGGTTATGATTTGGGTTAGTGTGTGTTATGGTAATTTGTTGTTAGAGCCCAAGAAGACCCAGGAACTTTATCAACGGTTTCATTATGTATTTATATGTACACTATGTACATAATTCTTTGACACCATTCTTAATATAAATTTGAGTTATTTTCCAATTGTGTGTCTTACAGGGAATGCGACAGAGGAGGGAAAATGTGACCAACTATCATTATTAGTGTCAGATTTGGAAGCATAAGAGGAATTTGAACAAGAAGATAATATGTTTTAGGGTAAGGTGAAGTCGCATCCATGGTGGTCAGGGAAAATATGAAACCCTAATTTTTCCACCAAATGGCCAAAAGGTCTCACAGAAGCGACCATGTTTTTTTTCCCTTCTTTCAAGATGCAACATTTGCTTGGTTCACAGAATCAAATTTGGTACCCTTTGAGCCCGTTTTTTCCCATAAGTCAAATAAGTCAAAGCACATGATATCTAGGAACTTCTTTGATGTCATTGATGATGCCATCTATAAGTTAGGCAAGCATGCTACATTTGGGTCTCATGTGTGGTTACACAAAATTTCTTTAGTTCTACAGTAAGGGAGGGGCATATTGAGGTTAGAGTGCTCTTTTGAAACTATATGTATATCCCTCAGAATTAGCTGAATTGATGGAGCCCCTATCATTAAATCACTTTTATTATTTAAAGTTCATGGTTTCAATTCTCTCGACACTCTTAGGGTTATGCTCCGTGGTTGAGTAGCTAGGAAGTGATCCCTTCAGGTGTATCTTCCTAGTACAAATATTTTGTGGAGCGATCACTAATCTCCAGTGTCCATGAACCACATAGCAGATAGACACACACACACACACACACATGCATGCATGCATGCATACATACATACATACACAAAGAAATCCTTTGCAAGATGTTGTTGATTTTGAGGATGTTTCAGATCCACATGTGGCCTTCAAAAAGGTAAATATAACATGAGTATAGCTACACTTCTAAATGTGAAATTTTGTGGCCCTTGTAGTCAACATAAGATATAATAATCATCTTTATTCCTTACTGACATTACAATTAAATGTTCTACTCAGAGAAATATGGCTCCATTATATTTATTTATATGATATGACATGAATTACAAGTGGTGGAATTAATTTTGATGAGATAATTATCCTTCTTCACAGACTTGATTTGAGCATTGTATTAAGAATTTACAATAAGATAACTTCAATTATCTCTTGAGGATGGAGAGAATGCATTAACAAGTTAATCTTGTCCAAATGAAAATAAAGTCACCTGAAAAATTATGGGATTTCTTTATATAAACACTTTTAGATAATTATTAAATTCATTTGACCCAAAAAATTTTATCTATAGAAATAATTATTCCTAGGTACGAGATGATGTCAACTAGTTAAATTTTAAATCTACTCAAGCCATGGTCTCCTCATGGCCATGAATATATGCGTTGAGGCACTACGTTGAAGAAGATAAATGTTATTTAATTATAGTGGAGAATCCACGTATTCTAACCGATATCAATATTTTACACAACCTATGACCATAAGGGTGTTCACAACGAATTTAAAGTTTTTTTGGATTTGATTATTTTGTATCCTACCCTAACAAATAAAGTATCCTCTGCATTTTATTTTGGTTTCAATCATAGATTATTTCTTCTATTTTGCACTCACCGAATTTATGCCGCTCTATTATCTCTTCTAGAGCCATTGGGTTAACTCGTGTTATTTGATTCACATCAAAGTTTAAGTGAATTTTATAGTTCACATCAATTTACAAACAAAATCAAGTGGTGTGCCCAAGTTCAGAGTGTGAACTAGGCTCTAATAATAAGTGTAGCATCCATAACTTGTAGCCCCAAATTTTCACCCCTTTTTTCTCTAAAGATATTAAACTATTTTATGTTAATAATTTCCAATATACCATTTCCCATTCATTACATATGACCAAGAATTTAGTATATAAACATTTTACAATAACGTGATGAGTTTATATATGATCATTCTTAAAATATATTAATTGAAGGCAACATCAGGTTTAAGCTAGTCAAATTAATTTAAAGTATCATTTACCCTAGTGAGTGTAGAATCTCCAATATAGGTCCGTTATGATCCTCATTCCCAGCTTGAAGCAACTACAATGACCAATTCTTCCACACATATTAACACACTGCGTCGAAGTTGATAACCCACCCAGTGTTCCATCCTACCAATGCTAATGTAATCTTCTTCCCTCTAGTCCCCCAAGCTGCAAAGGGGTTATACGAAGGAGAAGAGACCAATACTAGTTGATAGAAATTGGGTCACAAGCGTGATCACCTTAGATCAACCAGTTCTTGTACACCACACTACCAAACAAGTACTCAAGATCACAATATCATAATTTTTCACAAGAATGCATGGAATATCATTATGACACCCATCCAACATTAGGGGAAAAAACCACTCCCTCATAAGAATGTGTTCCGTTTATAGATTCTTTGAAGTGAGGATTTGTTGTGACACTTCTTTTTTCACACAAAAAAAAGATTTATTTTGTAATAACATAAACTTGAATATTCATCGAGACACATGCCATGTTCACAATTTGGATCTCACGTCATTTCCTATTAGTTTATTTTAAAAAATGAATTTATCTCACACAAGAGTCACATGTTCCTCAATTTACTCTTAGTTTTTCTCTTATGCCTCTTTTTTCCTTGATTAATGTAAATGCAACTTATTTTAGTTAATTCATTTTTACTACCATGAGTTGAAGTTAGTTTTATTTACTTCCTTCAATTTATTCATTACAAAATTTAGTTACCTTTTCTATAATTTTCTCAATTATATGAAGTTGTCTTGATTTATTTTTATATGAATTATTTATTTAATAATTCACAACAATTTCTATTGGATAAATTCAATTCTTTCATATGTCTATTTAGGTTTCATTTCACTTAAGTTCACATCAATTGATCTTTAGGTTAAGCCCCCATTTAAAAAATATAACTTGTTATTAGAACACACATATATATATACTTAACTCTAACTTATACTAAACCCCATTTTAGTATTTTTTTACTAACATTAGCCAAGCCCTTTCTTTCATTTCTTATGCTTTCTCCTTCAGTTTAGTTTTCAAAGTTAGCACTATTTGACTTTAATTTAACTTGATAGTCAGATAACTTACTAAGTTACTTTTCACTTTTATCTTTCATAACACATCAATATTTAATAATATTATTAACCCTAATAAACAGATTTTATTATCCTCCATTTGGTGTCATGGGTTCCAACTCCCATGCCCTTCAAACACCTATGATCCAAGAAAGTGAAATAAACACTCACAAAAATGGAAACTCTATAGTATCATCATCACCCTTGTTGATAGTTTCATGGTGAATAAGGATAGAGGATCCGATCGATGCATGCCCCTTATTAGTACCTCTTGAAATACCATATCCATGCTCCATCCCTCATGACATCATGAAAATCCAAGGATAAGTACTCTCCACTTCATCCTGAGCAACTACTGGAGTGCTAACAGCTATGATAGTGATCATACCCTTCCAAATATGTTTGATCTCCTTCACATACAACCCCACTACCCATATATGGGTCGTCCAATCAACACTCATCAGTGCCTACAAAACTATGAGAACATCCATTATTATAACCCATAAAATCATACCCACTATTTGCGTCAATATCAAATATCAAAACATAAACATAAATCACAATGAGATTCAAATCGTCATGATATGGGTTGTGTCCATATTCCTATTTTCCTACAACATTAAGGAAATAGTAAGTAAAATTTGATAAACATGATATAAAAATTATCCAATAAGCATCATAAATGATCACATATAAATTACATAATCATCATCATTATCATCATAATGGAAGTAAAATATCATAATATCATGAAATATGTATCTCATAAAAATACAAAAAATGTTTGGATCATCATAATTATGTCCTCAAAGAATAATGAAATTGTCAAATGATGTCTCTGTAGAAATTATATGCACTAAGCATGCATATGTCCTAGATCCACCCGATCTCACACTATTTAACTTTATGCAAGATACTGAATCTATTCCACTTGTTAATCTTTTGTGGAAAATTTAATTGCACACACATGTGAAGCATAAACAAAAATATTCAATCGCACATAACACAGTGTTTAACCGGGAAAGCCTAAAGCTGAAAACCAAAAATATATATTATGTAACATGGAGATCATATGACAATCTCATACAAGCATACAAAGCTTATCACAAGCCCTCAATACAACACAATCGTCATATACTAATCAGGACCAATCTTGCAAATCCATGCACCGATATTTGTCTCCTGCTAGCCTACCTCCACTGCGCAATCCAAGTTGATTACAAAGACTAATTCAATGTAATCCCACTCTCATTTACTGTGTTATTATTAGTTTCAACTCCAATGTATATGTAGATGCAATTCATGCATCACTAGTAGTCACAACAGATAGTTTATCTTTCCCTTTCACCTATCTCTCCACTGGTCTCCACTGGATCTGACATGCACTGTAGTTAACCAATGTATTGTTTAGTTGATTAATGAGTTATTATTTGTGAATTAATCAAATAATTAATTCACTCCACTCTCACTAGTGTATCATTCGGTTAGATTAGATACAACTAGCTCAACTGAGTCTAACTGAGTTAAACTAACTACAACTCCATGAACTACTCTTCCAACTCTGTCATAACTTTCCACTTCGGTTCTAACTGAGTCCTCCATGCATGAACTCCAGTAAACCCTTAGGAATTGCGTAATTCCTTCTGTCAACTGATGTGCCACATATTTTCACTGAACTGAAGTGCTCCAAGAGAATAAGTTGCTGTTTAGAGTCTGATTATTATTAAGAGCTAATAATAATCGACATGCATCTATTTTTAGATCGACGATCTACAAATAGACTTTGCCCAATATTCTAAAAATAGAATCTCATCTATTTTTCACATTTGACCAACCATCTACAAATAGCCTCTTGCTACATATAGAATATGCTCAACATGTCTAAAAATAGACATACACCTAAAAATAACCTGTGTGGACCCCACCTAGTTTAGGTGATTATTTTCCAACTAGGATCAAGGATGATGTTTCAGGATGCCTCCTTCATTGTTTCTTGTTGCAAACTTCAACACTCCCTCTCAACAATAAAGGATTGTCTTTGCATGCGACATGCAACTCCATGCATTCGCCCTGCAACCTTTGCAAGCGCCCTGCAACTCCATGCATCTACTCTGCAACTCTTGCTGCAACACTTCTGAAACTGAAAGGCTCCAAACAACTCAATCAATCTAATGCATCTATCATCAAAGTCTTCGACTTCTGCTGGTACCAACTGCACATGTCTTTAGGAACCACTGCGTTGTTGAACTCTTCACCCATGCACTTTGCACTTGCTATCAAATCTGGACCGCACTCCAGTATCCGACACTGTCACTTTGATCTGCCTACATCAATCCAACTGATCATGTTACTGCTGCTCTATGGGCACCTTGTATCCAAGTTCAATTCATGATATCCACACCATCTCAATGAATCCTTCCCAGAAATCTCCTCTTGGGATTACTCATGCATGTCACCCCATCTCTCACCTGGTGGTATAGATGCATGCACTCCCTCTACCCATCTGGCACAAAATTTCTCTGCATGAGTGGTTGCTCCCACTCCATGATCCTCATCTTGTGGTTGCTCCACATCTGGAGGTTCACTCTTACCTGCATGCAAATATTTCTCCCTCTCAAGCTTCAATTGCATGGATTTCTTACACTTCCCAACAGTAGGAAGCTCCGTAGAAATCCCATCTACATCAAATCTATAAAGATTCTTCTTCATTTTTATTTTTCTGAGCTTGTCTTTAGGCGCCAACTTCCTCTGGTCGCTTCTGCTTTGGAACAAATCTGTCAAAGCCTTCCACATAGCATATGGATTGGCTTTCCCATGAAGGCTTGAGACAATATGGTCTCTCACACCTTCCAACAGAATCCTCCTCGCCCTTGCTACTTTCTTTTTCCATGCGTCAAGTACTGCAGCATCCACCGAAGTGGGCTTAGGAACATCTCTCTTGATGAATTCCTTCAAGCCATTATCTGCAAGCACCGCCTCCATCCTGTCCTTCCAAGCTATGTAGTTAGAGTTTCCCTCGAGTGCATACTCCAACCGCAACCCATTGAAATACATTTCAATGTATACTCAACTATCACACCAAGAAACTCCTGCAGCAAATTTGAATTGTCCACCAGCACAAACTCACTTCACAATTGCAATCTTCAATCAACAATGCTTTAATACCATGTAGAAATTATATGCACTAAGCATGCATATGTCCTAGATCCACCTGATCTCACACTATTTAACTTTATGCAAGATACTGAGTCTGTTCCACTTGTTAATATTTTGCGGAAAATTTAATTGCACACACATGTGAAGCATAAACAAAAATATTCAATCGCACATAACTCAGTTTTTAACCGGGAAAGCCTGAAGCTAAAAACCCAAACTATATATTATGTAACATGGATATCATATGACAATCTCATACAAGCATACAAAGCTTATCACAAGCCCTCAGTATAGTATAATTTTCATACACTAATCAGGACCAATCTTGCAAATCCATGCACTGATCTTTGCCTCCTGCTAGCCTGCCTCCACTGCGCAATCCAAGCTGATTACAAAGACCAATTCAATGTAATCCCACTCTCATTTACTACATTAGTATCATTGGAAACTCCAATGTATATGTATATGCAATTCATGCATCACTAGTAGTCACAACAGATAGTCTATCTTTCCCTTTCACCCATCTCTCCATTAGTCTCCATTGGATCTGACATGCACTGTAGTTAACCAATGTATTGTTCAGTTGATTAATGAGTTATTATTTTTGAATTAATTAAATAATTAATTCACTCCACTCTCACTAGTGTATCATTAAGTTATATTAGAGACAACTACCTCAACTGAGTCTAACTGAGTTAAATTGAATACAACTCCATGAACTACTCTTCCAACTCTGTCATAACTTTTCCACTTTAGTTCTAACTGAGTCCTCCATGCATGAAATCCAGTAAACCCTTAGGAATTTCATAATTCCTTCTGTCAGCTGATGTGCCACATCTGTGCACTGAACTAAAGTGCTCCAAGATAATAAGTTGTTGTTTAGAGTTTGATTATTATTAAGAGCTAATAATAATCGACATGCATCTATTTCTAGATCGACAATCTATAAATAGACTTCGCCCAATCTTCTAAAAATAGAATCTCATCTATTTTTCACATTTGACCAACTATATACAAATAGCCTCTTGCTACATATAGAATATGCTCACCATGTATAAAAATAGACATACACCTAAAAATAGCCTGTGTGGGCCCCACCTAGTTTAGGTGATTATTTTCCAACTAGGATCAAGGATGCTGTTTCAGAATGCCTCCTTCACTTTTTCTTGTTGCAAAATTCAACAGTCTCAAAGTGAATATAGTGTAAATATTAGGTCAACTAGAGTAGGGCACTACAAGTTATAAGAATGAATAAATGCAATAGTGTACATTATGTGACGCGTGGTTGGTAGAGCTCCTATGGAACATGAATATTTTTGAGAAAAGGATAATAAACACCCAACATGAGGTGACCAAGGAGGCACTGAAAAGAAGAAATTGATATGAAAATTATGAGCATGAATTACAACCAAAATCTCAAGACTAATCAAGGCATGCCACATAGATGGAGATGCCACTTCAAGCAAGGTAAAACATGCAAATGACCATGAAGGAATACATGCACTCCCAAGACCTTAGATATGTGGAAAATTTTAAAAAAAGTGAATTTCATGGTTGCTAAAGTGGATAATATAGAAAGTTCATTATGCAATCACATGATTGTTTTACGACCATTGCTCCCCAACTTGCGATCAAATCCTTCCAACTTAAAGAAATAAAGTAAGAGTGCATGGAATAACTAGAAACCTTAAAAACAAGATCAATATCACATAAATCCATGAAGAGAAGCATAGAGAATTCAACTATAAAATCCCCAAGTTCATGGAGGATATGAAGGGCTCCTCCATGGGATAATATTTTATTTTTGTGGATTCAAAATTGATTCTAATTTTTTTGTAGATTTGGCTTAGTTTATACAACACTGCACTTGCCAATTTAACTATTTCAATAGTGATGTTATTTTTTACAAAGTTATTAATTATTATTAAAAATATACTTTGGTTTTACTTGTTATGCTTATTTTTCAAATTATTTACAATATTCACAACAAAAAATAATAGCATTTGCATGTGTATAACCATGCATATCTATCTTTTAACTAGAAACTAACTTATTTATGACTTAGCCAACAATTATGGAATGAAATCCTACAAATCCTTCCTATCATGATCATCGTAAAATTGATATTAATTTCAATCTCTAAAATTACATGTCTTCCACCTTTTACAATGATTCCATAAAATGATATTGCTATTTTTTAAATTTTTTATTAATATTATTTAATTATTCTTATTGTTATCATCTAGAAAATATCATTGAAATCATGGCATTATGTATAAATTAACATAGATAGTATATTCTTCCATAATCCATTGGTGATAACATTAGATAAATAATGGATTATATATATATCTATATATATATATATATATATATATATATATATATATATGAAAGAGAGAGAGAGAGAGAGAGAGAGAGATAGGGAGAGAATAAGCCCTAAGGGTTACGTCAACTGGTATTGATGGCAGATGTGTATACTCTCTCCCCAAGTTAGCCAGTTGTTTATGCTACTTACCGTCCATCAATCATGGGGAATTATTCAACGAGTTTTTCATAGAGCGTTCTTCAATGTGTGTGTGTGGAGAGAGAGAGAAAGAGAGAGAATAAATATCAATTTAAATAGTTTTAATCACAATATCATTAATAAATAAGTATTATGTTAACTTAAATTTATTAAAAATTAAAAATTCTCATTTCATATGAACATTAATCCTTTATATAATAATAATTTATCAAAATTATATATATATATATATATATATATATATATATATATATATATATTCCAAAGGAAAAATGATAACTTTCATTAAGGATGAAAATTACATTCTATATGTACACTCATGTGCACTCAAAAACTTCCCTGCAAGCTGGCCATATCATGTCAAAAAACTAGGATCGATAAGCCCTTTTACATATATCAGGATTTTGTAACATAAAGCATCCTCTATGGATATATATAGCAAAAAATATACATATCTTTAAAAACACCAATGTAGATTGTTTAGCGCATGCTCATAGATAATAGTTTTCGACCAAAAACAAAAGCATTATGGATTCATTTTCATTCCCTCTATGAAGGGCTGATGATAATATTCATACGCATGTCCATTTATCTGCTCAAATATTTTCCAAGTTCCTATATTCTGAACAGTTCCTTCTTTAGATAATGAGTCAACGACTGAGTTTCCTTCCTTGTAAATGTGGCAACAAGTGGTATGGTAAAAATTATGCTTTAAAATATTGATCTCCTCAATAATTGGATACGGTGTGTGTGTGTGGAATCTAGAAGCATCATTGAACCAATTTATAACAATCTTCGAATCTCCAAAGATATGAAGTATACAAACTCCCTTTTCAATAAAAAAAAATAAAAGCAATTTTAGGCTCATGATATGAGATAAATTGTTTGTTCCATATCCCAAACTCCTCTTCAGTTTGAAAAAATGATATTGATATAAATACAAGATTGGCCCTCCCTTGCATGCACCATCAACAAGGGAGAAACAATAAAAATATTCCCATAATATGACTGATCAATTTCTTTAGCAATGATATTGTGAGGTTTGTGGATAGATTTAGAATAAGAGGTAAGAGAAAAATGGAGATTATTGGGGTTGCAACCCTATCAGGTATGTTTTTTTTTTTTTTTTGAAAAAATTCAACATTCCTTGCAAGCCAAATACCCCATTAGATGAGAGGAGGCAGACAACGATTATTTTTTGGGCTTGCACTCTTCCACGAGTCCACCATGTTGGAAATACTGAGAGGTCGTGAATAAGTATTTCTCTTGAATTAGTTAACTTCATTGAGCATTAATCATCATTAGCATCACATTAAACATAAAAATTTAACATCGTTCATCAATGCACAATAATAAATAAAATACACAAAATATTTTTACGTAGAAAACTTTCTAGGATAAAAACCATTGAACACTTCTTAATATAGGCCTTTTCAAGATTACATCAATGGGAAGCTTTGAATTCCAAATTTATCAGCTCCAACCAAAAGGATGCTCCAACACCTTGTTTACTAGCTCCAACAAGGACACTCCAACAACCTGGTTTACAGACTCCAACTTGAAGGATGCTCCAACTAGAAGGGTGTTACAACATCCTGATTTACAGGCTCCAACCTGAAGGTTACTCCAATGCCCTGATTTACCAACTCCAACTGGTAGGATAATCCAACACCCTCGCTATAGCAACTCCCACTAAAATGGCACTCCAATGCCCTATGAAGGCTTCACCTACCCTAGCACTACCCTTCCACCCTGAAGTGTTCTCAAGATCCAACCTAAAGGAGAGTCCACTCTCCTGCCATGCACCACCTTGCCACCCTAGTTAGCAGGTTTTCACTTTCCCCGAAGATTCCAACCTTCATCTCACATTTGAGAGATTTTGAGGTCTAAAATGGGCCTCAAAACAAAAATATACAACCAAAATAAAATTTATAAGTACCATTAAGATTCAATGTGATGATTTAAAAAATGGGGGATGATTCACCATTTTTGGAATAAAAAGGTAAAATGATTAGAAGAAAAAAAAAATACTTTTCAACTCATATTTTCAACTTATACCCTTGCGATTTTACTCAAATTTCGAGTAGGATCACTCATTGGATGCATAATTTAATTCTTCATCCAAAGAGTGCCCATATTTCATATCTTCAATGGACCCTACTACACGAAAAATGAGAAATACATGAAATATGATTAGATTACATCATCATGATTGTAATCATGTTTTTTCATGTATTTCTCATTTTTCGTGTAGTAGGGTCTATCAAAAGTATGCAACATGAGTACCCCTTGGATGAGGAATTAAATTTTTCATCCAACGAGTGCTCCCATTTGAAATTTGAGTAAAACCGTAGGGAGATAAGTTGAAAACATGAGTTTAATATATCTATCTATCTATATATATATATATATATATATATATATATATATATATATATATATATATATTCTTTCTTCCCTCTAAAATTTGATGATGTAATCTAATCTTATTTTATTATTTCCACTATTATTTTATAATATTCCTTAGGTGTCCCATTTTAGACCTCAAAATTTCTCTAATGCCATGAGAGGTCACATTTCATATATTTTCATATTGGATCCACTTGTGCTTAATATCAAAACAAACTATTGTTTATGTTGGTCTGCAATAATGTCACAAGGTCGTCAACTTCCTCTACTCAACCCTAGCAGCATCAGTAAATTTTTCAATTCCAATGCCACAGTAGTTATGCTCAAGCCATATACTCTATCAAACCCTGGCTCATCCAATCAAAAACATAATCATACATACATCACTTTGTTACATTTGTAGAAATTGGCTTTAACAATACACTTATTATTGCGGCATGCTAAACCATACAATACTACTCACTGACAAAACCTAGAAACATTTTAACAATATAGTAATCAAATTAACCCCTATAGCATCATACATTTTTCAAAAATATACACTCATTCTCTATCTAGAACATCAATACTACTCAAATGCACATATAAACCCTACATTCTTTGGCCAACAACACTGTAAACCATGGATAACTAGCTATTGATAATTCATTATGTATATCAAACCCCAACAACGATTTACTCAAAACATGGTCATACACTTATCTATCAATTCCATTCTCAAATTGTGCTTAGAAATACCATACTATCATCAGTAGCATCCCACAATCATTCACTCTCAATCAATTATATAACCTTTTTTATACTTATGGATTTAGTATGGTATCAATCAATATGAAAATCCCCTTGATCTCATGTAACATGGAATTCCAACTCTATCTCTTTATCTTCTTCCTCAAGTAATGTATTCCTTATATTTAACGTGTCATTGATTTGTCAAGTGTCTTGGCTTGAATATGCCTCACAGATCAACTTCCACTTGGTGTTCATGAATATGTATTCCTTTTTTTATGCCTTTATTTTGTTGTTAAATATGAAGCCTCTATTTTACTCTAATTAATAATGAGGTAATGTGTTTAAGATCTCAATATAGGCTCGATACATATATTTATCAATGTTTGCCTCTGAATACCTCAGATATGCTTTACTATAGGTTGCCTTGTTCTGCCTTAGATCCATAGGTTCCAGAGAAAATAGAAACCACCTTAGGAATAAGCCTTGGGATGGAATTATATTGTCATAAGTCTCCATAGAAAGGTATAAGTAAAACATGTGTAGATACTAGGAGGTGATTAGTGCAAGTTATTTTATTGCACTCTATTCATCATTTGTAGTAATTCCTACTGGAGGTTCCCAAATTTTTCTTTACAGAGAAACCACAACACTAAATTGGAAATTGTCCTCAACACTCATATCATCTTTTGAATGACTTGGATATAGAGTAATTATGTTGTCTCATAACTAATAATAGTTCTAATTATATGCAAAGATAGACTTCTTACTATCCCTCAGGGATGCCAAATCTGGCATGAATGGGCCTCAAGACAAATTTCTTGTTACCAACAATAGTATACACAAAATTACAGTATAATCCTAGGGCACTTCAGATGAGCCTTAAAGAAAACAATGAAATATTCTTCAGAAAGGAGGTTGAATTAATCTTCAAATAAGGAAACAAGCGTTTTCACTCAAATTTTCAGAAATTTTTAACAATTGTTGCCACCAAGTAGCCCAACAACGTGTAGTAAATATTTGTTAGAAAAGGAGGGTAGAATGAACTTTGTAACTTCTACAACACTTTATTAATTAACCCAATAGTAGAAACCTTTAAACCATGAACGAAAGTGATGTAGATGATATGAAATATGTTCCTCAGATGTCAAACCATGCCTCCTTCTTTAGGGCCAAACAGAAATGCTACAAAATTGATTCAAGAAGGGTAGAAAAACCTTCATAATGAGTCTCAAACATTAGCCATAGTGAGGATTAATATATCATTTTATGATGCAAGCATAAACCAGACATTGTAACTTCAGAGGAAGGGTAACAAACCTTGATTATATGCATTGATTAACCTCTAAAAAGAAAGGCCTGATTTCCTCAAAGATGCACAATAATCCAACAAAGAACCCATACCCACAAGAAACAAAAAAAATCTAGTGTATAGTCTACGTTAAGCCTCATATGAGGATGCAAAATAGTCTCAATAATACCTCAAAGGCCCAACGAACAACCATTGAAAAGAGTGAAGAAATTAATCCAATCGACCTTCATCCTTTCACCCCCTCTTAATATTTTGTGACTACACTAAGTTGGATATCACAAAGATATAATAATTTATTTTATTCACCTACTTGAGGAGAGGATGAACTCATTTTATACTAATAGAAGAGGCTTCTAGGATTTGACCTAAAAAAAAGGCGGGAATCTTTGAGGGAAAGAAAATTAAATTTTAAATTTCAAAATTTGTTTTTGGAGCCAAAACATTAAGGATGACTTGCACTTTTGAAGGGCCTTGTTTAAAATTGAATTTTGAACCCCACAATCAATAAGACCACTAAATAATTAATTTAATCCTTTTATGAATGTCCATTTTTCCTCATTATTTATAATTTTTCTAACCAGTGATGAGTTTCCACATCATTTCATTTTCAAGATTTGGACCACAAGAAAGGGGCACCAAATTTGATTAGTTGTATCTCTCAAACCATGAGGAGTCTCATGATGTGACACATACTGATAGAATTAGAATGACGAAGAGCATAAATTGAAGAGGGTATAAAAATAAAATTCAGCAATATTCATCCTCAAAAACTTCAACAAGTTTTAGGTGTTAAGGCTCCTTAGTTCCCCAAGGCTGAGAAAGGAAACCAAAGAGGTAACCACAAACTAAATTTCAATTTGGTAGCTAGCCCTACCAAATCAGAGAGGGCTATCTCTATATCAAGCTCACAGTCGATGAAAATGACTGGAGAATAATAATTTTAGGCTAGTTATAAGCTCATTAGGCTTTTTTATTTAGGTTTTATTAGGGTTTTCTAGACAAAGAAGCACCAGTTTTGGAAATTAGGCGAGGTATCCCAAAAAGATCAATTGCAAACATAGTATGAGGCAAACTAGATATGATTCAGTGACACAATTATTTTGTAATTGTAGTGTGGTAAGGAGGAAAACATATAATAATTTAATTTAGCATAATGAATTCACTTATTTCAGAAGATGAAACACTTATATGCTTATCTTAAACAAAAACAGAACATAAAAGCATGATTTCTATTTCAAAACTTAAAAGATAAAGAATAGGAAGAAAGTAGATTGTTGCTTGAACAAATTGATCATCATATGCATAAGAAAAGTACATAAAAAAATTGTCACTAACCACATCACAATAATCCCATAAAAATATCTGCAACTGCCTGCAAATTTCTTCTGCAAATTGTCAAATACACTAGTGCCAAAGAGTGAAAACTTTAGCTATCCAACCCTCTCAATGACTTAATTTTTAGTACATATAGAAAATAAAAAATATCCCGCCTCTAGGGGTCAAATCCTGATCCAAAAAAATCTAATTAATTCACCTAATGACTCATAGCCTAATTATAGGGGAGTTAGAAACAACTTTCCCCTTTTTTAGCTAACAAGTTGAGTTTTTATCTCAAGTCATTAAACATAAAATTATTTAACAAAGATGACCATAAATAGGCTCATTAACCATAAAAAAACTCATGATCTAGCTATTAAATTTACCATTTTTACCTTTGACCTCCATGTGTCAAGAAAAGTACTCAAACCCAGAATCGCAGCGAAAAATTACATAAGTGTAACATTTGGGAGAATAAGCGCAACGAACTTTGGCAAGTTGTTTTGATGACTTTGAGGGATATTTGAATTTTGATGAACACTAGTACAGGTATTAGAATGTATACTACACCTCTAAATCTTCAAGTCACCAAAATTACATCTCTAAGACACCTCAAAACTTATCAGAACACAATTACTCTAGAAGTGCAGCAAGTGACTCAAAACAGTGGTAGAAGGGTGGAAAATAGGTGGTTTTTGACCTTTTTCTGAAAATCGATGAACCAAAAATTAACCCCGAGTATATTTATGGAATGCAATAACAAAAATACAACTCCACATGCTTTTAAATATTCATTTGGAGCCTCTGGGAAAAAGCGTGGCAAGCACACACTGCATTTCTGTGCAATAGTTTTTCCTGTGTGACGAAAAACCCACAAATTTTCAAAAATTTGCCAAAAATTCTCTCCTTCTCCATATTTTTGTCATGCATTCAAGCAACTAAGGATTCATTAGCCAATATATCAAGGTTATATTTCTTCTTAAGCTTCCTTAGGGTCTTCTTGAGTTTTTTCATGGACTTAACCCTAATTTTGCAAATAGTTTTTCTAGTGTAGTAGTGCCTTTCCATGTGCCTCTGTATGGCGGTGTCTCTGTTTTCCTTTTTCAATAACTTCTCTAGGAGTTAATTTACTACCCCAAGCTACAATTCCTTGTCTTCTTCAACTTTAGCATCTATGTTGTCATTGATGTCTTTGTGGGCTTGAGGAAGAGATGACTCTTTTTCATGTTTTTCTCTTCTTGCCTCTGCTCTAGTTTTAGGCCTGCTTGGTTGTACCTGAATGTCTTTGTCTCATAATCTCCTCACATCAATTATAGCCTTAATATTATCCCTTTCTATGACAACATCTATCATGTTGTATGATGGATGGTTCCCTTGTGGTTTTCTTTGAAATAATAGGTTTAGTTTCAACTGCCTATTTTCTTGTTGCAAGAAAGATACCATGAAATTTGCCTTAGCAAGATCATTTTTGAGCTACCTTATATGTGCTTCTTTTTCTTTGATTGTGTCTTCATATGCCTTGTCTCATGGTGTTCTTCTTCTAATTCTACCATTTCAAGATCAGAAGGCACCTCATCATGATGTTGTAAAGGTGATTGATCTCTGTCTCTAGGTGATTTCATCATAGTTTCAACTTGCACTTATTTTTCATGTACAACCTCCTTATGTAGTTTCTTAGCATGAAACCTAGTTATAGGTTTAGGTGTAAGCATATAATTTTCAATCTCAGGGGAAAAAATCAACCTCTTACCTGTGCTATAGGTTTTTGAAATTTCCGTTCTAGGTTGTGTCTTTTTTATTGATGGCTTGTTTAATGATCCTACCTCCTGTGGTCTAGTTGATGAAGGAACACTTGGACGCTTTAAATAACTTGAGGTAGGTATAAGAGAAGCTTCCTCCAAAAATGTCTCCCATGGCATGTTGATCTGTGTGAGCTGGTGGAGAAATATGAATTTTATCAAAGCATGATGAAAAAACTTGCCTAATGGTCTCTCCCTTTGTCTGCACTTTCTCAGTCATATTAACTAGGATTCTGAACAAGTAATTAGGTAGATTTAGTGGTTTGATGGAAGTGAAGTGCATCAACAATCTTGTGCGATATTGATACAACTTACTAAACCTACCTTCACAAGTGAAATATTTCATAATCATCTCCATTAAAGGAGTATATTTATCCAATAATTTCCTACAAGGTAAAATATGAGAGGGAGCTTCCTTATATTGTGGTTTCAAGAACACTTTATATTTTTCTATGTCCAAATCCATCCCCTTAAACCAAATTTCTCCTTGGTTAGGGATACCAATGGTTGAAGCTATGACCTCTGTTGATACCAAGAAGTCCATCCCTATTATGGTGGTCTTGTTCCTCTTAAAATTGGTGGCAAAGAGACTAGTCATCTTACAATGGTAGCCCACCTCTTGCACTTTCTCACAAAACCCTAAGCAACCTACTTGTCCAAATTACCTCTTGATGAACTTTGAAGCATTGATCTCCTTCATATGAGTGGGATTATATCTTGAGACCTATCCCCACTTTTTGTATTTCTTCTTTTCACTAGCCATGCTATTGCTTTTGCTTGACTGAAAACACTAGCTCGATAGGGGAAATGGTAGGGGTTTAGGGTTGCAAAACATGGAAAACAAAGCAGCTAGATTAGGGAGAGAAATGGGGGGGATAGGAGTTAGGGAAAATTCTAGGGAAAATTTGCGATGTAAGGGTAGAATTTAGGAATAAAGGTGTAGTGGATTTTCTTAGAATGAGTGAGAGAAGAAGGGGGGGGGAATGAAAAACATAGGGAAAACCCAGAAATGTGGCAAAAGTGCAACGAGGGCTTGGATTTTTAGGGGAAAATGATGGGATGAGGAAAATAAGTATGGGAAACGGTTGGGGATATTTTATCAGGTGTATAAAAGGATAGTTAGGGTAAAAAAATATGGTATTTCTCCTTGGAATGAAGCAAAGACCATAAAAACTTGAAAATGCAGCAAAAACACAGCAAATAACCCTAGAGGAGGATTTAATCAAATTGTTGGAAACTTTTGACTAAAGGATGTTGAAATTTTTCGGTATCATCATGTGTGATCTAGCTCTGAAACTTTGTGGAGGGGATAAGACACACGATATCTCCAAAACCCAAAAAAAAATTGGAGAAATTTCATCTAGTGTTGAAGTTATTCTAATAATTAATTTTTTTAGTGAGGACCCTAAGTCTAACTTAGGAAATTAGAAAAATTAAAGTGAATTAATTAAACACATGTGATGAAATGTTCTAAGTGACATGGATCAAGTAGTATTTTAATATGAGTCATTGATTAGAGATTAGATCACAGCCATTGGTTTTCCAACAAGAAAAGTATAAAAAAAAGGCTTGGGGTCAGTTGGAGAATACACACACTGGCAAAGCACTAAAGCTAAGTCGAATTTCTGGGGCGGGGTTCGTTGAGAAATTCGAAGCGAGCTTACAGTGCAGTGAGGGGCAGAGCTCGACAAGGGATGATTTGATCCAAGGCCGAGAATACAATAGCAGAGGAGTAGTAAGTACCAGTCAGCTTAGTGCCATCCAGGAGGACACAGTTTATCCAACACCATGCAAAGTAATCTGCAGAGGCTATGTAAGCCCAGCCAGGGTGACGCAAACCCAGCCAGCGCAGCGCAACACCAGTTGGAGTGATGCAGGCCCAACTAGGGCAGTGCAACACCAGTTGGGGTGACATAGTGGGGACGTTGGCCAGTGAGGGATGACGCGGAGGCTGCAGAGGTTACGCTGAGGGTTGAAATGGGCCAAAAAGGGCTCATGATCTATAAATACCGATTGAGGGTGTGATACAAGAATAGTTTATGTCTCTGAATGAAAGGTACTTCTGTCATAATTTCTATGTAGGGGCAACCATTTCTGGTGCCCAAAATGTTGTATTTAGATTCTGTATAACAATAAAACCATCTAGAGTTATTGCACCGATTTTCCCGCATTGAGTTTTTCCAGGGACATTTGTCCAAAAAATCGTGTGTAATATTATCACATGTGTGTATTGTTCAACAAATGATATGTAGATGTGTAGGCTGAAGTTAGTGTCTATTTTAATGTTTTTTATGAATAATTCAGTAAAATTGTTAAGTTAATTAAACAAGTAGGCGAAGTGGATCTAGAAACTACAGTAGGGTTTCTGTTTTGAAACTTTCACATGGTATCATAGCGTTGAAAATCAAGTTGATCCACCAGCAGAGCGGCTAAAGGAACTGTTGTAGAGAAGGCAGCTGAAACAGCACAGAGATCGATGCCAAGATCAAGCAATACTTCGGTGTGGATGTATTGCTAGAGCACACTCTTCGCTAAGAGGGAGTGTTGATATTTTGGGGTAACATCGGGTGTGCTCTAGCTCTGAGACTTTGTGGAGGGGCTAAGACACACGAGATCTCCATACCCAGAAATAATTTGGATAAATTTCATCTATTTTTGAAGTTATTCTAATAATTAATTTTTTTAATGAGGACCCTAAGTCTAACTTAGGAAATTAGAAAAATTAAAGTGAATTAATTAAACACATGTGATGAAATGTTCTGAGTGGCGTGGATCAAGCAGTATTTAAATTTGAGCCGTCTATTAGAGATTAAATCACAGTAATTGGTTTTCCAATGAGAAAAGTACAAAGGAAATGCTTGGGGTCAGTTGGATAATATGCACACACTAGAAAATCATTGAAGCTAAGTTGAATTTTTTGGGGAGAGGTTTTCTGAGAAATTTGAAGCGAGTTTGCAGTGAAGTGAGGGTCATATATGGAAAGGGATGATCTGATCCAAGGCCGAGAATATAGCAGCAAAGGGGAAGTGAGTACCAGTCAACACAAAGCCTTCCAAGAGAATGAAATTCAATGAGCACCATGCAGAGTACTCCAAAGAGGCTACGTAAGCCCAACCAGGGTGACGCAAACCCATCTAGGGTAGCACAGGGGCAGTGTAGCACCAACCAGGGTGACGCAGGCCCAACGAGGGAAGCATAGAGGCATCGCAGCACCAGTGAGGGTGACGTAGTGGGGACATTGGCCAGTGAGGGTTGACACAAAGGCTACAGAGGTAGCGCTGAGGGTTCCAGTGGGCCAGAAAGGGCTCGTGATCTGTAAATCCCAATTGAGGGTGTGATACAACCATGTTTTCTGTCTCCGAGTGAAAGGTGCTTCTATCGTATAATTTCTTTGTAGGGCCAACCATTTTTGGTGCCCAGAATGTTGTATTCATATTATGCATAATAATAAAACCCTCTAGAGTTGTTGCACCGATTTTCCCGCATTGGATTTTTCTAGGGAATTTTTTTCGAAAAATCATGTGTAATCTTGTCACATGTGTGTATCGTTCAATAAGTGATCTATAGATGTGTAGGCTGAAGTTAGTGTCAATTTTAATTTTTTTCTGAATAATTCAATAAAATTATTAATTTAATTAAACAAGTAGGCAGAGTAGATCTAGATACTGTAGTAGGGTTTATGTTTTGAAAATTTCACATGGTATCAGAGCATTGCAGATCAAGTTCATCCACCAGCAAAGTGGTTGAAGGAATTGTTGCAGAGAAGGCAACTAAAGCAGCAAAGTTCCATAAGAGGGCAACATAGCACTAGGAGGGACGCAGCCTAGCCAGGCTGATGCAGAGGCAGCACAAAGCCTTCAAGAGTGACGCAGGACTAGCCTCCGCTGCACAGAGGTTGCGCTGAGATATTCTACTCACGCATAGGCCATCCAGAGGGACGTAATCCATGTAGATATCATTGAACAAGTTGCCAAAGTTTGGAAGTAGAGATTCTGATATTCAGAAGCTGCTGGTATGGCATAGGTTATGTCGGTGAAAAACAATGCCCAACAAAGGTGACAAGAGCAGGAGGAGAATAGTCACTCAACAGATCTGTGCCAAATATATCTGAGATTTGCTCAAGTGGGTGATCGTAGAGGACTGATTCAACTTTTTTGGCGAAATATTTTTGGGAGGGAAATCAGTTTTCATAGGAAGAATTTACTATAGAGGGTTTCTATCGCCAAGAAACATAGATCCAGTTTTTTTTTTAGTGTTGCAGGAGGAAGAGGGAGAGGAGTATTTGTTTTGACATATTTTAGCAGAGATGGTTTCTCATGGACTGAGAGATCACGATAGGTTGGAAGACATGTCCAACTTTGTTATCTAGAGGGCCAAGATTCCGACAATCCTAGATGAGCACAACATCAAGGACTATGCTGAAAATGTCCTAGATGTACCTAACGATGTAGATCCCATGAAGAAATTCAAAGAGAATAAGGCGTGGTCTAAGCGCTAATCATGGATGGAGTCAAAGATCACGTGGTTCCACATATTTTCGGGAATAACATGGAAAAATAAATGTGGAAAGCTTTGGACACGATGTATCAGGGAAGCTTTGTCCAAAGGAGGATGCTTCTAGAGAATTAGATGTGGTTGTTCTAGATGCAAAAGGGTGAGGAAATCAATACCTTCCTCTTTAGACTTCACACTATGTGGGACCAACTGATTGCCATGGGTACAACTCCAGATGAAGGGCTCTTAGTGAGGATTTCCATGAATGCAGTCACCAATTAATGGGAAATGTTTTTCCAAAGCATCTTGGGTATGGAAATGTTACCATCCTGGGTGGACATGTGGGCAATCCTCCGTTAGGAAGAAATCAGGAAAGTTACCAACAGGAAAAGCAGCAACAGTACATTTAAAGTAAAGAAAGAGGAGGAGGATGCAGCCCTTGCATCAAAGGGACGGAGGTAGCAAGGGAAGAAGAAGAGGGACCTATCCAAGGTCCAATTCTTTAATTATGGTGAACCTGGATGCTTCTCTAGAAATTTTCCTAAGAAGAGGGATAAGGGATCTTCTGAATCTAAGGCAACAACAACAAAAGGGGATGATGGTAGTGACGATGACGTAGCCATGAGTGCTCATGAACCATGGTAGTGGGGCGATATTGATCTGTAGAGAAGCTACATATGGGAGGCAGGATCCTTGAGGTGCCCAAACTCTTGGATCACATATGAGCTACGAGAGCCTGAAGACAGTAATGGGACAAGTGGAGCAGTGGGTGCAAAAGATCAAAGTGAAGCAGAGGGCATAGATGGGATGTTGTAGATGAGAGAAATGCAGTGCAGAGGTAGTAGTAGCATAGGATAGACATCGCAGAGGATTATGGGACTTCAACATCACAGATGGGGAAGTTCTTACGCAGTGCCGAGTAGCAGCAGCGTAGTGGCTTCAGGGAGACAATGCAATGTAGCAGTCAAGGGAGCTTCAATGATGAGTTGCATCCCAACTGATTTTTCTTTCAGTGACTAGGCAGGGGTCCTTCAATTGCTTACTTCTCATCAATTGAGTTGCAGTGTAGCAGTTAGCAGTGGCAGTGCTATGGGAAGCATGATGTAGCAAATTGAGAGGGAGCTACAATAAGGATGTAGCAATGTCAGTGGCAGTGACATGGGTAGAAGTACAGAAAGTGGTAGCGCAGTGAATGGAGGGTAGTAGGCCAAGCATCAGAAATGTAGAGACCGATGTTGAGATCAGGAAATACTTCGGTGTGAATGTATTGCTAGAGCACACTCCTTGCTAAGAGGGAGTTTTGAGATTTTGGGGTAACATCAGGTGTGCTCTAGCTCTGAGACTTTTTGGAGGGGCTAAGACACACAAGATCTCCAAAACCCAGAAAGAATTTGGAGAAATTTCATCTGGTGTTGAATTTATTCTAATAATTAATTTTTTTAATGAGGACCCTAAGTCTAACTTAGGAAATTATAAAAATTAAAGTGAATTAATTAAACACGTGTGATGAAATGTTCTAACTAATGTGGAATAAGAAAAGTTTTAATATGAGTCATCGATTAGAGATTAAATAACAGCCTTTGGTTTTCCAACGAGAAAAGTATAAAGGAAAGGCTTGGGGTTAGTTGGAGAATACATATACACTAACATAACATTAAAGCTAAGTTAAATTTTTGGGGCGGGGTTTTCTAAGAAATTTGAAGCGAGTTTGCAGCGCAATGAGGGTCATAGATCGGTAAGGGATGATCTGATACAAGGCTGAGAATATAGCAGTAGAGGGGTAGTGAGTACCAGTCATCACAGAGCCAACCAAGAGGACGTAGTTCAGTGAGCACCACATAGAGTAATCCGCAGAGGCTGTGTAAGCCCATCCAAGGTGACACAGCCCCATCCAGGGAAACGCAGGGGCAGTGTAACACTAGTCGGGGTGACGCAGCCCCAACGAGGGCAGCACAGAGGCAGTACAACACCAGTGAGGGTGACCTAGTGGGGACGCTGGCCAGTGAGGGCTGACAGAGAGGCTGCAGAGGTAGCGCTAAGGGTTCCAGTGAGCCAGAAAGTGCTCGTGATTTGTAAAGCCCGATTATGGGTGTGATACAACCATGTTTTATGTCTTCAAGTGAAAGGTAATTTTTCCGTGTAATTTCTTTGTAGGGCCAACCATTTTTGGTGCCCAGAATGTTGTATTCATATTATGCATAATAATAAAACCCTCTAGATTTGTTGCACCGGTTTTCCCGCATTAGATTTTTCTGGGGACATTTGTTCAAAAAATCATGTGTAATATTGTCACATGTGTGTATTGTTCAGTAAATGATCTGTAGATGTGTAGGATGCAGTTAGTGTCTACCTTAAATTTTTTTCTAAATAATTCAGTAAAATAACTTGTTAAGTTATTTAAACAAGTAGGCATCTAGATACTGCAGTAGGGTTTATGTTTTGAAACTTTCAAAGAGGAAGGGTGTGTGAGAGCCTCACTTAATTTTTTGAAGATGTCTAAAACAATGAAATGGAGTTTTCAATTGTTCTTTCCCTCCTTATAAATCCAAAACAAAAGCACAGGACCCTCCAAAAACATAGCAGAAACGCAACAGCTTGATGAATGGAGCAATTTATGATGGATTTCGATCTTCTGATGGTTGTGGCAAGTTATGAAATGCAAGAGAGGAGCTCTTGAAAACTTGGAAGGATGGAATGAAGTTTTGAAATACCTTGATGTCCCTTTATAACTCAAAAAATCGATTTTGGTGGAATCACATCATGTACTTGAGAGAATGACTTTTGAATGATTTGACACACAACATAATTTCTTCAAGTGGAAATGTTACCTTTTATTTTTACTTTATTCCCTAATTTTCTAACTCCCATGATGGTTACCCAAATGATGGACATGACTCCATTTTTTCTTTTTATGACTGACATTATGATGACAATCAAATGAAAATCCTAGACCATGACCTATATGATGGAACAATAACTCTTTTGATGACCTAGGAGACCTAAATGATGACATGACCATGATGAGTGATGATGACCATGAGTAGGTGGAGGGAGTAGCACTGACCTAGAAAATAACCAATTACCATATGACAATAGAGAGATGTCAAATTTATTTGAATTTTTTTTGAAAATATAACCATTTGACCCTAAGACCTTATTAATCACATGGAAAGAGTACATTTGGTCACTAGTGATTCATAGACACTAACATTGGGTTTCTAGGATTTCCTTCCATGACTTCTTGAAGTTTCCAACTAATGTAATCTATGTCGTATATTAAGAGCCTTTGAGATTGAGGTTGGCATCATTAACAACACCATTCAAAACAATAAGGACTCCAAATAATATGCACCCTACCATTGATTTGCAATACCCAAAGATTCTCTAACAAAGGATCATATTCTCGGTGTGAAAGGACAAGAAAGAAAAATATGGTTTAAAAATTCTTCTAATTTATTACATAAGGAACACCAACAAGGACCAATAATTCCCCTTTTATTTATATTGTCCCCAATCGGGACTCTATTTTCTAGGATGTACCACTAAAAAGAGACGTGCTTTGGCTGGGAATTTTATCTTCCATAGCTTCTTCCACCACCAAAAAGGTTCTATGGTATTTTTTCATCAATAAGAAAAAAATATATTGATTTTGGAGTGTATTCCCATGTAGGGGAATCTGCCAAAAAAAGTGTATCTTCTCTATCCCTGAGGCTAATGTGGGAGGAATTTAGAGCTACTGTGATTTGACACCATTGATCTAGAAATTCCAAAAGAATATTTAATTGGGTTGCATCCATACACCCCTATGCCTAGATGGTATTCCTATTGCTATCAACAATCTGAGCCAATGCAAACCTCCCATTTCTGTGTAAAAATTCAATCAATTCAGGAGGAATATGGAATTTTACCCCACATCCAACCCAAGGATTGATTCCTGTCCTTACCTTTTCACCATTCCTGGCCTTCTATACCAAACCTTTTTCAACCACCTAAAAGGAATATAACACAACCTTCCAGATCACCGATACATTGGGCCTATTCTTATCTGGGGTTTGGATCCATTCTTCAATATATGTGGGATGGATGTATTTCTGATGAAAAACTTCATTCCATAAATTTTTTGTAGATATTAATCTTCATCCCACCTTAGTCGCTAATGCTTTTACAGATAATTGGAGATTTTTTGGGAAAATCCAACATTAATTTTTTCCTACCCACAAATACCTGCAACATATTTTACAAACTAAATTCAAAATTCCTTTTGGAACCCATGGTAATGATATCCAAAATACTAGGATGACTTCAAGCACCTATTTTATGACAACTAGTCTTCCAACCCTAGATAGCTATATGAAGCTCCATGCTTTTAACCTTTTTTCAATATTTTCAAGGAGCCAAATCCAATCCATATATATTTAGTTATTAGGATTTAGATGAAAACCTGGGTATTTCATACCTTCATCAAAAAATTTAGATTGATAGGGGATGAGGTTCTTAACATTGATATCTTCATTCCTTGATCAATCGAGAGGAGACATATATGATTTAAAGTGGTTTACCTACATACCAGTGGCATTCTCAAAAAAAGTAAGAACATCCTTTATGGTGGCTAGGTCTTGCCAAATTCCATCACAAGATAATAAAATATTATCCAAAAATAAAAGATGGGTGATGAACAATTTCTCTTCCACAACAACACCCTTTAGATCTTCCCTCCATTTGGCCTCCAGTAACAACCTATTGAGGCCTTTAGCAACTAGAATAAACAAAAGTGGAAAAATAGGACAACCCTATCACAAGCCTCGTTGAGCATGAAAAGAATAGAAAACGATATAGTAGTGATACAACTCATGACCCAACTTATAAAATGAACTTCAAAGCCTAGGTGATTCATAAGAAGACGAATATATATCCATCTGACCTTGTCGTATGTTTTGGATAGATCAATATTTATAACCATCCATTTGATATTTTTAGTATTTAGGCTATGAATCCCTTCTTGAGAAACCCCAATGGCCTTGTGAATATACTAACCTTCCAAAAAGGAAAATTGTTCCTCTGAAATACTCTTTGATAGGATTGGCTTCAACCTATTTTCAATGATTTTGGAAATAACCTTATATATGTAGTTTCATAGAAAAATGGGTCGATCATCAAAGAATAGGGGAGAGTGATATTTGGGGATAAGCACGATAAAATTAGAGTTAAAAGGTTCATGAATTCTACCAATATGCCTAGATTCTTCCACCACTCTTAAGGTATTATGTCCAATAGTATCATAAAGTTCAATAAAAAAACTCCATTAACCATCCATCAGGACTCGCACTTTTGTCCAATTGAAAATTATGGCATTTTCGCTTAGAGACAAGTTATATGAAACTTTCATTTTCTTCATTCTCAAAAATATAGGGAATACTATGGCTAGAGATATGACCTATTCTAAGTCACTTCAGGAAAGGACTTGTAAAAATTACAAAAGTGATAGTTATGAAACCATATCATAAAATAGAATAAAAGATAGATCAATGAATTGAAAATTATCCTCTTCAAGGGGCAACCTCCTTTACATCACATAAATGAAAAATTATTAGATGATAAAAATGAAATTACCTCCTTAGTATATATGTGAGTCTAAGTGGTCACAATATAATCAGAGCCCACATAAGAATAATAATGTAAGTTCACAACACTAACAATAGTGGGCTTCTATGGGGCACAAAAATAACAATATGGGGGCTACATGGGCACAACAATAAAAATAAGGGGACTACATTAACAATAACAATAAGGAGGCTACATTAGTATTATAGGGACCTAACATGCTGCTCTCCTTCAAAAAAGAGTTTCCCTTAACACTTGAGTAGTTATTGACGCTTCTGTATAAAATTCTCATCCTCCCATGTTTCAGGCTCTAATATGATTTTTCCTTCTTCTTAAAGTTCTAAAAATATTGTTTTAACTGGGAGGATGTCATGATAACCTTCTTTAAGTATGAAACATGGAAAACTAGGTGTGCTCGGGAAGATGCAGGAAGATCCAATTTTTATGTTATAGTACCAATATTTTGCAACACCTTGTAAGGAAAATAGTACTTGGGTGATAATTTATTATCCTTCTTAACTTTATTGAGGAACATTTGTTTGTATGGTTGTAACTATAAAAATATCCAGTCACCTAAGTCAAAAATTCTTTCACTACGATGTTGATATGCATGTTGTTTCACTTGATTATGCCCAAGAGTGAGGTAATCCTTTAAGAGTTTGAGAATTTGTTGTTGATGCTCAATGTTATCTTCCACTGCTTAAACCTTATATTCTCATATTAAAAATGTAGTGATGGAGGGTGGATGATATCCATAAAGTTCCATAAATGTGGTCATTTTCGCTGCAGTATGGAAGGAAGTCTTATACCACAATTCAGTTAGAGGTCGCCACTTGACCCATTGTGTTTTTTTATCATATATAAAGCAACAAAGATATCCTTCCAAAAAAAAATTCACTATCTCAAGTTTCACGTCAGATTGAGGATGACAAGAGCTATGAGCTAATTTAATAACAAGATAAGAAAATTATTTTGTCCAAAATATTCCAGTGAAAATGGGATATCTATCACTTATAATAACTTTTGGGTTTCCATGTAGCTTTTTAATTGTTTACATAAATGTAGTAGCGATTGTATTGGCTTTAAAAGGATGTGATAATGCACAAAAGTGTGCATACTTGGTAAGTTTATCAGGTACCACCATGATGACACTCTTTCCTTTGGAATTATGTAAACCTATGATAAAATCCATTGAAATCTCCTCCCAACGCCGACTTGTAATGGCTAAAGGTTGTAACAGACCCGAGGTCTTAATTTTCTTAACTTTATTTTGTTGGAAACCAAAAATTCCTCCACAAACTTCTGAATATCAGATTTAATTCCATTCTAAAAAAAATCCTTCTTGACCCTATGGTAATTTTTTAAAAATCCAGAGTGCCCTCCTAAGACGGAGGTGTGCAATTCCAGGATAATATTTTGTTTGAGTTGAGAATTGTTAAACATATATAAGTGATATTTGTACCATAATGAATCATTTTTCTAGATACATGTATTAGATGTACTGGGATCTTACTGCAAATTTTGAATGATTTTCCACACCTCTTCGGAATTCTTCCATTCATCCCTTACTTCAGTTATCCAATTAGGTTGGATAATAAAATGGCAAAGAGAAATATTTCCAGATCCTCATCCTTTCTTCTGAGTGCATATGAAACAACATTTGGCTTCCCTATTTTGTAGATTATTTAAAATTCATAACACAACATATTTGTGACCCATTTTTTATGATCTTCTAAAGATAATATTTGTTCCAAAAATTATTTAATACTATCATGATCTTTTTTTACCTTGAATTATCTTCCCATTAGGTAAGGTCACCATTGCTTTAGTGCATGTAGTAATTTCAAAATTTCCTTCTCATAAATAGGTTTGTGTAAATACTTTCCCTCAATTGGATGACTTTCAAAATCAATGGGTCTTCCTACTCAGATTAAAACAACACCAATTCCATTTCGTGAGCAATCACATTCCACAATAAAGGTTTTTGTGAATTCTGATGTAGCTAATATTAGTGCTTGGTGAATTGCCTATTTATGATTTCCAAAGGACTTAGTTTCTTCTAGATTCCAATAAAATGCATCTTTATACAATAATTTTGTTAGAGGCACTATTATTATCCCATAATTATTAATAAAATTGCGATATTACCCTGTCAACCCGAGAAATTCAACATTAAAATTGTGATTAAACCATCCATGTCCCATTTTAGTTCATCTTTGGTGGCTCTTTGTGAGAGAGAAATTTTTTTCACTTGGTCCCATAATTTTGGTATATCATGTTGCAATTCTTCCTCTTCATGCATCATAGTATATCTTTCTGAGGGTTTGATGGGTGTAGAATTATTTTTCTGGGAGGAATTTTAGAACCAAATTATGCTTCAATATTCCCTTGGAATTACTTCAAACTTATTTTTCAAACAAAAGCTATGCATTTTAAAAAAAAATGTTTTTGCTTTCTTTTAGGAGCTCGATCTTGAAATGGTTGTAAATCACATGGGTTGGCAAAAACCATGTGATTCTCAGAAAGTTTGGTCGTTGCTAACCCACCCCCCTCTTAATTGTATGGTTTCCAATTTTCAGTAACCAGGGCGTGAAAAGATGTATCTTTTACCTAGGATGATGTGAATTTGAAAGGGCTTCATGGCTTGCATTGGTCCCCCTTCAACTCCAAAAATATGGGGTGGTGATGATTTTCGCCTCCCACTCCAATCCATTGGCACAAAAAGGATGTATTGTCCAGAAAATTCTCTGCCATAAGAAAGAGGTCAATCCTTCTTGCAATAATTGCCTCATTAGTCCCCTTATTATGCCAGGTAGCTTTATTTCTTATCAGTTCCATGCCATAGAAATGATTCTCCTCTGACCCCATATTTCCTGGGCTCCAATAGATAAATTTAAGCCGCCCCCAACCACAAGGTTGTTTGGATTCATGAACGCCCGATCAAATAACGCATCCCAAAAAGCGATATTATCCTGGTGTCAATCATATATGTTGATAACCTTCACATCCTTCCCTAGTTCAAAAAATAAAATGACAGTACCCAAGACTATATCCAACCCCCATGTGATGATAAGCTTAACATATTTTTGGTTAAAACCTACATCCAAACCACTCAATCTTCCTTTAGCATCTGAAGCCACAAATTTTCATCCCAAGAGGAGAGACTCTAGGGCTCTAACAATCATATCCCAATTCCCTAATATTTCTTGCAAAGAGATGATATAATAGGTTCAGAGAGGACTAAGTTCTTTAGGGATAGTTTTTTGGAGGAACTAGTGAAACCATCACAATTAAAATATAAAAAATTCATAAGGGGAGAGCTTCTAGGGTATTCACATCTCTAACTGCCCCAAGAATTGACTTTTGTCTCCCAGACACAACATCTTAGTTAGTTTTGAGCTATGCTCAAGATAGATTGAATTTTTTACCCTTGATGCTAGATTTTTTCTTTCATGGAGAGGAAGGTCCCAACCCACCAATACCCATAGCACTATCAGGATTCAAATGGGATTTAAGAAAATATATAGAAGGGTAAGAGGAGGAAAATGCCTCAGACCGAAAAGAGGATGGGATAGTGGGTAGGAAATATAGGGGAGATCATGGAATGAGATAGGAAATAGAATCATGATTACCAGATACGGTCATAGAGGAAAAGAGAGTAGATGAATATGAGATACCAGATCCCACAACTAGAGAATAGAAAGAACTAACAACATTAGATATATGTAAGAGGAGAGTGAGTACCCAAAACATTTTCTCTAAATGTATATGGTATGTTTGTTGGATCCCTTGGTTTCCCAGACGATGTCACCAAACCTTCCTTTGGGTTAGCATCCTCCTCCATCGTTATTAGTTCATATTATACCTTTTGAGACTCAATGGATGATTACTTCATCCACTTACCTTTATTCACAATCCTTCCCTCTTTCTTGATTCTTCCTCCCCGTAAAATTTTGGATGCTATTTTCACTATGTAAGGAATGGGGAAATCATCCAGGACATGGTGGAGCTTATAGAAAAAAAGACATCGAAATGAAATTCCCTCATTGTCTAAAATCTGGCTATCTGTCACACCCTGCAGAGTAAGATTTATCTCAGGAAACAAACCCTCACAACTTTCCAAGTTAACCAAAATCCTCACTATTTCGACCATACTACTTTTCAATTCCAAATATTTTTCTACATCCATGAACGTACCCAGTTTTCTCCCAATACATCTAAAAACATCCATTGGTGAATGTTAAGGAGGTAAGCTAGGTAAATGAACCTATACTAGGGAATTCCCCATTTTATCCCTATTAGCATCAAGAAGGGGGTTCCATTTCTTCAAAAACATTGGTGTAAAATCAATACTCCATGTTTTTTTTATCATTTTGTTTGACTCTTCCGTCAAATAAAAATTAGCATAAACCAATCAAGGGTTAGCGTACTAACCTTTGGGGTTTTTTGCAGCTCTTTCCCCCATTCCCACTCAACCCATTCGCGAAGGAACTCCACCATGAAGGAAAAACCTCCATCACGTACTACCACAACTTTCTCTATTGTTTTGACTACCTCTCACATATATACATCCTCTTTGAATAGCATATTCATTTCTTCAGTATTTGGCTTGGTACACTTTCATTTCTTCACTCTCTTTCTGGATGATAGGTTTCATCAGAACTTTCACTTGATTTTAGGTTTTCCTCTTACTGTTTCAACCCTTCCTCTAACCCAGTATCCCTTCCCTCACCATTCATTGTCCATGTCAAGTTGTTTTTTTTTTCTTAACAAAAATCCCCTTCAAAACCCTAAGAAAGAGCTACATCCACTCCAAAAACTTGTGTGAGATAAAACCCTCCTGAGATAGTAATGTATATAAAACACTCAATATGTGTAAGCACTAGACCATCAAAACCCCCTCATAGTGGCACTAATCATAGCTCATGAAGCCCATAAAAAACACACCAGGAGGGGAATCACCCTAAGAAAATATTGTGTTTATATTTTTGAACTCAGCAAGGGTGGAAACACATAGTTCCAATGATGAAAATCTTGTTGGTAGCATGGAAAAAACCCTACTCATAATAGGAGAGATAATTATGGAGGTGAACAAGAGGAAAATGAAATATCATATATTCGAGGAAGAGAATTTGCACCAACTTCCATAATTGAATCGTCAGTTGTCCCTCCATATACTACCACATGTGTCTGAGGTGGTATGTCTTCTCAGATGGGAGCATAATCATCTAACACAAATGAATATTCAGTTATCTCCTCCATGCCTCTAATTCACATAACTACAAACCAACCTTAGATCGTTAATAGTGAGTAAAAGAAAATAGTATTAGTAGTATGCAACCCATTTACTCATATATTTTATCCCTTTTCTGAATATTCCTCATTGACCTTCACTAACAAACCCTCATGACAAACATATTCACAACATAGCTCCATCATAGCAATCCAATCCCTCATGACTAAACTACACATCACAAAAATATGTATCAACACACACACACACACATACATAGATATATATATCAACCTCGTTATCTATTTATAATAATAAAACATATGTGTGTGTGAGAGAGAGAAACATATAATACATCTATACAATTAAATAATTTATTAAAAAGAAATCAATTACTAAAAATATATTACAAACATAAAATTTATATTATTTATGCAATCATATGTAAATAATGTACTCTAACCATATAAATTATTTATAATAATAATATACTTGTGTCTTTTTAATCATTACATATAGATATGTATAATATAAATAAGTTATCATACTATCAATGAAATATCTATAATAATAAGGGATGATATGTGTGAGGATGTGCTAGTGCACCTTGGAGGTTATAAAGAATTATCCTTTTAATGGAGCCTAGGAAAAGGCACAAAAAACTAACCATAAACTGATGAAGTGCTACAAGGAATAAAATAAGTAGTCACACTGAGTATTAGTAAATTAACTATTATCGGAGATTCATCTCTCATCATCAAGAATATACAATTAGGTACCATCCCTTCAAACTACAAACTAAACTCATTTTCAAAAGGATTTGAATCACTCTTGTTTCCATTATCGGATTCCAATCCCTCCATGTTATAAGAAAAAAAATCATGCAATGGATGCAATAACCAACTTTTTCATATGCAATGTCGAAGGAAAATTAAAATCAATGGGAGGTAGATCTATGTCTAGTCTAGTACAAACCATTTCGTAGATCAGCCTACCGATTGCACTTGCATATGTAACATGGGACATGTTCTCTTCCTCTTCTTGTGTCTTGGGACATTATTCAACATATAATTTCACACCTATAGAAATAAGAACCTTCACTGGTTTACTATCCTGCATATTAAACCTTTGCAATATTGTCTAGACATACTTCCTTCAGTTTAACCATAGCTTCCTCTTTGCCTGATCTCATTTAATTTCCATGCCAAAAATATAGTTTGTAGCACCAAGATCCTTTATGTCGAATTTGGAGGAAAATTGGGTCTTAAAATCCCAGATAATTTCTTTTTCATTTCCAATTAGCAACATATCATCCACATACAAGAAAAAATAAATAACACAGTCACCAATTAATTTAAAATACACACAGTGATATGCTTTGCTTATGGTGAATCCAATTCCCGGTATATATGTATCAAATTTCTTATACCACATCCTTGGTAACTATTTTAAAACCATAAAAATAATTTTTTAACCTGCATACCAGTCCTTTCTTACCCTTCACCGCAAAACCTTCAGGTTGATTCATGTAGATCTCTTCTTCCAAACCCCCATGAAAAAATGTTGTCTTCACATCCATATGTTCTACCTCAAAATAAAAAGTATAAGTAATAGATAAAAGTAATCTAATAGAAGTTAACTTGGAAACAAGAGAAAAAATATCACCAAGATCAATTCATGACACCTGGGAATAAAATTTTGATAACAACTGAGCTTTACATTTCTTCGACTTTCCTTCTACATTCATATTCTTCTTAAACACCCATTTTCTTTCAATGGGTTTCCTTCCAACTGGAAAGTCCACCAGATCACAAGCCTCATTTTTGTGCAAGGATTGCATTTCATCAATCATGACCTCCTTCCATATTTTTCAATCCTTTGAATCTATTGCCTCCCTGACAATTCTGGGATCATCATCAATAATAGATAAAGAAAACTTTGAACAGAAATTAATTGGACTATGCCTTTCTGGTTTCCTTCTTTCTCAAAATAATCTTCTCAAAGTTGGATTTTGTGGCTCTTCCTCTTCTGATTCTTGTTTTGTTGTAGATTATGATTCTTCCTCCTTTATCTCAAAATCTATCTTCCTATGTTCCTTTGGTAGGACTTCTTGTTTAATAAAAAAATTCACCTCTCTAAGTGACCACATCTCGACTATACACAACCTTCCTTGTTTCTTGGTTCCAAATATTATAACCTTTTAAACCATCCTTATACCCAATAAAGATGCACCTTTCATATTTACAATCCAACTTGGTTATTTTCTCCTTTGGAACATGTACATATCTTTCATGGCCAAATACTCTTATATGTGAAAGAGAGGGTTTCTTACCATTCCATACCTCATGTGGAGTCTTATCCTCCAACATTGATGAAGGTGATCTATTAGCCAGGTAACATGCAGTCTCCACCTCCTCTACCCATTGTTCTTGTCCTAACCTGACACCCTTGAGCATGCTTATTTCCTTTACCATCAACATCTTGTTCATTCTTTCTGCAACTCCATTTTTCTAAAGTATGTATGGAGTAGTCTTCTGCCATGTTATACCACACTTATTACAGAAATATTCAAATTCCTTCTTGCAGAACTCTGCACCATTATTTGTCCTTAACACCTTGATCTTCTTCTATGTCTGATTTTCCACCAGAGCCTTAAATTATTTAAACCTGTCAAAGACTTAATATTTTTTCTTTAGGAAATATATCCATGCATTCCTCGAGAATTCATATATAAATGAAACATATTATAGATACTTACCTAGTGATGGAAATGACACAGGTCCAAGCACATCAGTGTGCACAATCTCTAATATCTTGTTCGCCCTCTTAGCACTAGAATGAAACCTCATCGGATTCTACTTCCCATATACACAATGTTCACATAAATATAAATCTAGAGGGAATCAGACACACCTTATACCATACCATTACCATGAAGTATTTGAAGGCCCTTCTCTCCAATATGTCCAAGCCTTTGATGCAACAACATGGTATTTTCTCCAGAAACCACAAGGTTTCTAGCTCCACTTTTAGGAACCACAGAATTTTTGCACCCCTCAATAACAGTGCTACCCAGAACCTTTTATAGAGTTCCAATCTAAACTCCTTTCATTAATACAAGTGTTCCCCAAACCATTTTACGAGTATCCTTCTCGAACACTATTTTTACACCTACATAATCCATATTGCTTACATAAATCATATTTCTGGCCAATGCAGGGATATGAAGAACACTAGGAAGTGTTCTAATCCTTCCACCTTGCAACTTCATAATGAATTTTCCGCGTCTAAAAATTATATCCTTCCTTTCATCCCCTAGGAAGACATCACCACCATAATCCTTCCACCTTGCAACTTCATAATGAATTTTCCGCGTCTGAAAATTATAGCCTTCCTTTCATCCCCTAGGAAGACATCACCACCATCATATTTCTCATACTCGCATAACCACTCCCTATGGGGAGTGAAGTGAAAGGATGCACCTAAGTCAATCAACCATGCCTCATGATATACATGTGGGATCAATTCTTTCACTGCTCACCATCTTTTTTCTCTGCAAGAATTGATCCCACAGATATCCCACTGAAAAAGATCTACCATATGCTTGAGAAAAACCCCTCAGTAGCAAAGGCATCCCCTTAAAGCCAAAACAACTCTGATACCAAATGTTGGGAATCATGATTGTCATTGGACCAAAACCCGCATGTGTTAGTCAACGATCCCCTCACTAGAGATAAGGATACATGAAATGTGGTTATTACATGTCACGAAACACATGGGGAGTGTTGGTTTATCCAATTTCCAATAGTTCGGGCTTGGCAGAATGATGCCGAGTGGCTCAGTCGAGGATTTTTCCCAGTTCGACTAAGTGTTGGATCAGTGAGTTGAAGATGAGTAACATAGAGAATATGAGCACTATCACGCACTTATATCACTTAAAAATATGACAAGGAACACTCAAAACATATGAAAAACATACATTCCTCAATACAATAACTTTGCGATGACTTCTACCATGTGTGACACTAAAGATACGCTTTGAGACGACAATGACGACACTTGTGCGACAATGCTTAAAAATTTATGAATGAGTGTGGTAAATTTTTACATGATAATAACAACTCATTTTAACAAATATTACCCCTTGAGACAAACCAAAACTCCATTTTACGTGATGAGTGACACTTCCCATGCCAGAATATGATACAAGTGATATGGAAAGAAAAGTGTGAACGACACTTGCAACACGTAAACGACGACAATAGTGACACATACCAGAGTGAAGATAACATGATAATGACACTAAGTAAAGTTAAATCAAGTAAAATAGATATTCGACAATGTGAAAATGATACTCTCAACAATGAATGTGTGCAAAAATGAAAGTTTGAAAAACCCACCAAAATAGAAGTACAAACGCAACCGAAAGTGAGAGATTGTGAATGAACATGTGCACTAACTATCGACATGGGTTGATCATGGCGTGAAATAATGTGCTCATGGATTCATTGTGGGTTGATAATGTGTGAGCAGTTGACTATGGAACAACTAATCGTAAGATCCCCAGTAGGCTCCAAAATTCGAGTATAATTTTTTTTTTAGGGTTTTGTCGCAGCGACAACACTTGGTGACACATTGGTATAACTCCAACTTTTCTTCCTCGATAAATTATTTATACAAGGTCTAGTTATTCATAAAGTATTGATTCATCATTTGTATTACCACGAATTCCCCACTTACCTAGTGAATGAATCTAGTCCCATTTATTCCTTTTATTGGTTGAAACCAAACATAGGATCAACAATCACACAATGTTTCGAATCAGGAAAATGGTAATGAAGTTTGAGATATTTAGATTTTCAAAGTGTATTTTTTCATCTCTGGTTTTTCTCAACTAGTGTCAAGCCTAGGAAGTACCCTGGAGGAGTCACTTCAGGGACACAAACATTGTTCTGTTTCCAGTAGGCCTGGACAATACCCCGACAGAGTTTCCTGATTTACCTCTCTGCGCAGGATTAAGCCTTTCTCTTCTTTCTCCTTTATTTATTTATTTTATATAGGACTATTCATTGACACTTATTTATTTCATGGGTGGAAGAGGGATCTCAACTTATTGAGAGCAAGAGACTTTTCCCCTTCAGAGAAGCATGTAATACCTCTGATATTGGTTTGCTCGTTTAGATTTTCCCCTTGTCCTTCTCTACTTGATTGGATCATCTTGAAAACATTGAAACATAAAGAACCGAGTGAAGGTGTAAGGTTTCCAGGATAGAAATGAATATCATGGCTTAACATAAGGCTTTCCTTATGCAAGGATCATATTTTATGTCAAAACATCACTGACCAAAAGATGTGACCAAGACAAAGAAGGAAGACAAAAGGTTAGATAAATATTGTAGTGTCACAAAGCCATTTTCTATTTTTCCACATTTCCTTTGAGCCAACATAGCATCTTCATGAAAGGTCTTACAAAATGAAAGAAAATAAAATAGAAAACAAGAAAACAAAACTAGAAGACAAAGCAAGAGGAGTCTAAACCAAAATTAGAAAACACAAGACAAACTACAGAAAGTTAATGTAGGATGGATGTGTAGGAAAACTAATCTACAAATAGACCTACTCCTAACCTAATTGGCTAAAATTGCAGGTCATGTGTAATTAAATTTCAAATGCATCCATCGCAGTTTTTCTTGACCTGCATACACAAAGATATGATCGATTAAAACTAAGATAAAGAAAAGTGCAAAAAAACTGATAAGAACTTGAATAAATTGTACACAAATTTGAAGGTATTTCCTCTCAACAGAAATATAGTCCATAGCCACTACTTCTAACAAGTTCACATTCCTACCTTTTCGATGGGAACTATTCAAAAAACCTCGGAAGCTTCTTGTGAATGTATCTTCAACCATACCGAACTCCTTAGCAAGGATGCAAAAGGATCGAAACTTTTTATTTGTGACGGAGCTTTATATGTAGGATTTCTTCAACCATTCAACGATTGGATCATAAAATTAGTGACATCCCTCTTGAAAACCATGAAATATTTGAAAAGATGAATTTTGAATTAGAGGCATAGGATTATGATGAGAATCTTGCGAGGGAAAATAGTTCTTATCATATTCAGCATGCATGTCAAGACAGTGAGTATTTGACATAACCATCAGTGAGTGTGGAAGTACCTCAACTGCTTTCCAAGTACCCGGATAATGAAATGTTAAACCATAATAACAAAAGGGTGGAAAACAATTGTCATTGGATGTGATGATGGGAAAATAGTAAGTTGAATGAAAATAATTAAGGATATAATAATGATCAGATGGGCTAATTAAAGCATCGAATTCCAAATTTATAATTACCAAAGGTAAATCAATTTGAACGGTTTCACAAATGCTTTGCATAATAGACTCATCTTCCTTGCGAGATACGTATAACAAAAAATTGTTGGTAACTAGTTACACACTTCATTAGCATCGCAATCATCGAAATAATTAAAAAGGAACATCGGTACAAAAAAAAAAAAAAAACATCAAACCAATTAGGGTAAAACAAGTGAAGAAGAATTTGATTCATTAAATAATCCATGCATTCACTAACACTCAAGAGGATTTCAGGTGCAATGAAGAAAAGGATTAACATCAAAATATTCACAAGAAGTATCGGGAGCTGATTTTTCTCAAAATAATGTGACAGATATGAATCCTTTGACCAAAGATAATCATTATAATAATAAAATTCATAGTTCCATGCTTCTGCGAGAGATACACTCTCCAAACCTGAGTTAAGAAAAAGAGTTTTTCAAGGAGATAAATCAACTAAAATAAACGCTTGAATCCTATCAGAAACTGAAGTTTGAAACCTTGAAATATTATATCCACAATGCAAAACATACTTCAAGAAGGAATTTACATCAAGTGAAATCATGCAGAAATCATATTTTTGCAAAGAAAACCAAACTCAACTTAGTTCGAGGACCTTACCATATTTGCACTATCCTGACATAACCATCAAGGGAAGTAGAAGTGCCTCGACTACCTGACGAGTCTAAGAATTTGCAAGGATTGTAAAATCACATTTTGAAGATAGAACCATATCATGCATGGTGCGAGGATAGTTTCTTTCACTGATTTCAATGAGATCACTTTTAATAGGATGATAGCCATATTTATCACTGATTCGATCAGATTTTATAATTTTGACAACCAAATTACTCAAGTAGAAATATTCTTCTGCTTGAAAATATAGGTATCTATGAATCAAACAAATTTCATGAGAAATCTAATTTGAAGAGTTTTCTTCATGCAAAACAAGTGATGATATGGGATGGAAAGGATACTCAATGATATGATTTATTTCTCTTTCATCATGTACAAACTCACTATCTTGTGTCAATTGAGAAGTGAACTCATGAGATGAATAACTTGAAGAGCATGGAGTATATTCATCGCAAACAGGAGATCACAAGGGATAGTAGGATGAAGAGGAATTTTCAATAAGAGCATTTTCTTCGAAAAAAATAGATTCCAGATCCAAATCTCTCAAATTAAAATTTTCATGAGAAACTGACAGATCAACTAGTGCACTTGGGCATTCATCATCACATACATCAATAGAATTATCATAATAAAAATTATAGTTTCCCAAAACTACAAATCTAAACAAATGGGTTTCATTTTATTCATTACCATGATTAAAAGACTCAATATCAACCAAGAATGAGGAGACACCATCTTCACACAGAGGAATTTGAAAAAGAGAATAAATATTGAAAGAATATTAACTTTCCTACTCCTTTACCTGTGTAATGTGGCTATCTTGAACCTGATTGCAATTTGGACCAAAAACTTGAAAATTAGGAGAGTGTGGAAAACTAGTTGACGGAGAAGATTGATCAAGTGAATCACGATACAAAGAGTCATGAAATGTAGATGATAGAGGATGAAAAAATATGAATTTTATTTAACACTAGAGTAATTAGTGTTAATACCATCTTAAGGAATAGAAAAATTGGTTTTCACCATAGGCTTCATGAGCCATTTCAGGATCTCCTCTATTGAATTTGAGTCATGAAAGCGAAAGGAGAATGAGAAGATGGATTACGGATTTGATGTGCATATTTCCAAACTTTGTGATCATCACAAGGAGGCGCCTGCATCAGAAATGAAAAAGGAGGAGGACAAGGAACAAAAGGAATAAGAGGTTCCTCCTATAGAATTAGGGGTGTCTCTTGGTTTACAAGAGTTGGGGATGAAGAAACATCAAGTGGTTTGGATTCACCATGCAAATAAATATGAACCAAGCGCTCAAAATTTTGTTTCAAGAAATCCCAATTCGTATCTTCTTCAAGAAATTAATAACAAAGGTGAAGGAATCAATTAGAGAAATCCTACACTAATTCATTAGGTTGCATTGTTAACTGATTAATTCTTTAAAGAACATCCTGGTGATCATACCTATCAAAGGCTTGATAAATCTCCTAGAGGAAATGATAAAAATAATGGATGGAAGAATATGGTAAGGTATGACACCATCGATTAACACGACCTTCAAGGATGAGGAAGAAAGCGATACATTCAAAATATTCATCATCAATTTTGTAACATTCACAAAATTGATAAAATCATAAATGTGTTCAATTATGGATGTTCCATCCTCACCATCAAACTTTAATTGAGAAAAGTAATAAAGAGGCTTATCAGGGATTAAAAATTTACTAGGGGATAGGTTAGAAAAACACCATGGGAGTATGATTTGAGGATGAACCATTTTAGATAATAGGTTAAAAACAGACCCAACGGGCACAACTTATCATTTGACCCTCCTTCTAGCGCCATTTTGTTGACGGTGTTGGAAATCCTTCAACCAAGGGGGTAACCACAATGTGAAGTCCCAATTACACCTCACACTGTTTGGAGTAGGAGCGCCATCTGGAGTATCGGCCCGACTTACATGTGTGTTGTATATTTTCCTTGGCTACAAGGTTCAACACAAGAGAGTAATACACAGGTATCTTTGAATCAGCAAGTGAGTATGCCTTATGAAATGTTCAATTACGGAAAGTATCAAGTTCCTTCTACCGAAATGGAAGAGAAAAGTGGGCACTTTAAAGATAAGTAATAGTACTATTCTAGAAAAGGCACACAAGCACATCTATAATAATGAATTTTTGATCAACTAGTGAAATATTTCATAAGGAAGCAACGATTTTTAAAGAAAATATGACACTTTTAACAAGATAATTACCAAAAACATCGAAATAGTTAAATTTATTTAGTACATATGAGAACATCATACATCACAAACATTCAAATAACAATATTATGATATTCACAACATATGCATGAAAGTGTTTGGCTCAACGAGCTTCTGAATTAAGTAAAAGTTCCAAGATACATCAAGACATCGAACACCACTAGCCCCAATAGTGGAGCATTAGAGTAGTCACGTTCTCCTCCAAAACAAATATCTTCCTCTCTAATGCCCGGTAGGAGGATCCAAGGTGGAAAAAATATTTTTCATGTACAATGAGGGCATATATATAACAAATGGGGTGATAATTCACCTCCCATGCAACTCTTGGACTACCCTCATGATTATTTGACTTCTCTATGACCTTTCGACTCCCACATGACTTTTCACATTACACATGACTCTTGGACTTCCACTTTACATTACATTTCCCAATATAGAATCTACATAATCAACCAATGATGACTCGTGACATGACATGACACTAATGACATGGATTGCATGATGACATGGGAATGTCAAGCCACTCTTTTTTTCTACTTTGTCTTCAATAATAAATTCTTCATCTTCATGAGAAAAATGATTTATTCTTCATATCTGCCCTCCAAAGGGTTGTGAATCAGATGGAGCCTTCATCAAGTCTT
Organism: Pinus albicaulis; assembly: GCA_034641835.2. Lineage (NCBI taxonomy): Eukaryota > Viridiplantae > Streptophyta > Pinopsida > Pinales > Pinaceae > Pinus > Pinus albicaulis. Next base: position 817,532,646 of record CM076580.1, read on the forward strand.
GATCTTTGATCTTATATTGTAGTCTGGTGTTCCTTGGTCTTCTTCATCTTATCTAGTTAGCTCCATATGTGTCTTCTACCATGGTCCTCCTCTCATTTTCCTCCATCATCATCCTATCATGATAAGATAGATTACCTGCAACTAAAATAATTCATTACAAGCCAACAAGACCCATAACCTAACATATTTCATGAATTCACCTATTAAGGCTAGAACTAGTGACTGGCTAAGTGACTGGCTAAGGGGATTGCATGGTTCCAAGGCCAAGGTATGGGACTATGGATTGAGACTATGCAATGCATAGTTTAGGATGTCCAGGTTCAAGAGATTTGGAAATTGAGGGAGTTAAGGGCTCAAGGCAGGGGCTTAAGGCTTGAAGATTCCCACTATGCAGTTCTAGAAGGAGAGAGGCCAAGTCATTGCATAGTTGAGGGACTCAAGGACTCATTTTGGAGGCTTGAGCCTTGATACTACGCAATTCATAGTTGAGGGATGCATGGGCATAGGGAGAAATATTGCATAGTTCTCGAGCTCAGGGGTTGGTATTGAGCACTGAGATTATGCATTGTGTAGTTAGGGAAGACAGATATTGTGCATTGCGTATTTCCAAGGGACAAGGTGTTGCTTGAGGGTTGAGAATATGCAATGTGCAGTTCAGGTTGGGCATATTGAGCCTGAGTGGCCTAATCGAGGATTTTTCCCAGTTGGACTAAGTGTTGGATCAGTGAGATAAATATGAGTAAAATATAGACTCTGAGCATGATCACACACTTATATCACTTGATGATACGACAAGGAACACTCAGAACATTTGAAAAACATGCCTTCCTCAATGTAGCAACTTTTTGATGACTCCTACCATCTGCGACACTAAAGATATACTTTGTGAAGACAGTAACAACACTTGTGTGAAAATGCTTAAAACTTTGTGAATGAGTGTGATATATTTTCACATGATAAGAATAACTCATTATCACAAATATTACCCCTTGAGACAAACTAAAACTCCACTTTACGTGATGATCGACACTTCCCATGCCAAAAGATGACAAATGTGATATGGAAAGAAAAGTATGAACGACACTTGTAACATGCGAACGATGGTGATAGTGACACATTCCAAAGCGAAAATAACATGATAAAGACACTAATTAAAGTGAAATAAAGAAAAAATGACATTCGACAATGTGAAAATTACATTTGCGACAACAATGGTGGACAAAAGTGATAGTTTGAAAAACTCACCAAAATAGAAGTAAAAACGCAGCTGAAAGTGAGAGACTATCAATGAACATGTTCACTAAATTTTGACATGGGTTGAGCATCGAGTAGAAATTTTCTTGTCGAACCATGTCAGGCCTGTTCAACCTTGCATGAAAGAATGCAGCCATGGATTCATTACGGGTTGAGCGAGTGACTTCGACACTTGCAATCTAAGAAGGGAGCCCAAAATCTTAACAAAGAATCACTAGCCAAGAAGTGACTATGGAACGACCGATTGCAAGATCCCTAGTAGGCCCCAAAATTCAAGTATAGACAAAAGTTTGGATGGTGTTCTCACAGCGACAATAATATCTAGAAGCCAATCTCCTTAAGTATAGTCACTAGAGACACTAGAGGAAAAATGTTGTCACCACACCCAACAATTGCATCTCTACCAATCTAAATTTTAGTTTCAAATCCAACCTTCCATGCCATGCAACCAACAATAGTAAAATCAAGAGTAAGGTGTTATGTGACCAACTCACAAAATAGAAGAAAATATAGATCAACAACTTAGAAATCAGCCTCATCGAGGGGAAACCTCCTTTACATTACATAAATGAACAATTATTGGATGATTCAAATGAAAAAAACCTAATTTCTAATATAGGAGTCTAAGGGGTCCCAATATAATCAGAGCCTACATAACAATAATAATGTAAGATCACAACAATAACAATAAGGGGCTACACTAGTATTATAGGGACCTAACATGCCCCTCTCCTTCAAAAAAGTGTTGTCCTCAACGCTTGAGTGGTTCTGGATTATTTTGTATAAAATTTGAATCATCCTCCCATTTGTAATCTTTAGCGGGTAAGTTATTCCAGTTGACAAGATACTCTAAAATTGATCGATTTCGTAGTTTTCGAGTTCTTGTTTCCGTGACTGCTTCAGGTTCCAATATGATTTTTCCTTCCTAGTAAAGTTCTAGAAATATTGTTTTAACTAGGATTTTGTCACCTATAACCTTCTTTAATCATGAAACATGGAAAACTAGGTGCACTCGATAAGATGCTGGAAGCTCCAATTTGTATGTCATAGTACCAATATTTTACAACACCTTGTAAGGACCATAGTACTTTGGCGATAATTTATTATCCTTCTTAGCTTGCTTGAGGGAAAAAAATTTGTATGGTTGTAGCCGTAAAAATACAGAGTCACCTACATCAAAAATTAATTCGCTGCGATGTTGATATGCCTTTTGTTTCATTGAATTATGCACCAAAGTTAGGTTATCCTTTAAGAGTTGGAGAACTTTTTGTTGATGCTCGATGTGATATTCCACTACTTTAACCTTATAAATTTTCTCTTAAATATGATGTGATGGACAGTGGATGGTATCCATGGAGTGTCATAAATGGGGTCATTTTTGCTGAAGTGTGGAAGGAAGTGTTATACCACCATTCAACCAGAGGTAACCACTTGACCCATTGTGTGATTTTATCAGATAAAAAGTAACTAATATATCCTTCCAAACATTTGTTCGCTATATCAATTTTCCCATCAGATTGATAATTATAATATGAGATATGATCTATTTGAGTACCCAGGCAATAAAATAATTTCGTCCAACAATTTTCACTGAAAATGGGATCTCTATCACTTACAATAATCTTTGGGTTTCCATGTAGCTTTTGAATTCCTTCCATAAATAGAGTAGCAATTGTATTGGCTTTAAATGGATGAGATAATACACAAAAGTGTGCATACATGGTAAGTATATCAACTACCACCATGATGACACTCTTTCCTTCAGACTTCGGTAAACCTATGATAAAATCCATTGAAACCTCATCCCAACGTTGACTTGGAATGGATAAAGGTTGTAGCAGACCCAAGGTCTTAATTGTCTCAAATTTATTTTGTTGGAAGACCAAACATTCCACCACAAAATTTTGAATATTAGATTTAAGGTGACCCCAAAAAAAATATTTCTTGACCTTGTGGTAAGTTTTTAAAAACCCCGAGTGTCCTCCTAAAGGAGAGGTGTGCAATTCCAAAACAATATTTTGTTTTAGTTGGGAATTATTGCAAATATATAAGTGACCTTTGTACCACAATGAATCATTTTTCCAGCTAAATGTATCAGATGTACTGTGATCTTGCTGCAACTTTTGAATGTGTCCACATTTCTTCGTCATTCTTCCTCTCCTCCCTTTCTTCGTTTATCCAATTTGGTTGCATAATATAAATGGCACAAATCAATGCTTCCATATCCTAATCCCTTTTTGAGAGTGAATCTGCAACAACATTTAGCTTCCCTTTTTTGCAGATGATTTCAATGTCATAACCCAACATATTTGTGACCCATTTTTGTTGCTCTTCTGAAGATAGCATTTGTTCCAAAAATTATTTAATACTATCATGATCTGTTTTTAACTTGAAGTGTCTTCTCAGTAAGTAAGGTTGACATTTATTTAGTGCGTGTAGTATTTCCAACATTTACTTCTCATAAATAACTTTTTGTAAATAATGTCCTTTGATTGGACGACTTTCAAAAGAAATGGGTCTTTCTTCTTGCATTAAAACAACAAAAATTCCATTTCACAAGGCATCACATTCCTCAATAAACGTGTTTGTGAAGTCTTGCATAGCTAAAACCAGTGCTTGGCACATTGCCTCTTTGAGATGTTCAAAGACCTTAGTTTCTTCTAGAGTCAAAGAAAATGCATATTTCTTCAATATTGTTGTTAGAGGTGCCCCTATTCTCCCATAATTCTTAAAAAACTTGCGATAATACCTTGTTAACCCAAGAAATCCTCTCAGATGATTTAGGGTTGTGGGTATTTTCCATTCCTTAATGGCTTTAATTTTTTTAGGGTCTACCTTAACACCCTCATGAGATACAATATAACCCAAATATTCCACCTCCTATACTCCAAAGAAACATTTGGAGGTTTTTGCATATAATTGTTTCTCCTCCAATAGTTTGAGCACCCTATCAAGATTTTGAACATGATCCTTCCAAGACTTGTTGTAGATTAGAATATCATCAACAAATAATTACACAAATTTTCTATGGAAATGTTTGAAAATGGAATTCATCAACCCTTGAAATGTAGAAGGTGCATTGGTAAGGCCAAAAGGCATGACTGAAAATTCATAATGATCCTCATGAGTTATAAATGTTTTTTTCATAATTTATTTAGTCTTCATCCTAATTTGATGATAACTTGAACATAGATCCAACTTGGTGAAGTAAATTTCTCCATGTAATTCATCCAATAATTCATCAATGATAGGAATGGGAAATTTATCTTTAATAGTGAGCTTGCTGAACTCCTTATAATCCAGACAGATGCACCTTGATCCATCCTTCTTGTGCACCAATACCACTGGAGCAAAGAAATTACTTTGACTAGGTTGAATTATACCAGCCTCTAGCATTTATGCAATCATGCGTTCAATTTCGCTCTTTTGGGCACAGGGATATTTGTAAGGCCCGATGTTTGGAGAAACACTTCTTGGAATCAAATGAATAGCATGATCATGATCAAAAATAGGTGGGAGGCCTTTCAAAGTTTCAAACACCTTGTAATGATTGTCCAAGACTTTTCAGAGATCTGGAGAAATAGAGGATTTCATTGTTTGAACCTGTAGTGAGCATAATAGTGCAATTGCACCTCGTCTGTATTTCTTAAAAATCTTTGTCATGAAATTATAGCTGATTATCTTTCTCGATTTCCCTATGATACCTCGTAATTAAAATTCCTTTCCTTCCCAAAAAAAATTCAAGAAAAGTTCCTAAAAAATAAAATCTATAGTCTCTAAAGATTGTAATCATTGGACTCCTAGTACAACATCAACACCACCCATTGGAATAGAAAGAATTGAACTATTCAATACATATTCCCCCATGATTAGCTTGATATTATAACAATTTCCAGAGAAATTTATAGTTTCTCCATTTTCAACCATCACTTGACATTCTGGAGCTAGATATATGAAGCAATTCAATTCCTTGGCTATCTTAAAATGAACAAAATTATGTGTACTACCTGAATCAATCAAAATTAATACCTTTTTTTTCTTTATATATCCTTCTATCTTGAGAGTTTGAGGAGTGGTAATTCCTGCCAATGCATTACAAGATATGGTTGGATTCATTTCTTCCTTCTCTGGGGTTGGTTCTTGGTGTATATCCTCCTTTTTTTGATGTTACTTCTTCCTTTACTTCCTCCTCTTCACAATATATGTAAAATATTTTCTTCTCGGCACACTTATGACCTTTATTGTATTTGATATCACAACTATAACAAAGCCCTTTGTCTCTTTTTTCCTCCAATTTTTGTGGTTTCAACATTGTAGGTTGTGGAAGGCTAGGAGCAGCAACATTTCCATCTTTATAGTTGTGATTGGTAGACTTCCTTGTTGCCATAATTTTTCTTTCAACTTTTCTTTCCACCCCGAATGTCTTCTCCAATGAATTAGGTTCCCAAAGGCAAATCTCATGTTGGATGTTATCCTTTAAAGTCCCTATGAAGACATCAATCCTATGCTTCTCTAGAATATCTGATATCATGATATTCAGTTTTTGGAAATCCTCAATGTGCTCTGCCATTGAACCCTTTTGTTTGAGATTTATCAATTGGATAAAGAAGGTGTTTCTCTTTGTATTCTCATAATGTGCTATCATTTCCTCCATAAAAATTGACCAAGTGGCAAGTGGTTTACGATAAAAAAGCCATTGAAACCATACAAGCTGATTAGGTTCTAAATATAAAGTTGCAATCTAAACCTTTTTTGTGTTTTTCATATTATGGAGATCAAACTATTGCTCCATATGTAGTATCCATGTTACCATATCCTTGCCATCAAACTTCCTCATATCAATATTTGGAATATGGTGGGTCTTAAATCCAACATTAGAGTCTATTAAATCATGATTAACATTTCTTTTGTTCTCACCGTGAGTTTCATCAACTACCTTTTTTCCATTAGGAATCATTTCTTATAGCAACTTTGTCAAACCTTCCTTCAAACCTTCCATGTATGATTTTAGACCATTCTTCATGTCTTCCAAGCTTCCTTTCATTTTTTCTTCTATACCATCGATCTTAGTTTCCATGTCATCCATATTAGCTTCCATGCCATTATTCAAACCATCCATGCATTTCTTCAAACCATCTATCTTAGCTTCCATTTCATTTTTTGTTATTTTTTGTGAGAGCAACATTTGTTGCACTTGGTCTCGTAATTTTGATATATCATGTTGCACTTCTTCCTCTTCATGTGTCATGTTAGAGCTTTCTGAGATCTTATTGGGTGTGGAATTATTTTTGGGAGGTATTATAGAACCCAATATTGATATCAATGCTTCAATATGCCCTTAGAATCACTTCAAACTAATTTTTTAAACAAAAGTTGTGATTTAAAAAAAAACGCACACACCTTTTTCTTGATTTTGAGGAGCTCGATATTGAACCCGATGTATCTATGTGATTTCAGATCCCCAATATTTGAACTTTGGTCCTATAATATCCTTATAAGTCTTATTTCCAATGCCATAGGTCAGACCTAATTTGGATTCTTCAAGGCAAAATTATGCTTGATCTCCCATAATGAACTAATTATGGACTAGTTTAGTAGAGCGAACTTGTGTGGAGTGCTTTCGACCTTCAAATCTAAAACTGATTCCAAAAGAAACTATAGTGTGTGCAATTTTGGCCGCTTTTTACAGAATTCAAATATGATGCCTGAAACGAAAGTTATGACGATTTTCCCTTGGTAACCTATTTGAGATGAAATTCTAGAGCCTGCAAAAACGCTAACTTCCACAGATCTTATCTCCTAAAATATAGCGAATGTTATGTCTCTATATTACTATTTTAGTCCCTTGTTGTTTTTAGTGTAGCCCCCTTATTGTTTTTTTTGTACCCCTGTAACCCCAATATTGTTATTATTATTCCCTTAAATTATTATTGTTAGGTCGGCTAGGATTATATTATGGCCCCATGGACTCCTATATATAGAAGGAGGTTTTGGTCATTTGTATCATCCAAGAATTGTACATTTATGTAATGTATTGGAGGTTTCCCCCTCGAAGTGGCTAATTTCTAAGGCGTTGATCTCTCTTTTCTTCTATTTTTGGATCTGGTTTCATACCATTTGGTACCAGAGCTTTGGATTCTAGGGTTTCGCTGCTCAAAATAGGTCATCATGGAATTTTCGCTATAACGTTTTTTCTACAAAGGTTCAGAAGCTAAAATTTTTACAGAGCGAAGCCAAAATCCTGAGGAACGGCGTGGAAGAATTTCAAATCTTGGTTCACAATATTTTCAGAGATATGATCTGTGCAAGTTAAGAATTTTTGCAGGCTCCTGAATTTAACCTAAACAAGTCATCATGGCATTTTTGCTATAACTTATTTTCTACGAGTGTTGGGTCCCTATATTACTAGTATAGTACCTTATTTTTGTTACTGTAACCCTCTTATTTTTATTATTGTACCAGGGATTTTTTCAGGCTCCTGAATTTAACCTAAACAAGTCATCATGGCATTTTCACTATAACTTATTTTCTACGAGTGTTAGGTCCCTATATTACTAGTATAGTCCCTTATTGTTGTTAGTGTAACCCCCTTATTGTTATTATTGTACCCCTGTAACCCCCATATTGTTATTATTGTGCCCTTAAATTATTATTGTTAGGTCGGTTAGGATTACATTGTAGCCCCATGGACTCCTATATATAGAAAGGAGGTTTTGTAATTTGAATCATCCAAGAATTGTTCATTCATGTAATGTATTGGAGGTTTCCCCCTCAAAGTGGCTTATTTCTAAGGTGTTGATATCTCTTTTCTTCTATTTTTGGCACTGGTTTCACAACATTTGGTATCAGAGATTTGGATTCTAGGGTTTCACCGCTCCAAACAAGTCATCATGGAATTTTCGCTATAAATTTATTTCTATGAAGGTTCAGAAGCTTAACGTTTTAGAGTACGTAGCCAAAATCCTAAGGAACATCATCGCAAAATTTTAGAGCTTGGTTCGCAATATTTTCGAAGATATGATATGTGGAAGTTAGGGATTTTTGCAGGCTCCTGAATTTCACTTAAAAAGGTCATCGCGGAATTTTCGCTGTAAATTTTTTTATACAAAGGTTCTGAAGCTAAAAATTTTAGAGCGCGAAGAGAAATCCTGAGGAACATCGTCGCAAAATTTCAGAGCTTGGTTCGCAATATTTTTGAAGATATGATCTGTGGAAGTTAGGTCTTTTTCAGGCTCCTGAATTTCATCTCAAAGAAGTGATCGTGGGAAAATATTCATAACTCTCGCTTTGAGCATCAGATTAGAATTCTGTAAAAAGTGATTGCAATTAAATGAATTGTATTTTCCTGTCTATAAATTTCAGAGCCAAAGGAGCAAACGGTGACACGTGGCAAGTCGTACAAGTTCACTCTACTCAACTAGTCCATAATTAGGTCATTGTGGGAGATTGGACATAACTTTGTCTTGGAGAATCCAAATCAAGTCAGACCTGTGGAATTTTAAAGATAATTTAGAAGGCTACCTCAGTGAAAAAATTTAGATATTGAAGAGCCGCAATCACAGAGATAATCCAATTTCAATATCGAGCTCCTCAAAAGTAAGAAAAAGGTGTGTATTTTTTTTTTCCGAATTGCATAAGTCTTGTTTGAAGAATCAATTTGAATTGATTCCAAGGGTATATTGTAGAATAGATATCAGTATTGGGTTCTAGAAAATGCTCCGTAAAAATAATTCAACACCCATTAAGCCTTCAGAAGGCTCTACTATGACTCATAAAGATGAAGAATTGCAACATGCTCTAAGTGTTGAGAATTGACTAAATACCGATTTTTCCTAGATAAGTGTGAGACAGTTGGCAGAGTGTTGGAGAATTTCATGAGATATTAAGCATATTATTTCATAATTCCTTGACTTAATACACAATATAGATATAGGGGTTTTGATCAGTTGCTTTCCCCAATAACATCTTGTATTGTGTGATTGATTTACTTATTTCTCTTACTTTCATGTGATTGAGCGATCATGTTTTTTATTTTGAAAATATTGTAGAAGGATTCAGTATCTTGTTTTATTACATCACGAGATCAAATTGAATCCCATTGGTATATTTTATACATGGTATCAGAGTGCCAAGAATCACAATAGAAGATAAGAAATTGGTCTTGTCTTAAACAGGTTTAAATTTGCAGATTTATTCTTCAAGATCTAGTAATAGATCAAGATATCTTTTAATGGATTGAGACTCAAATATTATCTTGAGGGAAATTCAAATTATATATCATGTAAGGAAAGGATGGAGGCAGTATTGGAGGAAGGGTTGAAGGAATTCATAGATACTAATATTCCCAAGCCTGCAACAGCATATGCCCGACTTCTTGATGCATGATAGAAGAAGGTAGCAAAGGTGTTATAGGGCAATTTGGGCATCATCCCCCAAGACTTGGTCAAACTGGACATCATCCCCAAGACCAATGAAATAGGGTCTTCATCCCCTTATATTTCAATTGCTATATGCCCTAAGTGAAGAACATTTCATTCATGGCTTCTATTGTGAGATTTCCAAGGTTTGAAGTATATGTTATATGACCTACTGACTCACCAATGCTCATATGAAAGGGACTAACTGCATTTCAGTGCCAAATCCTCCATGCAAGGGTGCACTGCAATGCATTTCCTTACACTCAAGGGTGCACTGGTCATTTGGAAGCAGAATTTTCATTGTTCTGGGAATCTCCACATGGACAATGCCTTCTAGAAGAGTCCATATGTGTCAAACTTCTAATCCAAGTGTCCATCTAACACCTCTAACTTGGAAACATGTATTTTCTATTATTAGAAATTCATTCATTGAGAAAATACCATCAATTTCCCTATATATTGAGCACTCATCCTAGTGCTCAGGAGGAATAATTTTGTACAAAGTTATGTTGTTGGATTCTCATTTGCTAAGAGAGTGAAAGTACTGATATGCTGTTGGTATAATTCTAGATGTGATGAGGCTGGAATGAAACTAGTGCAGGTTGACAACAAATCGATCCATTGGTTGTAATCTTCCCCTTTTACTCTTTAATAAATATTGATGTTCACTTTCCCATACATATGTCTCTATTTCTTGTGCATTATATTCTTGAATGATGTACGTATTTCTGATCTAATCGATTTTATTTGAGTAAGATAAGTATATATTTGTATATTGTATGTTGTTTGATTTTCTCTATTTGTGTTTGCAGGAATTAATCTAGAGACTTGAGTTGGATTGAGAGCGACGAAAACAATGACAGAAGGAGAAGGAGAAGTGAAAGAATCACAAGTAGGTTCAAGAATCCAAATCAAGTCATACCTGTGGCATTTGAAAGAAGCTTCAAAGGACTACTACAGGGCCAAATTTCAGATATTTAGGATCTACAAGTATAGAGATAAGTCAATTTTAATATCGAGATCCTCAAAAGCAAGTAAAAGGTGTGTATTTTTTTTTCCAAATTGCATAAGTCTTGTTTGAATAATCAAGTTGAATTTATTCAAAGGGCATATTGTAGAATATATTTCAGTATTGGATTCTCAAATGGCCCCTAAGAATAATTCAACACCCATTAAGCCTTTAGAAGGCTCTATTATGACTCATGAAGACACAGAATGACAACATGACATATCAAAATTACAAGAGCAAGTGCAACAAATTTCGCTCTCACAAAGAGCAACAAAAAATGACATGGAAGTTTTGAAGAAAGGTGTGGAATCTAAGATGGATGGTTTTAAGAATGGCGTGGAAGCTAAGATGGATGGAATGGAAGCTGGCATGGAATCTAAGATGGATGACATGGAAGCTAAGATGGAAAACATGAAGAATGATCTAAAAGCAGACATGGAAGGTTTGACAAAGTTGATACAATAAATGTTTCCTAATGGTGAAAAGATAGTAGAGGAAACTCATAATGAGAACAAAATAAATGTTAATCGTGATTTCATAAACTCTAATGTTGGAGGGAAGAACCACCATATTCCAAAAATGGATATGAGGAAGTTTAATGGAAAGGATCCTGTAACATGGATACTACAGATGGAGCAATATTTTGATCTCCATAACGTGCAAAACACACAAAAGGTACGCATTGCAACTTTACATTTAGAACAAATACATTTGTATGGTATCGATGGCTTTGCTCCCGTAAAAAAATTGTCACTTGGTAAATTTTTACGGAGGAAATGATAGCACATTATGAGGATACAAAGAGCAACACCTTCTTTAGCCAATTGATAAATCTCAAACAAAAGGGTTTAGTGGGGGAGCACATTGAGAACTTCCAAAAATTGAATATAAGGGTAACTGATATTCCAGAGGAACACAGGATTGATCTCTTCATAGGTACTTTAAAGGATAACATCCAATGTGAAGTTCGCGTTTTGGAACCTGATTCATTGGAGAAGGCATTCAGGTTGGCAAGAAAAATTGAATGTAAAATTATGGCGACAAGGAAGCCTACCACTCACTTCTATAAAGAAGGAAGTGTTGCTACACCCAGATTTCCACAACCTACAAGGTTGACACCACAACAATTGGAAGAAAAAAGAGCAAAAGGGCTTTGCTACAGTTGTGATAGCAAATACACTAAAGGTCATAAGTGTGCTGAGAAGAAATTATTTTACATAGATTGTGAAGAGGAAGAAGAAAATGAACAAGAAAAGGATATACACCAGGAACCAACCCAAGAAGAGGAAGAAATGAGTCCGACCATATCGTGTAATGCATTGGCAAGAATTACCACTCCTCAAACTCTCAAGATAGAAGGAAATATTAAGAAGAAAAAGGTAATAGTGTTGATTGATTCAGGTAGTACCCATAATTTTATTCATTGTAAGGTAGCCAAGGAATTGAATTGTTTCCTATACCCAGCACCAGAATGTCAAGTGATGGTTGCAAATGGAGGAACTATAAATTGCTCTCGAAAATGCCATAATATCAAGCTAACCATGGGGGAATATGTATTGAATAGTCCAATGCTTTCCATTCCTATGGGAGGTGTTGATGTTGTACTAGGAGTACAATGGTTACAATCTTTGGGGACGGTAGATTTTAATTTTCAAGAACTTTTCTTGAAATTTTTTTCATAAGGAAAGGAAGTCGAATTATGGGGTATTGCAAGGAAGCCAGGAAAGATAATAAGCTCTAATTTCATGACAAAGCTTCTAAAGAAAGAATAACGAGGCGTAATTGCATAATTATTCTCACTAGAAGTTCCAACATCAAAATCATCTATTTCTGCAGATCTCCAAAAAGTCTTGGACAATCATTCCAAGGTGTTTGAAACTCCCAAAGGACTACCACCTATTCGTGATCATGATCATGCTATTCATTTGATTCCAGGAAGTGTTCCTCCAAACATCGGGCCTTATAGATATCCTTGTGTCCAAAAGAGTGAAATTGAACGTATGATTACAGAAATGTTAGAGGTGGATATAATTCAACCTAGTCAAAGTTATTTCTCTGCTCTTGTAGTATTGGTACACAAGAAGGATGGATCATGGCGCATGTGTACAGATTATAGGGAGCTCAATAAGCTCACCATTAAAGATAAATTTTCCATTCCTGTGATTGATGAATTATTGGATGAATTACATGGAGAAATTTATTTTACCAAGTTGGATCTTCGTTCAGGATATCATCAAATTAGAATGAAGATTGAAGATATTCTGAAAACAACATTTTGAACTCATTAGGGTCATTATGAATTTTTGGTCAATCCTTTTGGCCTTACCATTTCACCTTCTACATTTCAAGGGTTGATGAATTCTATTTTCAAACCCTTCTTTAGAAAATTTGTGCTAGTATTTTTTGATGATATACTAATCTACAACAAGTCTTGGAAGGATCATGTTCAACATGTTGATAGGGTGCTCAAACTATTGCAGGAGAAACAATTATATGCAAAAACATCCAAATGTTTCTTTTGAGTACAAGAGGTGGAATATCCTAGATATTGTATCTCACGAGGGTGTTAAGGTAGACCCTAACAGAATTAAAGCCATTAAGAAATGGAAAGTCCCCACAACCATAAAGCAGCTGTGAGGATTTCTCGGGTTAACAGAGTATTATCACAATTTTGTTAAGAATTATGGGAGAATAGCAGCACCTCTAACAACATTGTTGAAGAAATATGCATTTTCATGGACTCTTGAAGCAACTAAGGCCTTTGAACATCTTAAAGAGGCAATGTGCCTAGCACCAGTCTTAGCTACGCCAGACTTCACAAAAACCTTTATTGTGGAATGTGATGCCTTAGGAAATAGAATTGGTGTTGTTTTAATATAAGAAGGAAGACCCATTACTTTTGAAAGTCGACCAATAAAAGGAAAGTATTTACAGAAACCTATTTATGAGAAGGAAATGTTAACAATATTGCATGCACTAAAGAAATGGAAAACTTACCTAATGGGAAGACACTTCAAGGTAAAAACTGATCATGATAGTATTAAACACTTTTTGGAACAAAGACTATCTTCAGAAGAGCAACAAAAATGGGTCACAAAGACATTGGGTTATGACTTTGAAATAATCTACAAAAAAGGGAAGCTAAATGTTGTTGCCGATGCACTCTCAAGAAAGAATGAAGAGGTGGAAGCATTGCTTTGTGCCATTTCTATTATCCAACCAGATTGGATAACCGAAGCAAGAGATGAATGGAAGAAGGACAAAGATGTATGGACACTCATTCAAAAGTTGCAGCAAGATCCTAGTACATCTGATACATTTAGTTAGAAAAATGATTCCTTATGGTACAAATATCGCTTATATCTTTGTAAGAATTCCCAACTAAAACAAAAGATTCTTCTGGAATTGCACACTTCTTCTTTAGGAGGACACTCGGGATTTTTAAAAACTTACCACAGGGTGAAGAAAGAATTTTTTTGGGATGGCCTTAAATCTGATATTCGAAAGTTTGTGGCGGAATGTTTGGTTTGCCAGCAGAATAAAGTGGAAACAATTAAGACCCCAGGACTTCTACAACCTTTATCCATTCCAAGTCAACGTTGGAAGGAGATTTCAATGGATTTTATCACAGGTTTACCTAAGTCTGAAGGAAAGAGTGTCATCATGGTGGTAGTTGATAGACTTACCAAGTATGCACACTTTTGTGCATTATCTCATCCATTTAAAGCAAGTAGATTTTCTACTACATTTATGGACACAATTCAAAAGATACATGGAAACCCAAGGGTTATTTTGAGCAACAAAGATCCTATTTTTACTGGAAATTTTTGGACAAAGTTATTTTCTTATTTGGGTACTGAATTAACTCATAGCTCATCTTATCATCCTCAATCCAATGGTCAAAATGAGATAGTAAATAAATGTTTGGAAGGATATCTTCGTTGTTTTCTATCTGATAAAAAAGCACAATGGGTCAAGTGGTTACCTCTTGCTGAATGGTGGTATAACATTTCCTTCCATACTGCAGAAAAAATGACCCCATTTATGGCACTTTATAGATATCATCCACCATCCATTACATCATATTTAAGAGAAAATTCGAAGGTTCAAGCAATGGAAGATCACATCGAGCATCAACAAGAAGTTCTCCAACTCTTAAAGGATAACCTGAATTTGCCACAAAATTGAATGAAACAACAGGAAAATCAACATCACAGTGACAGAAGTTTTGATGTAGGAGACTAGATATTTTTACGGCTACAACCATACAAACAAATGTCCCTCAAGCAAGCTAAGAAGGATAATAAGTTATTGCCAAAGTACTATGGTCCTTACAAGGTGTTGCAAAACATTGGTACTATGGCATACAAATTGGAGTTTCCTGCTTCTTCACGAGTGCATCCAGATTTTCATGTTTCATGCTTAAAGAAGGTTATAGGTGAAAATCTTCCAGTTCAAACAATATTTCCAGAACTTGATGAGGAAGGAAAAATCATATTGGAACCTGAAGCAGTCATGGAAACAAGAACTCGACACCTACGGAATTGATCAATTTCAGAGTATCTCATCAAGTGGAACAACTTACCCACTGAAGATTCTACATGGGAGGATGAGAATTTTATACAGAAGCACCCAGAGATACTCAAGAATTGAGGACAACACTTTTTTGAAGGAGAGGGGCATGTTAGGTCCTTGTATTACTAGTATAGTCCCTTATTGTTGTTAGTGTAACCCCCTTATTGTTATTATTGTACCCTTGTAACCCCCATATTGTTATTATTGTGCCCTTAAATTATTATTGTTAGGTTGGATAGGATTACATTATGGCCCCATGGACTCCTATATATAGAAAGGAGGTTTTGTAATTTGAATCATCCAAGAATTTTTCATTCATGTAATGTATTGAAGGTTTCCCCCTTGAAGTGGATTATTTCTAAGGCATTGATATCTCTTTTCTTCTATTTTTGGAGCTGGTTTCACAAAAACGAGGGTTCAAAAGCTGAAATTTTACAGAGCAAAGCCGCAATCCTGAGGAACATCATGGAAAATTTTCAGAGCTTGATTCACAATATTTTTGGAGATAGGGTCCGTGGAAGTTAGGGATTTTTCAAGCTCCCGAATTTCATCTCAAAGAGGTGACTGTGGGAAAATCGTCATAACTCTCTCTCTGAGCATTGGATTGGAATTCTGTAAAAAGTGGCCATAAGTACACAAACTATAGTTTCTTCTGTATCAATTTTAGAGCCGAAGGAGGAAACAGTGACACTTGGCACATCGTACAAGGTCGTTGTACTGAACCAGTCCATAATTAGGTCATTGTGGGAGATTTGGCATAACTTTGCCTTGAATAATCCAAATCAAGTTAGACCTCTAGAATTTGAAAGTAGATTTAGGGGGCTACAACAAGGCCCAATTTCAGATATTGAAGATCTGAAATCACAGAGATAATTCAGTTTCAATATCGAGCTCCTCAAAAGAAAGAAAAATATGTGTATTTTTTTCGAATTACATAAGTCTCGTTTGAAAAAATTAGTTTTAATTTATTCCAAGGGCATATTGAAGAATAGATATCATCATTGGGTTCTAAAATCCCCCCTAAAAATAATTCAACACCCATTAAGCCTTCAGAAGGCTCTATTATGACTCATGAAGATGAAGAAATGCAACATGAGATATCAAAATTACAAGAGCAAGTGCACCAAATTTTGATATCGCAAAGAGAAACAAAAAATGAAATGGAAGTTTTGAAGAAAGGCGTGGAAGCTAAGATGAATGGTTTGTAAGCTAAGATGGATGGCATGGAAGTTGGAATGGAAGCTAAGATGGATGACATGGAAGCTAAGATCGATGAAAAAATGAAAGACAACATGGAAAACACGAAGAATGATCTAAAAGTAGACATTGAAGGTTTGGCAAAGTTGATACAAGAAATGTTTCCTAATGGCGAAAATATAGTAGAGGAAACTAATGATGAGAACAAAATAAATTTTAATCGTGATTTCATAAACTCTAATGTTGGATGGAAGAACCACCATATTCCAAAGATGGATATGAGGAAGTTTGATGGCAAGGATCCCGTAACATGGATACTACAGATTGAGCGATATTTTGATCTCAATAATGTGCAAAACACACAAAAGGTATGCATTGCAACTTTACATTTAGAAAAAAATACATTTGTATGGTATCGATGGCTTTGCTCCAGTAAAAAAAAATTCACTTGGTCAATTTTTATGAAGGAAATAATACCACATTAGGAGGATACAAAAAGCAACACCTTCTTTAGCCAATTGATAAATCTCAAACAAAAGGGTTCAGTGGTGGATCACATGCAGGACTTCCAAAAATTGAATATAAGGGTTACTGGTATTCCAGAGGAACACATGATTGATGTCTTCATAAGGACTTTAAAGGATAACATCTAACATGAAGTTCATGTTTGGGAACTTGATTCATTGGAAAAGGCATTCAGGTTGGCAAGAAAAATTGAATGTAAAATTATGGTGACAAGGAATCCTACCACTCACATATATAAAGATGGAAGTGTTGCTACTCCTAGACTTCCACAACCTACAAGGTTGACACCACAACAATTGGAAGAAAAAAGAGCAAAAGGAATTTGCTACAGTTGTGATAGCAAATACACTAAAGGTCATAAGTGTGCTGAGAAGAAATTATTTTACATAGATTGTTAAGAGGAAGAATAAAATGAACAAGAATCTTCAAAAAAACAAGATATACACTAGGAACCAACCCTAGAAGAGGAAGAAATGAGTCCGACCATATCGTGTAATGCATTGGCAGGAATTACCACTCCTCAAACTCTCAAGATAGAAGGACATATCAAGAAGAAAAAGGTAATAGTGTTGATTGATTCGGGTAGTACCCATAATTTTATTCATTGTAAGGTAGCCAAGGAATTGAATTGTTTCCCATACCCAGCACCAGAATTTCAAGTGATGGTTGCAAATGGAGGAACTATAAATTTCTCTGGAAAATGCCATAATATCAAGCGAACAATGGGGGAATATGTATTGAATATTCCAATGCTTTCCATTCCAATGGGAGGTGTTGATGTTGTACTAGGAGTACAATGGTTACAATCTTTGGGGACGGTAGCTTTTAATTTTCAAGAACTTTTCTTGAAATTTTTTTAGAAGGAATGGATGTTGACTCATGGGGTATCGCAGGGAAGCTGAGAAAGATAATAAGCTATAATGTCATGACAAAGCTTATGAAGAAAGAAAAATAAGGTGTAATTACACAATTATGCTCACTAGAAGTTCCAACATCAAAATCATCTATTTCTGCAGATCCCCAAAAAGTCTTGGAAAATCATTCCAAGGTGTTTGAAACTCCCAAAGGACTCCCACCTATTCGCGATCATGATCATGATATTCATTTGATTCTAGGAAGTGTTCCTCCAAACATCAGGCCTCATAACTATCCTTATGTCCAAAAGAGCGAAATTGAACGTATGATTGCAAAAATGTTAGAGGCTGGTATAATTCAACCTAGTCAAAGTTCTTTCTCTGCTCCAGTAGTATTGGTGCACAAGAAGGATGGATCATGGTGCTTGTGTCAGGATTATAGGGATCTCAATAAGCTCACCATTCAAGATAAATTTTGCATTCCTGTGATTGATGAATTATTGGATGAATTACATGGAGCAATTTAGTTTACCAAGTTGGATCTTCATTTAGGATATCATCAAATTAGAATGAAGACTAAAGACATTTCGAAAACAACATTTCGAACTCATGAGGGTCATTATGAATTTTTGGTCATGCCTTTTGGCCTTACCAATGCACCTTCTACATTTCAAGGGTTGATGAATTCCATTTTCAAACCCTTCCTTAGAAAATTTGTGCTAGTATTTTTGATGATATACTAATCTACAACAGGTCTTGGAAGGATCATGTTGAACATGTTGACAGGGTGCTCAAACTATTGCAGGAGAAACAATTATATGCCAAAACATCCAAATGTTTCTTTGGAGTACAAGAGGTGGAATATCTGGGTCATATTGTATCTCACGAGGGTGTTAAGGTAGACCCTAACAAAATTAAAGCCATTAAGGAATGGAAAGTCCCCACAACCATAAAGCAGTTGCGAGGATTTATCGAGTTAACAGGGTATTATCGCAAGTTTGTTAAGAATTATGGGAGAATAGCAGCACCTCTAACAACATTATTGAAGAAAGATGCATTTTCATGGACTCCTGAAGCAACTAAGGCCTTTGAACATCTTAAAGAGGCAATTTGCCTAGCACCGGTCTTAGCTACGCCAGACTTCACAAAAACCTTTATTGTGGAATGTGATGCCTCAGGAAATGGAATTGGTGCAGTTTTAATGCAGGAAGGAAGTCCCATTGCTTTTGAAAGTCGTCCAATCAAAGGAAAGTATTTACAGAAACCTATTTATGAGAAGGAAATGTTAGCAATACTGCATGCACTAAAGAAATGGCGAACTTACCTAATGGGAAGACACTTCAAGGTAAAAAATAATCATGATAGTCTTAAACACTTTTTGGAACAAAGACTATCTTCAGAAGAGTAGCAAAAATGGGTCACAAAGATGTTGGGTTATGACTTTGAAATAATATACAAAAAAGGGAAGCTAAATGTTGTGGCAGATGCACTCTCAAGAAAGAATGAAGAGGTGGAAGCATTGCTTTGTGCCATTTCTATTATCCAACCAGATTGGATAACCGAAGCAAGAGATGAATGGAAGAAGGACAAAGATGTATGGACACTCATTCAAAAGTTGCGGCAAGATCCTAGTACATCTGATACATTTAGTTGGAAAAATGATTCCTTATGGTACAAAGATCGCTTATATCTTTGTAAGAATTCCCAACTAAAATAAAATATTCTTTTGGAATTGCACACTTCTCCTTTAGGAGGACACTCAGGATTTTTAAAAACTTACCATAGGGTGAAGAAAGAATTTTTTTGGGATGGCCTTAAATCTTATATTCAAAATTTTGTGGCGGAATGTTTGGTTTTCCAGCAGAATAAAGTGGAAACAATTAAGACCCCGGGACTTCTACAACCTTTATCCATTCCAAGTCAACGTTGGGAGGAGATTTCAATGGATTTTATCATAGGTTTACCTAAGTCCGAAGGAAAGAATGTCATCATGGTGGTAGTTGATAGACTTACCAAGTATGCACACCTTTGTGCATTATCTCATCCATTTAAAGCAAGTACAGTTGCTACTACATTTATGGACAGAATTCAAAAGCTACATGGAAGCCCAAGGGTTATTGTGAGCGATAGAGATCCCATTTTTACTGGAAATTTTTGGACGGAGATATTTTCTTGTTTGGGTACTCAATTAGCTCATAGCTCATCTTATCATCCTCAATCTGATGGTCAAACTGAGATAGTAAATAAATGTTTGGAAGGATATCTTCGTTGTTTTCTATCTAATAAACAAACACAATGGGTCAAGTGGTTACCTCTCGCTGAATGGTGGTATAACACTTCCTTCCATACTGCAACAAAAATGACCCCATTTATGGCACTTTATGGATATCATCCACCGTCCATCACATCATATTTAAGAAAAAATTCTAAGGTTCAAGCAGTGGAAGATCACATCGAGCATCAACAAGAAGTTCTCCAACTCTTAAAGGATAACCTAAATTTGGCACAAAATCGAATGAAACAACAGGCAGATCAACATCGCAGCGAGAGAAGTTTTGATGTAGGAGATTGAGTATTTTTACGGCTACAACCATACAAACAAATGTCCCTCAAGCAAGCTAAGAAGGATAATAAATTATCGCCAAAGTACTATGGTCCTTACAAGGTGTTGCAAAATATTGGTACTATGGCATACAAATTGGAGCTTCTTGCTTCTTCACAAGTGCATCCAGTTTTCCGTGTTTCATGCTTAAAGAAGGTTATAGGTGCAAATCTTCTAGTTCAAACAATATTTCTAGAAATTTATGAGGAAGGAAAAATCATATTGGAACCTGAAGCGGTCACGGAAATAAGAACTCGACAGCTATAAAATCGATCAATTTCAGAGTATCTCATCAAGTGGAAGAACTTACCCACTGAAGATTCTACATGGGAGGATGAGAATTTTATACAAAAGCACCCATAACTACTCAAGTGTTGAGGACAACACTTTTTTGAAGGAGAGGGGCATGTTAGTTCTCTATATTACTATTTTAGTCCCTTATTATTATTAGTGTAGCCCCCTTATTGTTATTGTTGTACCCCTGTAACCTCAATATTGTTATTATGGTGCCCTTACACTATTATTATTAGGTCGACCAGGATTATATTGTGGCCCCATGGACTCCTATATATAGAAGGAGGTTTTGGACATTTGTATCATCCAAGAATTGTTCATTTATGTAATGTATTTGAGGTTGCCCCCTCGAAGTGGCTAATTTCTAAGGCGTTGATCTCTCTTTTCTTCTATTTTTGGAGCTGGCTTCATAACAATGAACCAAGGTATGAAATGTTTACATGAAGTTCATCAAGATTTCGGCTCCATGTGGTAAAACGTTCAGCTTCTGAAACCTCGTAGAAAAGAAAATATATAACAAAAATATGAAGATGTCATGTTTGAAGAAGCGAACCCCTGGAATCCCAAGCTCTAATACCAAATGTTATGCAACCAACTCATAAAATAGAAGAAAATATAGATCAACGACTTATAAATCAACCTCTTAGAGGGGGAAACCTCCTTTACATTACATAAATGAACAATTCTTGGATGAATCAGATGAAAAAATCCTACTTTCTGTGAAATTTTCAATCTGAAAATGCTACTGCAGTGATTGATTTATTTCGCCTACTTATTTATGATAAGTTATTTATAGATGCTTCAGTAAATTTTTAAAAAAATATAGTTGTAGAATTTTCTTTAATCAAAAGCAGAAGAAAAAATAGAACATGTATCACACAATAGAAAAAACCACATGAACACAGTTATTTTTGGACAATTTTCCCCTAAAAAACCCAATGTGGGAAAATCAGTGCAACAGATGAGGGTTTATATTAACCTTCAGCAGTGAAAAGATCGTTTACATAATATATGACGAGTATATCTTTAGCATACACATGACATGAATTTTCCAAACACCTCAGAATAATTCTTGATGCACGGTAGGCACTTCTCCTCCCTTTGCATCACTCTGTGTGGCCCCTTTGCGCAGTCATTGCGATAGACTGCGTCACTCTGCGTGGAGAGCCAGTGTTGTTGCTCAGCACTACCTCCTCTTCGTCTTTTGTCTTCCTTCTCTTCGTCTCTTCTGACCTCTCCCTCTTCCTTCTATCTCTGCAACCCAGCCTCTACAACCTCACCCTCTGAAATTGAATTCTTTTACTTCAAAATTGATTTCCCTCGGGTACTGAGAATGTGCCAGACTTGCTTTCTAGATGACCCTCTAGCCTTCTCTTATAGTCTTCTCGTTGATGAATCAACGATCCAGATTATATCCTTAATCAATGACTCAGATTAAAAGATGACTTGATCTTCCTTTTATAGAAGATTCACACTTTTCTTTATTAATACCCTTTAATTATTTAATTTCCCTAAGTTTAGACTTAGGGATCACTTTAAAATAATTAATTATTTTAATAAAGCATGATCCAAGTGGAATTTCTACAAATGATTTATAGGTTCTCTGGAGTATTGATGTCCAAGCCTCTTCCCAAAATATGAGACTTGGAACACTTTCCAATGCTACAAAATCAACACTTACTATATATAGGATTCTAAGGGGTCCCAATACAATCAGAGCCTACATAACAATAATAATGTAAGGGCACAACAAAAACAATAGTGGGCCTTTATGAGGCACAATAATAACACTATGGGGACTACGTGGGCATAAAAATAACAATAAGAGGGCTACACTAACAATAACAATAAGGAGCTACAATAGTATTATAGGGACCTAACATAAGGGTTTACCATTGATTTGAGGCATTGTTGGTTGACTTCTACCTCCATCATATCCAATCCAAAATTGTACCCAGATCAATATATTTACTTAGTATTCTCCTCCATAAGATTTATAAAATCAAAAGCACCCATAAGGATTTTACAACTAGGTATTTTATAAAGATACAAATTTCCTTTAGTCCCCAACCTCCAAGAATCTTAGGCTTGGACAAGTTATTCCAATTCACTAGATGAGAACCCAAGTATTTAGAGCTACCTTTCCATAAATAAGTAAAAAAAAGCTCCCCAAATCAAGTAAGAATACATTTCAAAATGAGCACCAAGAGATTTCTATGAAACATGATAGCTTCAATCACAATTTTGTTAAGGATTGGCATGCTACTAGGGGAGAAACATTGATTACACTAGAAATTAATCCTTCTTCCAATCCTAGTCAATAGCCAATTTTAGTATATGTTTTCATGGTTATTTTACTTCACAATATAGCCAAGATATTTAATCCCATCCATCATATCATCAAGAAGAAAAATTGAAAATATTGGCCAACTTATAATCAATTCCATCCTACATGTATAGGAAATATATATCAGTTTATTGATATTAACAACCATTCCTATGACATCGTACAAGAGCTCCAAGAATATTTTACTAACATGTCTTCAACATCTAAGCAACAAGAGAAAATAAAAACATCATGCACAAATAAAAGTGGTTAAAGTGCTCAAGCCCCCATGAACTTATTCGTTCTCTTGGCCTCAACGATTTCCATAGTTAGGCCATTTGAAAATAATAGAAAGTGAAATGGGGAAAGGGAATAGCCCTGCCAAGCCCCTGAGAAAATTAGAGGAAGGGAGAGCTGGACCCATTTATAAGAACTGCAAAATAAATTGAAGACACATAGCTCATTATCCATTTGACTAATAGGTAGTCAAATCCAATGTGTAACAATAAAAGTATGAGATAGAGCCATGATACATGATTATAAGATTTGGAAATATCGATTTTATATTTGAGACAAAGCACCTTTAAACCTTAATTAGGTACAATAGTCCATGCTCTAAACCAATGACCACAACATAAATTCATGATATTTATTTAATTGTTATATTTAAGTATATGATAAATCATATTATTCATATATTCTAACTAATCAAAAATAAAAAATAATTTAGGTTATCAATACGGTTTCTTTTATTATTATAACATGAACCATATATTAACACTACAGTTATAATTATACATATAACATAAATTCATACAAAAATATATCATATTTAGTATAGCTTTTTTTCTTTTCCTTTTTATTTGAAATGGATATTTGGAAAAACCCATTAAGCACTTCTTCTCATTCTAAAAATGGCACCAAGGTGAGCATAATTCTACATAATCTTACTAAATTATGTATAAGCTTGAACCTTTGTCAACATAGAGTTCAAATCCATTTCAACAATATACTCATTTAAAAGCTCAACATGTCACTTGCAATGATTTAACTTGGTTGAGGAGGATACCAACATTTCTCTCAACCACTCAAACTAAACCCAATTGACTATTAAATTTAATATATCTAACCATAATCATGATCAAATAGTTGGAAATAATTAATATTATTCTATATTAATGGAGAAATGGTTACATTGTTGTAACGTAGCTCCTTAAGTTAGGATTAGTTCCTAGGATATAGGAGTTTGTTTACAACTTCCTACTCCTTTGTGATGTACTTATAGTTGTATCATTTGATGAATGAATGTAGAGTGTACTCTCCATTGGTATGCAGTCTCCAGGTGCAGTACTCACCTAAGAGCTGTAGTTTCTATTCAATTTAGTTTTTATCTTGGTATCAAAGCTCAGACCAGGTGAGCCTGATTTTTTTTTCTTTCTTTAGAACCCTCGCGGCTACAGAGCCTTCACAGCTACATAGCCTTTGTGGCTATGGTGCACACAGGAGCTTCAATGCTCACAGGAGTAGGTAGCCTGTAGTATACACCTCACTCATAGGTCTCAGATTTTTCTTTTACTGAGCACAAGAGGGTCGACACGTTTTCCAATCTGACAGTCACGCCGATATGCGCAATCAGCGCGACTATTAGAGCCATACCTACGCCAATTTTGGGACTCACATGGATTTTATTTTTGCGTAGATATTTGGCTCAGAAAGGCACCAATTTTGGTGCGGAAATTTGGCTCAAAAAGGCGCCAATCTCTCTTTTGGTAGTTCTGCACATGGGATTCGCCCGTTTGTGGTGGATCTGAGTCGCAGACATTGTTGTCGGTTCTGCACATGGGATTTTCCCGTTTGTGGTGGATCTGAGTCACAGACACATTAACCTTCAGATCGGTGGTGGATCTGAGTCACAGACATAGTAACCTTCAGATTGGTGGTGGATCTAAGTTGCAGTCACAAGATCGTTCCAGATCGGTGGCAGATCTGTAATCTAGTATGTATTGAGTTCTTGCTAGTGGAGCTTGTAATTATTCAATTGGTTAGAACCATTGAAGGGTCTGGAATCCAATCATTCCAGTATGAGTAATACCATAGAAACATATCTCAACGAATCCAACAAACTCAACGGGTCCAATTTCACCAATTGGAAATTCAAGCTACAAACACTGCTTGAAGGAGAAAATGTGTGGCTGATTATCACAGGCGATGAACAAAAACCAATTATTGTAATAGGAACAACCACACTTATACAAGACTGGGATAAAAGAGAGAACAAAGAAAAATTCATACTGAATATTTCCGTTAAGGATAATATTATCCCACACATTAGAGATGGAAAATCGTCCATTGATATTTGGATGACTCTGAAGAACTTATACTAGACACAAAATACAAATCGCATCTTGTCACTCAAAGACAAGTTGTTTTCAATGAGGATGGAGGAGAATGAATCCGCTACTAGATTCATTGCAAGGGTCAAAGACCTTAAGGACAGATTGGGTGACATCTGAGAGAAGGTGTCTAATTTCGATCTAGTCACAATCACGTTGAATGGAATGAAGGATGAATATCAAATGTTCATCACAGGTTTGGAAGCAAGGGATAAAGCCCCTACATTTGAAGAATTGACAGGAATTTTTCTACAAGAAGAAGAGTGATGACATAATTTAAGGCCTCAGAATTCTGTTGTGTAACCAGCTCCAAAGAGAGAAGAAAAGAGATATTCACGCCTTAGAAATGAGCCACTTCGAGGGGGCAACCTCCAATACATTACATAAATGAACAATTCTTGGATGATACAATTTACAAAACCTCCTTTCTATATATAGGAGTCCATGGGGCCATAATGCAATCCTAGTGGGCCACAATGTAATCCTAGCCGACCTAACAATAATAATTTAAGGGCACAATAATAACAAAATGGGGGTTACAAGGGTACAATAATAACAATAAGGGGGTTACACTAACAACAATAAGGGACTATACTAGTAATATAGGGACCTAACATGCCCTCTCCTTCAAAAAAGTGTTGTCCTCAACGCTTGAGTAGCTCTAGGTGCTTCTGTATAAAATTCTCATCGTCCCGTGTAGAATCTTCAGTGGGTAAGTTCTTCCACTTGATGAGATACTCTGAAATTGATCGATTTCGTAGTTGTTGAGTTGTTGTTTCCGTGACCGCTTCAAGTTCCAATATGATTTTTCCTTCCTCATCAAGTTCTGGCAATATTGTTTGAGCTGGAAGATTTTCACCTATAACCTTCTTTAAGCATGAAACATGGAAAACTGGATGTACTCGCGAAGAAGCAGGAAGCTCCAATTTGTATGCCATAGTACCAATCTTTTGCAACACCTTATAAGGACCATAGTATTTTGGCGATAATTTATTATCCTTCTTAGCTTGCTTGAGGGACATTTGTTTATATGGTTGTAGCAGTAAAAATACCCAATCTCCTACATCAAAACTTCTCTCGCTGCGATGTTGATCTGCCTGTTGTTTCATTCGATTTTGTGCCAAATTCAGGTTATCCTTTAAGAGTTGGAGAACTTCTTGCTGATGCTCGATGTGATCTTCCATTGCTTGAACCTTCAAATTTTCCCTTAAAGATGATGTGATGGATGGTGGATGATATCCATAAAGTTCCATAAATGGGGTCATTTTTGCTGCAGTATGGAAGGAAGTGTTATACCACCATTCGGCGAGAGGTAACCACTTGACCCATTGTGTTTGTTTATCAGATACAAAACAACGAAGATATCCTTCCAAACATTTATTTACTATCTCGGTTTGACCATCGGATTGAGGATGATAAGATGAGCTATGAGCTAATTGAGTACCCAAACAAGAAAATAACTCCGTCCAAAAATTTCCAGTAAAAATGGGATCTCTGTCGCTCACAATAACCCTTGGGCTTCCATGTAGCTTTTGAATTTTGTCCACAAATGTAGTAGCAATTGTACTTGCTTTAAATGGATGAGATAATGCACAAAAGTGTGCATACTTGGTAAGTCTATCAACTACCACCATGATGACATTCTTTCCTTCGGACTTAGGTAAACCTGTGATAAAATCCATTGAAATCTCCTCCCAACATTGACTTGGAATGGATAAAGGTTGTAGAAGTCACGGGGTCTTAATTGTCTCAACTTTATTCTGCTGGCAAACCAAACATTCCGCCACAAACTTTTGAATATCAGATTTAAGGCCATCCCAAAAAAATTCTTTCTTCACCCTGTGGTAAGTTTTTAAAAATCCTGAGTGTCCTCCTAAAGGAGAAGTGTGCAATTCGAGAAGAATCTTTTGTTTTAGTTGGGAATTCTTACAAAGATATAAGCGATCTTTGTACCATAAGGAATCATTTTTCCAACTAAATGTATCGGATGTACTAGGATCTTGCTGCAACTTTTGAATGAGTGTCCATACATCTTTGTCCTTCTTCCATTCATCTCTTGCTTCAGTTATCCAATCTGGTTGGATAATAGAAATGGCACAAAGCAATGCTTCCACCTCTTCATTCTTTCTTGAGAGTGCATCTGCAACAACATTCAGCTTTCCTTTTTTGTAGA
This sequence comes from Pinus albicaulis, assembly GCA_034641835.2. Taxonomy (NCBI): domain Eukaryota; kingdom Viridiplantae; phylum Streptophyta; class Pinopsida; order Pinales; family Pinaceae; genus Pinus; species Pinus albicaulis. The sequence goes on from CM076580.1 coordinate 817,560,265, forward strand.
TTATTTTAAAGTCATAACCCAACATCTTTGTGACCCATTTTTGCTGTTCTTCTGAAGATAGTCTTTGTTCCAAAAAGTGTTTAAGACTATCATGATCAGTTTTTACCTTGAAGTGTCTTCCCATTAGGTAAGTTCGCCATTTCTTTAGTGCATGCAGTATTGCTAACATTTCCTTCTCATAAATAGGTTTTTGTAAATGCTTTCCTTTGATTGGACGACTTTCAAAAGCAATGGGTCTTCCTTCCTGCATTAAAACTGCACCAATTCCATTTCCTGAGGCATCACATTCCACAATAAAGGTTTTTGTGAAGTCTGGCGTAGCTAAGACCGGTGCTAGGCACATTGCCTCTTTAAGATATTCAAAGGCCTTAGTTGCTTCAGGAGTCCATGAAAATGCATCTTTCTTCAATAATGTTGTTAAAGGTGCTGCTATTCTCCCATAATTCTTAACAAACTTGTGATAATAGCCTGTTAACCCGAGAAATCCTCGCAACTGCTTTATTGTCTTGGGGACTTTCCATTCGTTAATGGCTTTAATTTTGTTAGGGTCTACTTTAACACCCTCGTGAGATATAATATGACCCAGATATTCCACCTCTTGTACTCCAAAGAAACATTTGGATGTTTTTGCATATAATTGTTTCTCCTGCAATAGTTTGAGCACCCTGTTAGCATGTTCAACATGATCCTTCCAAGACATGATGTAGATTAGTATATCATCAAAAAATACTAGCACAAATTTTCTAAGGAAGGGTTTGAAAATGGAATTCATCAACCCTTGAAATGTAGAAGGTGCATTGGTAAGGCCAAAAGGCATGACCAAAAATTCATAATGACCCTCATGAGTTCGAAATCTTGTTTTTGGAATATCTTCAGTCTTCATTCTAATTTGATGATATCCTGAACGAAGATCCAACTTGGTAAAATAAATTGCTCCATGTAATTCATCCAATAATTCATCAATCACAGGAATGGAGAATTTATCTTTAATGGTGAGCTTATTGAGCTCCCTATAATCCAGACACATTCACCATGATCCATCAACTTCATACATGTATTAACCTTTCTGGGAAGCGAGAGAAGAACTTTGACAGTTGGAATTATACAGCCTCTAACATTTTGATCTCCAGTTCATTGCTCTTTTAGATGAGAAGGGATATCTATAAAGTAGGATGTTTGGAGGAACACTTCCTGGAATCAAATGAATAGCATGATCATGATCACGAATAGGTGGGAGTCCTTTGGGAGTTTCAAACACCTTGGAATGATTGTCAAAGACTTGTTGGAGATCTGCAGAAATAGATGATTTTGATGTTGGAACTTCTAGTGAGCATAATTGTGCAATTACGCCTCGTTGTTCTTTCTTTAGAAGATTTGTCATGCCATTAGAGCTTATTATCCTTCCTGGCTTCCCTTCAATACCCCGTAATTCGACTTCCTTTCCTTCTGAAAAAAATTTCAAGAAAAGTTCTTGAAAATTAAAAGCTACAATCCCCAAAGATTGTAACCATTGTACTCCTAGTACAACATCAGCACCTCCCATAGGAATGGAAAGCATTGGACTAGTCAATACATATTCCCCCATGGTTATCTTGATATTATGGCATTTTCTCGAGCAATTTATAGTTCCTCCATTTGCAACCATCACTTGACATTCTGGTGCTGGGTATAGGAAACAATTTAATTCCTTGGCTACCTTACAATGAATAAAATTATGGGTGCTACCTGAATCAATCAACACTATTACCTTCCTCTTCTTGATTTGTCCTTTTATCTTGAGAGTTTGAGGAGTGGTAATTCCTGCCAGTGCATTACACGATATGGTTGGATTCATTTCTTCCTCTTCTGGGGCTGGTTCCTGGTGTATATCCTCTTCTTGTTCATTTTCTTCTTCCTCTTGACAATCTATGTAAAATAATTTCTTCTCAGCACACTTATGACCTTTAGTGTATTTGCTATCACAACTGTAGCAAAGCCCTTTTGCTCTTTTTTCTTCCAATTGTTGTGGTGTCAACCTTGTAGATTGTGGAAATCTAGATGTAGCCACACTTCCTTCTTTATAGAATTGAGTAGTAGACTTCCTTGTTGCCATAATTTTACATTCAACTTTTCTTGCCAACCTGAATGCCTTCTCTAATGAATCAGGTTCCAGAACACGAACTTCATGTTGAATGTTATCCTTTAAGCTGCCTAAGAAGAGATCAATCCTGTGGTCCTCTGAAATATCAGTTACCCTTATACTCAATTTTTGGAAGTCCTCAATGTGCTGCCCCACTAAACCCTTTTGTTTGAGATTTATCAATTGGGTAAAGAAGATGTTGCTCTTTGTATCCTCATAATGTGCTATCATTTCCTCCGTAAAAATTGACCAAGTGACAATTTTTTTACGGGAGCAAAGCCATTGATACCATACAAATGTATTTTGTTCTAAATGTAAAGTTGCAATGCGTACCTTTTGTGTGTTTTGCACGTTATGGAGGTCAAAATATTGCTCCATCTGTAGTATCCATGTTACAGGATCCTTTCCATCAAACTTCCTCATATCCATTTTTGGAATATGGTGGTTCTTCCCACCAACATTCGAGTTTATGAAATCATGATTAACATTTATTTTGTTCTCATCATGAGGTTCTTCTCCTATATTTCCGCCATTAGGAATCATTTCTAGTTTTAAGCTTGTCATCAAGCCTTCCATGTATGATTTTAGATCATTCTTCATGTTTTCTATGTTGTCTTTCATGTCATCCATCTTAGCTTCCATGCCCACTTCCATGCCATCCATCTTAGCTTCCACGCCATTCATCTTAGCTTCCACGCCATCCATCTTAGCTTCCACGCCATCCATCTTAGCTTGCACACCATCCATTTTAGCTTCCACGCCTTTCTTCAAACCTTCCATCTTTACTTCCACGCCATCCATCTTAGCTTCCATGCCTTTCTCCAAACCATCCATCTTCACTTCCACACCTTTCTTCAAAACTTCCATTTCATTTTTTGCTGCTCTTTGCGAGAGTGAAATTTGTTGCACTTGTTCTTGTAATTTTGATAGATCATGTTGCAAATCTTCATCTTCATGAGTCATGGTAGAGCCTTCTGAAGGCTTGATGGGTGTTGAATTCTTTTTAGGGGCCATTTTAGAATCCAATATTGATATATATTCTACAAGATGCCCTTGGAATCAATTCAACTTGATTCTTCAAACAAGACTTATGCAATTCGAAAAAAAAAATACACACCTTTTACTAGCTTTTAGGAGCTCGATATTGAAATTGAATTATATCTGTAGTTGAAAATCTTTGGTATCTGAAATTCATCCCTGTAGTATATCTCTGAAGCTTCTTTAAAATGCCACAGGTCTGACCTGATTTGGATTCTCCAAGACAAAGTTGTGTCCAATCTCCCACAATGACCTAATTCTGGACTGGTTTAGTAGAGCGAACTTGTACGACTTGCCACGTGTCACTGTTTTGTCCTTTGTCTCTGAAATTGATAGCCCAGAAACTTCAGTCTCAGTACTTGCGACCACTTTTTACGGCACTTCAATCCAATTCCCAGAGAGAGAGTTATTGAAGTTTTCCCACGATCACCTCTTTGAGATGCAATTCAGGAGCCTGAAAAAGCACTACATTCCACAGATCATATCTCCAAAAATATTGCGAACCAAGCTCTGAAATTTTTTGAAGAATTTCCTCAGGCTTTCAGCTTCGCACCATATGAATTTCAGACTTTGAACCGTCGTACAAAAAAATTTATAGCGAAAATTCCACGATGACCTGTTTATGAGCCTGAAAAAATACCTAACTTCCACAGATGATATCTCCTCAAATATTGCGAACCAAGATCTGAAATTTTTAGAAAACCTTCCTCAAGATTTCAGCTTCGCACCACAGAAATTCCCAGCCACGAGCTTCGTGAAAAAAAATTTATAAGCGAAAATTCCACGATGACTGTTTGGAGCAGCGAAACCCTAGAATCACAAAGCTACGATGCCAAATGTTGTGTAACCAGCTCCAAAGAGAAGAAAAGAGATATTCACGCCCTTATAAAATGAGCCACTTCGAGGGGGCAACCTCCGATACATTACATGAATGAACAATTCTTGGATGATTCAATTTACAAAACCTCCTTTCTATATATAGGAGTCCATGGGGCCATAATGTAATCGATTGGGCCACAATGTAATCCTAGCCGACCTAACAATAATAATTTAGGGGCACAATAATAACAGAATGGGGGTTACAAGGGTACAATAATAAAAATAAAGGGGTTACACTAACAACAATAAGGTACTATACTAGTAATATAGGGACCTAACAAATTCTGATCTTTATCTGATGGCAAAGAGGAGACAGTTTAAAGGTAAACATCCACAATAGCCACAACAGCAACAATAGCAAAAAAGAGGAGGTAGCATGTTTCAAAAGAGACCATTCAGAGGTATGTTTGCAAATAATTTTTATAGCACTAAATGATTTTATTATGGGAAAAATGGCCATCAAAATAAGTTTTGTTTTAAGAGGCAGACAGATGAAGCTCAGAATAAGAAGAGTAGGCACATAGGATATTTTGTCGATGAAGACCACAGTCATGATCTTCGACTATTTGTAGCAGATTTTTCTCTTTCAGCTTCGAAGGAAGATGAGGATGACATATGGTATGTTGATTCCGGTGCATCCTCGCATATGACAGGTAAGAGAAAGTGGTTTGAATCTTTTGAAGAAACTTCATGTGGATATCAAATTTATTTAGGAGATGACAGAGGATATGAGATCAAAGGGTGCGGTGATATTTCGGTAAGGCTGCCTAGTGGTGACATTAGACATATTAAGAATGTGATGTATGTGCCCAAGATTAAGAAGAACTTGATCTCTGTATCTATGATAACAGATCAGGATCTGCTAGTAGAATTCTTCAAGACATGTTGTGTCATAAATGACAACAGGATGGAACCAGTTGCATCAGGAGTGTGTGTGGGGAGCCTGTACAGATTGAATGTTAATAGCATGCCACAACAAACCCTAGTTTCAACAGGATTGACAGCCGAAAATCTCTGGCACAAGAGATTCAGTCACCTTAATTTACAAGACCTCATGCTACTTCAAAGAAAAGGTATGGTCGATGGACTCCCTGTTTTTCATAGTGTTCAGTTATATTGTGATGGATGTGCATTAGGGAGATTGCATAGAGAAGAATTTCCTCTGCATATTGATAGAAAGGAAAGAGATATACTAGAGCTGGTGCACACGGACATATGCGGACCTATGAAAACCAGGTCGCTACGTGGTTCATAATATTTTCTTCTGTTTACTGATGATTGCACTAGATTCTCATGGATATATTTTTTAAGTAAAAAGATTCAAACCTTTCAATTTTTTAAAGAAGTTAAAACTTTGGTGGAGAAGAAGACATGAAAATGCATAAAAAACCTCCGCTCTGATCAAGGAGGAGAATACAGGTTGGGTGAGTTCATGAATTTTTGTAGATATCATGGGATTTTTCAATAGTTTACAGTTCCCAATACTCCACAGCAAAATGGAGTGGCAGAACAAAAGAACAGAACTCTAGTGGAGTGCACAAGAAGTATGCTTCAAGGTAAGGGTCTATCAAATGGTTTTTGGGTTGAAGCCATCAACACTATTGTTTATTTAAAGAATAGGATTCCTACTAAATGTCTCAGCTTCAAAACTCCTTTTGAAGCATTATATGGATTCAAAACAACAGTGAGTCATAGCCGAGGAGACATGGCGCGCGCGGGAGGATTTTTCTTCATTCTAGGTTTTCAATCTTCCTTTGCCGCCGCGGGCTGGAGATCGTGGCACTGGAAGCGCATCCATGGCATGAGACATCGTGCTACCTGTGTTGTTCATTGTGACTTGTTTGGGGCTGAGAATCCGTTCACGCCGGTGGGTTTCTACATTTCTGCTGCGACTGGTACAGGGACTTCCTGCAGATCCAACAGCGATGGGCACTGGTGTCTGACCAGTCATCAAACTACAGTGTGGTATGAATCTTTCCCCTGCGTGTGCCATTGGTCTCTTGGTGGCTTTGGTGATGAACCAACGCCGAGTTTTGTGCTCTGCTGCACCGCTCATGGTGCCTATGCGCACTACACTCTGTTCTGTCGACTGCTCTCTCATGCTGAGATTTCAGTTTTCCGCGTACCTTTGGAGTGGATACCGCTTGCTTTCCCCCTTTTCAGACTGGCCTTCACATCCACGGCCAGGTCCTCGACGATGGGCGACTATTGGACTCCGGATCTGCGCTCTTGGGGAACTTATGCATTTCGGTTTCCACAGCTGCATTTACCGCGGCTTCAAGTGCATCACTTCTCCATTGCTGCTGAGACAAGGAATACAGACCTTAAGCGGTCACGGTGGATGCACTCAGAACCTTTGAGCCAGGAACAGGCCCACGATGAGGTGCCTACAGACACAAATCGAAGCCAGCTCATCTGCAATATTGAATCTCAGGTAGGCACGAATCCATTTCAAGTGTTCATTAAGCCTCCTGTAGGTAACTGTTTTCTATTATGGATACGAACAGTAGATTCTATATCGCACCTGAAGGAAGCTATCCAATATTTGGCGGGGTACCCTGTTTTTTCACAGTCTCTGATTTTTGGGGGGAAAGCTCTTGCTTACCATTGCCTGGTCAATGACTACTCCATCAGCACTGGATCATCCATCTGCCTCAACCTCAGACTGAGGGGTGGAATGATGGGGCAAAACAGGGCACATGGATCCTCTATGGGTGCTGGTGCATCCAAGACAGTACCCACAAAAGGTACATATAGGAATGTATTACAGGGGGACAAGAACACTCCCACAGCTCCTGCCGCACCTACTGAAAGTTCCCCCAAGCCATATATTGTAGAACTGCAGGATAGTGTGCCTGAAATAAACATAGACAGTCTGGATATTGACATGCATAGAACTGCATACGAATCCCAAGCACTTATAGGCAGATTCAACTGCTTCTGGCCCAAACCAATGGAGCTGTTCCATTGGATTTTTACAAATTGGACCATGGACTGTGAAATACACCTATGTTCCAAGGGTTTCTTCATTGTCAAATTTACATCCACTGAGGTCAGAGATGGCATTATCAGCCAGGGACCTTGGTTCTGGGGCTCCACGGGACTCTTCATTACACCTTGGTTCCCACACTTTGATGCCAACACGATGGAGGTGACTAAAATGCCGGTCTGGGTAAGGCTCTACAATCTCCCGCTACATTATTGGAATGAAAATGTTCTTGGCTGCATTGGAAACACCCTTGGCAGATACATAAAAACGGACACTCAACGCCTGGAAAAGCGCATATTCACCTTCGCACGAATCTGTGTGGAGGTTGACTTGAGCAAAGGACTCCCAGAGTCCATCATACTGAACAACAAACAACAGAGATGGACACAGCATTTAGACTATGAGAACACAGCATTCAGATGTCGGATATGCAGATGCACAGGCCACCTACAAAACACATGTCCGGCTGCAAAAAGGGATAACAGGAAAAAGAAGAAAACAGGTAAAGCGGCAAAAGGTTGGCAATTCCCATCTGAAGAGCCAGAACTACAGGAAGAAGAGGTGGAACCAACACCACACGAGAATCAACAAACAGATACTTCTATGGGCACACAAGAACAGGAAATGCAAGAGCAGCTCGACACCACCACAAAGACTCAGCGGGATATGGAACCTGGAACACTTGACAGTGGGGGATACAAAAGAACACATATATCAGACACATCTGACTCTGATAAGGACAATGGAGCACCAACAGAAGGAAGTCAGCTTGTCCTTATCGAGACCGAGCCAACACTTGGTGCTTGGCGTAAGGTTGAAAAAAAGAAGGGGAGAAAATCTTAAATGTTACCCCTTTGCTTTTTATTTGCGGCATTCTGAATGTCTTTGGACATATACCAGCTCATACAACATGTAATTTTTTTTTCTCATAAATAAAATTACGAACTTTTTCACTGTGAAAAAAAAACAACAGTGAGTCATTTAAGAGTATTTGGGTCAAAATCCTTTGCCCATATACCCAAGGAGGATAGAAAGAAGTTAGATCCTAAAGCCATGAAATATATCTTTGTAGGATATGGCACTGAGTTTAAAGCATACAATTTATTTAATCTCGTGACTCATAAAATATTTGCAAGTCGAAATGTCATATTTCATGAATAGGTTGAGGAAGGAAAGGAAGATAGTAATAAAAAATGGCACATTCCATTATTGATGGAAGAAAATAGCGTGGATAATCAGCAGCAGGAGCAGAAAGAAGCAGAAACAGGTGATGTAGTCAATAAGGCAAGCCCGTACAAGTCTGAAGCTGATAGATTTGAGGTGAGTCCTCTACCGAGAAGATCAGGTAGGCGGACTCAATTACCAGCTAGATTGAAAGACTATGCTTTAATGACGAGTATTTTAAATATTTTAGAACCCAAAAACTATAAAGATGCAAGTCAATATGATGAATGGAGGGCTGCAATGAATGAAGAAATTGAATCAATTACTAAAAACCATACTTGGTATCTAGTTGAACTGTCTGAAGGAAAAACACCCATAGGTTGTAAGTGGTTGTACAAACCTAAAGTTAATGTAGATGGGAGTATAGACAAGTTTAAAGTTAGACTGGTAGCAAAGGGTTACTCACAGCAAGAGGCAATAGACTTTGATGAAACCTTTGCCCTTGTAGCCAAACTGAATACTATTAGAATGTTAATTTCTTTAGCTACAAAATATCAATGGAAGCTACATCAGTTAGTTGTTAAGTTTTCATTTCTGAATGGTGATTTAAAAGAAGAGATTTATTTAGTCCAGCCTGAAGGGTTTGTCAAAAAAGGGCAGGAACATCTAGTTTGTAGGTTGAAAAATGAATTATATGGTTTAAAACAAGCACCCAGGTCGTGGTATGAGAAGATCGATTCATTCTTCTTACAGCATGGTTTTCATAGGAGCATGAATGATCCAAATCTGTATACCAATTATAATGAACAGAGGCAGATTATTTTGGTTTCTTTGTATGTGGATGATATGATTATAACAGGTAATGCAGATGATTTGATCAAAGAAATCAAACTGCAAATGACGCAAGTTTCTGAAATGAAAGATCTCGGAAGCCTACATTATTGTTTTGGTCTGGAAATATGGAGAGACTTTGGACAAACCTTTCTTACTCAAGGGAAGTATGCCATAAGCCTACTCGAAAAGTTCAGGATGGAACAGTGTAAGTCAGCATCAACATCATTGCAGCAGAATCTAAAGTTATACAGTGACGATGGCACTAAGGAGGTTGCTGCCACTATGTATAGACAACAAGTTGGTAGTCTGATATATCTTATCACAACTAGACCAAACTTGGCATACTCTGTTAGTGTGCTGAGCCAGTTCATATCTAATCCTCTTGAAAGTCATTGGGTGGCGGAAAAAAATGTATTGAGGTATCTTTGTGGTACTAGTGATTATGGTATTTTATACACTGAAAAATCTGATATTACTCTTGTAGGTTTTTTAGATTTGGATTGGGCAGGTAACTTGGATGATCATAAATCTATCATAGGATATGCATTAGGCATTGGATCCGGGGTCATAGCATGGAGCAGAAAAAAGCATATTATTGTAGCCTTATCTTCAACCAAAGCTAAGTACCAAGCATTGTGTGCAACTACATGTGAGGCTATCTGGTTGATAAGACTTCTCCATGATGCAGGAGATGAGCAGAAAGAAGCAACTACCATCAAAAGTGAAAACCAGAGTACCATCAAGCTAGAATACAATTCAGTATTTCACAAAAGCACCAAACACATCGATACTCAGTTCCATTTAGTTCAAGAAAAACTTCAGTCAAAAGAAATATTTGTTGAATACTTTAAATATTGGGACAATATGGTTGACATTTTTACTAAGCCTCTTGGAAGTATAAAGTTTGAATTGTTTAAAGGAATGTTATGAATTCAAGACAATCCTTTCTCCATTAAGGGGAGAGTTGGAAATAATTAATACTACTGTATATTAATGGAGAAATTGTTACATTGTTGTAATGTAGCTCCTTAAGTTAGGATTAGTTCCTAGGATATAGGAGTTTGTTTACAACTTCCTACTCCTTTGTGATGTACTTATAGTTGTATCATTTGATTAATGAATGTAGAGTGTACTCTCCATTGGTATGCAGTCTCCAGGTGCAGTACTCACCTGAGAGCTACAGTTTCTATTCAATTCAGTTTTTATCTCAAATATATTCAAAATTATTTATGTAAAAAATTATATATATATATGAAAATTTAAAATAAATAAAAATAAATAAATAAATAATAACAAAATAATGAAATAAGAGTTAAATGGAAATAAATAAATTAATTAAAAAAATTCATATTTTCAACTTTTTCCTTATAAATTTATTCAAATCTCAATGATAAACACTTTCTGGACACACAGAATTACATACCAAAACTAATAAATATTTATAAAAGATAATTTTCCTAAAATAACAGTGTAATAAACACATAATAAAATAAAATACAAAACTATAGATATTTAATAAACATATTGAACTATTTCCCAATAATATTATTAAATTGAAAAAAACCAAATTATACATTAATCGTTGCGGGGGAAGAAAGGAAAAATGATAGTAAATTTTATTACTAATCTCAATGTTTCCCACTTCATTTCCATAATCCCTCGAAGTTGGAGCTACCCACCCAAGATTCTAAGCCCAAATTTGTTAATTACCACCTCACCTTAAATTTGTTAATTACTACCTCACCTTGTGATGGTAACAGAGGCATTGTTCGTGAGTAATTCGTGAGTAATTCATGGTAGGACTTGAAATTGACATATGTATCTACATTTGATAGAGAGGAATTTTGGGAGGTGAAGGACATCACATTGTTTATCATTTTGAGGAGTAGGTTAGGTATAATTTATGGTCACCACACCTTTTTATAACATAATTTAATGGAGAAATTTAAATCAAAGAATAATTAAAGTGGTGTGTAGCAAGTAAACAACATGTTAAGGCACATCAAAGACATTGTTGCACTAAAAGGTGTTTTTGTGTGTTCATATTTGTAAACATGTGCTCAAACGGTGAGATAATTATATGTTCCACCCAATGTCTTAGTACACCAAAATATCATTATACATTATAGTTGTCTTAAGCAATGCCTAATGGTGAAGTTAGGAGAAAACCACACAAACTTGTTGAGATTTTCTGTTTTGAATAAAATAGGCAAAATCTCAGTAGATGACAACAATAGGAATTAGTTCCTAGATTAGCTCCAGTTTGTTGGGAGGGAGTTAATGCATCCTAAATTTGATGTGAGAGGATTTATGAGGCAGTTAGATTCTCTTTGCTATATAACAGGTATCCATATGGATTGTTTGAAGAGTGTGAAAGTTTGTAATCTCATGTTTGATTAATAAAGAATTGCCGATGCCTATGTTTGGTGGACGTAGCCCAGAGTGGTTGGGTGAACCACGTTAAATTTTTGTGTTTCTTGTGCATGATTATTGTGCTGAGTATTTGTTTAATTTCCTGTGCATCTGATCTCCAACAATTGGTATCGGAGCATGTTGGAGGAGCGCGCAGTGGAGAGGGTGCTGGCGGTGCCTGTACATTGTTGAGTGGAGGCCGTTTGTTCCACCTGCGTGGAGGTGCACTGCTGCGTGGAGCGTATATCCACTGCTGGTGTGTAGGTGATATATATACCTGGTGCGTACTCCAGTGTAGAGGTCGAATGGTGTATTCAGTTGAATGGTGTATTCAGTTGAATGGTGCGCAGAACTGTTAGTGCGTTGAATGCTGGTGAATCGGCCAACAGACCAGAACTGTGTGAAACCAATAGCGCCGTAAGCTGTGAGGGCCAAGTTCGCGTTGCATGGATTGATTTGCAGGTTTTGTTGTGCGTTGAAATTTTGAACAGCGTTGAATTTGAAATTTTTGAACAGCGTTGAAATTTAAGTCGATATGCAGTCTTTATAACGCTGGTTTATGACTTTTATTGAATGTTTAAAAAAACAAATCGATTTTTATTGAATGTTTTTTTTTAAAAAACAAAACACAAATCGATTATATTATCAAATCAATATACATATTTAAATGTTTTTTAAATCGATTTATAAGGTGCACTTTTGTCAAAGTGTAATATTGACTTTATTGTTTTTTAAGAGAAAGGCCTTTTTTATAAGGTGAAAGGAGCATTTGTTTTTTTAAGGCAAGGGCAATTTTTAATCAATTTTTTTTTTTTTTTTATTAAAATATAAATTAAAAAAAAGGGCATTCTTTATTTAAAAGTTGGATTTGGAGATTGTTTGTTTTATACAAGATGGCGAAAACTCAGAGTGCCCGTTTTGAAATTGAGAAGTTTAATGGCAAAAACAACTTCGAGATCTGGAAGGTTAAGATGCACGATCTGCTGATTCAACAAGGCGTGGCGAAAGCGCTGTTGGGGAAAAGCAAAAAGCCTTCTTCCTTGACGGAGGATGAATGGGATGAGTTGGATGACAGAGCTCTGAGCGTAATTCGGTTATGTCTGGCGGATGACGTTCTGTTCAACATTGTGTCAGAGAAGACCGCCGTAGGCCTGTGGTCGAAGCTTGAGAAGCTCTACATGACGAAATCCTTGACAAATCGGATTCTCCTGAAGCGACAGCTTTATGGTTTGCGAATGAAGGAAGGTACCTCGATTACTGACCATCTGAATGTTTTCAATACTTTATTGGTACAATTACAAAGTCTAGATGTAAAATTTGATTCAAAGGATAAGGCAATAACTCTATTGTGTTCATTGCCCGAATCGTGGGATCACTTTGTTACTTCCATAAGCTTTAGTACTGCTGACATCCTTGAGTTTGACGATGTGGTTGGAGCCTTGTTGTCTGAGGAGACGAGGAAGAGGTCGAATGCAGACACCTCTACATCAGAGGCAATGATGGCCAGAGGTCGCTCGAGAGAGAGACACTCCGGGGGTAAGCATAGCAACTCTCGTTCAAAGTCTAAAGGAAAGAAGACAAAGGTGAAGTGCTGGCATTGTGGGAAAACTAGACACCTGAAGAAGGATTGCTGGAAGCGACAACAATCTTCTAAAGAAGCTTCATCGACAGAGAAGAAGGAAGCAAACACGACAGATACAGGTTCGGCATCTAGTTCAGGTATGAGCACCGAAGTGTTGTCTGTTAATATGTCAAAACATGATCAACATTGGTTGTTAGATTCCGGGGCATCTAACCACATGTGTATCCATAAAGAATGGTTTAAGACGTATAGATTTGTTGATGATGGCATCGTGTACATGGGTAATGATGTTACTTGCAATATTGTTGGGATAGGAAGTATACAACTGCAAATGTTTGATGGCACAACTAAATTGTTAACTGATGTGAGACATGTTCCAGACTTAAGAAAAAATCTAATTTCTTTAGGAGCATTGGATACGAATGGATATAAAACTGTAATTCAAGGTGGAGTTATGAAAATCTATAAAGGTATATTACTAGTAATGAGGGCTAAGAAAGTAGGAAATCTGTTTCAATTAGAAGGAAGAACAGGGTTAGATCATGTGTCTACGATGTCTGAACATGACAGTAGTTCCATTCGCCTATGGCATCAAAGGTTGGGCCATATGAGCGAAAGAGGGTTAAAGATTTTGGCTGATCGCAAATTACTTCCTAATCTAAAGTCTGAAAAGTTAGATTTCTGTAAACATTGTCTGTTTGGCAAACAAAGTAAACAAAAATTTAAAACAGGCAAACATACTAGTAAAGGCATACTTGATTATATCCATTCAGATGTTTGGGGACCAGCCCCTACAACTTCATATGGTGGCTCGTCATATTTTGTATCGTTTATTGATGAATTTTCTAGGAAAGTGTGGGTCTACATGATGAAAAAGAAGTCTGATGTTTTTACAATTTTCAAACAGTTTAGAGCATTGGTAGAAAACATCACTGGTAGAACAATAAAGTGTTTAAGAACTGACAATGGTGGTGAGTTTACTTCCAAGGAGTTTGACAGCTATTGCAAGGATGCGGGGATCGAGAGACATAAGACCACGGTTTATACTCCTCAGCAAAATGGAGTTGCTGAACGCATGAACAGGACTCTTCTAGAGAGAGCAAGGAGTATGCTGAGTAACGCCGGGTTGCAAAAGGAGTTGTGGACGGAAGCGGTGGCAACGGCTTGTTATGTGATAAACCGATCTCCATCGACGGCAATAGACTGCAAGATTCCGCAAGAGGTATGGAAAGGACACCCTTGTGACTATTCTAAACTCAGAGTGTTTGGTTGTGATGCATATGCTCTAGTGCCTAAACATCAGCGAACTAAGTTAGATCCAAAGTCTAAAAGGTATATATTTGTTGGGTATGGTGTTGGAACAAAGAGATATAGATTGTGGGATCCTACTACCCGCAAAATCATCATCAACAGAGATGTAAAGTTTAATGAATCCTCTCTTGCACAGTTAGATGTAGATAGTAGATTGAAACAGGATGATGTATCTGACTTTCAGCACATTCAGTTTGATAGCATTTCTAATGATAGTCATGATGACCATAGTTCAGATACTAGTCATGAACAGGTTTCAGAATCAGAACGTGAACAGGGTTCAGGTTTAGATCATGAACAGGTCTCAGATACTGATCGGCAAGAAGGTCCTACAGATGGTAGTCAGCCAATCGAGGAAGCGCCAGTAACATCCTTAAGGAGGTCGACAAGAATCAAACGGCCACCGAGAAGGTATGATGATTACGTTACTTCAGTTGCATTTACAGCTAACGATGATGAACCTCTGTGCTATCAGGAAGCAATAGAAGGTTCGAAAAGTGACAAGTGGAAAGCAGCCATGAAGGACGAAATGATGGCCTTAAGTAAGAACGGCTCATGGGATCTGGTTGAGCTTCCGAAAGACAGGAAAACTGTGGGATGTAAATGGGTTTTCAAGCTGAAACGGGGTGTGAATGATACGGAAGACAGGTACAAAGCGCGGCTGGTTGCAAAAGGGTTTTCTCCGAAAGCCGGTATTGACTTTCATGAGATTTTTTCACCAGTGGTTAAAATTGTTTCAATTAGAATTTTGTTAGCATTAGTGGCTTTGCTTGATTTAGAGTTGCAGCAATTAGATGTTAAGACTGCATTTCTACATGGAGACTTAGAGGAGGAAATATATATGGAACAACCGAAAGGGTTTGTTCAGCATCGCAATGAGAAATTTGTCTGCAGGCTCAAGAAGTCATTATATGGCCTGAAGCAGTCGCCTCGGCAGTGGTATAAGAAGTTTTATTCTTTCATGTTGAGTCAGAAATATGTTAGAAGTGAATATGATCATTGTGTTTATTTTAAGCAATTGAAAAATGGCATATTCATTATCTTAGTATTGTATGTTGACGATATGCTTTTAGCAAGAAAAATCATAGAAGAAATCAACAGGTTGAAGGCTCAGATGGCAAGGACATTTGATATGAAAGATCTAGGAGCAACAAGACAGATTTTGGGCATGGAGATTTTCAGAGACAGGAGCAATGGTAATCTATGGCTATCACAACAGAAGTATATTGAGAAAATACTTTTGAGATTTGGTATGAATAATGTGAAGCCTGTGTCAGTCCCTTTAGCTTCCCATTTTAAGCTTTCTTTGAGTTTATGTCCTAATACAGATGAAGAAAAGGATTATATGTCTCGAATTCCATATGCCAATGTAGTAGGGTGTTTAATGTATGCGATGGTTTGTACTCGACCAGATATTTCACATGCAGTTGGGGTTGTCAGCAGGTACATGGAAAATCCGGGTAAAGAACACTGGTCAGCAGTGAAATGGGTGCTTCGGTATTTGAGAGGCACAATTAGTTATTGTATCACTTACAATAAGAGTAGTGAATTTGTTTGCGGATATGTTGATTCCGATTTTGCGGGTGATTTGGATAAGAGAAGGTCAACTTCAGGGTACGTCTTTACTCTTGCAGGTGGAGCTATCAGCTGGATGTCAAAGCTACAGAACATTGTTGCTTTATCCACTACTGAAGCAGAATACATTGCTGCTTCTCATGCTTGCAAAGAAGCGATTTGGTTGAAAGGTTTGTTTGGTGAATTTGGTAGGTTGCAGGACAACATCAAGTTATTTTGTGACAGTCAAAGTGCAATACATTTGGCTAAGAATCCAGCCTATCATAGTAAATCAAAGCATATATCGGTCAAGTACCATTTTGTAAGACAGGTTATCACTGAAAGGGGAGTCTCTCTTGAAAAGGTGCATACAAAGGAGAATTGTGCAGACATGTTCACGAAACCAGTTTTGTTAGAGAAGCTACGCTGGTGTTTGGCTTCTCTTGGCTTGCAGAAAAGATAAAATAATAATAACAGGGCATCAGGCTAATTGTTGTCAAGGTGGAGATTGTTGAGATTTTCTGTTTTGAATAAAATAGGCAAAATCTCAGTAGATGACAACAATAGGAATTAGTTCCTAGATTAGCTCCAGTTTGTTGGGAGGGAGTTAATGCATCCTAAATTTGATGTGAGAGGATTTATGAGGCAGTTAGATTCTCTTTGCTATATAACAGGTATCCATACGGATTGTTTGAAGAGTGTGAAAGTTTGTAATCTCCTGTTTGATTAATAAAGAATTGCCGATGCCTATGTTTGGTGGACGTAGCCCAGATTGGTTGGGTGAACCACGTTAAATTTTTGTGTTTCCTGTGCATGATTATTGTGCTGAGTATTTGTTTAATTTCCTGTGCATCTGATCTCCAACAAAACTATTTATATTCAAAATGGGTATCTGATTTCATTAAATAAGTTAGTATGGGGTAATATTAAGTGTGATTAAATACAAAGTGAATTGAGTTTGTATATGAGTGGCAAATGACTTTTTGCAATTAAATATTGAGATAAGAAGAATCTTACAAAATGGTGAAATACATATGGCAATATTATTATATCATTATAGGTTCATTTAATTAAGGATTTAATATGAGTTAAGAGGGATCAAATTTCTTCACATGCAAACTTCTTTAGAGTGCAAAATACAATGTGTTATTTTTCATTGTTTAAATTGTATTTGTGAATAATAAATAGAGTATACATTTTTTTTCATGATATATGCAATTTTTCTAAAAATGATACTTAATTGACATTAAAATATTTTACATAACATGTACATGCAAAATTATTTTACATAACATGTACATGCATATTTTATATAACATTTACATGCACATAGAGGGGCTCTACATCCCAGTTTAGGTGACCATAAGGTGAAGTGAGCTTTAGGTGAGTGTGATTGTTAGGTGGGTGAGTGTTAGGTGAGTGTGAGCATTAGATGTGATATGTAAGATTAATAAAATTACGAACAATTTTTTAGATAAAAGAAAGTATAATATACATATCACATTAAAATATATAACATATAAATAGTACTTAAAAATTAGCATCCATTTTACCATATCAATTAAAATAATGATTGCATAACCATTTTTAAATTTAATTAAGTAGCCAATAAAAATTTAATATTTACAATATAACAATATTTTTAATCATGAATATTTACCATGGATATTATTAACTTCTAAATAGGTTTTTTACAATATCATGGGCCAATAACCAGAAGAGAAAGATAGAGAAAGGGAGGGAGAGAAGGAGAAGAGGGGAGAAAGGCATAATACCATGGGCTAATACCATGGTCTATCAATATCATGGGCCATCTATGCCTTTGATTATTATGCTATGGATCTAGTCTTTTAATTGTTCTATTACAATACAATGGCTTATCAATACCACATGCCCAAGAACCACAACGTATTTCAAAATAAAAATATTTTACAAATATTTATTTTAATTTATTTTTATAACATTTTTAATTAAATCTAAAAGCAAAAGGATTATAATTATTTTTGACTTGATATTGATATACTTGTGGGAATCTCTAGAGATAAAAATATATTTTTTCAATATCTAGAGTGGAAAATTTTAGGGGCTAATATTCACAGGTGGGCTAATTTTCCATGGTTTTTCCAAAAAAAAGATTCGCCAATTTCCATTTTTTTATAAAAGTGATTCGCCCAAATTTTACAATATAAAATTATTTTACTTTAAAAATCGCCAACATTATATAGAAAATATATATAATATCATTATAAATTTGAATAATTTTACAAATACATCAAAAAGATTTTATATTTTTCACAATAGGGACTAGTCAGATTCGCCAATTTTTTAAACTTCAAAATAATTTTCCATTCTTAAAATTTTCCCTCTCTCATGTATTAATATTGAAGATATACATGTATTTATGTTCGGTTTGGATTCATGAATTTGTTATTCTTCTGGAGAGATTTGATCCCTCTCGGCCCCTTGAGAGATCCGAGGTTAAGATGGATCTAGGCTGGTATATAGATATGAATGAAGTTGATATCGACATAAATTAGTTTAAATTTCTTATTGAAATATTTTTGAAAAGTATAAGACTTAAACATCTTACTCACATTTTTTTACTTCTAATTACTTTACAACATTTTCTTTTATAGGGGCATTATTTTTCTATTTAGAACATAATTTGTATTTTTTATTTTTATTTTAAAAGGGAACAGACTGGCTGACAAACTTACACATCCCCTCATATTGTAGAATGAGCATACATCCCCTCATACCGAACTGTAGAATGAGCATACATCCCCTCATACTGAACTGTAGAATGAGCATCACATCTCAGCTCAATAATTGTGTAAGATGGCGACGAGGGTGCTTTCACAAGTTGTGAATAGTTATTTTGTGTAGAGGTGTTAGTGTACCCACAACTCCATCCACAATGTGAAGAGAAATACCCTAAATGTAGACCAAGAAAAAAACTTGATTTTGTGCTAGGATATTTTTTAAGAATTCAAATATTATGCATATTTATAGTATTGAGACAATTATTCTTATTTGAAAAATCATACATATAAAATATATTCAAATATTCAATAAAAAAGATATTTCTATTAAAATTAGTAATTTTTGACAAATTTTATTTAATCATATTTGTATAAAAAAAAAGGTGAGAAAATAAGTTTTTTTTAGGAAAATGTCAAAGTAATCAATTGGAAAATTTTCATACCTAGAAAATTCCTTCTTCCTAAAGTTGTTGTCTTGTTGTTTTGAGATGGTGAAGAATGATAAAACATATATGATTTGGGACAATAATTTAGATAAAGATCATTTGGGAAATGGAGTGACAGGATCATGCAAGATATATAGATGTCGTTGACATTCACTACCATTATCAACACTAACATGGTTCTATATGTAGAAAAATAAGCTTCATAATCTCTTTACCCGCAGAATTTGTAATTTGTGGTGTTATTCATCATAGTGTTTCATGACAACTCCCATGCTCACTTATCATTAAACCACCAGATAGAAATTAAAAGCTATACATGGAAAAATAAATACT
The DNA here is from genome assembly GCA_034641835.2 of Pinus albicaulis. Classification (NCBI taxonomy): domain Eukaryota; kingdom Viridiplantae; phylum Streptophyta; class Pinopsida; order Pinales; family Pinaceae; genus Pinus; species Pinus albicaulis. Next base: position 817,579,688 of record CM076580.1, read on the forward strand.
TCTTAATTGAGTATATGAGATGTCAATAACTACTATTTTTTTTACCAAATGATTAATACTTCAATAAATTATTAATTTGTGTATGTTTTTTAATATTGAGCTACGAGCAACTTTATTATTATTATTATTATTCATAAAAATAATTAATATATGAATAAAAGGTTTGACAAGATTCTTAATTATAGAAATTCTTAAAGTTACAATAAAATGAGTCAATATTATGTTTTATCAATACCACATGCTAAAAAATGTCAGAACTCATTTCATAGAATACTTGTTCATATAACATTTTTTAAATTAATTAATTTAATTAAAATATTAGAAAGAGCATAATTACTTTTAAAATAAATTTTTATCTTATCTTAATCATTATTATTAAAAATATTCTAAACATCTTATCTGAATTAAATAATTACCATTCATCTAATAATTATCAATAATTAAATCAAAATTTTCAAAATAAACATAATTAAAATTTATTAAAAAATATATAATATAAAACCACGTTATTACTAATTAACTCAAAATGAAATGAAAATCTTATTTCAAAAAATGTATACATAATTAAAATATATGATATAAAACACATGGAACCAAATGTTCGATTCATAGAGTTTGAAAATCGGTGATTCTCCCCTACCCCTACCCCTACCCCTACCCTAATTCTATTTCAGTCCTACCCCTACCCCTACCCCTACCCCTACCCCTACCCAGGGTGCAGGTAATCATGTTCTCAAAATGCATCACCTTACCAATTTTCCCTCCATTCCATTCCTTTTGGTTTTGTTTTTCGGTTGGCAACCATCTTCTTTTAACATTTCCAATCGCAGCAGTTATCATTATCTGCAACTAGTTTCTTTTAACAATTTTCCCTTCCATTATTTCCAATCCAGCTTTCTATCTTCTTTACTTTTAAAGTCGAGATGACTCCCATCATTTTTTTCGTTTTGGGATTTCCATGCATATGCTTAGGTACTTGAAACCAATTAAAAATGGGAAGGTCCAATAAAGAACTGAATAGTATCGAGCTAAGAGCATATTTACCAAATTCGGCAATTCGGTTCGCTTCGCTTCGGCCATTAATACGCTAAAATTCGGTTGGTACATATCACGGTCTGTCAATTTTATCTTTTTAATTTTCTTTAATTTGTACTTTTCAATTAGCCCTCCTCCATTTTTTTCGATTTGATAACACGGCGTTTAATTATTCTGTTTATATAGATGCTTAAGAATATTCAACGGTTGAAACATAATTTCCTCATGTGGCGGATGCATCCAGTCACACAATACTGAAGGAGGAGGGGACAAGGAGTTTCGAACCCTAAAAACATGTTATTGACGCTTTGTTTTGCAAAATAGTCCTCATTAATGATTAAAAATTTCATAGTTCCCTATCCATCAAATTTACATTATAACTTCCCATCAAAGTTATGTCTTAGGTTATTAATTTTTATATGTGTTTTTGTTTTTTTAATTTAAAAAAATCAATAGATGTTGGTACAAAAATGAAACAAATAGTTGTGATATTAAATTATCTTTTTCACAATAAAATATTTTATGTTTATTCAGGGTTTGTTTTGCAATATAGTCATGATTAATGATTAAAAATTTTAGAGTTCTTCATTCATCAAAGTTATGTTATATTATTAATTTAAATGTGTTTTTTTAATTAAAAAAATAAAATCAATAAATGTTGGTAAAAAATGAAATAAATAATTGTAATATTTAATTACTTTTTTCACAATAAAATACTTTATGCCCACTTTCTTAAAAAAAAATCATATAATACTTTGAACCAGTAAATATACTAAGTTTAATGAGATGACTCTTGATCTATACTTTATTCAGTTACTAATTAGGAAATTACTTTAAAATGTGTCATTAGAAATCTACTCTCTTTTGATTGACCAAGTAACAATTTTAAGGGTATGCGAATTTTTTTATATATATACTAAAATGTTTGTTCTTCCCATTGCATTTTTCAAGAGGAGTTTTTTCTACTAATCTCAATATCGAATTTTATTAGCAACTTCTATAATATGATTGAAAACAATTTTTGAGGAGTTTTTGATTGTTAATTTAGATTATTCAATAAAAAAAACATTTTTAATAATAATGGTAAGATATATATTCTTTAATGTCTTCACATTGAATTCAAACTTGGTAACTATAACTAAAAGTACATAATAAATAATATTATGTTTTCTTATTGAATTCAAACTTGGTAACTATGATTAAAAATACATAATGGAGGTGTTTACCGATGCAACAGAATAGCAAGGACGACAATTTTTTGCTAGAATCTGGTAAAAAAAAATTCAAAAAATTTAGGTAGTTGGAGTGTTTGAATTGCATTTTTTATAGTGGAACTGGATTCAGCATCATCAAAACCCCATAGGGCACCCAAAATACTGAAGTTTGATGACTATAAACCAGATTTTCAAAAATCTTTGTCGAATTTTTCATAATCTTACTGAAATTTATGGGTTATTTTGTGGATTTTTTAGACTACGACATACATAATTAGGCCAATGGGCCTTCTTCTTGAATCAACTCACTTCCATACATCGTCAACGCTATTGTTTTATGTTTTACACCTGGCGCAACCAGCTCACTTCCGTACTTCATAAACACTCTTGTTTCTCTTTTTTTTTTTGTAAATTTAGTAGGACCTCTCTTTTTCTATTTATATTTGTAAAGTAGGTTACAAAATTATTAAATCTAGTCTGTAGCCTCAACCTACCCGTAGGAAACCAGGTCTGTTGGCCATCTATGTGCATGAAAAGCAAACCAAAACTGAAATAGTTTCATCCATCTATATCTAGCATGAGTTATCTTTTCTGTGACATAATTATCTACATATTGGTAAAATAAACTAAGTTTATATAAGACCGATAGTTTCATAAAAAAGCATGATAAAGAAAACAACTAGTCTTCAGATGAAGAGACAGGTGCTGGAGCTTTCACTATGGATCCTGGCATGTCAACTTGCTATAGCTGCTGGAGTTACTTCTCCATGCGGCCTACCCGATCATCCAATCTGCTAATTCGATCAGTTGCCTGATATTGAGTGATCTTGATATATTGCAACTGGTCCTACATGTTCTGCATCATGGGCAGCAGGCGGAGTTCAATCTTTGTTGGGTCTTGTTGATCGTGGCTGGGGTTAAGACTCTGTATAGCCTTTGCTAGAAGGCACTTTACTATCCAGTACGTATGAATGGTCTGCTGGAATAGCGTGAGACGACCCCTGGTGTTGCCAGGGTCGGTTATAAATTCCAAGATTTCTGCCTCCATTTCATTATCTTCAGGGTCAGTCTGGATGTCCCATTCCCAACCACAAATTTCCTAGCGAACTGTGGATGAATTCCCCATAACATAGTTTGCTGCTAGGTTCTCAAGAATCTCTAAATTGGATTTTCGACCTCGCTTCTTCGGAGCTTGTTCAAACTGGGCCTGTTGTTTCCCTCTTGCAGACTGAGATTTGGAATGGCGCTTTCCCATATTGGATAGACGCCTATGTAGCAACACAAACAGACAGGAAAAAATGGTGAGGGAGTGAGAAACATCATAGGACCACCAGGCACGAACCCAATGAACATCGATGGTGCGTCGACTTGACGAGCAAGGAACAACTAACCACAGAACCAAATTACTAAAACAGTAAATGAAGACAGTTTGTCTACCCATAGAGCCGAAGACCGAGAGCCCTGTAACCCAAAGCCAAAATTTGAAACTCTGAGCTAAACTGGGTTGGCTGAACTGTAACAGGACCAACCTCATGCCGAAACTAGTGTTCGCGCTCGCGGAATTGACAGGAGCAGGGGTGATAACAGGGTACATAGAAGGAGCGAGAGATAGCTGGAAATTATCCCTGTCAAAAACCCCTATACAGAAAAGACCAAAAGCAGAATCTACTCATATTGTCCCATTGTTCATATTTTTGACACCACCTATAAGCGCCAACCCGATCACTTGCACTGTTAATAGCCATGACTATTACCCGACTCCATGAGCCCCACAGCCTACCCACAGGATTCAACCCTACCAGCTGCAGGGTGCTTCACGGGACTGACCTTACTTTGGACCAAGAACTAATTAGAATGACAACAACATTAAATGGTTGGGCCTGTAAGTTGCAAGGGTCTCGGAAGCATGGCTGTATCGGCTTCAATAAAGGAGTAATATAACCAATGACCATTAACAGAAACAAAACCGCCATAGTATAAACTATCCAAGACAAAACCATAGCAACTGCAACCGTGAGTGCAAGAAGTAAACCATATACATACCCCCACAAAGTTGAGTGGCTGAAAAATTGAACGATGCCCGGCTTCCTCCTCTGCTACCTCCAGACGCTTGCATGCAAAGAGCAATGCTTGAACGAATGAAGGGAGGGAGGTGACCCACTTACCATAACAGAAACATTCCCTCGGCAACCTGACAAAACAGGTTGGCCATCCTGCAAAATCATTAAAGGCCGATCTTTTGCATATTGTCGTGATTTGAGATTCCAATATGCCATTATGAAACGTAATTGTTTGAAGGATGAGCGACCGCCAACTATCACCGCTTAAGAAGCTCTGCCAGACAGGTGTACACCCCGATCGGGGGATAAACACTCTTGTTTCTCTCTGACACCCGGCGCATTCATTTTAGGATTGCACTCTTTTGTACTGGTTCAAGGTCTGTTAAACCACGCACAAAAAGGAGCATGACCAACAGATTTAACAACCCTCGTAATTTTTACGCTTACCCTCCAACAGATTTAACAACCCTCATAAGTTTTACACTTACCCTCCTTTGTGAGCTTTTGATTACGCTGGTTCAAGGTTTCTGCAAAATGGCACACAAAACGAACAACAAATTCTTGTTTCCCAAACACGTTGCCTTCTTAGGTCCAACTTCATCAGCAACCCTCAGTTATGTATTTTGAATTGCATAATTTTTATATTTTCCTTTAAAATGTATCATACAAAGTTACCAAGATATATAGTTTCCTTTATGCATGTTTAGAGAGCTCTGTTATTTATGTGTGATTTTCTTGGCATTCTTATACTGAATCGTAATATAGCAATATTCTTCTTCCCACACAATTGTTCCTACAAAGTCCAGTAAGTTGCATTCTCTAATCTACTTCGATTGCATTCTTTCGTTATGCATTTTCTTATCAGTAATCGTTTTCGTTGAAATTAATGTTCGAAATTTAACAGTACAATTCTTTGGTCAATAATCTTGTCAAAATATCTACGGAGGTTTTCCAATCAAATTTCAGGACGGAATAGGTATTTCCCTCCAGGTCCAAAAGGAGCTAAAATGTTTAAAATTTATTTTTGAATTTGGGAGCACTTTACCATCAGGAAAGGGGCTAAATTCAATCTGATGTATTTACAGATTTAGGCAGGTTTTTCTCAATTTAATAGTACAACACAAATATCGAATTTAGAATAAACTGATAAGTAAATTTATGTTAAAACTTAGTAATATACACTCAAAAAATAAGGCATCCTGAAACATTTATGGGGATCTCGAAATTAAGGGTAACATTTATTGTAGTTTGCTGAAATAAGATGTCAAAATTTCCATCGATGGCTTTCTTGCATATCTAGTAGAGATACTTGAACGTTCGTTGATTATTCATTTTTTATAAAAATCGTTTGCCTCTTGTGAGTGTCTGGTTTTTAAAACAGTTGAATGTTTGCTTATGTTTTATTGTTTTCATCCGAGACTATACATGTTCCCCTGTTTTACTGTGATACAGTGCCAGAGTCCAAACCCATAGTCCGAAAAAACGAGAAGCCATTGCAAGAACAGTTTGGATATGGTAGTGACTACGAGGACGAACGACCAGGAGTGGGTAGATATATCAAATGGGGTGGATATATATATATATATATATATATATATATATATATATATATATATATATATATATATATATATATATATATATATATATACAGTGATTTTGTGGAGATGAAAAAAAAAAGGTAAAGTGATAAAACAGGGTACGTTGTGACATAACATTCGAACCAATTTTACTGTTAGAAAAACAAGGTATTTTTTGTGTTTACATCTGCACTACCTTCACTGAATGGTTGTTCTTCTTTTTTCTTCTTGTGTTAGGCACTAGCATAGATTTAACCATACAAAAAGGGGTATATTTTGAACTTACAACTGAATCATTTTAACAATGAAAATTTATTCTTTCCTAAGCTCGATGTGTTAGGCATAGATTTTACCATAGGGGTATGTCTTGATTTCAAACCTGAGCTATCTTCACTGCACGATCATTCTTGTTTCTGCTGAGCTACTAGCATTTAGATATAACCATAACTATAGATGTATAATAGATATATAAAAATCAAAATTGAAAACATTGATATTAAAATCAAAATTGAAAACATTGAGACTTGCTACAAGATTTGTTTGATTATTTTCTTAAAAATTACTTTATCTTGTTCCCCTCACCCCTTAGGCTCATCGAAAAGTACCAGGTCTTTTTGATGAAATCATATAATATTACAAATTGAATGTAGGGATGTGGTAGATTTTGGATTTAATGCATTGAATGGAAAGCGTTTGATGTCAGACTGTACTACAAAAGGGCCTTGGGATTCCAGCAATGCTCGTGATTTTATCAAATAGTTGACCATGGTCACAAAATGAAGGTATGGGAGTTAGGTAAGCTATTATTCTCAGAAGATTTGGTGCTTTCTGAGCGAATTTAGAGAGGTTATAAGAGCAATTGATAATCAGTTCCCGATGGACCCATGAAGCATGTTCAGTCTTAAGAGAATCTAAGAATTTAAGGTTTGTTGAACAAGAAATGAGTTGAGCGGAAGATGTGTTCGAACCAACATCAGTGTTCAGTAGTATGCAGTTGATGTAATTGCGGTTCATGGGATTTTGGATGAGATTTACAAGGACTAAGAAGAAAAATCTCTACTTGTTGCACCTGATGGAACCTTTGTTGCAGACTGGTTTAAGGAGTTAGTCCAACTAACAACACCAAATATTTTGAATGTTGTTACACATCATTTCTGCAAATTTGGGGCAGGTACATAGAATTAAAAAACTATAGCTTTTCACTAAAATGAAATGATTTTATCTTTCAGATAGCTAGAATATTGAGCATATTAACAGTTTCCTTGCTGAGCAGATGTGGATAAGGAAATTATGGAAAAGATATTTAATCCCTCATATCTGAGCCAAGAAGCATCGACATTCAAGGGCCTCCAAGATATGGGTGTTGGTCAAATGCCTGGATAGGTGAATCAGGCAGAGCTTATAATAGTGGGAAAAATCTGGTAAGCAATGCTTTTGTAATAGGTCTATGTGAGTTCTCCTTTCGTTACTTATTGGTAATTCTTTGCATTGTAATTGGTGGTGATGGAGGGTTGAGTTGCGCTAGGGAAGCTTCTATTTTCACCTCAAACATATGAACACAATCACTTAGCAAAAATCAGAATTCCTAGGTGATATTTTGGTAAATGTATATTTATTTTCAGAATCATTTTGTATTGTCTAAAATTGGATATGACATTTTCTATGTTTTTATTTTGGGTGATGGAAATTCAATGATGGTTCTAAATCACAGAGACAATCATATCTAAAATCCAACAGAATGAGTCCTGAAACTAAGGAGACTTACATGATTTAATATTTCGTTTTCAAAATCCAATTCACAGTTCACTAAGAAAATTTGTCATTCATTTCAATGAGGGCAGGTATTTAGATCAGCTCGGCATGGTAGCAGCGTTAGATAAAAACTAAACTGAATAGAAGTTGCAGCTCACAGGTGAGTACTGCACCTAAAGACTGCACTCAAATGGAGAGTACACACTCTACATTCATTAATGGAATGATACAACTATAAATACATCACAAAGAATCAGGGAGTTGCAAACAAACTCCTATATCCTAGGAACTAATCCTAACTTAAAGAGCTACGTTACAACAATGTAACCATTTCTCCATTAATATACAAATAATATTAATTATTTCCAACTCTCCCCCTTAATGGAGAAAGGATTACCCTGAATTCCTAACATCCCTCTAAAAAATTCAAACTTTATTCTCCCAAGAGGCTTCGTAAAAATATCTACCATGTTGTCACAAGATTTACAATATTCAACAAATATTTCCTTTGACTGAAGTTTTTCTCAAACAAAATGGAACTGAGTATTGATGTGTTTGGTGTTTTTGTGAAATACTGGATTGTATGCTAGCTTGATAGTACTCTGGTTGTCACATTTAATGGTAGTTGCTTCTTTCTGTTCTTCTCCTGCATCATTGAGAAGTCTTCTCAACCAGATAGTTTCACATGTGGCTACACACAATGCTTGGTACTCAGCTTCAGCTGAAGATAAAGCTACAGTACTTTGCTTTTTGCTGCTCCATGCTATGACCCCAGATCCAATGTTGAATGCATAACCTGTGATAGATCTTCGATCATCTAGGTTATCTGCCCAATCAAAATCTGAAAAACCTGCTAAAGTAACATCAGATGTGTCAGTGTATAAAATACCATAATCACTAGTACCACAAAGATACCTCAACATGCTCTTTGCTGCAATCCAATGACTTTCAAGAGGTTTAGACATGAACTGGCTCAACACACTAACAGAGTATGCCAAATATAGTCTAGTTGTAGTAAGATATATCAGACTACCAACTATTTGTCTATACTTAGTGGCATCCACCTCCTTAGTGCCATCGTCACTGCACAACTTCAGATTCTGTTGCAGTGGTGTTGTTGCTGACTTACACTGCTCCATCCTGAATCTTTCTAGCAGACTTCTAGCATACTTCCCTTGAGTAAGAAAAGTTTGTCCAGAATCTCTCCATACTTCCAGACCTAAACAATAATGGATATTTCCGAGATCTTTCATTTCAAATACTTGTGACATCTGTCGTTTGATTTCTTTGATCAGAGTATCTGAATTCCCTGTTATAATCATATCATCCACATACAAAGAAATCAAAATAATTTTCCTCTGTTGATTATACTTGGTATACAAATTTGGATCATTCAAGCTCCTATGAAAACCATGTTGTACGAAGAATGAATCGATCTTCTCATACCACAACTTGGGTGCTTGTTTTAAACCATATAATGCCTTTTTCAATCTACAAACAAGATGTTCTTGTCCCTTTTTAACAAACCCTTCAGGCTGAACTAAATAAATCTCTTCTTTCAAATCACCATTTAGAAATGTATACTTAACATCTAAGTGGTGTAGCTTCCACTTATATTTTGTTGCTAAAGATATTAGCATTGTAATGGTATTTAATTTCGCTACAAGAGCAAAGGTTTCATCGAAATTTATTCCCTCTTGTTGTGAATAACCCTTTGCTACCAATCTAGCTTTAAGCTTTTCTATACTCCCATCTGCATTCACTTTAGGTTTATACAACCAATTACAACCTATGGGTGCTTTTCCTTCAAGAAGTTCAACTAAATCCCAAGTATGGTTTCTAGTAATTGATTCAATTTCTTCATTCATTGCAGCCCTCCATGCATCAGATTGACTTGCTTCTTTGTAATTTATAGGTTTTACAATGTTTAAAATACTTGTCATTAAAGCATAGTCTTTCAATCTGGTTGGTAATTGAGTCTTCCTACCTGATCTCCTTGGTAGGTGACTTACCTCAAATTTGTCTGCTTCATACTTGTACGGGCTTGCATTATTGGCTACATCACCTGTTTCTTCTTCTTCTTTTTGCTCCTGCTCTTGATCATCCCTGCTGATTTCTTCCATCAATAATGGAATGTGTCAATCATTATCACTGCCATCCTTCCTTCCTCAACCTATTCATGAAATAATACGTCTCGACTTGCAAATATTTTATGAGTCACAGGATTAAATAACTTATATGATTTAAACTCAGTGCCATATCCTACAAAGATACATTTCATGGCTTTAGGATTTAAATTCTTTCTATCCACCTTAGGTATATGGGCAAAAGATTTTGACCCAAATAATCTTAAATGACTCACTGCTGGTTTGAATTCATATAATGCTTCAAAAGGAGTTTTGAAGCCAAGACATTTAGTAGGACTCATATTATTTAAATAAACAACAGTGTTAATGGCTTCCGCCCAAAAACCATTTGATAGACCCTTACCTTGAAGCATGCTCCTTGCGCACTCCACAAGAGTTCTGTTCTTTCGTTTTGCCACTCTGTGGTGTATGAGGCACTATAAACTGTTGAACAATCCCATGATATCTACAAACATTCATGAACTCTCCCAACCTGTATTCTCCCCCTTGATCCGAGCGGAGAATTTTTATGCATTTTCCTGTCTGCTTCTCTACCATAGTTTTAAATTCTTTAAAACACTGAAAGGTCTGACTCTTTTTACTCGAAAAATATATCCAAGAGAATCTAGTGCAATCATCAATAAACAAAAGAAAAATAATATGCACCACCTAGCGACTTGATCTGCATAGGTCCGCATATGTCTGTATGCACCAACTCTAGAATATCTCTTTCCTTTCTATTAACATGCAAAGGAAATTCTTCTCTATGCATTTTCCCTAATGCACATCCATCAAAATCTAACTGAACACTATGAAAAACAGGGAGTCCATCAACCATACCTTTTCTTTGAAGTAACATGACGTCTTGAAAATTAAGGTGACCGAATCTCCGGTGCCAGAGTTCTTCGGCTGTCAATCTTGTTGCAACCATGGCTTGCTGTGGCATGCTTTTCGCATCTAGTCTGTACAGGCTCCCCACACGCACTCCTGATGCAAATGTTTCCATCTTGCTATCCTTTATGATACAGTGGGTATTGAATAATTCAACTAACATATCCTGATCAGTTATCATAGATACAAAGATCAATTTTTTCTTAATCCTGAGCACATACAAAACATTCTTAAGATGTCTAATGTCACTGCTAGGTAACTTTACCGGAATATCACCGTATCCTTTGATCTCATATCCTATGTCATCTCCTAAATAAATTTTAGATCCACATGAAGTTTCTTCAGGAAATTCAAACCATTCTTTCTTACCTGTCATATGTGAGGATGCACCAGAATCGACATACCATATGTCGTCCTCATCTTTCTTAAATGTTGAAAGAGCACAATCAGCTATAAAAAGTCGAAGTTCATGATTATGGCCTTCATCTTCATCAAAAAAGTATCCTTTGTGCTTTCTCTGCTTATTCCTTGCTTCGTATGTCTGCCTCTTATAACAGTCCCTAATTTGGTGGCTAGATTTACCACAGTAAAAACATTTCTTGTTTAAAAAATTGTTTGCAAACGTACCTCTAAATGGTCTCTTTTGAAACGTGCTACCTCCTCTCTGTTGTTGTTGTTGTTGTGTTTTCTACTGTGGTTGTTGTTGCTGTTGTGGCTGCTTCCCTCTAAACTGTTGCCTCTTCGCCATCGGAGCAAGATCATCACTCTGCGGTTTTAAATTTTGCCGCCACTCTTCTTCTTGTAGCAATATTCCTGTCAATTCTTCAAATGTAGGGGGTTTCTCCCTCGCTGCTAATCCCGTGATGAAAATCTGATATTCATCCTTCATTCCGTTTAATGTAATTGTGACCAGATCGGAATCAGACACCTTCTCTCCGATGTCTCCCAATCTGTCCTTCAGGTCTTTAACCCTCACAATGAATCCAGCAGCAGATTCATTCTCCTCCATCCTCATCGCAAATAATTTTCCTTTGAGAGGCAAGATGTGATTTGTATTTTGTGTCTGGTATAAATTCTTGTTCGTCGTCCAAATCTCAGTGGACGATTTGCCATCTCTAATATGTGGGATAATATTGTCCTTAATGGACATCTTCAATATAATTTTTTCTTTGTTTTCCCTTTTATCCCAGTCTTGTATAAGTGCGGTTGTTCCTGTTACAATATTTGGTTTCTGCTCATCTCCTGTGACAATCGACCATGCATTTGCTCCCTCAAGCAATGTCTGTAGCTTGAATTTCCAATTGGTGAAATTGGACCCATCAAGTTTGCTAGACTCGTTGAGATATGTTTCTATGGTATTATTCATACTGGACTGATCTGATTCCAGACCCTCCAATGATTCTAACCAGTTGAATAATTACAAGCTACACTAACAGAAAATTCAATACATACCAGATCCTCATCACCAATCTACTACCAATCTGGTCCGATCTTGTGACTGTAACTCAAATCCACCACCATCGGGCGAATCGCATTTGCTGAACCTCCAACAAATATGTTTGCAGCTCCGATCTGCCACCATCGGGAAAATTTGCTCTACCACCACTGGGCAAGTCCGATCTACCACCACCGGGAAAATCCACAACTTCAATATGCCACCACCGGGCAACTTCGATCTACCACCACTAAGAAAATCTGATCTACCACCACCGAGTAAATCCACAACTTCGGTCTGCCACCACCGGGCAAATCCGATCTACCACCCATGGGTAAATCCACAACTTCGATCTTCCACCACCAGGCAACTTCAATTTACCACCACCGAGCAAATCCGATCTACCACCACCGGGTAAATCCACAACTTCAATCTGCCACCACCGAGCAACTTCGATTTACCACCACCGGGCAAATCCGATCTACCACCACTGGGCAAATCCAATGTGCAGAACTTGCACAGAGAGAGATTGGTGCTTTTCCGAGCTAAAAAATCCGCACCCAAATAAAATTCAACGCGAGTCACCAAATTGGCGCATGTATGGCCTGCACAAATGTGTCAATCGCGTGTTTCGGCGCGCTGGCGCGGGTATGGCCCTAACAGTGGCGCCAATTGAGCGTTTTGGCACGCTTGTCAGCGGAAAAATCACGCCAACCCTCTTTTGCTCAGAGATCAATCAAACATCCGAGACCTGAGAGCACGAAGCTCCTGTGAGCACAACACTCCTGTGTACACTGTAGCCACGAAGGCTCAATAGCCACTAGGGCTCTCTATAAACAAATCAGGCTCACCCAATCTAAGCTCTGATACCAAGATAAAAACTGAACTGAATAGAAGTTGCAGCTCACAGGTGAGTACTGCACCTGGAGACTGCACTCAAACGGAGAGTACACACTCTACATTCATTAATGGAATGATACAACTATAAGTATATCACAAAGAATCAAGGAGTTGTAAACAAACTCCTATATCCTAGGAACTAATCCTAACTTAAGGAGCTGTGTTACAACAATGTAACCATTTCTCCATTAATATACAAATAATATTAATTATTTCCAACTGCGTTCAATACTAAGTCTTTCTGCAGAGAAAGCTTGATTGGTGGTAACTATGGCCTTTTAAACACAACGACTTTTGTGCCAAATCCTGATTATTATAGGTGAAACTTCTAAGATTTATATGCTAAATGAATTAAAGTTCTTAGACACTTTGTAGGAAGCTTAACCACTAGAATTAGTCCATCAAGCTGTAGAAAATCAATTTTGTCTATTATGATCTAAAAATGCGAAAAATATTGAAATTTGTTATTATCTTTTCAGTGTTGTGGATTCAGATATATCTATACTTCTTAAAATTGTTTACCAAGCTTCTGTAGTTTGATTTTTTGTTTTCTTTGAATTGCAATGCAGTGCACTTCTTTGGCATCGACCCATGTGAACACACGTTCTTGCCACAAACTCAACAGGAACAGAATACCTTCGTGCTTATGCACATTGCACCAAGAGTGTTGTACGTATGAAGCATCATTCAATTTCAACAAAGGATATTAAATGTTGGTCATGCTATATTAAATATTTATCTTCAGTTTCTGTCTATCTAAATTTTAAAAGTGATGTTATTTTGGAAGAGGGGAGTGACTTTTCTCTTGATCAACTTGAGTAGGGACACCAGTATCTCTGTGCAGGTCTTTACAGGTTCAGGAATTTCCACAGACGAAAATTCTAGACTGGAATATCACTTAACAGTAAAAGATTGTGATCTACAAAGCCAGAATGTGCTCCTCAATGGAGACATTTTGGAGATAACGCATGACGATGAGATACCTGTAGAAATTTCCTGTTTCCCACCCCGGTTTTCAGTTTCACCTTATTTCTCCAAATAGTTAAATGCCCTTTCCCATATCCTTACATTCAACAAACTGGAAAATAAATTTTGCTGAAAACACAAATTCTGGAAAATTTACAGAATGCTGGAAAATGCAGAAATAAAAATCAGCAAATACAAATAGTCATTCAACACATGATAACACAGTGCTTTTTGGTCAACATGACCCTGGAAAAACCCCCTACAACTCTTGGGGAAAACCAGTTTGAGAGCTCCTTCTTATTTCTGAAAATGCTTTTTACAGTGAGGCAGAAATTACAGCAAAAATTTCAACAACTAAACAACAGTACTTATCTCGATTTTCGTGCATTCACTCCACCTTGGAAAACGTGCAAAACAGTAAAAACCCAAAACAGAAATTTTATAGCTTTTATGACAGCATTAAATGCTGAAATGAGCTTCTCGATTTTTGTGCCCAGCTGTACGGAATGTACGGATTTGACAGCAAACCCTCCTCCTTGATTTTCGTGCTCCTTTTCCCTCGAAATCTGTGCCGAAGTTGTTGTACAACTGTTGTACGAATTTCTAGAAATTCGTGCCACCAACCAGCAGTCTCTCTCCTCGATTTTCGTGCCCAGAATCTACCCAGAAATAAATGTTGAAGCTGATGTACGTTTTTCCTTGAAAACTGTGCCTCTCTCCCTCGAAAAATGTGCCCAACACTTGCTATACGGATTTCTGCCTTGGAAACCGTGCCTCTTTGCTGCTGTACGGATTTTGCTGAAGTCTCTATCAGCTACCCTCTTTCTCCTCTCTGCTCAGAAATTTCCCTTGCTCTCCTTCTCTCCTTCTCCCAATCTGCTCATGAAAGAATGAATGACCTTTTCCTCCTTTTCCTCCTTTAACCTAACCCTAAGTGACTTTTGGGGAATCTCTAAATCCAATGGCTGAAATAGATTGACATCTAGGGCTGAGATTAAATGCTCATTTAAATCTCACTTTCTATTTTTTAATTCACCCCACTTTAATAAATACCCTCTTAGTCATTTATTTCCAAAGTCACTTTTACTTTCTAATTTTTCATTGACTTTATTAAAGTCACTTTAAAATTAGACTTTAGTAACTTTATCACTTAAAGTCACTTTTAAATTAGATTTGACTTTATAAAAATTATAAAGTCACTTTAGGAAAAAAATTAAATTCTTTTGGACACTTTTCCCTAGGCCAAAGATCAAAGCCTTAGGGAACCACCTGTCCTCCGGTAACCAAATTTCAACACTCCCTCTTACCGAGGAAGGTGTTCCTCACCACACCCATCTTGTCTTTGAAGTAGACATGCTTGCCCCGTGGTAAGGCTTTGGTAAGAATATCTGCAACCTGCTCATCGGTGGGAATATACTCAAGCTTCACAGCTCCTTTCTGAACATAGTCTCTGATGAAATGATATTTGATCCCGATATGCTTTGACCTGTCATGAAATACTGGATTCTCTGTGAGTTTAATGCAACTCTGATTATCACAGTAAATCACTGAAGGTCTCAACGGCTGACCAAATAAGCCAAACAACATCTTGCGAAGCCGGATGGCCTCACAACTAGCTAGACTGGCTGCCATATACTCTGCTTCCGCTGAACTCAATGCTACTGACTGCTGCTTCCGGCTGAACCATGACACCACTGCCGAACCCAACCCAAAACAACACCCTGAAGTGCTCTTTCTATCATAAGCACAACCTGCCCAATCAGAATCAGTGTAACCTGCCAATCTCACTCCATCCCCCTGCCTGTAGTCCAGACCATAATCCACTATCCCTTGCAAGTACCGCAAAATGTGTTTTGCAGCCACCCAGTGAACCTTCCTAGGCTCACACATAAACTGACTCATCGTGTTGACTGCAAAACAAATATCTGGTCTGGTGTTGATAAATACATCACAAACTAATCGGGTCTGGAATTCGTACAATGTTGGGATCCACCAACTTTGGATCCAAAGGCAGCGCTTCTTCCAATATGACTCACTGTGTCGACATGGGTTTACAATCCTCCATGGAATCTGCCAAGGATGTCCACAATATACTTCCCCTGTCCCAGGAAGAAATGCCCCTCCTCCTGCCACACCTCCAAACCCAAAAAGTAATGGATCAAGCCGATGTCCTTCATCTCAAACTCCGCCGCAAGATCTCTCTTGCAGTGCTCTATGAGTCTCTCTGCACCTGTAATGACTAAGTCATCCACATACAGCACCAGAATGAGAGGCTCCTCACCTATCACAATATAGTAAAGGTTTGGATCTGCCTCACTCTTTGTGAAACCCATCCCCTACAAGTATGTATCTATCCTGGAGTACCAAGCTCTGGGAGCTTGCTTCAGGCCATAAAGGGCCTTCTTCAGTCTGCACACATGGGACTCCTTCCCATGCACCTCAAAGCCCTGTGGCTGCTCAATGTACACCTCCTCCTGTATGAAGCCATTGAGAAATGCGGTCTTCACATCCATCTGGTGCATCTTCCAACCCATCTCTGCTGCTATCGATATAATGGAGCGGATTTGCTATCGAAAGTCATGGGAGCCAAGGTTAGTCTCTATACAAACCTCCTACTTCCCGGAGACCTCACCACAAACCTCGCTTTGAATTTCTCAATGCTGCCATCTGCAGCATGCTTTACCTTGTAAAGCCATCTGGAAGTAACCACGGATTTGCCCTCAGGCCTCGGCACCACCTCCCAAACATCATTTTTCATGATAGAAGAATACTCCTCCTGCATGGCCTCTCTCCAGACCTGCTGGCTAGCTGCCTCCTCATAGCTAGAAGGCTCAGAGTCAAGGATGCTGGTAGCCATTGCCATATAGCTACAAAACCTCTCAGGTGGTCTGCTCTCTCTGACCGCCTCTTAGGCCCAGCAACAAATGTGGCCTCTCTCAAGATGTCCTGAAGCCACTTGGGCTTCCTCGTCCCTGAGCACACTTCTCCCACTGGAGAATGAAACTCCTCCTCCTCATCATCATCAGGAGCCTGAACTCCTGACTGTCTGTCTGTTGTCCTCCTGCCTGCACCTGAACCTGTAGAAGCTGAGGTACCGTGTGAACTGTCCATCAGTGGACTCCCTAGTGAACCGCTTCTCCGTGGACCGCTCGTATGCCGGCTCAAGCACCACCCTCTGACTCATGAGCCACTGCTCACTCCACGACCGGCATCGCCTTTCATAGATGTACCTCCGGATCCTCCTGATCCCCGCCCATTTGATCCCCAGACTAACTCACCATGGCCGAGGTCCGTCGATCCGTATACTCTAACTCCCGTGACCTCCTGAAGGCCCTGTCCTCCTCGAACTTCACATCCCGCCTGACAACAACTTTCCTCTATGCAGGAATGTAAATCCGAAAGGCCTTGGAGGTCTCACTGTAGCCCAAAAAGATACCCTTCTCTGCAGTGGGCTCTAGTTTGGTCCTCTTCTCCTTGGGTATGTAGGAGTATGTGATACACCCAAAGATACAAAGATGACCAATATCAGGCTTCTTCCCAGAAAAAGCCTCCTCCGGAGTCATGTGCCCCAAGGCACGATGCGGACTCCTGTTCTGCAAGTAAACAGCTGTGTTGCAGGCCTCTGCCCACAAAAACAATGGCAACCCCCGATCATGTAACATGGCTTTGGCAGCCCCTCCGATGGATCTGTTCTTCCTCTCCGCAACCCCGTTCTGCTGGGGGTTGTAAGGAACAGTGAGCTCCCTCCTAATGCCTGCCTCCGCACAATAGTCAACAAACTCTCCAAGGGTGTACTCTCCTCCATTGTCCTACCTCAGGGACTTGATCTTCCGACCTGTCTGTGTCTCCACAAGAGCTCTGAACTCCTGAAACCGCTTGAAGACCTCACTCTTGGTCTTCAAGAAATAAATCCAGGTCCTCCTGGAGTGATCATCAATGAATAACACATAGTACTCATATCCATTCAAGGAAACATGAGACATCCGACCGCTCACATCGGAATGAATCAAATCAAGTATCCCAGTCGCTCTGCTGTCACTGCTGGGAAAAGGGGATTTGGCAAACTTGCCCATCGCACATCCTCTGCAAGTATCAAAGTGATCAGTACTGAAATCTGGCACACCTGTAGTGATCTCCCGCAAAGTCCTCAAGGTTCCATGATACATATGCCCCATCCTGCGGTGCCAAATCTCACACAGCTCAGAACTGCTAGCTCTGTTGTCGGTACTACTGCTCAATGCCAAAAGGGGCTGGAATGCAAACTTGTACACCTTTGCATGGCGTACACCTATCACTCTAGCTGAATCAGCTGGAGTGCCCCTGGGATACATCAACACCTGTCCTCCCCTGAACAGTACCTCATATCCTCTATCCTCCAAAGCTGAGACGGATATGAGGTTCTTCCTCATCCCTGGCACATAAAGAACATCTGACACTTTCAAGGGAGGTTTAGACTCCCTTTGAAATGTCAATGTTCCCACACTGACTGCTCTGACAACTCTGTCATCACCGAGTACTACCTCATACTGCCATCAAAGCTCGAGAAGTACCACGATCACAGTGATCGGAAGCTCCCCACCGTCCACATACTGCATACCCAAAGATGTCTGCGTAGCTGAGTGGAAATGATGCTCCTCTAACTTCTGCAGATCTGATTTAGATGACCTGCTAATCATCAACCAAACCCGGTCAAAGGATTCGTAATTCTCATCTTCATTGATGTCGCGTATGTACGGTTCTTCTTCCCCTTCTTCTTTCTTTCTTCTCCGACACACAACTCGCATAAGATCCTATCTTTCTCACCTTTCCAACACTTCTACTGGAAGAGTCCTTCTGCAAGTTACCTTGTTTACCTTACCTTTACTCTTGCCCCACCATTACTGTGAAGTCGCTTTCCCTTTGCTTTCCTTCTGCCTCGCCAACAAGCATTGCATCCTCATCTCATTAACCGGTTTGGCCGCCCTGTTGACCTTTCCTGATCTCTGTCTGAATGCAATCATCCCAAAACCTCTCCCATGTGGAAGGGTCTCATGTGCACAAACCCCATCACAAAGTTCATCCATGAACTGGGGAGGCCATTCACTGCAATCCGCACCAACTCAGTGGGAGGAATGGCCTCTCCAATCGCTGTCAACTCATCTCTCACATTAGTAATATTTGTAAGATATCCAGCTGCACTATCAGTCTTAGCCATCTTAATGTTCTTCAGCTTCTCCTTCATGACCATTTTCCGGTTCTCATTGGTACTCTGGTAGAGGTTGGTCAATGCTGACCACATCTCATGGGCATTTCTCTTTCCTCTCACATGAGGAATGCAATGGTCTTGATTCCGTCTAGATCGCTAGTTTACCTCATGAGTTCTTCTATATTACATGTTGCTAACTAAGTAGCATCGTAGGCACATTAACAGTCATTGTGTGGTATGTACCATGATGTCCCGTACTGCCTCTCAAAGATACTAGATTTTCTCCTTCACCCATTGATTCAGAAGTGCCCATCCAACCTATCCTCCACCCTCAATCCCAATGACATCTTGTCGTCCTAAACCGAAAATATAATCGCCCGTAGTAAAGATAAAATTATTAGAAAATCAACTTGTTGGAATTTTCGAGTGAAAATCACAGTTGTATTTTCTCTCTTTCTGCACTAAACTACACTTGCAACATCTAGTTTCATAATATGTAGAAATTTCCTGTTTCCCACCCCGGTTTTCAGTTTCACCTAATTTCTCCAAATAGTTAAATGCCCTTTCCCATATCCTTACATTCAACAAACTAGAAAATAATTTTTTGCTGAAAACACAAATTCTGGAAAATTTACAGAATGCTGGAAAATGCAGAAATAAAAATCAGCAGATACAAACAGCCATTCAACACATGATAACACAATGATTTTTGGTCAACATGACCCTGGAAAAACCCCCTACAACTCTTGGGGAAAACCAGTTTGAGAGCTCCTTATTTCTGAAAATGCTTTTTACAGTGAGGCAGAAATTATAGCAAAAATTTCAGCAACTAAACAACAATACTTATCTCGATTTCCGTGCATTCACTCTGCCTTGGAAAACGTGCAAAACAGTAAAAACCAAAAACAGAAATTTTACAGCTTTTATGACAGCATTAAATGCTGAAATGAACTTCTCGATTTTTGTGCCCAGCTGTATGGCCGTACTGCTGTACGCACTGTACGGATTTGACAGCAAACCCTCCTCCTTGATTTCTGTGCTCCTTTTGCCTCGAAATCTGTGCCGAAGCTGTTGTACGACTATTGTACGGATTTCTAGAAATTCGTGCCACCAAACAGCAGTCTCTCCTCGATTTTCGTGCCTAGAATCTGCCCAGAAATAAATGCTGAAGCTGTTGTACGGTTTCCCTTGAAAACTGTGCTTCTCTCCCTCGAAAAATGTGCCCAACACTTGCTGTACGGATTTCTGCCTTGGAAACCGTGCCTCTTTGCTGCTGTACGGATTTTGTTGAAGTCTCTATCAGCTGTCCTCTTTCTCCTCTCTGCTCAGAAATTTCCCTTGCTCTCCTTCTCTCCTTCTCCCAATCTGCTCATGAAAGAATGAATGACCTTTTCCTCCTTTTCCTCCTTTAACCTAACCCTAAGTGACTTTTGGGGAATCCCTAAATCCAATGGCTGAAATAGATTGAGATCTAGGGCTGAGATTAAATGCTCATTTAAATCTTATTTTCTATTTTTTAATTCACCCCACTTTAATAAAGACCCACTTAGTCATTTATTTCCAAAGTCACTTTTCCTTTCTAATTTTACATTGACTTTATTAAAGTCATTTTAAAATTAGACTTTAGTAACTTTATCACTTAAAGTCACTTTTAAATTAGATTTGACTTTATAAAAATTATAAAGTCACTTTAGGAGAAAAATTAAATTCTTTTGGACACTTTTCCCTAGGCCAAAGATCAAAGCCTTAGGGAACCACCTGTCCTACGGTAACCAAATTTCAACAATACCCTCTTTACTGGCGGTGACCGGTCCTGCTAATGGACCAATTATTGTAAACCCTCTCGCTATTGCATTCATACAGCCTCCTTATGTTCATTTCATAGCATGTAGCTGATAGGAAATGACTGTAAATCAAAGTTGCCATTTAATTGGTTATTTTAGCTTAAATTGAGTTGACTTATTTCATAGCATGTAGCTGATAGGAAATGGCTGTAAATCAAAGTTGCCATTTAATTGGTTATTTTAGCTTAAATTGAGTTGACTTGCTATTGTTGCCAACTAGATGTTTGATTGGCTCAATGGCCCATGAATATATTTTCAGCAAATAAAAGTATGCTGCCTTGGATCCAGATTGGGATGATTCTTTCTTTTTTCCAAAATTTCCTTCCCAAAAATATTAAGTTTTTGGAAATTGTTTTCTCATTGAAAAATCATTTGTTCATTTCTCATCATTTCTCAGATTTCTGGTCATAGTAATTCACAGATGAATGCACTCATCCACATTTATCATTTTTTGTAGATTACAAATTCCATCCTTAAGTGAATTGCAGATTCAATCCTGAACCGCCTTTATTTGAATGCCCTGATCTACAGTTAGCATTACCTCCTCAGAATTCGATATAGTCAACATAATTTCAGTGTCTGTTTGAATGGTTTTGCAACTGCCACTCCATTGGTTCGTTCGGATAAATTAGTTTCCCACGTGAACATTTTGATAACATTATATCAAACTATCGACAGATAATTTCAATTAAAATAATGATTGAATAAATGTGAGAAATTTTCAAGCCATATAAAATAATTACATCTTGATAACATCATATTAAAGGACCACAAATAATTTTGAATAAAATAATATGTGCATTGAATTCGAGAAAAAATCAGCGATATCAATTAATTTAAAAAATAACAGAAGGAAAGAACGATCTTTTTTTTTTTTTTTTTTTTTTTTCAGAAGGAAAAAAACACTGTATTATGTAAATATAACCAGTACATTTTCAACGGCAGTTGCCATACATATGAACAAATAACAATATGGACAAATGAAGGCTCCTATTTGTAGCCAAATTTCCATCCACATACAACATTATAGATGACCAGTAGCTATTCAACGAAAACAATAGTTTGCGTAATCATGCCGAGGAGTAAGATAACATCCTTATAGACATATTACATCTCTGTATCGTATATCTTATCAATGTGTTAATGTATCCCATCATCATTCATCAGAGAAGAAATGCATCTTAGGCTCGCTTGCTGTATCGTATTCAGATGCTTGACCAAATGGTAAAAGACCTTAATATCCTTCAACAAAGGAGGATAACAAAAACTGGCTGAACTGATTTATCATACCCTGCGCGTTTGTCCGCTTCCTTCTCAAACCCCAAAAAGGAATTGTTAAGTCAAGCTCGCTTGCTAGCTTGTTCTTATAAGATGTTTGATCAGGCTCGCTTGGAGTAGAGAGCCGGCTCGCTTGATGATATGTGCCCCCAAATGAAAACAATCCTCCCAAAATGCACAATATGTTCAATGGCTAGCCCCCTTTTGAGAGGAGCCCATAGTATATGACGGAGAAAAAACCAAAAATGATCCAGACAGGCTCGCTTGAAACCAGCGTCCATCCACCCGATCCATAATCGAGACTATATGAGAGCCATCCAAATAGGGATCCGCCAGGTCCAGTGTGTGATTTGGCAAATTACAGTCCTGGCAGAGAAAAGAAGTGCAACAAGCTCTTTGCAAATAGGATTAGATCATAAGTATAACTATTAGACCATACAAAAGCAGGAAATTGGAAAGTAGAGAGCCATGTTACCATAGATAACAAAAACCATCAACCAAATCGATAAACAGGCCTGGAAAAAAGAAAGAGGTAATGTGACCAGTCACCTCCTCAGGGGTAATGTTGTTGTTCCTATAAATTGTGTCTGTATGAATCCACCTCCTGGTTATTCCTGTAGAAACTGACAGAAATGAAACCGAAAGATTGATCCAGCCCCTTCTTTGAAAGTCTGTCAGCTCTTCCATTTAAATCCCTGTATATGTGATGTAGCGTTGCCCTCTGAAAAGTAGATAGAATGTAGCGAATGCGGTCTATCCAACCACATTCTTACTAAGCCTGTAGATTATGAATTTCGATGGTAGTAAAGCAAAGAAAAATACAATTCAGTCACGTGGAGAAACTTCCAAACTAAATTAGAAAATGGATTGATATACGATTGTTGTGGCAAGTTATCCTAAGAGTGACATTATTTAAAATTAATTTTCAATGACTTTTTTTTTATTAAAATGAATCTGATGAATATCAAAGAGATTTTGTCGTTGAATATCGTCATGGATCCCACCATAAGAAGTCATGGACTCCCCATGAAAAGTAGATAGTCAAAAAATGTTAAACAGAATTGAATAACAATCATCATAATGGGTAAGTTAATTTCCAATGATTATTTTTGGCCATTATATTAATATTTTAAATTATAATTTTATTTATCTATTATATTTTAATATAAAATATAAAATTTTGTAAAATTGAGAAATAAAATCATAATATTAATATCTATATAAATAAATTTAAAATTCATTTATATAATTATTTATCATTATTATTTTATATTTTTAAAATTTAAATTTTTATGATCCATCCTATAAATTATAAAATGATTATTACCAAAGAGATTTTATAAATTATTATTCTAATCAAATCAAAATACATCTTATAAAAATATATTATAATTAAAATATCTAATAATGGTATGTAATTTTCCTATTTAAACATATTTGTAGTATGTAATGTTTGCACCATTTAAACATATTTTATTCTCTAATTATGAAAGTTATATTTTTGATTAACAATTAGAAGTTTTGAGTAATATTTTCTAAAAATAGTAGAAATTTCAACCTGATTTTGGTAAAAATAAGACAAAAATTGTAGGAAATTTGGGTTACAATTATCAAACTTCTGGATTTTGGTGCTTCTCGATTTTTGATGGTGTTGAATCCATTTCCACCATTAAAAAAATGATTCAAACATTTTTATGGTTAGTTTTTTGCAAAAAAGAATGGTCGAAAATCATTTGCCACACAAAATTGTGGACAATATAAGCAATGTCTTTTCTTTAAAAAAAAAAAATCAAAATTGTTTAAAGGTTATTTTTTATAATAAAAATATAAAGAAAACAAATAAAATCATATTTCACCATTATTATTATTATTATTTAGTCAAATATTTACTATTATTAACAACTTCCAATTGAAGTAACTCATTAAATTTATTTTTAATATGGAGTTAGACTTAGAAAATGAAATATAAGATAATAACATATCAAAATATAAAAATAAATGAATATTTTATATATGAATCATTTTATAATTTACAATTTTAAAATTCAAAATAATACATCATTTTAATTTTATAGAACAAAATGACTTATTTTAATAGATTTTTTTTCTTTTTGTAAGCTGAGTAGGACCTGTCATTTTCATTCATTTTCCAAAAAAAAGGCAGATTACAAAATATATTTCTTCTGAGGCGGGAAACCAGGTATGTTGGCCATCGAAAGGTAAGGAAAATAAACTGATTAGTCCTTTGAAGACTCGATGGTCGTCGGGTCTCTAACACTATCTCTTATTGCTGAGGTCACTTAAGCAGTTGTTCATTTCTACCCAAGCGGGCATTCTGTCGTTGTACTTGGAATTGCGGGAGCTGGAAATCCTTTGTGGAAAGACCTTGAGGTATGTTTGGTTTCTCTTTGGTGAGATGAAATTTGGACCAGTCATTATGATATGATTTTTTTTTTTTTTTTAATCTATGTTGGTTTTAAGGCAAAAATTTGATCGTATGAGGGCCCTTCATAGACATTAGTATGAGGGCCCTTCATAGACATTATTTGAAGGTCATTTGAGAGAAGGTTTTATTATTGAATCACAAGTTTAAAAAAAAAAAAAAACTAAACTATAATCCTTCATTCGAAATATGTATGACTGATTTTTTTTCAAAAAACTCCACCTTGAATTCCCATCAAAATATTTTGTCCATTCCTCCCAAAAGCCAATTCTGTGGTTCTACTAACTGAGTTCGTTTTGTCCTATCAAAGAAAGATTTGTTGTCTTTGTGCCCTCGTTATCCAAATCTATAACAAACATTCTTTTGTAGCCCCTCCAGTCTTGAATTGTTATTGAACTTGATATGTTCGTGGAGGAAAATCTAATTCGAATTCCTGTCAGCAGATAATCTCGGGAGGCTTGAATTGAATTAGTTTCCTATTTGAAATCGAACTTTGAGCTTCTTGTTGTCATTTCTGCAAAATATTAATAATAATCATCAAGCTATTGTAAAGAGAATTTTACAAATTAGAATGCAATGAAACATAGAATGGTAACTTCAATGGTAAAATTAGACAACAACGGTTCCAAACAAATCTTCTCTGAATTATTTGCAGCTCAGACTTTTGAATATTCTTTGAAGCTCTAATTCTATTTGTCACAACTGTGGAGCATTGCATGACTCACCAACCGAACTTAAATCTGTTCAACTGACTGTAATATCGTGGAAACCTGCCCCAACCTGCAAAGGGCTACACGAAGGGTTTTTTTCCCCGTCGGCCCTCTCGTCCTTGAAGGCGGCGTGCATCGATTCGTGGCATGGAGAAAGTGGACGATTATAATTTTTGCTTAAATGGTAGAACACACAGGCCCATACAAAAAACAAAAGGCTATGGAAACGAGGAGACAAAGGCTAGAGGGTAAACGACCAGTCGGAGAAGAGGAGAGTGTTGGGGGAAATCTCCTTGGCACTGACCTTCACGTGCGATAGTGCGGCTCACCATTTTTTTCCTCTTCGCACTCCCTTCCACTGCTGTCGTGGATCCAAGGATATTCCAAGCACATTCAATCTACGCCATCAACACCACCTCCTCCACCCCCGAACCCCAAAATGTATACGCTTCGGCGAGTTATATTAAGGTTGAATGTTCAGAATATTTTCCACTTTAAATACTTATTATGAAAGCAGTGATGTTACTAAGGAGATAACAGTACCATTAAATATCATTATATCCTTTCATTAAAATGCATATATGAATATTAACCCATATAACGATTAATAAAGTTATAACTACTAAAAACACTTTGACATTGCATCATATAGCTTGTGAGCATATTTTGAGCTTAGGTCATTATTATATTAATCATTTCAAGTTTATACTACTCACATGTTCATAAAATATGAAATGGCTCACCTCAAAACGAATATAGGGCATGCTTTGACATATTTATATATGTAGATATTGGAATGAAAGTTTTATATCTTCATCTACTATGTTGTTAGAAAAAATTCAGGTTTCTTCATAGCTATTTCAAGTTGTTAGAAAAAATTTCGTTTAATTAAAGATTATGAATTTTTAATATTTCAATATTGGATGTTTGAAATTATAAATATGAGATTTGATTTATTTCAAATTGTAGGAATGTATAGTAAACATATTGAGAAGTTACATTTCTATTATTTTTAAATAAAATTTCAAGAAAGTTTTTTATTTTTTATTAAAAAGTTTAATAGAAACATATATTGCTTTTTGAACTTTATTTTAAGATAACTATATTCTTGTATTTTGAGGTTAGTGATAGGATTTCATTGCTTTACATATTTTTAATTCGTTGTAATTTAATTGTTCTACATTTATTTTTATTTTTTTCCATATTTTATAATCAAATTTGCTTATCTTGGTCCTTTCATATCAATGTTTGATGCTACAATAACGTAAATTTTTGCAATACTTGTGTTCAATGCTTCCAACATATGTATGCTTACCCCTTCAAAATTAACATACCTTATATATCAACATCTATAGCATTGTCAATTCATTCTTACTCCATTGTTTATGTGTCTATAAATTGAATGTTTGTCTATTTACCTATCCCTACTATCGTTCAATTATGTACAAATAAAAAGTCGGAATTCTAAAACTTTTAACACATTTTTCTATGCATATATAACCCATTTATTATTCACTCTAAGTTGCTTATGTCTCCAAGCTAACGATAAATTATTTCTACTTGCCCATGGCGCACATATGTTGCGATCATAACAGTCTAGGAGATGACATTTTGTCTTCGCATCGAATCCAAAATTTTGCAACTAGACATTGGTTTTCACAATAACTTTTTCTCATAATTTTGTGTTAAATTTTCACAATAAAGAGTTCATCAATAGGTTGAGGAGATCATCTCTTGAACCCAAAACAGGCCCAATGAGCGTCATGATAAACATTTTGTTTCTCACATGATTGAAATTGGCAACCAAGTTTGGTTTACCCTCCAAAAAGAGAGACACTCTAGAAGTTAACAATGTTGAGGTACCGCATGTATTCAATGCTCAATGAGTTAATGCATTGGCAATAGACATTTTCATGTAATTGATTTCCAATGTTTAATGACTCAAGCATTATGTTCTATCTCCGTTGAACCAACTAGATGAATATCAATGGCAACCACTTCATTCATATTCAAAATATATTGCATCACATATTGCTACACCTCAATCAACCATGAACTTAATTAATTTTGGCAAACACAATCATCCTCAATACTATTAATGAGGCTTCCCGAGTTAGGATATTAAGAATGACATGAAAAAAAAAATAAAGAGAGAAAGTAATGTATGAGTCAAATGACAAGCACTTAAAATGAAATGTTGTCGTTTTTATTTCATTTAAAATAACTAAAAATCAATAATATGACTATATATATATATATATATATATATATATATATATATATATATATATATATATGAGATGCTATAGTTCGATCTTACTACCGATTGTGATCTTACTACTCTTGTCACCGTCCCTGCAATCCCTCGTCCCGCACGTTGGAGGACTATTCCCATGACCTGTGAGCAGTAACATGTCCTGAAACCACCTTCATGGCATCCTCTTGCATAAAAACAAACATTCCCCTGAAGAACATTTCCTCTGAAAAACCCTAAAAACAGATGTTTTAGCCTTGGTGTGACTAGAACACTGTTACCGATGAAATAGGTAACTGCATTGTTACCTACTTTTTTTTGGTAGCATAAAAAGCACCGGATTTTGAAAAGTGGTGATGCAGAATAACCTTTTTTTTTTTTAGCACATTTTTGACACTATAATATTTTTATTTATGAAGTATGAATATTTGTTTTAAAATGTTAGTGATTTTCATGCTAATTATGAAACATATTGATGCAGCATCAACTTTTTTTTTTTTAGAGTGGTGATTTTCATGCTAATTTTGAAATGTATTGACGCAGCATCAACTTTTTTTTTTAGAGTGGTGATTTTCATGTTGGTGATAAAACACAAAACTTAGATAAAAAAATATATATAAAAACAATAAAAAAAATCAATACAAATGTAAAAAAAACAAAATTAACTCGTTATATATATATATCAAAAGAAATGACAAAATTTGAAAAAAAAACACATAATTTAAAGAAAAAAAAAATTAATCAAAAAAATTTTAAAAAGAAAACACCAAAAATATTTTTTTCTAAGTTATTAAAAAAAAACCATATAATTAAAAAAAAAAAAAATTCAAATAGAAAATTTAAAAATAATTTAAATTAGAAAATTAAAATTTAGATTAAAAAAAAAATACAAAAAAGAAAAAATTAAATTTAAAAATTTAAATTAAAAAATAATAATAATAATAAGAAAACAAAAATACAAATTTTAAAATTAACCAAAAAAAAAACAAAGCAGAAATTAAAAAATAAATAAATAAATAAATTGAAAAAACAAAAAAAAAACTATCATTAAAAAACAAAAAAAAAACAAAAAAACCACGTACAAATAATTAAAATACAAATATCCATAAATTTACCGTTTTTTTAAAATGAAACAATTTATAAATTTTAAAAATGAAAAACTAAATAAACTAAAAAATAAAAAATAATAATAATAAATTAAATTAAAATTTAATAAATTTAATAAATAAATTTTAAATTTTAAAAAATAATTAATCTAAAATATTAAATTTAAAAACAAAATTTTAAAAAAAAAAAAGCAAAATAAAAAAAATTAAAACAAATTAAATTAAATTAAAAAAAAAAAAAAAATTAATTAATTAAATTAAATTTTTTGAATTTTAAAAAATAAATAAATAAATAAATAAACAAATTAAAAAAATTAAAAATTAAAAAAAAAAATTAAATTAAATTAATAAATAAATAAAATTTTTGATCGTGGTGGCACCGTCAATCGACCTCCCGCCCAAGTGGCGGCAGACGCCGACCTCCACCGCTACCTGGATGGGAGGCCAATTCCGGGAATCGCCCCCCCGCCGCGAGAGGACGGTTCCGGGAATCGCCCTCCCGCAGCAGGAGGGCAATTCCGGGAATCACCCTCCCGCGGTGGGAGGGCGATTCCCGGAATTGCCCGGGGAATTGGCCTCAGGGAGATTCCCAGAATCGGCCTCAGGGCGATTCCCAGAATCGGCCTCCTGCCGCCCTGAAGCCGATTCCGGGAATCGCCCTCCTGCGACGGGAGGCCGATTTCAAGAATCGCCTTCCGCGACGGGAGGCCGATTCCGGGAATCGCCCTCCCGCGTTGCGTCAGGGCGATTCCCGAAATCGACCTTTCGCCGCGGGAGGGCGATTCCCAGAATCTGCCTCCCGCCGCAAGAGGCCGATTCCACCCAGCGGACGGCCTTTGCTGCCACCTGGACGAGAGGTCGATTGGCGGCGCCACCATGATCAAAAGATTATTATTATTCTTCTTCTTCTTTTAATTTTTAATAATTTTTTTTTTAATTTGATTTGATTTGATTTTTTTTTTTTTTTTTCAAAAAATTTATTTATTTATTTTTTAATTTAATTTTTATATTTGAAATTTATTTATTATTTTGTTAATAATTTTTATTAAATTTTGTTTTTTTTTTTGGTTTTTTTTTTAATTGAAATTTTTTTTTTTTCATATTTATTATTATTATTATTATTAAATTTTAAGTTTAGTTTTTTCATTTAATTTTTTAAAATTTAGTAAATTTTGTTTTTTGTTTTTTGTTTTTTTTTTTTTTAATTTATTTGAATTTAATATTTTTTTTTAATCTTTTACCTTTTTATTATTATTTTTTTTAATTACATAAAATTTTTACATTTCTTTTATTTCAATTAAAATTGTGTATTTAAAATTATATATGTATATATATTTTTAATTAAACTTAGTATTTTCAAATTAATTTGTTTTTTATTTTATTTTTTTGTTTAATATATTTTTTTCAATTTTTCAATTTTAATTGATTTTTAAAGTTTTTTAACTTTTTATTTTAACAATGTGTTTTTTTTTTAAATTTATTTTTGTTTCAAAAATTATTTGTTTATTCATTTATTTATTAAGATTTAATATATTTTTTTTAAATCTAATTTGTTA
Organism: Pinus albicaulis; assembly: GCA_034641835.2. Classification (NCBI taxonomy): domain Eukaryota; kingdom Viridiplantae; phylum Streptophyta; class Pinopsida; order Pinales; family Pinaceae; genus Pinus; species Pinus albicaulis. The sequence continues at coordinate 817,610,023 of CM076580.1, forward strand.
TTTTAATATTAACTTTTTTTTTTAATTTAATAAAATCTAATATATATATATATATATATATATATATATATATATATATATATATAATTTAAGTTCATATATATATTTTATTTTTTATAATTTAAATTTAATTTATTTTTTTAAATCTATTTGTTTTTTTAATATATATTTTTTTAAATTTAATATTTTAATTGTATTTTATTTTCATTTTTTATTTTTAATTAATTTTTCATTTTTTAATTTTTAATTTCAATAATGTTTTTTTTTCTAGATTTTTATTTTAAAGTTTTAAATTTATTAAAATTTAATATATTTCTTTAAATTTTTATTTTTATTTTTATTTTTTTAATTTAATTTTTTTTTTTAATTTAATAAACATTTTCTTTTTCTTTTTTAAATTTAATTTCTATATTTAATTTTTTATAATTTCATTCTGTTTTTTTTTTCACTTGTTTTTCTTTTTAATTTAATATTTTTATGTTGTTTTATTTTTATTTTTTTATTTCTATATATTTTGAAATTTTAATCTTTAAATTATTTTTTATTTTTTTCTTAAATTTTAAGGTTTTTTAAATGTTTGAATTAAAATTTTTATTTAGTTTTTATTTTTATTTTTGTATTTCTATATATTGTTAAATTTTAAGCTTTAAAATGTTTAAATGTTGTTTTTTGTTTTTGTTTTTGTTTTTTTTGTTTTTTTTTTCAGGTTTTTTTAATGTTTGAATTTTAAAAATTAAAAAATGTTATTTTTATTTTTAAAAATGTCAAAAATATGACAATTCTTTTTTTGTTATTCCAGCATCAATTGGTTTTGTTTTGAGGGTGTTTTTTCAATCCTTTTTTCAAGAGACAATTTTGTTTTTAGCATAATTTTATAAAATTTTAAAATTTGACCTTAAAAAAAAACCAAGTGCGTTTTGGAATACACTTTTTTTGTTTTGGGGGTGTTTTTTCATGTTTTTTGAGTCTTTTTGGGCTAGAGTTCCCGTTTTGAGGTCAGGTTACCTATTTCATCGGTAATAGTGTTCTAGTTAGTTCAGCCCTCGCGACAATGGGGGAAATCCGCACTAGAGGGCGCGCCAACTGGCACTCTGTCTCTGTGTTTCACTCACACCAAGCTTATTAAGGGATGCTTTTTAAAAATAAATGGCGGAAGTTTGATTCTAACAAACTCCTGAATGAATCATCAAAAGGAGTTGAGTGGTTTGGCTCCGGATCTCCATGTAGAGGAAGTGGTTTTCCACCTATCATGGAAGCTTCCTTAGAGATAGGACCTATCCCATGATTATAGGGATCCCAACTTCCTTTCCTCCATCTATAAAATCTTGCCCTGTCCATTAGCAAGCTAGTTGAACTAGTAGGAAGGAAACTATAGCCAGGCAACTATTGAGAGCCAAGCCAAAGAGAGAGAGCTTCGTCCAAATTCCCGATAGGCTTTGTTGAGACACGCTCCACTGTCAGCCCCGCCGAAAGAAGATCATAGCGTCAGAGCATTTGGTTGTAATCTCCCTTTTGTTACTTGTAATATAAGCGACTCTGATTTTGGTTCCATTCATGTGTTCATTTCTTTATGTAATGCAATGAATTATATCCTCTTACCGATATATGATTACATGCTTTAGATTTTACGTTGTATGTCGTTGTTTCCTTGCATGTGTACAGGTGTTCGAACGTGTCGAACGGAAGGATCGTGATCTATCAAGCGAGGAACGGGAAGCGTCATCTTTTCTTCAACGACAACTGCATGGGATCTGAGGTAGGCACTCACCACGATCTTTGTCTTTTTGTAATTAGGAACCAACGTCATTGCGTGACTTGATAGTTGCTAGACCTGATCTGGGCTAGTGGGATCGCCTCTGTCCGCAGAAAGGATTTACCTCTTCAACAAACTGGCGACTCCACTGGGGAGTCAGTTGGAGTTAGTTTTTTCTCTTTTGGTTGTTTTTGGCTTTTGATTGATTGATTTGCTCTTCTGGTTTGCCTCCTTTGGTGTGAAACCCCTGTTCAACCCCCAGAAGACCTAATCCAGTCTCTGTTTGCCCTTTTTTCATCTTTTCCCATAGTAAACTCGATTGGCGCGGTTTACTGCTTGACAGTCACGCCAACTGGCGTTGGTTGCTAGTTAGGTCCCCGCGCCAACGCTGTTTTGGCACAGATTACAGCCAAACATGCGTGCCAACTCTGTTTGGTGTTAGGGTTTGCTTGCTTTTGGGCTCTCTGAGCTTGATTTTTGGTCCTGGTGTCATTTTTTTCATTGTTTGAGTGCCTTGAAGTCTTTGTTGACTGTGTTTGGCCCTTGTCCTCCTGTTGTTTTCCCTTTACTATCAATTTTGCATTCTAGCCCTAGGGCTTCTAGGTGCTTCAGTGTGCTGATTTGGGTCCTTGTTTTCCCGGTCGACTTCGTTTTCGCTTCCTTGCATTCGTTTTGCTGGATTCCATTATATCATTGCGTTAGTTGAGTGATTGTGCTCTCTTTCATTCAAGTTCCGCTTTCTGTCAATCCAAGCCTAGATTGCATGGTTTGTGTGAGTCTTTTTCGAGATTTTTCTTCGTTTTGAGGGATTTCGTCATCAGTTTGAGTTTTGATTGCGTGCATTTGTTTTGAGTGAACTTGTTTGTTTCACCTCTCTCACTGTCATTTCTCGAACTGGTGTTTTCATTAGTTTTTTCATTCATTTAGTGCATTTGCTCCAAAACATTGAAAAATACAAAAACAAATTTCTTTGCATTTTGATTAGTCTAGTGAAAATTGAAAGCTCCTTCTTATTATTAGTGTTATATAACTCTAAGAGAGAAGTTTTCTAGTTTCATTAGCTTGCATTAGAGATAGTAGTGGATGTTTTTGTGCTCATTTTGTTGTTATTTGAAAAGCTCTCAACCCTCCCGTAGATAGCTCTTCATTGAACAAAGTGATATTTTGCGGCATGTAGTGTGCATTTAGAGGATTTTTGAGATTCAACATTCGATAGGGCCTGAAATTGAAACATAAATTGAAGATCAACTCTAAAATTTGCTAAATTAACCTAAGGCAACATTGAAAAATTAACGGAATATCTAGAGGTCTAGGCTAGTGATGTGTTCCAGCGTCGTTAAACCTAGTAGCTGTCGTTCGCCATCTGGCTTTAGACAGCGCTAGTACGGACTTGTGCTCCCCGTACCGTCGCGTATGTAAAGGGAGATCCCATTAGGTTGCTATTCTTTATCCGTAGGAAGCCAAGTCTGTCGCCTTTTACCCGTGATACACCAGACACAGCATTTAGGGAGATTACCTGCACGTACGTCAAGTCCTTGATTGATTTCTCTTTCATTTTTTAACCAAGGTGTATATGGAAATTCACGGATATCTGTTACACCCATTTGCCTAGATTACCAGAGCAATCATTTTGATCTTTACTGACTCATTAAATTTGAAAAGATCATCAAGCGCTTGTCCTTTCACGCTTGTTTCCAAATTGAAAGTGATAGAGTCATCTTTTACTTGTTTCTAGACTCTTAAAACATGAAACAGTAAAATTTCCAGTTCCAATGTGGTAAAATTAATCACCTACAATCACACGCCCATTTAGAGATTGATTTTTTCGGCCTGTTGTTGTTTGCCTTGGTTTTTGCCCGTGTGTCTTTGTTTTGATCTCTTCCTCTTTTCGTTACAGTCGCAGTGGCGGAACCTTCAGTTTTGTCTACTGGTAGTCCTTACACAGACGTTTCATCAGAGGTCTCTCAGTCTTCTGCTGAGTATCAACAGCCCATTGTATTCGAGTTTCTCGACGGGGGACCGGTTATATCTGAACTTCCCTTTGGAGGACCAGTTGACTTCAATTGGCCCTTATCCAATGCTTGGTTTGGATTTGGAGTAGGGGAACACTTTCCTCCTCTTACATCGGGATCGCCTTTCTTGGCTGTTATTATACCTCCTAGTCCCCGTCGTCTTTTGGAAGATCTCGTGACAGGGTCAGATATGGACTCATCTAGTCCTTCTTCTAGTGAGGGAATCCCTACTTCTGGCGAAGATTACCAGGTTTTTCCCGAAGACATCCCCGAACCCTCTGTTATGTCTTCACCTGGTCCTTCGCTCCCAGCTGGATATAGGTCTTTAAGTCAGGTCATGGTTGTTGTTGCCTCTATGGGAATATCAACTCCGTCCACGAGGCCGACTATTCCCTCGTTAGGGATGTCGCCATCGACACCTCTCACGGCATCTCCTTTCGTCACATCAGTACCTGTTAGACCTACTGTCTGCGTGGCTGCGTCTACGCCTGTTGTCACTACTCAGTGAACGAGGACCTCGTCAATTCCTGAAGACATCTACATAGCTTCTGCTATTGCTGAGAATATTTCTCCTAAAGAATATCAGTTTTCTTTACAACCGTCGAACTCCGAGGTTGGTCCATCCTCTCAAGACCTTAATCGTCCTTACTTTTCCCATTATGGACCGGATGGTGCCCCGATTTACGTATTTCCATATCAATATGATGAGCAGGGCAACCCCTTTCGTTTTCCTGCTCCTGAGGCTTATCAGTATATTAACGGTTTTCTATCTGCTTAGGCTGGGCAACCTTCTAATCAACAAGGGCAGCCCTTACAAGGACAACCTTTTTTTCAGCAAGGATATGCTTCTGGCCCACAAGGACAACCCTTCCAGGGACAACCTTCAGCCCAACCAAGTTATCTATACGACTCGCAAGGACAACCCTTACAGGGACAACCTTTGGGCCAGCAGGGATTGTTGTACGGTCCACAAGGGCAGTCTTACAACCCTCAAGGTCAACCTCTACAGCCTCATCCTGTGGTCCAGCCGGGGCAACCTCAAGGACCCACAGGGAAACCGGGGTATCAACCTGGACCATTGTACGGTCTCGGGGGGCAAACCCATCCTTCTCAACCATTGGTACAACCTCAGCGACCTCATCTCCCAATTGGTCAAAATGTTGCACAAAAAGGGCCATCTTATGGTCCTGTCACAAGTCAACCTGGTTATCAGGCACAACCTGGCCCCCTCTCGCCATCAGGCCAACCTGCTTAGCGAGGGAAACCTGGTGTCCTTCATCATCTGGGTCAACCTGTTCAACCAGGACAACCTATTCAGCCAAGCCAACCTGTTCAACCAGGGCAACCTGCACAACCAGGTCAACCTGTTCAACCAGGACAACCTGCACAACCAGTGAACCCTGCTCAACAGCCGATCTGCTTTATTCCACATCCGAACCCGCCCGTGCACCCAACTTATCAGGCTCAGCAGGGTCCCACTTACCAGTAGCCCGTTCGACCCCAAGGCGGCTATTACCTTCAAGGTCAGTGTCGATCGATTTACAACCCGCCCCAAGGTTCTGGTTATTACCTTCAACAACCAGGCTACACTTATACTCCACAGTCAAATCCATACACTGCTCAAATGGGGCCCACGTATAATCAGAGTCAGTACCCTGGTTATCAATCCTTGTATCCTGGTTTTCAGCAACCATATCAACCTCATAATCCGCCTTATACCCCCTATGGTCAGAATCCTCCGGGACAGAACCAGTGGGGGCAGAGTTATGCTCAACCAGGTTGGAGTATAGGTACAGGTCCTTATCAAGGACCTGGCATGGCTTTTAATCCTCAGTTACCTTTTCTCACCACGTTGGAATTACTGGATGTATCCAAATTGACCAATGATTCGATTCTTCATAATCCATATTGGCCTCCGGTTCCGACGAAGGTGCCTGGTGACTGTCCCAAATTTGAAGGCAAATCTGGAGAAGACCCCCAAGCACATGTCATGACCTACCATTTGTGGTGTTCTTCAAACTCTTGGATAGATGACTCGATCCATCTACGTCTTTTCCAGCGCTGCTGCTAAATGGTACATAAAACTACCATGTGGTATTTTTCAAGACTTTAATACTCTAGCTATGGCGTTCTTGACACATTTCCAGTTACCGGTTCGTTATGAAGCCGAGACGCATCTCCTAACATCTCTGAAACAGGACAAAGCCACTCATATTTCAGATCATATTCATGAGTGGAGACGTTGTTGTCGTCTGATCAAGTTTGACATTCCTGATCAGCTTCTAACTCACTGGTTCACTACCTCCTTTGTCAACAAGATTGCACAAGATATTGCTATGGGGGCATGTGTCACCGAGGAGTAAGCCATCGCTGGTGCCCAGTACCTCGATCTAGTGTATTCTCAGTCCGGCACGTTATATGATATCTTGATTGATGCCCCGCGGCCTGGGACCTTTAAAGCACCAGCGACCCCATCGGTTGACGGTGTTATTGGTTCTGTCTCTTAGACCTCTCGTAAATCTTCTAATGGGAAGCATAAATCGAATTCTTCCAACAATTCTGCTCCTCCCGCTACTCCAAATTCTGGTAAGACCGTGGAGGTCAATGCCGTTTAGGCCAATCCTGCGGACAAGGCTTCCAAAGGGAAGAAGAAGGGCAAAGGCAAGGCCAAATCCGATGCCCCGAAACCAGAATCCTCCAAACCATGTGCTGATGATGTTTCACAACAAAAACCTAAGTACCCTTGCCTGATCTGTGACGAAGACCACTACATCAAAGATTGTCCCCGACGATCCGAGGTTAGTCAACTTCTTAAAGGCTCTAAGGGAACTCTGGCAGTTCTTAAGGAACCTTTTCCATCTCAGCAAACCCAGATGGTCGAGCAGCCTTCACCATCTGCACCATTTCGGTCTCAGGTTTTCATGATGAATGGCGCTGCACCTGTTTCTATTGCCACTCGATCGAAGGATTATGCCGGATTGCGCCAGGCAGCTGGGAAGGAAGTCGTTGATGGCCCGCCTCCCCCACTTGCTTCTGGTCCTTTAGAAATTGAAAAGCCCAGTGCCGAACCTGTTGTACGGCCACCTTCCAAAGGTGTTCTTCAAAAGTCTTCCTATAATCCAAACGCCCGTGCTGATCAGCATTATAACATTGTTGCGGATTTGGCACAGGCGCCCTTCGCAATGTCTGCGTTGGAAGTGCTTCAAAGTTTCCCATCTCAACGGAAAGCTCTGTTATCTGCAACCGGCGGAATTGATCCTGCCGATTCTAGCCTTCTCACCTTCGATCTAGAGAATTTCGTCCCTCGACTTCCGCACCAGATTGCTCCTGTTATACAAGTTGCTATCAACGGCCTCAACATTCACAGAGCCATTGTGGACGAAGGTGCCTCTACCTACGTTATGTCATCCGCCTACTGGAAGGCCATCGGCTCTCTAGCCCTCACTTCATCCTCCAATGCCCTCAAGGCATTGCATGGAAGGGAATCAAAACCCTTGGGTGTTCTCGCGAGTCTATCGATCACATTACAAGGTAAGACAGTCAACATCGAAGTGGAAGTGGTTGATGCAAAACTCAACTAAAATCTTCTACTCGGTCGCAGTTGGACCCACACCATGTTATGCGTTCCGTCCACCCTCTTTCGACTTTTGAAGTTTCCACATGAGGGCAAGATTATTACTGTTGATCAATTGTCTTTCTTTACCTCATCCTCCGAGAACAACGTGCCATACGTGGATCAAATTCCTAATCCCCCGGACAGTGTAGGACCTGGTCTTTTCAGGGACCCCGTTCTCATGGGTATGTTTCCCATTCCACCATCGAATACCGTTCAAGTAACCATGATCTCTAGGTCGGATGACTCGTGGATCATCCCTTCTCCTGAACAGGTTACCTCTTTTGGAGAATTGATGCCTCTGACCCCGGTTGAGATCAATTATTGAGAGATCGTTGCCGCATCAGATCCTCCTACTGATGAAAATGCTCCGAGTATGGCTCTTAATGTTTATTCTCAATCCCCTTGGCTCGGCGATGCAGATTCACCCGATCCTTTGAGAGAAGTTTTTCCGTCTGGCGAAGCTATCATGGAGACTATGTCTCTCGAAGATCTGCCATGGAGCGATGGACATCATCGTTCCTTGTTCATGCCCGGCCTGGGGGCAATGTCTAATTGTCTCAAGCAATTTGCATCTTAGGTTCCCTCTCCGCCTCTCCAAACGCCAATATTGACCCATGAGGTACTTTCGAAAGGAAATCTGAGTAATATTACCCAAACAATGCTTATCGACATCTTCGTTAAACCGGGGGTCATCGAGAACCTTCACGTGGGAGTCACTTGTTCTCCCGAAGAGATTCAAGTGTACACTAGCCTTTTCCGCGAATTCCGAGATGTTTTCGCATGGTCTTATGAAGAGATGCCTGGGATCGACCCCAGTATCGTCATGCACGAAATTTCCACCTATTCTGGTGTGAAGTTTGTGCGTCAACCTCTGTGCCGAGTGCATCCTTGAAAAGCCGCTGCTATAAAAGCAGAAGTTGAGAAACTTCTTAAAGCGGGCTTCATATATCCGACCCCTCTGACAGAGTGGGTTTCCAATATTGTCCTTGTGGATAAGAAGCAGGGCACAATTCGGGTCTGTGTTGACTACCGAGATATCAATCGGGCTTGCCCTAAGGACAACTATCCCACTCCATTTATAGACCAGATTGTGCGGGGAGTGAGATCTATTCCCTTATGGACAACTTTTCGGGTTATAATCAAATTAATATCCTTCCATCCGATCAACATAAGACCGCCTTCATCTGTCTGTGGGGCACATTCGCCTATAAGAAGTTCCCGTTCGGCATGAAAAAAGATGGGGCTACCTTCCAGCGTGCCATGTCCTACACCTTTCATGACATACGTAACATTTTTTAGCCGTATTTGGAGGACCTGCTGGCTCATTCAGCTCGGCGCGAAGACCATCTCGAACATCTCCACCATATTTTTCTCCGTTGCAGACGTTACAACATCAGGCTTAATCCTCACAAGTGCATCTTCTGCGTTGACTCTAGTCATCTTTTGGGATTCATTGTCTCTAAAGACGGAATTTGCCTTGACCCTCTCAAGGTCAAGGCTATTGTTAATCTCCCCTCCCCATCCTCGTTGCACCAACTTCAGAGTCTTCAGGGGAAAGCGAATTTCCTACGTCGCTTTATCCAGAACTATGCAGAGGTGGCCAAAGGGTTTACGCGACTTCTAAAACAGGATGTTCCCTTCCGTTGGGATGAGATTTCTCAGCAATCCTTTGATAAACTTAATACGTTGCCTGTCAACGCTCCAATAATACGTCCTCCCAACTATCATCGCGACTTTACCCTCTATTTGGCTGCCGCATTCAGCACGATAGCCATGGTTCTAGTACAGGATGATGATGACGAAAATGAACACGTGGTTTATTATCTGTCTTGGAATCTCCTCAACACTAAAATGCGTTATGCCCACGTCGAGAAGTTGGCGCTTGCCGCCGTCCAGGTTGTTCAGCGATTTCGCCATTACATCTTGTTGCGCACGGTAATCGTGATTTCCCACTGCAACCCATGACTTACATTTTGTCTCGACAATTGCTGGGGGGCAAGCACTCCAAATGGATTGTGATCCTTCAGGAGTTCGATTTGGAGTTCACTACTGCCAAATTGAAGAAGTCACTGGTTTTTGTTGATCTCATTTGCTCTCTCCCTACTGACTCTGTTTTGTCTCAATCCAAGGATCATATCCTGGATGAAACTCTTTCTAATCAGCACTCTCAATCCATGGTACGGTGATATCATCGTGTACCTTCAGACATCTACCTTTCGGTCCGAGTTGACGAAGGATGCTCGATGTCGCGTTGGACATCAATCGCAACCATATCGCAATGTCGGAGATACCTTATATCATGTCGGACTCGATTCTGTGCTCCGCTGATGTTTGACCTTGAAAGAGGTTGATAAAGTTTTGAATGACTGTCACAGTGGCCCCTGTGGCGGTCACATGTCCGGTTATGCTACCGCCCAGAAGATTCTGCGCGCGGGTTACTTCTGGCCGTCTATATTTAAAGACTGTATTGTTGCAGTAAGAAAGTGTCATGCGTGCCAGATCTTCCAACGCAAGATACGTGCGCCACCCCTCCCTTTACATCATGTCATTACTGTAGGCCCTTTTATCAAATGGGGCATTAATTTTATGACATGTAACCCTCACTCGGCTAGGGGCATGCTTATATCATCGTTGCCGTAGATTAATTCACCAAGTGGGCCGAAGCGATGCCTACATTAGTTGCCGACGGTAAGACAACTGCTCAATTCATTTTCAACCATGTGATCACGCGTTTCGGCGTTCTTCAAGCCATTGTCACCGATCATGGCACTCATTTTCGGGACTACATGATGGCAGAGCTGACATTGAAGTTGGGCGTGCGTCATGACAGCTCAACACCATACTACCCTCAGGCAAATGACCAGGTGTATGGTCTGGAAGCTACTCTTCCGGTTGAATGTGAGATCCCTTTATTGAAGTTGGCTGTGGAATTACTACCCGACACTTCCCTGGAGGAAGAACGTCTTCTATATATGGAAAAACTAGAAGAAACTCGCCACTTGGCTGCTTTGGTTATCGAGGCACAGATAAAGCGGGTTAAAGCTCATTTCGATCAAATGGTTTCTCCACGCTCTTTTATCGAAGGGGACCTCGTACTCTTGTATGATCAAGCACATGATAAGTTTGGGGTAGGCAAATTCCAGCCTATGTGGCATGGGCCCTATATCGTTAAATGTGTATTAAAAAATGGCGCCTATGAGTTGATCGATTATGAAGGTCTTCCTTTGGCGCAACCCAGGAATGGGTTGTACCTAAAGAAGTATTACGCTTGAATCATTCTTGTGTAGCATGTGTACATAGGTGATTTCTTCATTTTTGTGCATGTGCGGTGTGGTATGCTTTGTAAGCGTCTTTCTGCTGATTGAGTCTTCCTGATTGTGCAGATGTCTATTAATCCTTATGTTGGTTTCGTGGATGGTGCCTCCCATGGTACCATGAATCTGTCTTCGGCAGCCTGGGTAATCTACAATCCTGCTGGTGAGTTAGTTAATTTACAAGGTGTTTGTCTAGGGCCTGCTACAAATGATGTCGCGGAATATAGTGTCGTTTTGGAGTTATTGAACGAGGTCGTTAACCTTGGTATTTGTGCATTACTTGTATATCTGGACTCACAGCGTGTAGTGTTACAGCTCAATGGTCATTATTCATTTAGGAACCCATCCATTTTAAGATTGTATCTATGTATTCGTTTACTGGAAAGAAATTTTGATTACATCACATATCAGCATATACCTAATGAATGCATTAACAGACGCAGTAGCTAACATGGTATTCGATAGACATTTATGCAACTTGTAAAAAACATCATCATATGTGAAAATATCCATGTAGATATATATATATATATATGTCGAATGTTTGCAGTGTGTGCATCATATAAAATCCCAAAAATATGCGTGTTTGTTTTAATTACATCTGGAGACAATATGTCTCTCAAAATATGCATATGAAAATCCTAGGCGACTAATCAACATGGTGCTCATGGTAGCATGTTACTGCCCGCACCAATCGCCTCAGTAAGCGATGAAGGTGACTAGGTACCCCTACGGTGTGCCTCTGATAAGCCATAGGGACATCAGCTAGGCGAGCATAATCGGGAATCCCACGGGAAATTCCCTCTAAGTTATGAACTAGCTCGTTTCCCTCACCCCCCTCACCTTGAGGGTTATAGGCGAGAGGGGTCCTCCATGCGATCAGTTACATCCCAGCGGGCCTCTTTGGGCCGACATCTGCATACATTATAGGATTAGTTGTTAGAACATGCATGTATAACACAAAAAATAATCATAAAATTCATAAAATCAAAAAGAGTCTTACCCATCTCCTCATCCCAGTCTTCTCCTTCCGGGAGTGGAAGGTCTAGGTCTCCTGTGAAATCAGTACCGACATAGGGCCAGTCCTCTACGACGATCAACTGTCACCAGAGCCATCCGAAAAACTTGGGCCACCATGACATTTGTTGGCCCCCTCCTGCTCTGGGCATCAATGCTGCCCATCGGGCCATCCGTCGCTCTCTCAAAGGTGGATCTGCGACTATCACCCCTTGGCCCTGGAAGATAGGCAATTGTTCTAGGATGAACGATACCAAGATTGACCCGTACCCAAACTGCTTCAGTTTGGCCTTTTTACATTTAGTCAATTGTCGTTTGATATTCATGGTTACGGTTGTGGCCCAATCAAATACTGTCGGGTTCATACATTTTGACGCCAAGAGGCGCTGTGTTTTGGTAGCCTCATGCGGCGCCTGTGATCCCGCGGCCCGCGTAATAGTATGTAGCACCACCGTGAGTGCTAGATCGAGAACAGTGTGAATGTCAACTTTACCACTACCTAATCATGTTTGTGCCCCTGGGCACACTCTTTCCATAACCATCGACATCTTTTCGCCATAAGGCCTGGTACCTGTCATAATCGGAACTGGACCTCTGCGAGACAATCCAGTGATGAAGTAAGCATCGAACGCTTCGAGTTCAACCACTTGATCTTGAAGCCTAAACTTATCTTCATTCCCATCCCAGATACTTATCAAGTATTGTAACAATTCAGGTTGTGCCCTGAGACATGGTGTTAAGAAGAATTTCTTTAATTTGCAATTCCGAAGAGCATTCATGCATTGCTCATTCCCCATTGCCATTTCGTCCTCTTCACTGTGCTCCCTTTCTTTCCATTCACTCACCATTGTGGCTTTATACCTGCATCAAATTGGTCATAAGCACATCATAAGATCCCTTGGGCATTCAAAAATTCAATTTATTAGTTCAATTTTTGTGAAATTTGAGCGGAAAATGAGGTTGCGCGGTTGGTGTAACTATTTTGTTGACAATCGCGCCAGATGGCGCGACCCCTTTGCAAAAAGAGCTTGATTGGCACGGGTCCGTGCCTCATACCCGCGCCAATCTCAAAAGCCCTAAATTTGCAAATCCTCCCCTCAGGGATGCCAAATCACGATGGAAACCTATGAAATATGGATTAAAACATAGCTAATGGAAGCAGCTCTTACCTGGAAAATACGGGATCTGGAATGATGCACTGGATCATCCACAATCGTCACCGCAAGATCGCAGGGAAATAACTCACTATTGCTCTGCACAAGAGGTAAAAAGTAAAAAGTAAATATGTTTTTACTATTTGGTCATATTTATAACTTTTTGAAATCAAAATTAGGTTTTGGAGCTTATTTTTCTGATATTTTATCATATTTTTGTCAAAAAATGGGTTTTACACCTGCTTTTTGTGCAGCGACAGGTTTTCACGCGACTAGGACGACGATACGAGTTGTATTTTATACTTTTTCGGATTCGATAAAAACACGAAAAAGTCCCTACTGGAGTCATCTTTCAGCGCTTGTCTGACTCTCTAAAACTGAAAAGATTGTCGAATCGCTTGTCGTTTTGAGCTCGTTAAATTGGCTGCGAAACAACATCTACCCAGTATACGTTTACCCCTTTTTCGGGCTAGGATATATATTTACAAAAAAGGAATACCCTAGCCTATTGCGACTAGGAGGTTCTCTCAAATATCGTTTTCTACCTTTTCGGATCTATGAGACTACCTACGAAAAGGGACTACTAGAGTTTTATTTTACGCTGTTTTTTCAAACTCTCTAAACATGAAAAGACGTCGAGTTCTTCCTTTGTCAGACTCGTTAAAACTTGATGACATCGAACTCCGTCGTAATGACGTTACTCGAGTTCCTCCTTCCTAAGGCTCATTAAATGTACTAGGTTGGATTTTTCCAAAGGACAAACTTATATCACAAGCATATGCTATCCCCTTCAAGCTTGTTTCCAAAAAATAATTGGGGTACTTGCCAGAAATGGTGGGGAAAAATGGAACCAGTATCACCGTCGTGTCGGCAGTATGTCGCTATTGAACATGGCATTTTTCTGCATTCGTGTCGGGTTGGGGACATCTCATCTCGTTCTCTGCTTGCCTCCATGGGTTTGGGTAATCTCTTTTGACCACTCATCTTCTCTTTGCCACGTCATCATGACCTCAGATCCTTTGATGTCAAATACTGCCAAATCCAATGTCGTGCCGCCGATATGTTCAAGAGAAGTTGGCCTCTGCAGTTTTCAACCTCCCTCTGATTCTCTACTGATCTTGATTCACAAACATCATGTTCCTCTGTCTCTCGTCGATGATGTGGGAAACACTATGGCCCACCTTCGATCAAGGTCACTTCCTGTCGACTTCAGCTCATTCTCTAGGAAGTTGATCTAGAGACCCCCTTCGGGTACCTTGGAGCCTGCATGCCTCAATGGTAGGTTCTTCGCATTCGACGCAAGGTTTTCATTACTGACCTCCGATCGAATGATGCTACGAGTGTTTGACGTCAGCTCACTGTTCACATTCTGTGGATTGTACCTATAGTACCTTGAGGGCCATCGTCATTATTGGTGGTTCTTCTCGCGTCTGTTAACGGCTTTCATTATTCACTGGTAATCAGACGATGTTCTTGCATGTTCGACTTCGGCTCACTTATTCACATGCTCGGACTTATACTCTGTTTGGGTTGAAATGGAGCGCAAGACCCTGGATTTTGTGTAATAAAATCCAGGCTGCGGATTCTTTGTGGATTATCATGATTGGTTACACGACTCATTTGATTGGATGATTGTGACCATACCTGAGTCTACTTGTTGATCTTTTTTACTGGATGGCTGTGTCCATACCTTGGATCCTAGTTATTGTACACTCTATTATGGATGGCTACGCCCATACCACATATCACGTATCAGAGATATTAGTTGTACTTGTATGCAGGTCTTTTGACAGTAGTGTTTTTAATTGGGCGCGTTCTCATAAAGCATTTCACCCCTCCCTCTCTCTCGGACCTCATGCTTTAGGGGGCATCTGTTACACAGCATTTTGTCACCGTCCCTACAATCCCTCATCCCGCACGTTGGAGGACTATACCCATGACTTGTAAGCAATAACATGTCCTGAAACCACCTTCATGGCATCCTCTTGCATAAGGACAAACATTCCCCTGAAGAACATTTCCTCTAAAAAACCCTAAAAACAGATGTTTTAGCCTTGGCGCGACTAGTCAGTGCAGCCCTCGCGCAAATGGGGGAAATCCACACTAGAGGGCGCACCAACTAGCGCTCTGTCCCTATGTTTCACTCGCGCCAAGCTTATTAAGGGATGTTTTTTAAAAATAAATGGCGGAAGTTTGATTCTAACAAACTCCTGAATGAATCATCGAATGGAGTTGAGTGGTTTGGCTCTGGATCTCCATGTATAGGAAGTGGTTTTCCACCTATCATGGAAGCTTCCTTAGAGATAGGGCATATCCCACGATTATAGGGATCCCAACATCCTTTCCTCCATCTATAAAAGCTTGCCATCTCCATTAACAAGCTAGCTGAACTGGTAGGAAGGAAACTATAGTCGGGCAACTATTGAGAGCCAAGCCAAAGAGAGAGAGCTTCGTCCAGATTCCCGACAGGCTTTGTTGAGACACGCTCCGCTGTCAGCCCCACCGAAGGAAAATCATAGCGTTAGAACATTTGGTTGTAATCTCCCTTTTGTTACTTATAATATAAGCGACTCTGATTTTGGTTCCATTCATGTGTTCATTTCTTTATGTAATGCAATGAATTATATCCTCTCTTACTGATATATGGCTATATGCTTTAGATTTTACGTTGTATGTCGTTGTTTCCTTGCATGTGTACAGGTGTTTGGACGTGTCGAACGGAAGGATCGTGATCTATCAAGTGAGGAACGAGAAGCGTCATATTTTCTTCAACGACAACTGCGTGGGATCTGAGGTAGGCACGCACCGCAATCTTTTTCTTTTTGTAATTAGGAACCAACGTCATTGCATGACTTGATTGTTGCTAGACCCGATCTGAGCTAGTGGGATCGCCTCTATCCGCAGAGGAGATTTACCTCTTCAACACCAAGATAATAATGAAGTAAACCTAAATCTGTCATATCAAAAACATTTTTTAATTCCTTTATAGATGATATATATTCATCATTGTTTCCTGTGATCATCAAATCATCAAAATATACAACTGATCTTCCAACATTCTTAACAAAAATAGTTGCATCATCTAGGTCAAAATGTTTATAGTTTAATTTAAGAAGATGTTCAGTTATCTTTTCATACCATGCTCGTGGTACTTGTTCAAGCCGTACAAAGACTTCATTAGTTTGCAAACCTTTTGTTCTTTTCCTTCAACAGAAAACCTTTTGGCCGAAACATGTAAACATCTTTCAAATCTCCATTTAAAATGGCAGTTTTGACATCCATATGATGAATTTTCCATTCTTTTTGAGCTGCAATAGCAAACAAAGATCTAATAGTGCCCCATTTGGATGTAGGAGCAAAAGTCTTTGTATAGTCGATACCCTCTTTCTGTGCATATCCCTTCGCTACAAGTCTTGCTTTGTGTTTGTCTAGCGAACCATTAGCTTTATACTTAGTTTTATAAATCCATTTGCAACCAATAGGTCTGATGCCAACAAGAGGATCCACCAACCTCCATGTGCAATTTTTTATGAGAGCATCATATTCCTTTTGCATTGCATCTTTCCACTATTCATAACTAGCAGCGTCTTCAAAGCAAGTAGGTTCACAATCCACAGAAAATTAAATTCACAATGAGAATAGTTACCTGACATCATATTTCTTTGGAAATGTTCGAACACGAGTTTGACCTTCGCAAAGGTTGTGTAGGAAGTTGTTCGGGAAGTTGCAGAAGTTGCTCATCTTCTTTATTTGACTCAATTCTTACCATTTCTGTCATTGTTTTTGTAGAAACACTTGCATCAACCAATTCCTCATCAGCAGCAACGGAATTAGCATCATCAACCAATTTCTCATCATTGAGAGAAGGAAACTCCATAGACTGATCTAATATAGGAATCCCCCCTTCGGGATGGGGAAGTATATTATCTAATTCATAATAAAACTTTTGAGGCACAAACATTTCTATCTAATTAAGTTGTGTATCAACAATGAGAGAATCTTTATCAGTTTCAAGAAAAATTACATCTCTTGACAAAATAAACTTTTTGTTCTCTTCATCATACAATCGGTATGTCTTAGAAGTCATGGAATGCCCTAAAAATATACATTTTCTGCTTTGTTCACTTAGCTTATTCCTTTGATGTTTAGGAATTAAAGCATAACATTGAGAACCGAAAATTTGGAAATGTTTAACAGCAGGAAGACGACTATACCACATTTCATATGGAGTTCTGTTGTTATGACAAAGGAAGGGCACTGATTTCTAATGTATGTCACAGAGCATGACTTCTCCCCAAAACATTAATTTTACATTCTTAAAAAACATCATTGACTTTACCATATTAAGAAATGTTACGTTCATTCTTTCAGCAACACCGTTTTGTTGTGGATTATATGGTATTGTGGTTTGGTGTTTGATGTCAAACTATTGCAAATATGTTTCAAAAGCATGTGAAGTATATTCTCCTCCATTATCAGTCCTTGTAGTACCAATAGTAAGTCATGCTTCATTTTGTTATCAAGAGATGAAATTTCTTAAACATATCAAAAACTTGTGATTTTTCTTTAAGCAGATAAACCCATCACATTCTCAAATAATCATCAATAAAAGTGAGTATGTATTTATTTCCATTCGCAGTTGGTACTGGCATTGGACCACATAAGTCAGAGTATATGAGGCTTAATTTTCTTGTAGCTCTAGACTTAGAATTCTGAAAAGACTGTTTGTGATGCTTGTTCAATATACAAACATTACAAGGGGTTAATTTTCTGGGAACTGTTGGAAGTCCCTTAAGCCCCTATTGTTTCACAATTCGAATACTTTCATAATTAACATGACCGAAGCGTGCATGCCATAATAAAGAAGAGGACAGAGTATCATTTTTTCTGAACCAAATAAGTTGTGTTCAATGCAACAGCCGACATACCATGCAACTTCAATAATTTATCTTCTTCCACACCAGTGATTACAATTTTATTGTCAGCTCCTCTTCTAATTTCTACTTTACCATCAAATATGTGAATGGAATGTCCTTGCTGTCTTATTTGTATAAGAGATAACAAATTTCGTTGGAACTGTGGAATGTAAAGAACATCATTCAAAATATAATTTGAAAGTCCAGGAATTTTTAATTGAATTGAACCAATCCCTTATGGTTTGATTTGGGACTTATAAGCAAAATACACTACTCCATCAATATTATCACTGAATTGATCAAACAAATCTCTTCGAAAGGTCATATGACACGTGGCACCTGTGTCTAGAACCCAACTGTCATACCATGAAGAAAAAGTTCTAAAAACATCTTCCATGTGGAAATTACAATGAGCGACAACATAATGTGCATACTCAAAAGGTTGTCCTCTATCTAGAAATATATGATCTTTCTTTTCAAGCAATTGTTCTCTATTTTCATTCATTTTCTCCTAGGGAATTCTACAATTTGCAGCAGTATGTCCAAGTTTACCACATCTAAAACATTTTATATCTGGTTTATTTGAAGAAAAAAAATTGTTTTTCATTCTGCTATCTATCTCCCTGAATATTTCTGCCCCCCTGCCTCTATAATTCTTCCTACCTCAACCTCTATTACCCTTAGTATTTCTGAAAGATTCCTCTTGAGGTTTTTGGTCTTTTTTAGCAAGACATAGGGTTTCGGTATTAGAACTATGTGATGCTTCTTTCTTGCCAAAAGCCTTCTCTCTTTCTACAATTTTCCCTACTAATTTGTCAAAATCTAAATCTTTTAATTTCCCACTAGCTTGGAGAGATTCCAAGTAGTGTGAATAACTAGGGTAAAGAGCTTTTATAAAGGCAGTAAGCGGAAAATCAACTTTCACTCCAGTAGATTCAATTTCATAATTGATGGCTTTAATTTCAGAAGCAAGTTTTAGAGGATCATTATTGCTCATTTCCAAATTAAATAACTTCAACAATAACTGAATTATCTCCAATTCAGAATGTGGACCATAAAGCTCTTTTAGTTTTTTTATGGCATCATAATTTGTTTTACTCTGAGTAATATATCTGCTTACCTCTTCTCAGGTTGGAGTGAAGATTAAGGCAAAGACCTTCTTATCCTTACTTTGCCAGATTTCTAGTTGTTTCCACTCATCGGGTTGCTTTGGTGCATTCTCTTCTTCTCCTTCACAGACTCCATCCCATAAATCGTTACAGATAAGACCATTTTTAACTTTCCTAAACCATTCCTGGTAATTTTCCTTTCCGGAAAGGAAAACCCCAATTAAGGACACCAAGTAGTTCATTTTTATTTTGGAAATCTTAAAAAAAACTGCTCGCCACAAAATTCCTTTAAAAAAACTTTGTTTTTAACCACCTCCTGACACTGATTTCTCTTAAAAAAAAAAAAACACAGTTTTAACTTGCAGCAGATTTAAAAAAAAAACTCTAGTTTCAACCACAGATTTCTTAAAAAAAACAGTTTTCAACTTACTAGTTCAATCAGAACCATTTGCCTCCAGTTGTTGGTCCACCAAAACCGCACCGGCCTCCAACTGGTCAGTTTTAGCTCTGCACTCGGCAAACAAAAAAAACAAGTTTTTGTTTGCTCAACTGCTGGCAGGGATTCAAAGTTGAATAACGTAGTCGGGTTCCCACAACAAGCACTTTGGGTTCCTCCACAGCAATGGTGAGCAGTGACGAGGTCATCGCATGGGGTGCCACAATGATGGTGAGCAACAATGGTCCTCCACAGCGATGGTGAGCAGCGACGGGGTCTTCGCACGGGGTTCCACAGCGATGGTGAGCAGCGTCGGGGTCTTCGCACGAGGGTTCCACAACGATGGTGAGCAGCAATGGGGTCTTTGCATGGGGGTTCACGAGTCGTCTCACAGCAAAGCTGGATCACTCCTCACTCTGATACCACTGTTCAATAATGATCATGTGATCTATCTGTTTATTCATTGAAATCGGGATTACATTTATACTTCAATAATTAGTTATGACTAACTGATCTAACAAAATATAACTAACTATCTAACCTAACTGATAGAATCTCGTAGGATCCTGTAGGATTACAACATGCTGGGGCTATATTGAGATCAATTCATCGCTGTTAATTTTTGAAGATGTTCTATGCTAGGTGCAAATATACTTTAAACTTCTAGGGCTCTATCAAAGTAAGATGCATATAGAACATACCAATAGACTAATGGAAGACAAGCCAAAACATAGATAAAGAATGGTGGTGTTATGGCGATCAGCAGGATGCTTCAACCAGCAAAGTCTTCATAATGTCAGCTTCCCACATGTGTCACAACCCGAAGATGTCTTATCAAGAACGCTCCACCAAGATGCTGCACCAAGAAGCCCTAAACGCAGAGTCAAGAACGCTGCTCCATCACCATCCAAGAAGGAAGAAAATGCCTCCACAGAATGTGTGTTAAATGAACTCCAAGTCTCTCCAATATATAGGCATCTGTGGGGGTGTGTGACACATCTCTTATACATGTGGCATAAATCAGACCGACCTTGCACATGTGGAATAAATTCAAAATATATGTTCTTCTCGTCCAATCAAGATGATCTTTAGATCGATCTTGCACCTCTCCGAAAGAGGAATCCAATAAAATTATTGGCATCGTCATCTGAGCATCACAACATGGAGTTTGGACCTAGTTGCCCAAAATTAACACTCCCTCTCAACTAGGGAGAACTCCATCCACTAGTGTCATCCAAACATTGTGTGTCGTCCCGTCGTAACTTGCTTTGTTGGCTTCTTTATTTCAAAACAAAAGGTGAGTCACAAAGACATCACTCATGGCTAACCCGAAGTCAGCTCAGAGGTCTGAAACCTCTATAGGACTCAAAGGAGTCACATACCAACTCGAAGTTGGTTTAACTGACCCGAAGTCAATTGGAGGTTCGAAACCTCACTTGGACTCGAGAGAGTCATATAGTAACCTGAAGTTAGTTTAACTGACCCGAAGTCAGTTGGAGGTCTGAAACCTCACTAGACTTGATCATAGATCAAGTGGTTGGACACATGCCATTCTAGACATAGAGAGTACGGCAATCTCTGATGCGTCCATCGGTCTTGCTATGGTCTGTATTCACATTTCCCACCTCATTGGCCAAATGAGAGGTACTTCCCATGAGTCTAAAACTCCATGGGTAGGATGCATACAGGGCATAGATCAGAGAGAGGTAAACAAACTCAATATCATCACAGTGGGGCGAAAGCACACCAACAAAGTTCAGCAAGCCTAGCCCTGTGGTTGCTTATAGCTTTAAGAAGCTATTCCCAAAGCCCCCTTGGAGCTCCTAGAGCTCATCGTCCAACACGACCCTCCAAATAGGGTTGTTCCACAATTCCAAGATTCTCATGGAAGGTTAGGAACATGACCTTCCCCAAGGGCTTTGTGAGCATATCAGCGACCTGCTCATCAGTTCCTACATGATCGAGCCTTACGACGCCTCGCTGTACCATATCCCAGATAAAATGGTACTAGACATCAACATGTTTGGATCGATCGTGGAACACGGGATTCTATGACAAAAGAATCCCCCTCTGGTTATCACAACGGATAACGATGGCGTCTAGCTCATGCTCGAACAACTCACTGAAGAGCTTTCGCAACCAAGTGGCTTCACAACAGGCCATACACGTTAAAATGTATTCGGCCTCAGTGGTGCTCAAAGATACCGACTTCTGCTTCCTGCTCGAAGCAGACCCAAGTGTGAAGCAGCATCCATATGTGCTCTTGCGATCCACCACACTACCTGCCCAATCGACATCAGCATATACACGGAGTCTCAAACTCCTGGCAGCGTATCTCAGCCCATGGTCTATCGTGCCCCAGAGACATCTCAAGAGTTTCTTGACACCAACCCAGTGAATGTTATGAGGATTAACCATGTGTTGACTCAAAGTGTTCACTGCACAAAATACGCGAACGAATGTTCCCTAAGAATATCAGGGCCCCTAAGATTTGACAATACTCGGTAGGATTTGCTAGCACAGGCCCAACAACGTTTTCACTCAACTTCAGTGTTGACACGAACTTACAGTCCACCATACCAAATCTTTCCAGCAACTTCACAATATATTTTCCTTGAGAAAGGAAAATCTTACCAGGTCTCTACCAGACCTCCACGCCTAGGAAGTAATGCATCAGTCCTAGGTCCTTCATCTCGAACTTGGAAGCGAGCTCCCTCTTACACTGATGAATGAGAGGGTCAGCACTTGACAGGAAGAGATCATCCACATAGAGAACCAGAATGAAAGGCTTCTCTATCAACCTTGAAGTAAAGGTTCGGATCAGCATTGCTTCGAGTGAAGCCCAGCTTCATTAAGTAGCTATCTATCCTCTCGTACCAAGCCCTGGGGGCTTGCTTCAACCCATAGAGAGCTTTCTTCAACCTGCAGACATGAGAGTCTCTACCCTGGACTTCGAACCCCAGAGGATGCTCCACATACATCTCTTCCTTTATCGAACCATGCAAAAAGGCAATCTTCTCATCCATCTGATGAAGACTCCATCCTAGCGTAGTAGCAAGGGTAATAATAGATCATAGGTGCAACTACAATCAATGCCTTCCTAGAGAAAAGTCTCAAGAAACACATCTTTCCTTGTACTTTTCAGCACTCCCATCAGATCCATGCTTGATCTTATAGAGCCATATCGAGGTGACAACAAATTTGTCCTCCGGTCTCGTGACCATATCCCAGACATCATCCTTCATAATGGATTTGTACTTTTTTAGTATAGCATCCTTCCAGACTTGATGCTTTACGACTTCTTCAAATGATCCAGGCTCATATTGTACTCATGGCTGCTAGATACCCTTGGTATCTATACATCTTCTTCCTTTCTCGGAATGTCCCCCTTTGGGGCCATATGACTCTCGGCATCCTTGAGAATGTCTCTGAGTCGTGAGGGTCTCTTCTTCTTTCTTCCAACAACGTTATTTTCTCAGGATCATACACGGTTGTGGTCTCCCTCTTAATGCCAACTCCTCTTGTGAGAGAAGATATCTATAAGAACATCCTCTGAAGGATTTCACAGGCAGCATATCAGATAAGTCAGAGTGTATCAAATGTCTTTGTGATACTTGAGGAACGAAGAAAAGTCCCCAATGATTTCCTTTGGCACAATCCTGACAAATGCCTTCATGATTATTTTTGAATTCAGGTATCCCAGACACCAATTCGAAAAGGGCTTTGTAATCATGGGCCTGAATCTTATTCTCCCACTATCAAGGCCATACAAGAGTCACAGCCATATGCTACCATATATCTGTCATGCATCTTGACAGGTATCATATTTTGTCATTATCATGCACATCATTATCACTGCTAGACAAAACTGAAGATATCAAACTTCATGATTATATATGATTTTTCATACGCCTCTGAAGGTACCACTGACCAAGTTCATATAGATTCTAACCTATACGGTGAGGTCAGCCATCTTAAATTTATTCAAAGATAGACAAACTTTCCATGTAAGAATTAAATTTACATACATCTTCTTTTGTCTGCCTTCTTACAATAGATTTCCAACATCATTGCCCTAAACAAGTAGATGGCCCAATCAAAGACTGCAATTTGGCATCCTGGCATTAGTGATCAAATGATACCTTCCTGAGCTAACGGGATGCAATTGATGAAGCTTGGTCTGGTTAGGGCTTCTTGTAAATCATTGTTATTCCAAAACTTCCTCATTTCAGTTGCAGCCTTTCTTGGCATACCTGATGATGCCCTTCGCTGTCTCTAAGGGTTGATATGAACCCTTGTTAGACATCTTGACCTCCTTATCTGTGCTTGTGTATACCTATGGCCCTTTCTGAAGTAAACAGATCTGAAGTGCAGTTGTACCAAGAGGGAGATTATACCTCACATTTGTCCATAAGTCAGCCCACAAATTGGGCCTACCCTCTATGTTCTTGAAATCAGATATGTGATGACAAATTTACCCATAAAAGGAGACCATAATTCTCCTTAAGACTAGCGATTGTCCTATCTGAAACATCTCTATCATAGCAAAAAATTGCCGTGTCACTGTCACCACAGGAACTCATCACCAAACTGTGATCATTGTAGCCGCATTGAATCTTATTGTTATGTCATCAAAGATATTACTGAATTTCAGTAGCTTCTTTATATTACTGATATAAGACTCCTTCCTAGCAACGAGACAAATATCAGAATTCATGTCACTGTAATCATACACACAAACTTCAGAGATACATCTAACGTATCTTAAGTTCTGTGATCTGAATTCTGGGGTAGATCTGAGTTTCATCACCCTTGAAACATATTTTTGTTGTCTACATCATCTGAACTTGTTTCTATACAGGAGATCCAAACCTTGTTTCTGTTTAGCCCATCCGAGAACTTTAGAGAGATGTGTCTTTGTTGTCCCTATAAAGGTTCACTTTCCCTTAGACGACTCTTCAAACTCCATATAACAGAATTCATAAATACGTAACTGTCCAAATGAATGATCCAGAATTTTGCCTTTAAACATTAGCAATCATAAGTGGTCAAATGTAGTTAGAGATTTTTCCTCACCTACTTTAGATATGGACTGAGTTCTGGTTAAGGTTTGTTGTCCTATGACAACGAACCTTTTGCCCTCCTCTAAACATTATTACAAGGCTGCAGATTCCCTTTTTAAGTCACTGTCCACAATCTAAGGTTGATTAGGGCTATAGTTACAGCGTTCCACAACTAGTTAGAGCTAGATGCAGCCCTTTGCAGCTTCCTGATGACAGTGGCATAACTGTAACCCCAAATCTTATCCTGTATAGGGCTGCAACCTTATTGAAACAACTTCCTTGGAGTTGCCGCAATCCTTCTCTAGAGGATTCATACACTAGGCAGCTCTAAACTATCCACAGGTCTACGACTGACTTGATGATGGATCTTAATCTGTGGAAGAGGGTTAATAATGCTCACATTAAGCATCATCTATCCCAGATCTTCTTGACATCCTGTCTAAGGAGCTCGTTCTATATGGAGGAGGGAAATCATGTAACGAAACACCAATACATCTACTGAGATTTTCCTAAAACCAACAGCAGTCTACTCATAGCTTCCTCGGCAAGCAAATAGACTCACTCAAAATAGACCAACCTCTTTGTTCTTCTAGAAACCCTCGGCAGCCTCTTCACGCTGTTTATAGAAAGTTTTTCCACTTAAAACAACCACTGTCTCCTACAGCACTCGGCCTCCACTACAGAAATTCCCACGTTGTCCTAAGGCTCCTTCTGGTTGTGGCTAGGCTTCTTCCTCCACGCTAAAGGTTAGGGCACCAACTAGCCCCAACAGAGCTGAAGCCGCGGTCTCCTCACTCGGCCTTCTTCCAACAGCTCGGTCACCTCACTCGGCCTTCTTCCAACAGCTCGGTCACCTGAAAACAATCCTTATCTCGCTGCCCTAGATTCTCAACTAGATGGGCTTTGTCTTCTCCTAGCTCTGATTCCGTGTTAATTTCTGAAGATGTTCTATGCTAGGTGCAAATATACTTTAAACTTCTAGGGCTCTATCAAAGTAAGATGCAGATAAAACATACCAATAGAACGATGGAAGACAAGCCAAAACAAGATAAAGAATGGTGGCATTACGACGATCAGCAGGGTGCTTCAACCAGCAAAGTCTTCATAATGTCAGCTTCTCACATGTGTCACACAACCCCAATACGTCTTATCAAGAACGCTCCACCAAGACGCTGCACCAAGAAGTCCTAAACGCAAAATCAAGAACGCTGCTCCATCACCATCCAAGAACGAAGAAAATGCCTCCACAAAATGTGTGTTGAATGAACTCCAAGTCTCTCCAATATATAGACATCTATGGGGGTGTGTGACACATCTCTTATGCATGTGGGATAAATCAAGCCGACCTTGCACATCTGGAATAAATTCAAAATACATGTTTTGTTCATCCAATCAAGGTTAACTTTAGATCGATCTTGCACCTCTCTGGAAAAGGAATCCAATAAAATTATTGGCATCGAGCATCACAACATGGAGTTTGGACCTAGTTGCCCAAAATTAACAATCACTAGCCTACTGCTTCTACTAGTGTGATGTTTTGGGCACTAATTCCAAGGCTGAGGTTTTGGCCTTTTGGGTTGCTTCAGTGCGCTGCCTCGCTTGCTATTGACAAGGTTCATGTTGTAGGTGACTCCAAAATGCCACAACTCCATAGCGATCCCTTCCCTACATCATTGGTTGCAGCACGCTCAAGATTTGATGGCTTCTTTTTCCAATATCACCTTCGAGCATGTTTAAGGAGCAGAACCAGACTGCTGATGCTCTCTCTAAACAGAGGATCCCCTTCTTCCAGGTTTGATCCACTTCGACATAGAGGTGGATGGCTCTGTCAGTGGATCTGGGACTTTCGCCTTTTAGGTTGTTTTTCTCACTTGCTCCGGTTTCCTTTTTTTTGGGTCTCTGATGCAGGCCTCTATATCATGTGGCATCTTATTGTAACTCCTTTCTGTTCAGTTGTTTTAGTTCGTATGCCTGATTGGATTGTGGTTACAAGCCATTTTAGATTTCTGGCCCTATGTGGATCTGGCCTTCCGGATCGCTGCGCATTATTTTTGGTTGATTCTATGAGGATTATGCCATCTGTTTATGTAAACTTTTTTTCAATGAAAGTAGTTCTGTTTTTTGTTTTTTTCCTTGTGAATAATAATAATAATAATACTCTGGAACCCGTGGACGGTTGCCAAGTGGAGGTGGAAACTAATCGCTGTCTTTCAATGTTGCCAGGTGGAGGTGGAAACTAATCGCTGTCTTTCAATGTATCATATTTTTGGCGTCGCAAAAAAAAAAATTTGCAAGACTGTGCAATGGAAGGGTGATTCAATCTGGGCATAGTGAAGCCAGGCGTTTAGATTTTTAAAATGTCAATTTTATCTGGGCATAGTGAAGCGAGGCGTTTAGATTTTTAAAATGTCAATTCAATCTGGGCATAGCTAAGTTGAGACATTTAAATATTTAAAATTTTCATTTTTATGTATAGGAGAGTAATAAAAGGCATTTATTTCATCAATAACAAGAATTCCGTGACGTCTTGCTCCAGTTCAGAATAATAATATTTTCACATGAATCATAATCAGCCTGTATCTCGTCGACTGCACGTTCCATTTACTAACAGATGAATCCATCCACCATTCTTTAGGTAATTCAATCTGTACATCGGCGTTGAGGCATTTAAAGATTTATAATTTTTACTTCTACATTCAGGAGTACTAAAAGGCCTTGACTTCATTAATCACGAGAATTCGGTGATATATATTTGACTACAAACATGAAGCACCGGTCCACAATAACGATAATTTTTTACATGAACCATAATCAGCTAACGTTCCCATCAAATGTAGGCTTCATTCACTTACAGAGGAATCCATCTATCCACCATTCTGGGCAGTGTCCCTATGGGTACGCGGAAAAATAGCAAAACTTAAGAGACTAACCAAAACTAAAAACAAATGTTTTATTTCAGATCAACATCTGTATTTCCCAATATAATTGAAAGAAAAGAAAAGAAAATTCAAACTGTATAAACTTAAATTGATTTTCAGATTCCTAATTTGTTGAAACTGCGTTTATAAATCTCTCCATAAGTAGATAAAAGGCAATCACCATCTCCCAATTACAAGATACAACAAATATTACATTGTCATCATGGCAAAGACACAGACAGGTGAATATGAACTGCTTTTGAAGTCATCATTTACCACATGCAAAAGACAGTTTGCCCTTGCTTTCTTTTAGGTAACCAACTTAAAGATATGGTCAAAAGTATCTTAGCTGCAGCAATTGCTTTTCTGTTGAAGTGGTGTTCCTTTCATTTGAACAGTACCTATTTGGCTGTTGTTCGAGGTTGTTTGGCCACCCACCCTGTGAAAAGTCAGCCAAGAAATTATAAAAAATTGTTAATCCATCTTTACCAAGATGAATGTATTTATTGTCAAAATAAAAGTCTTGAAGCAAATACAAACAGTTCATTCCGATGAAGCTTGTAGCAATTGGAGGCAGACTCATAGATGAGAAAACACATACAATACTCTTACTACCTCTTCTTGATTTCCCTGGCCATTGTGAGGAATGCTTGCTCAACGTTGGTTGCATCTTTAGCGCTTGTCTCCAAGACTGGGATTCCCACATCATTGGCGAAGGCCTGCAATCTCTAAATATGTAAGGGAAGAGGCCTAGAATGGAAGAGTAAGGAGAAAATGGATTGGATTCTTGTATCCCGATTTGTCACACCATAATGGTTGTTAAATTCTGAATGACCAGAAAGTGATAAGATATATTTTAAATAAGATTTATGTAAAAAGCAGGAAAAGTGTGAGGCAACTGGTACATGTCTTGCACAAAGAGATCCACTCACCAGCTAAAAACTTGCAGACAGATCTAGATGCATTTTCCATGATTGTAAGAGTACAATAACACAATTTACTATATACCTTAGCCATTTGTTGCTCCACCGCTCTCTTCTCAACCAAATCACATTTGTTTCCAACGAGGATCTTGTTTACATTGTCACTCGTATATCTTTCAATCTCAGTCAACCAGTGTTTGACATGATCGAAACTATCCATGTCTGTAATATCATAGACAATCTGCAACAAAAGAAGCTTACAAATTATAGCTCAATTCCAAGCACTGTTGATCACAATAGTTACCTCTTTCTGTAAGAAAGTAATGATACATGAAGTAAACCTTTGCAATTGTACCAACTGGAAAAGAGATTAATTGGCATTGGATTTGAATAGAGACTAACTTAACACCAAAATAGCAATGTTCCATTTAGTTTCCGGGACGGGGAAACGTGGGAGCGGGGATATGCACAAGGGGGACGTATATAAGGCTTCATCAACCCCAAATTTTGTGGAAATTTCGGAGAAACTGGGGGACACCAGAGCGATAAAAATTATAAAATTATTAAAAATTTAATATATGAAAAAATAAAAAATAAAATCTCAACATGTTAATAAATAAATTAGTAGATAGTAAATCTTATTAATTATGAAATGCACATCTAAATATGAACATCATTTCTTATTAGACTATTGTGAAGTAAAATTATCATTTGACATTTCTGCAATCATCAATGTAAATCTAAAAATAAATTACTAAATTTAATCTATCATCATTTGGCAACAGGCATTAATATTATGCAAGGTACATCTAAATTAAATTCATCATTTGACAATTGAAACTATGCAATGCATATCAAAAATGAAATTCATAATATGACAATGACATTTGAAGTCTAAAACAACCATAAAAAACTGAACTAAAAATAAACATAGAAAGTAGTGAAACACAAAAACTATTTTTTTTTAATTGTTATTAGCGAAAAAATTCGGGGCATGTATTCCTCTTGCATCCCCCCTGCATCCCCTCGTTTGATCAGGAGATCATGTGTTATGCTAAAAAATGAAAGTGCTCGAAACAGGATCGAACCTGAGTGACCGGAAAGGTCTCGTCGATGCAATTCCAGCGTCGCGAACGGTTCGAAAAACCGATGTCGTATGAGGAAGATATCGCGTTCTGTCTGTTTTCCCAAACTGCAAAAATTTTGTGACTGGATGCTTAGTCAGCATGCAAGTATAGTCAACAGGTATATTCTGGAGAATATACCATTTTTTCCAGCCAATCAGATCGTGCCACGTGGCTTAATTTGGGCCGTTGAATTTGTGGTACGGAAATGTGATATTGACCGTTGGATGGTTTGCACTTTTTTTTATTTGGGTCATTGGATGAGCGACACATGGCAAGCCCAAAGGCCGCCACGTGTCCTCAGGATGTTGTGGTAAAAATATGGTGGAGTCGGGGGGGGGTTCAACCCTGCGACCTCCGGTCTGCACACCATGTTCTCTGACCACATCGCCTAATGCATATGACTTAACCATATAGTATTCGGCATCATTTTATGTTGTAAATGTTTTACATTTGGAGGGAGGCGGCTCCAACATTTTTGTTCACATGTCACCGTGCCAACACCGCTGCATTAAACTTAACCCGCAACATTAACCGTAACTGAGCCCGTGGTAGCAGTCACATGGTTTATATAAACCGTGGCATCAAACGTTATATAACTGTAGCAACAAACCGTAACTACCGGCGAGAGATCCATTCACATGTCGCGTAATATTTAATGTTGCAGTTGACGGTTAGCGGGGGTGGTTTATCCAGCGGAGATATTAAAGTATGTCACATGGGTGCAGTTTCAAGTTTTAATGCCATAGTTACCGAAATTACAACTCCAGGTTCCGTCCATTATGCGGAGTTATTTCAAACACAACCCGCGCAATTAAAGGCGGGGGTCAGCTTGTGACCACCCTGCCCTAACCATTCCATTTAACATCAAACAGTTTATATGGCGGGAGTCGGAGCGCGCCCTTAATTTTAGGGCATTACATCAATTTAACTCCAATTAAGTACCTGTCTCCACTTTTAGTGGAGCTTTTCTAGCTGACATTAAGAAAAATGCATTGGGAGGTCAATTTTCGACCAATTTGGGTGAAACAAGAGTCTACCTAAACTAATTTGAACATTCTTGAGCCATTGATGCAAAGAAAACAACTATTAGAAGCTTGTAAACACATGTAATTCATAATGACAAGGAGGGACATGCCATTGGGAGCTGGACCAACAGATGTAGCCCAGGAGAGGTGAATTGCTTCATCATGCCTACTATGTAAAACTTATGTGTGATTGTATTTCTTTGTTATAAATTGTTGTTCAATGTTTTTAAGGCTTATTTTCATGCTTAAAGTTCACTAATTCATCTATGTTTCATGGTTAAAACACTCATTTCTTAAGTAAACAAATGGAGATAAATTGTACGTGTTTTTATTACTGAAAGGACACTTAGCACAGTAGAACTAATACACTCCTTTCAGATCAAGTTGGTATCAGAGCTAGAGTATAATCTCTCGTCTTTTTTATGTGCAAAGATTTGTTAACTGTTTGCTAGGGTTTTCATGCTTACTAGGCTCAAGCTTAAGAGAGGAAAAGGAAAATTGGTGGAACTAAGAGGTTCTCAAAGTGAGCCACAGCGAAGGAGGGCAAGATTACCACATTCTCCACCACCTACCTCACCTCCAAAAGAAGCAGAAGCAGCATTAAGTATGCCTCCAGGAGGAGGAGAAATCAATGAAGAGATGGATCCAAAGAGGGAGAAAGAGTGTACAGAAAAGCATTTCCTGACTTGACTGAAATGGTAAGAGTCCTTTATCAGGAAAGGAATGAGAAGCTAGAAGAAGAAAGGTCCAAACTTCACAAAGAAGGACAAGGATCATCAGGAGGCCACAATGATGAAGATAATTCAAAGAAAGACAATGGAGGAAATGGAGACAGTGGAAAGTCGACATCATCACCCTCATCTTTATCCTCATCATCCTCTATTTCATCTTCAGTACATCAGCCATACAAGTCAAAGAACACGGGTAAAAGTCATTTTCTAAAACTTGATGTTAAGTTTGAATTGCCAATGTTTAATGGTGAAGTTAATGCAGAAAAGCTAGATAATTGGATTAGGCAATTGGAGGTCTATTTGAGAATCCAAAATTTTCATGATGATGATACTAAAATTCAACTAGCTTCATTGAGGATGGAAGGTGCAGCACTTGTTTGGTGGGAAGCCAAGACAAAGGAGGATATCAAGAAGCATGGTAAGATTATCCTATCATGGACTGATTTCATTTCTGCAATAAACCACAGTTTTATCCATTAGCTCACATGCAGAAAGGCATAATGGACTGGCAAATTTTTAAACAATTGAAAGGACAAAATGTACAAGTTTATACTCAAGAATTTAGGAGAAGAGCTCTTTTATTAGGAGTAGATTTGCAGAGCCAAGACACTTTGCTCAAGTATATAAGAGGCTTACATACCTACCTAAGACATACTATCCTCATGTTTAACCCTACAAGCCTATATGAAGTTTGTGTACAAGCCACACATTTAAAGGCAAGGGGAAAACAAAACTTAGATGAGAATGAGGAAAATGATTTTAAAGGCAAATGGAAGAAAAAGAGAAATGCAAATGTCAGAAAAGAGAAGGGAAAATTATTTTGCAAACATTGTTCTAAAACTAGCCATGATGAAGACCATTGCTGGAAACTTCATCTAGAGTTGAAACCAAAAAGTTTGAAGGCCAAAGAGAAAGCCAAGGAGAAAGGCAAAACTGTTGCAATAGTTGAACAAGACCTAGGGTCAGATTTAGGAGATGAAACAAAAATCATAGCTATTGGACTAAAGAACATGAAGGGGAAAGAGATTGAAACTAAACCTAGTTCTAGCATATCTAACTATCACATACAATCTCCAAATGAAGAAGAGAGAATTGAACTGTTTCATGTGAGGGTCATTTCCAAACATACCAAGGTTGACACATTGTTTGACAATGGGTCACAAGCAAATTTAATCTCTGAAGACTTGGTCAAGAAACTTAATCTTGAGACCATTCCACATCCGAAACCATATCCACTTGGTTGGATTTGTAAGGATGCAAATTTACAGGTTTCAAAGAAGTGCATGTTGCGCTTTACAATAACTGCACATTTCATTGACACAGTTGAATTAGATGTTGTTTCGCTTGATATAACAGCTATGGTGTTGGGTAGTCCTTACTTGTATGACAGGACAACAATCTGCCATCGTCATGAAAACAAATACCATTTATTCAAAGATGGCAAGGAGTATATTGTGAGAGCTCATCGTAAGAAACTAGACACTTCTTTAGTTAATAGGGCAAATGAAGAGGCTAGTCAATGCAAGCCAAAACTTGACATTGATACTGATTAAACAAAGAAATGTTTTACATCATCCTTTTCAAACAAATGTTGATGTATGTAATGAGTTGTTTCAATTTGAAAGCAGGTTGTCTTTGAAAGAAGATGACAAGCAGTTGCAGCAGTCGACATTGGTGTTGAACGGCGCTGAAAACAAGGTGCCAGTGCAAGAAGTTGCAAAGATCAAAGAGAGGGCAAAGCAACTTGACAAAGAAGGCACAGGATTCAGAAATGTTCATTGTTGGTCAAGAATCGACACAAGTTCAAGGCTAAAGCAAAAAATCGCCATAAGGACAGAATGCAAGATGAGAACAATTCCAAGTTTCCTTTGATTATAGACCAATGTAGAAACAGGATGTTTACTACAAAGTTAGATTGTTGTTTTGCAAGTTCAGAAAATGTGCAGCATGACAATGTCAAAAACAACAATGGCTGGTTGATGAAATTGAAGAAAAATTTGTCGTTTCATGAAAAGCTTCAATTAATGAAAATAGGAAAATTTCAGTGGATAAAGATTCGAAGAGTGGGGATACAATCTCCTCATCTTCATTGTCAGTAACCCAGAGAGCTTTTGGCGTCCAAAATCTTCCCAGTGGGGAGGTGTGATCGGGAGATCATGTGTTATGCTAAAAAATGAAGTGCTCGAAACAAGATCGAACCTGAGCGACCGGAAAGGCCTCGTCGTTGCGATTCTGGCGCCACAAATGGTTCAAAAAATCGATGTTGTGTGAGGAAGATATCGCATTCTGTCCGTTTCCCCAAACAGTAAAAATTTTGTGATTGGATGCCCAGTCAGCATGCAGGTACAGTCAGCAGGTATATTCTGGAGAATATTCCATTTTCTCCAGCGAATCAGATCGCGCCATGTGGCTTAATCTGGGCCATTGAATTTGTGGTACGGAAATGTGATATCAACCGTTGGATGGTTTGCATGTTTTTTTTATTTGGGTCGTTGGATGAGTGACACGTGTCAAGCTCGGAGGTCGCCACATATCCTCAGGATGTTGTGGTAAAATTATGGTGGAGTCGGGGGGGGTCGACCCAGTGACCTCCGATTTGCACGCCATGTTCTCTGACCACCTCGCCTACCGCATATGACTTAACCATATAGTATTCGACATCATTTTATGTTGTAAATGTTTTACATTTGGAGGGGGGACCGCCAGCAGTGCCAACCCGCTGGCAGCCCCAACATTTATGTTCACATGTCACCGTGCCAACACCACCGCATTAAACTTAACCTGCAACATTAACCGTAACCGGCCCCATGGTAGCAGTCACATGGTTTATATAAACCGTGGCATCAAACGTTATATAACCGCAGCAACAAACCATAACTACTAGCGAGAGATCTATTCACATGTCACAGTAATATTTAATGTTGCAGTTGATGGTTAGCAGGGGCGGTTTATCCAGCGGAGATATTAAAGTATGTCACATCGGCGCAGTTTCAAGTTTTAATGCCACAGTTACCGAAGCTACGACTCCAGGTTCCGTCCATTATGCAGAGTTATTTCAAACGCAAACTGCGTAGTTAAAGGTAGGGGGTTGGCTTGTGACCACCCGACCCTAACCATTCCATTTAACATCAAACGGTTTATATGGCGAGAGTTGGAGCGCGCCCCTAATTTTAGGGCATTACATCAATTTAACTCCAATTAAGTGCATGTCTCCACTTTTAGTGGAGCTTTTCTAGCTGACATTGGGAAAAATGCATTGGGAGGTCAATTTTTGACCAATTTAGGTGAAACAAGAGTCTACCTAGACTAATTTGAATATTCTGGAGCCATTGGTGCAAATAAAGCAGCCATTAGAGGCATGTAAACATATGTAATTTGCAATTTTGAGCATAATGACAAAGAGGGACATGCCATTAAAAGTTGGACCAGCAGATGTAGCCCAGGAGGGGTGAACTGCTTCATCATGCCTACTATGTAAAACTTATGTGTGATTGTATTTCCTTGTTATACAATGTTGTTCAGTGTTTTTAAGGCTTATTTTCATGCTTAAAGTTCACTAATTCATCTATGTTTCATGGTTAAAACACTCATTCCTTAAGAAAACAAATTGAGACAAATTGTACATGTTTTTATTACTGAAATGACACTTAGCACAGCAGAACTAATACACTCCTTTCAGATCATCATCCCCCCGCAAGAGAGATGCGTTTCGTCACCACAAAAACAACCCCCTAGAGTTTTCCCAAGTTTGCCAAATAAAGGGATGTGAGGAAAGTTTTACCAAGAGTTTCCCCATCTCGAAAGCATGGGGGAGCGGGGAAGCACGTCCCCCACCCTGGGAGACGCGTCCCCGTGGAACACTGCAAAATAGAAAGTACTTGTAATTGGCATTGGATTTGAATAGAGACTAACTTAACACCAAAATAGAAAGTACTTGTAACAGAATACTTTGGTCCGCACAGGAACAAACAACCAAGAGATTATTTAATAAAATTTCTCCTATTTATCTACTAGAAAACAAAAGGCTAACGAACTTGTATGAATAACAAGAAACAATGGATTCCGTCAGAGAAATTTAAATTCCAAATGTTGCAGCCCTGCATAAGATCACTGTGAAGATAGAAGCAGCACTATTACAGAGGCACTGCTTAGTAGGAATATAAAGGTTAGATGTACTGGGCCCACATGATACTTCAAACCAGTAGCTAACGGCCCACATGATACTTTCCAACAGCAACTAAGGGCCAGCCCATACAATAACACAAGGGCTTGTATTTATAGGGGGAACTGCAGGGCCATTTTTCCCATCGTTCCGACCCCGCCTTCTCCTCAACTAATGAGCACTTCTCCATATATGCAGTAAATTGATCTCTAACCATCATAAATTAGTTATCTATGTAAATGTAGGCTTTTTGGCATAGATCTAATGTGTACATGTTCTGCCCCGCCTTCTCCTCAACTAATGAGCACTTCTCCATATATGCAGTAAATTGATCTCTAACCATCATAAATTTGTTATCTATGTAAATGTAGGCTTTTTGGCATAGATCTAATGTGTACATGTTCTGCTGTGCCTTGCATCTACTACACCAAACCTGTCTTCAAACCACCCTGCAGAAGTAACTTGGTTTGAAGGTGTCTTATAGAACAACTTAGTTTCAAGATATCTTACAGAATTGAAGTAGTTTTATCAATATATATCCATCATAATCACAGATGTATCTAGAGGATCAAATTTCTTGAATTTCTAATTTTTTTTAGTGTAAAATTTAAAAAAAAAAGGTTTGCATCTCTAGATTCTCTTTCAAAATGTATATAATACACAAACTTGAAAATGACCAAATTGTAAAAAAGTAATACTATTTGAAATGTTTAACCATAAAAATTATTTTTTCAGTTACTTTATATATAATTTTTTGTAACTACATATATATTTGGCATTGAAACATTTTACTTAAACAATGTATTGAAATATTTTATGAATAACTAATATTGAATTTATATTTATTATAATTCAATATTATTATTATTATTATTATTTAAGTAACATTGAATTTATTATTATTATTATTATTTCTGAAATGTGACATAGTAATCTTATATTAAAAAATAAATAGATTTTACATAACCTTTTTATTATTTTTATTAAGAAGTAATTGAATATTTTTTTACTCCCCTATATATATCTATATCAAAAATTAATACCAAAATAAATTAATTAGCAAGCTCCTAGACAGATAATAGCAAGCTTGTAAAATAGCCAAAATCCTACATAATGGTGGAACACATGGCAATTATGT
Source organism: Pinus albicaulis (assembly GCA_034641835.2). Taxonomy (NCBI): domain Eukaryota; kingdom Viridiplantae; phylum Streptophyta; class Pinopsida; order Pinales; family Pinaceae; genus Pinus; species Pinus albicaulis. The sequence goes on from CM076580.1 coordinate 817,646,437, forward strand.
CATACAATTGTGTAAGTTGGTGGTGACAGTGCTTTCACAAGTTCTGAATAGCTATTTTGTAGAGAGGTGTTCTAGTACTCACAGCTCCATCCACAATTTGAAGAAAAACACCTTAAAGGTAGATTAAGTAAAAAAACTCTATTTTGTGTTACCGTATTTTTTAAGAATTTAAATATTATGCATATTCATATAATAGTATGTAGACAATTATTTTAATTTAAAAAATTATGCATATAGAATATAGACTAATATTCAATAAAATAATATGTAATTTACTATTAAAATTGGTAAATTTTAAGCAAATGTTATCAACTTAATCATATATATGTAAGAAATAGAGTGAATTTTTAATCAAATAGAAAATTTTTTTATTAATTGCCATAGAAAAATAGCTAAAATATAGAATAATAGCACTATTTGAAATGTTTAACCATTATATATAGTCTTTTTTTTAACCATTTATATATTTGTCATTAAAATATTTCATTTAACATGAGTATGGAAATATTTTATTTATATACTAGATTGTTCACATTACAATGTTTTTTTTATTAATACATTCTTAAATAGACATCAATATTACTTAATTTTATTTATTGAAATATTTTATTAATGACTCACATTGAAATTATTATTATTATTATTATTATTTAAATTTCACATATTAATTTTATATTAAGAAATGAATGAATTTTATATTTTGTAAAAAAAAGTGAATTGAATTGTTTTTACTTTAATAACTTCTTTCTTAAATATTTTTTAATTAATATAAATATTCAAATAATTTATTTAAGCCTTGACATATTTTTAAAAAATATAAGAATTATAAATTTTTCTCATATACTCAAAAGTGGAAATACAAAATTGAAGCACTGTACTGAGATATTTTAAAAAGTATAACAATTATACTATCTTCTCACACTCAAAATAATGAAAACATAAAATTTCCTTTACTTTTAATCACTATATCCCTTTTAAAGTTGATATATAATTATGTTACTTGAAATGGACATTTAAATATTGTAGGCTTGAGAATGAGAGTTAAATACTTTTACATCTCTTTTAAACTGATATCACAATGGATTGATCAAGTAAGAGTGAGACCAATAATGTTTTAAAAGAGACATGTATCAACTTAAAATTAGGTTGAAATATCACAATAGATTGATCATAATAAAAGAGACCATTAATATTTTAGAAAAAACAAGTATCAACTTAAAATTGATCACTAAAAAAATTACACATCCCTAATAGAGGGTCAAAAATATTCTCATACATTAATGATTAATCTGATTTATATATTGTAATCTTGTTTCAAGCCACGCTTCAGAAATGGCCTTGTCTCAAGGTCGACATCTTATTACTCTAATTGATTAGACATATGAATAGCACATGATTGCCCTTTACTTCTTTAGGTGTAAAATAGATGATGTTAAATGCATCATCATCATACCCTGTTCGTTAGCCTTAGAATCGGAGACTATAAGAAGTTTGTATTAAATGCATCATCACCATGAACCTTGATTCTGGCCACTAGTTGTGTCTTTGTATTAAAGTGAAACGCTTTATTATTATGTCATACTTGGTACAATGACTTCCAAAGGGAAACGACGCCAGGCATATATTATGAGTCATGACCAGCTGGGATATAATCATTCCCAATGGGGACGATGTAAGAAATGTATCACACCATACTGGGATAATTTAACACAATGGGAACGATTCAAATATACAATTAAGTCTTCACTTTTACCACAGGTGATGATATACATCCCAAGTTGGTGAAGCCATCGATTAGTGAGCTGGAGCCTGGGACCATGAGACTTTGAAGTTGAATGAGGAATGACGATGGACATCAAATAGCACTAACCATGTCTGCTTTGGTCAGATAGAAGGTTTACGGTTGGGAATGCTCCATCCCCTCACCTAGGTACCCAGTATGAAAATTATATCAACACTAACCTTTGGAGTCTACCTAGGCTGCATTTCATCCTTTATTTGTATATCCTTTGTCTATATGAAGTTGTGGATGCAGGCTGAAGGGAAGCCAATCCTTAACAGTGATATCAAAGCTGAGTTAGCAGATTTCCTTATTCTAGTTAAGAAAATGGTAGAGCAAAACAGACACACCTCTCGTAGTGAAGAAAAACAGCCTTCAAAATATAAATGACAGAATATCACAGTTAGTAAAATATGGAATTTCAATTTTGGACCACTGCTATGTTCACTGTAATGGATATATTCCACTGGACATTCAATCACAACAGATCTTTACTATCCAATTCTTCTATGAAGGGTGATACTGAAAATACAGCAAGATGATACTGTGTAGAAATTTCGTAGGTTTAATGATTTCAGATCAGTGAAATCATAAAAAAAAAACAAATAAAATACCATAGAAAACAATGTCATCACATTTTTCCCTAGAGAAAACCAGTTTAGGAAAACACTAGCAAAATGAACGTCTATGCTTTTCTTCTTTATTCAGGATTACAACGCAAAATTACACAGATATTTACTCACTAGGGAGTTTAATAGGCAATATGGCATGTACAGACTTCCACAGGCCCGCCCTCTATGCTCGGCTAACTATTTCACTCACAGAAAATACAAAGTTGTGATCCTCATGAAGCTATAGGAGCAACAATTCCTCAACTGTCAAAGATACAACACCTCTGTCTACAACTCTGCAAGTGCACCACTATGTATCTCACTTCTTGGTGATGCTCAGCTATGGATCATGAATGCTACTAGGGAACTGAACTCTATTGAATTTTGTAGTTATGGTCAATCTTTATTATTAATATTTTAGCCCCAGAATTATGTAAGACATGTTCTTCATGTCATTTTATTTTAACCCTTGAAAAATAATTAATATAGGACATGTTTTTCATGTCAAATTCAAAAGAGAAAATTTTGAATTTTTGGCTCCAAAGTTGTCAAAACGGCCCCAATTGAAGAGACCCCCATTCAAATCATCCAGAGCACTATCATATAAGGCACTCAAACTCCTCATGCCAACACAAATTCAATCACACACAAGAAGATATTTTCTGGGCATCCAAGCAAAGGAGAAGGATAAGAAGGATGAAGAAAAACAAAACCATTTCAAGCATCTCTTTCTCTCAATCTTTTGATTTTGCATGTGCGGTTTTTGGGCAGCAACGCCAAGTTTCGAGGAAGAGTCTGGGAGGCCAAATTTTGGCCTAGAAAGATCAAACAGGGCCAAGTTTGTTGGGAAGAAGATTGACTTGACAAGAGGGCAGTTTGACTAGGTTTGACCATTGTATTGTTGGTTAGTTTGACCATCATAATTAACTAGCAGAATTAGGTGTATCTCTTGTTGAACTGAAGAATTTCTCTGAGGAAAATGTGGTTGGGTTTTTCCCGCAAGTGGGTTTTCCCACAGTAAATCTTGTGTTCCCTTTGTGCATTGTGATCTCTACTGTCCTTGTGCATTTATCGTTGAATTTTTGAAGTATAATTGCTTGATGATAAACTGGAAGTGCTAAAAGAATATTTGTCTCATTAGAAGTAATTATCAGTTTTCAGAAATTAGTGCTTGTATCTATTGCACTTGAAAAATCAACATGGTTTCATAGCTTTGGTGAAGGAAAGGACATTGAGATCAATCTTGAAAAGATTTGGTAAACGAAAAAGCACTGACATCACTCTTGAAGAGACCTACATCTACACTCTGATTGCTTATCTATAACCATGGGTTCATCTATGAAGTCAGGGAACAAGTTGGAACGAGCTACAAATTTCAGGGCTTGGAAGATTAGGATTGATCTCATTCTTGCAAAGAAGGATGCCTTGGATATTGTGAAGGGCAAGGTCACTAAACCTTCAAATAATGAAAGGAAAGAAAAATATGAGAAGGATGGCATCACAGCGAGGAGCATTGTTGTGCATTCAATCAAAGATTATTTGATTCCATGTGTTGCAAATCTTGACACTTCAAAGAAGATGTATGATGCCGTAGTTGTATTATACACCATCAACAACATTGGTCAAACAATGAGTTTGAAGAATGAGCTTTGTGATGTCAAAAGGGAAATAAATGATATCGTGGCCTCATATTTCATGAAGATCTCTCAACTAAGCGATCACCTTCAAGCGATTGATGAAATTATTTCTGAAAAGGAACTTGTGACTACAACACTTAATGGTTTACTTGACTCATGGGACTTGTTGATCATTTCAGCCCTTATTATGTTTCTCGGCCGATAACCCCCGCTTTAACATGATTAATCCCCTCTCATGGTTTAAGAAAACCTTTCTCATGTATCATTTCCCGTCTTCAGAGTCAAATTTCATTATAAAAAGGCCAAAAAATGAAAATATTAAAGGCCCAGCCCTTTCGGTCTTAGCCCCTTTAGTGGATTGCTCATGTAACCCAGGCGCTAGACCGGGTGCCAGATCAAAAGGAGCTTATCGTTTAAAGCCATCGGGTCCGTTCCAGGCCGTCCGATCAAACACAAATCAACGCACCATAGCGCACTGCCTTTGTGGTCCCCACGCCCTAAAAACCACTGTTCAAAACCAGCCCGTTTTCCCCGCACTGCTTTTGAAGGACTGGCGGTTTCTCTCAAATGGCAGCGATTCCATTCAACAGGCGCCACGCGTCCCAGGCCACTGTTCCAACACTGCCCCATTTTGCGCGTTAACGTTTGATCCCGGGCGCGCAGCGAAATTAACGTGAACCGTCAGATCCTGAGGCCTTCATCCGACGGTGACCACTCTTCGAAGCTACACGTGTTTTAAACCGAGCCTATAATGTCCGTGACCCACCATCACATCACTGCCCGACACAGTTTAAACCGTTAATCTCGTTTAAGGATCGTCCGGCTCAGATCGTTTATCTGCCCAGCCATTGACCTGGTCCACCTCCACGTCGTCCTTTCCGTATAAGTCTTTTGTACGTCCACGTGTCATTTGCGTTCTCCTCCACCATTCATATATCCCGTTTATGTCTCATACCTCCGTGTTTATGTCATGCACCTCCGCCTCATTCATCCATCGTAATTCCACGGTATTTTTCATTTGCTACCCTCCATTTCTTCATCATTTACGTGCATTTCCTACCACCTTGTGTCGTTTCATCATTCCGTCTTGACTCCACCACCATGTCCATGGATCCCGCCACGCCATCATCGTTGTGTCCGGTTTTCTTAATATGTTTGTGGGTTTTGCAGGTTGCGGTGACGAGGAATCGCCATTAATCTCTGCCTCCATTACTGAAGTCGAAGATGCATTCAAGGGTCGGCTTGCAGAGGAGGAATTTATGAAGGAAAGCCCTGGGTAGTTGCCGTGACATGACTCTCATTAAAGCAGCAGAGTTCGAAATTTATCAGACCCTCCGAAGCCATCCAAAACACAGATCGAGCAGATGGAGAAATTAATGGAGCATCGAAGAAATATCAATGAAAAATCAAGGAATGCAGTGTCCGGCACCGAGGAATTTAAATTCCAATTCAAAGATGGAACACTGGGAGTACAAAGCACAAGAAGCAATGCTTTCAAGGTTTTATTTCCGCCAGATTTTCTTCAGGAAAGGACAGAATGTTCATGTGAATTCATCTTTATACCGTGTTCTTAAAGAGATTTCCTACCCAGTGCATTTATTACTGCAAGCAGATTGTCAAGTACAGATAATATTACCTAGTCATTCAGCAATATGGGTGCGAATGTTTCCGCCATTTTGTTTTAATGAAACAATTAATTGTTGTCACCTACTTCTTTTATTAGTTTCTCTTCTCCTTCCTTTATAAAAAGGAGGAAGAAAGACATTGTAAGGGTTCCAGATTTTTATCAGAGAATTGTGCAGTGAAAGGCATTTTTTGTAAGCATTTTGTAAAAACTCTTGTATGAAGGCTCAGTGCCCATAGGGTTTCAGTGAGGAGGAGTTCTATCTGTATTAGGGGATTCTGGTCTTTGGTATCCCACAGTATGTAACTTCCTTTAAGTGTTTAGTACAACATTTCATTTTATCCATCTTCTTGTATCATGTACTGGAATGCGAGTGGCTCACTGATTTTAGGTAAGGATTTATCCTAGTTGATACTCATATTTGGATCAGTCAAGCACTTTAAATATGGCTCAGGCATGATATACTGTTTCATGTTCATTTCATCCATCTTTCTGCTATATTAGTTGCTTTGGGAGGGTACTTTTAAAACGTCATTGTCATGTATGGATTCTTAGAATGATAAGCCCATATATGGTTCTGTTGTGTATCTGGGTATCAGACTAAAGCTAACTAATATCTTCTTACATTTCTTTCCCTGCATACACCTTCTGATATTTGATTTCTGTGGCATATTACTTGAATCGGCCCTCTTTGCAGTAAATTGTCTCTTAACTGTCTGATGCTTTTGTGCTGGAGTTTTGCATTGTGTCTCTGCAACATTACTTTCCCTGTGGCAGTTTCTGTAAGTTCTGGTCCCATTCAAATCAATTTCCTTGTTTACAAGAGATAGCAGGAGAGCTTTTGGATTGACACCCAAGTTTTATTATATGCTCCTTGCTATGATAAGATGTCCTAGGCACTGGTCTATAGCAACTCTAGGCTGTCTCTAGGGGGGACAATATCTGTCGACAACATCTTTCTGGCGTCGTTGCCGGGGATCGAATTTAAGAAAATCATTATCCCTGGGCCTCGACAAATCATATTTCACTCTCTAATCAGGTGAGCACAGAGAGTTGAAGAGTTGCGTATCTCTCACCTTGGCGACTCCATTGTTCTTTTTTTGATAAATCTATTTGTAGTCCTGGCTCCCCGTAAGCCACACCTGAGGTCAGATACATCACAGTCAAAGACACCTTCAGTGTCTGACCCTGAGAAGATTATACATAGAAGAAGTTGGAAAGAAAAGAAATCAGTCCGTGCTGAAATCCCTGAGTTTTCCGTAGAAGATTATCCATCTTCTTCTTCTCAAGAAGTTCTAGTAGAAAATCTCGACTCCACTGTGGGAGACACAGAATATTACTCAGATAGCCCACCCAGGGGAAGTGCTAGAATTAAAGCTCATCTTCACCCTACTCTTGAGGTCGAAGAAGTTAAAGAGGTCACCGAAGTAGCTGTTGTTAACCGTGAGCTGTTCCCATCCACAGCTCAGGCTGCTGTACAGTATATCCCTATTGTTATTCATACTCCACTTCCACCTTCACCTCTTCCTCCCTTTGTACATCAGATTGTTGCACAACCCCCACCTCCTCCAATGGCTAATGTTCCAGCTTTTTTGTTAAACAAATATGCTCCCCTAGCATTGCCTCAAGTGTTGAATGATATGCCACAGGATTATTTGAAGATCTTGCCCAGATTCACTGGGGAAAATGAAATTGATGCTCAGAAACATCTTGAGACCTTTTGCTCTTTTGCAGAGAACTTTAATGTAGAACATTTGGATGTAGTCTTAAGACTATTTGTGCAATCTCTGGACAGTGAAGCCAGAAAATGGTTCAAAACATTAGGAAACCGTTCCGTAACCACTTGGGACGATATGGAAAATACCTTTCTCAGGAAATGGGGAGAAAAGAAAGATCATGGACAGTGCCTTACTGAGTTCAATACACTTAAGAAGAAACATAATGAAGGGGTGTCAGAATTTATCAAGAGATTTAACAAGTTATATCTAAATCTTTCTGCTGATATGAAGCCTCATCAGAATGTTGCCAAAGTCGTTTTCATAGCAGCCTTTGACTCAAATTTCGGTTTCTCTCTCAGGGAAAGGAAGCCTGCCACCCTAGATGATGCTCAGTCAGATGCTCTTGAGTTGGAAGCAAATTTTGCCTCCACTGGAAAATTAAAAGGGAAAGTCGAACAGGATACCAGAAGAAGGGGTAAAGAGGAAGTATCTACTTCTAATCAGGATAAGGATCCAGATAGAATTGAAGAGATGAGCAAAATGATTAAGAATCTTTCTAATAAGCTGGTCAAGCTTGAATTGGAGACCAAGAACTCAGCCTCCAAGAATTTCCAGAATACTCCAAACAGGGGTTACAATCCTCAGTATAGAAAGCCACCCCTGCAAATACTGCCAAGAGAAGCAAGAGAGCAGCATGATCAGGTACCACACCCATTGTACCTGGAAGGCCCAGTAGATGACCCCATTGAAGATGCTACCTATGAACTGCAAGATGCAAACCTTGCTTTCTCAAACAATGATGAAGTTGAATGCCCATTGCATGAAGAAGGTGAAGAGATCAGAGACACAGAAGATGCAGAAATTGATCATTATTGCAAACAGTTTAATGATTTCATGCAAGCACATTTCAATAGAAGATATGATCTCAAATCTTCCAGGAAGAGAACTCGAACTCAGGATCAAGAAGAAGAGCCTCCTCAGAAGGAAGTACCTGCTCAAAAGGAGTTAACAATGAAGAAAATCACAGACAAAGGTAAGAGTCCTCTAAACAAACCTTTGCAATCCAATGATCAAATTCCTTCTTCTTCAAAAGTAGCCACTCCTCCTAATGCTGAGTCTGTATCAAAAGAAGTTAAACCTCCAGTTGAAAATAAAGAGTCAATAGAAGTTGTAATAGAAAAGCCCCCTCCTGCTTTTAATCTGCAAAAAGAACTTGAAAAACTCAAAATCCCAGTTCCCCTGACTGAGCTATTGAAACAACCTGCATATCAATCTCAAGTCAGTTCTTTATTGCTCCCTCCTGAAGCACCAATAATTCCAGATAGTCTTAACCTCCAAGAAGAAAGACCCATGGTAGTCTTTGGCCCACATGTCGAGGAGATAGACCCCTCAACTCCTCCTTTCTATGTGTCTCTAGTGATTCATGACCTGCTATTGCACAATTGTATGTTAGATTCTGGGGCTTTCCATAATCTTATGCCTCTATCAGTCATGGAACAACTAGGACTACAGACCACTCGCCCATATAAAGACCTCTATTCATTTGATTCCAAAAGAGTTAAATGTTTAGGGATGATTAAAGATTTAGTGGTCAACTTGGCCCAAATTCCAGCAAAAAGTGTAGTAATGGACATTGTGGTGGCTGACATCCCAGCTCGCTTTGGCAAGCTGTTGTCAAGGTCCTGGGGAACAAAAGTTGGTGGGTCACTCAAATTAGACCTAACATATGCCACTATTCCAATTTTTGGTCGCCAGGAGAGGAGGTTATACAGAGAAACCAGATTTGTCAAAATGGTGACCAAAGCTAACAATTCTGAGACCTCACCAATCTATAGTCAGGAAGGAGATTTCTCATGTTTGATGTTAGAAGAAGATCAAAATTATGCTCAGGAACCTTCCTTCTGCCAGATCAAGACTGAGCAACCTTCAAGGAACCATGAAGCAGGGATCTGGACTTTACATTTCGATGGAGCAAATTCAAGAGAAGGAAACGGAGCTGGGGTATTACTGATTTCTCCTACAGGAAAATGGATCCCACTGTCTTTTAAATTGGAATATGAAGCTACTAATAATGTAGCTGAATATGAAGCACTATTATTGGGATTGCAAACAGCCAAGAGCATGGGTATACAATGTTTAAAGGTTCTGGGAGATTCTGAGCTGGTGGTCAGACAAATCAGAAATCAATGTCAAACCAACCACCCTCGGTTGAGGGCTTACAGGAATGAAGTGTGGGACGTTGTGGAGAATTTCTTCTCAGCATTTAATATCCAGTTCATGCCCCGGGAGCAGAATAGAATGGCAGATTCTCTTGCTATAGCTGCCAGTACATTTCGTCCCCCTCAGAACCCTCTCTTGAGGTATGAAATCGAGGTACGTTATAGGCCATCAATCCCAGATAATATTAAGCATTGGCAGGTATTTGAAGATGAGGAACAAATGAAGAGATTCCTGGAAACAGTGGGAGAATTCTCCAATATGGAGATTGATGATTGTGATGAAGAGGAGACTGAGAATGTTTTAGAAAATAATTGGAAGGAGAAAATGGCAGGAAGTAAAGTGCTGCAGTTGAAAGGAAATGTCATCCCTAGAGGGTTGGTGCCTCTAGAAAGATTATTTGATAAAAATGATGTCCCTTTCCAGCCTAGTAAAGTGGTAGAGGAAGATCAAGTGGAAGATTTGAATCTGGGTACTGATGTTGATCCCAAAATTGTGAAATTATCCAAGAAGGTCCCAGAGGAATATAAGGAAAAATACTTGAAATTATTTCAGTCATACAAGGATGTATTTGCATGGTCCTATCAGGACCTTAAAACTTTTGATATTAGTATAATGCAGCATAAAATCCCTCTGAGGGAAGATGCAAAACCTTATAAGCAGAAGCTTAGACAGATAAATCCTCTGCTGCTTCCCTCCATTGAAAAAGAAATCAAGAAGTTGCTAAAGGCCAAAATAATTGTGCCCTTGAGATATTCCGAATGGGTGGCAAACCTCGTTCCTGTCCAAAAGAAGAATGGAGAAATAAGGCTGTGTGTGGATTTCAGGAATTTAAACAGAGCATCTTTAAAAGATAATTATCCACTGCCTAAGATGGACCACATCCTGCAGAAAGTGGTTGGAGCCTCTAGGATGTCAATGATGGATGGTTTCTCTGGTTATAACCATGGGGCTGTACTTCCAGAGGATCAGAAGAAGACTGCTTTCATCACACCATGGGGTACATTTATGTATGCCAGGATGCCTTTTGGATTGATTAATACAGGGGCCACCTTTCAGAGGGCCATGGACATAGCCTTTGTTGGGGAGCAAGATAAATTTCTGGTAGTGTACCTTGATGATATCACAGTGTTTTCAAAGAATGATGCTGAACACATTGAGCACTTACAAAGAACTTTTGAGAAATGCAGAAGGTATGGTCTTTCTCTTAACCCACAAAAGTCTTTATTTGCATTAGAGGAAGGCAAACTTTTGGGGCATATTGTAACTAAAGATGGGGTAAGAGTAGATCCCAAAAGAGTAGAGGTTATAAATAGTATCTCTCTCCCCAGAAATAAGAAGGAAGTGCAGGTATTTTTAGGCCGGATAAATTTCCTGAGAAGATTTTTTCCTAACTATGCTGAGATAGTTAGGCATATAACAGATATGCTTAAGAAGAATAATGAGGTGAAATGGTCACAAGAATCACGGGAGGCCTTTGCTAGAATTAAAGCTGCATTTGCTGAAGCCCCTGTACTAGTTGGACCAGATTATACTAAACCATTTATGATCTTTTCTTTTGCTTCACCTCATACAGTAGCTGGAGTTTTGTTGCAGAAAAATGAAGATGGATATGAGCAGCCTATTGCCTTCTTCAGTCAGGTTCTCCATGATGCAGAACTGAAGTATAATATATTGGAGAAGCAGGCCTATGCCCTGCTGAAATCTCTCAAAGCTTTTAGCACATATATTTTGAAGTCTCACATCACTGCATTCGTACCTACTGCAGCTGTAAAAGATATCCTTGTTCAGGGTGACAGTGAAGGAAAAAGGGGAAGGTGGATTGCTAAAATACAGGAGTATGATCTAGATATCCGCCCTACCAAGCTGATCAAAGGACATGGGCTTGCAAAAATTCTATCTGAATCAAACTATCAGGCTCTGGGAATGAATTTGACCATGATAGCAAGTGGGGAGTCTGAGAATGAAAAAGAACAATAAGGACTGGAGGTAGCCACTCAAAAAGCACATATAAAATATCTTACTAGTCCTTGGTACAAAGAAATAGTTGAATATCTTTTGACACTCAGCTGTCCTCCAAGTTGTGATAAAGCAAAATACAGGGCTTTAAGATTGAAATCACAGAAGTACATAGTTGCTAATGGGCAAATATATTGGAGAGATCCTTCTGGAATCCTACTCCTGTGCCTTACAGAGGATGAAGTAGAAAGTATAATGATAGAATTTCATGAAGGAATCTGTGGAGGACACTACAGCTGGAGGGCTACAGCTCATAAAATCCTAAAGGCTGGTTTCTACTGGCCAAAATTATTTGAAGATGTTTTTGCTTGGGTCAGAGCATGTGATAAGTGTCAAAAATTTGCTGAGAGACAGAAATTGGCAGCTCTGCCCTTGATTCCAGTTCATGTAGATGAACCATTTCAACAATGGGGAAGAGATTTTATAGGTGAGATTCACCCACCCTCAAGTGGACAGCATAAATGGATATTGACAGCCACAGATTATTTTACAAAATAGGTGGAAACCATAACTGCAAGGAATGCTACAGATACTGTGATAATCAAGTTCATAGAAGAAAACATTATATCCAGGTTTGGCTGCCCCGCTAGAATAGTAATTGATAACGCACAGGCCTTCAAATCTGCAAAATTTGTAAATTTTTGCCAGCAGTATAACATTACATTGAATCACTCCACAGCTTATTATCCACAAGGGAATGGCTTGGCAGAATCTTCTAATAAAACTTTAGTGACGGCCCTGAAGAAAACTATAAATGAGAATCAGAAAAATTGGGATTCCTAATTGAGATTTGCTCTATGGGCAAATAGAATCACCAGTAAGAGAGCAACTGGGAAATCTCCATATGAATTGGTATATGGACGAGCAACAGTGTTTCCTGTGCAGCTGGCTCTACCAGTAGCACGTTTCATGCAAGACAGTCAGGAGGAACCTGATGATATGGTCAGGAGAATCAATCAATTGGTGGAATTAGAGGAAACACAGAACCAAGTGAACCAGAGATTAGCTGAATATCAGGAGAAAATGAAACACATATTCGATCAACATACAAAAGACAGGAAAATATAGATTGGTGATCTGGTGCTTAGATGGGATGTCCGAAGGGCTGAAAAAGGAAAACATGGTAAGTTTGACCCACTCTGGTTTGGCCCATTCAAAATTGTGGAACAAGGAGGCAATAACACATTCACATTGGAGAATTTACAGGGTGACTTGTTGGATGCCCCTATAAACGGCCAATTTCTAAAGCCTTACTTCCAATTCTAATATAGGCAAAAGCGGCCTGATGGATTATATTGTATATTAGTTTCCTTTTTGCTTTTGTCTGGATAATATGGGTCTGCTGGTAAATTATGAAGCTAAATGCATAAGGGCTGAGGAGCAGAGTCTACATAGATGATGATCAGGAAGGTCTCCGCAGTTCTCGACACGTCCAGGGATGAACGTGCCGTCCCCAAATGGAGCCAAATGTTGATCATTTCAGCCTTTATTATGTTTCTCGACCGATAACCCACGCTTTAACATGATTAATCCCCTCTCATGGTTTAAGAAAACCTTTCTCATGTATTGTTTCCCGTCTTCAGAGTCAAATTTCATTATAAAAGGGCCAAAAAATGAAAATTTTAAAGGCCCAGCCCTTTCGGTCTCAGCCCCTTTAGTGGATTGCTCATGTAACCCAAGCGCTAGACAGGGTGCCAGATCAAAAGGAGCTTATCGTTTAAAGCCATCGGGTCTGTTCCAGGCTGTCCTATCAAACACAAATCAACGCACCATAGCGCACTACCTTTGTGGTCCCCGCGCCCTAAAAACCACTGTTCAAAACCGGCTCGTTTTCCCCGCACTGCTTTTGAAGGACTAGCGGTTTCTCTCAAATGGCAGCGATTCCATTCAGCAGGCGCCACGCGTCCCAGGCCACTGTTCCAATACCGCCCCATTTCGCGCGTTAACGTTCAATCCCGGGCGCGCAGCGAAATTAACGTGAACTGTCAGATCCTGAGGCCTTCATCCGACGGTGACCACTCTTCGAAGCTGCATGTGTTTTAAACCGAGCCTATAACGCCCATGGCCCACCATCACATCACCGCCCGACGCAGTTTAAACCGTTAATCTCGTTTAAGGATCGTGCGGCTCAGATCGTTTGTCTGCCCAGTCGTTGACCTGGTCCACCTCCACGTCACAAATTCCACGTCGTCCTTTCCGTATAAGTCTTTTGTACGTCCACGTGTCATTTGCGTTCTCCTCCACCATTCATATATCCCGTTTATGTCTCATACCTCCGTGTTTATGTCATGCACCTCCGCCTCATTCATCCATCGTAATTCCACGGTATTTTTCATTTGCTACCCTCCATTTCTTCATCATTTACGTGCATTTCCTACCACCTTGTGTCGTTTCATCATTCCGTCTTGACTCCACCACCATGTCCATGGATCCCACCACGCCATCATCCTTGTGTCCGGTTTTCTTAACATGTTTGTGGGTTTTGCAGGTTGCGGTGACGAGGAATCGCCATTAATCTCTGCCTCCATTACTGAAGTCGAAGATGCATTCAAGGGTCGGCTTGCAGAGGAGGAATTTATGAAGGAAAGCCCTAGGTAGTTGCCGTGACATGACTCTCATTAAAGCAGCAGAGTTCGAAATTTATCAGACCCTCCGGAGCCATCCAAAACACAGATCGAGCAGATGGAGAAATTAATGGAGCATCGAAGAAATATCAATGAAAAATCAAGGAATGCAGTGTCCGGCACCGAGGAATTTAAATTCCAATTCAAAGATGGAACACTGGGAGTACAAAGCACAAGAAGCAATGCTTTCAAGGTTTTATTTCCGCCAGATTTTCTTCAAGAAAGGACAGAATGTTCATGTGAATTCATCTTTATACCGTGTTCTTAAAGAGATTTCCTACCCAGTGCATTTATTACTGCAAGCGGATTGTCAAGTACAGATAATATTACCTAGTCATTCAGCAATATGGGCGCGAATGTTTCTGCCATTTTGTTTTAATGAAACAATTAATTGTTGTCACCTACTTCTTTTATTAGTTTCTCTTCTCCTTCCTCTATAAAAAGGAGGAAGAAAGACATTGTAAGGGTTCCAGATTTTTATCATAGAATTGTGCAGTGAAAGGCATTTTTTGTAAGCATTTTGTAAAAACTCTTGTATGAAGGCTCAGTGCCCGTAGGGTTTCAGTGAGGAGTTCTATCTGTATTAGGGGATTCTGGTCTTTGGTATCCCACAGTATGTAACTTCCTTTAAGTGTTTAATACAGCATTTCATTTTATCCATCTTCTTGTATCATGTACTGGAATGCGAGTGGCTCATTGATTTTAGGTAAGGATTTACCGTAGTTGATACCCATACTTGGATTAGTCAAGCACTTTAAATATGGCTCAGGCATGATATACTGTTTCATGTTCATTTCATCCATCTTTCTGCTATATTAGTTGCTTTGGGAATGTACTTTTAAAACACCATTGTCATGTATGGATTCTTAGAATGATAAGCCCATATATGGTTCTGTTGTGTATCTGGGTATCAGACTAAAGCTAACTAATATCTTCTTACATTTCTTTCCCTACATACACCTTTTGATATTTGATTTCTGTGGCATATTACTTGAATCGGCCCTCTTTGCAGTAAATTGTCTCTTAACTATCTGATGCTTTTGTGCTGGAGTTTTGCATTGTGTCTCTGCAACATTACTTTCCCTGTCGCAGTTTCTGTAAGTTCTGGTCCTATTCAAATCAATTTCCTTGTTTACAAGAGATAGCAGGAGAGCTTTTGGATTGACACCCAAGTTTTATTATATGCTCCTTGCTATGATAAGATGTCCTAGGCACTGGTCTATAGCGACTCTATGTTGTCTCTAGGGGGGACAATATCTGTCGACAACAGGACTCATTTGCATCTAGTATATGTGGCATAAAGGAAACTCCAAGTTTTGGAGAACTATGGAGCTCATGTTCTCAAGAAGAATCTAGACTTATATCAAAAGGAAGAATTCACAAATCCAAATAAGGTGACTCTCAAACATTTGCAGCACGATCCAAGAAGGTTGGAGGAAGAAAGAAGTTTGGCTTCCAAAGAAGAAATAAAAATAGAAGACCTACTCTTCAAGGGAAGAATCATATGTCGAAGATTCAATGCTATCATTTTCACAAATTTGGTAACACAACAGACATTGATGAGCATCGAAAAAAAACCAAGAATGAAAATCTAGGTGACAAAGATTTCTTCTAATTTTTTTCTCTTACAAGTTTTGTTGCAGATAGCAATGATTTGTGGTTGTGTAATATCCCAAATGGGGAATCGACAGTCATACAAAGCAACATAAACAAAAACTACAACAAATAGAAGCATAGACAGAAAACACTGCAAATAAACTAGAACGGCTGAGCCATTTTATTATATTTCTGAAATAAGGGACAAGTACAAGTAGTGCTCAGAATGATAGCACCTTGGCCTACTCTAGGCAGGCTGAAATGATCTCTCTTTCCCTGCTTAGAAATTTTGCTACAAATCTGCTCTGCGCGGCTCCTCCTTTGTGCTGCCTTGTTGGAAATGTTGCTGCTGGCTGGAAAGGGACTACGAGATAGAGTTGTTCTACTGCTCAGAAAAAATCTGAAACTCAAACACCGGACTCTCCTCCAAAAACCCAGAATAACCCGTGAAGGAATTCTGAAAAGGCTGACCTCGGAAAATCACCCCCTTGAGATGACTACGCATTGTTGTTGGGTACGCTGGCATCTGAGATGAAATGTTGGACAGAGAGGCCTCCAACTACCCAAGGAACTCCACTATGGAAGGGTTGATCCCTTCACAAACCTCTGGACAAAAATTTCACAAAGTTCCTCCTCTCCCGGAGCTACTCTCCTCCTAACTGCATAATCCTCTGAGTGACTGCGCTACTCTAGAGATGACTGCATAATCCTGATGGCTGTCTCAATGAAGCTTCTCTCAAAACTGAAGGTATGGCTCCTCTCCTGAGCCGACACTCGAAGTCTCCAAGGACAAGGTGGGATCTCTCCTCAGAGACACCCGTGTGCTAAACAACACTGTAGACTCAGCAAAATAGCTTAAGCGTGCTCTAGTCTTGATAGACATAAAATCAGAAGATGTATGAATGAATGAGAATGGTTGCCTTCATCCCCCTTTTATGAACCTCCAACATTCCCTTGGGCCCACTAGTGTTGCGTTGTCCCTCTGCCACCCTGTCCCCACGGTGCTTTGCACTGCCTGTCCCCACGCTACCACTGTGTTGCCTGGCCCCACGCTGCCTTTGCGCTATCCCAGTTGTATCCTCTCTTGCGTTGTCACTTGGCCTCATGGACCCCGCCTTACCTTTTAATAATTCTGCCTAAGTGACTTCAGGAAAGTGTTTTATTCTAATGTTGAGTTATGGGTCCCTTCACCCCCTTATTTCCTGTTGAACTTTAGTAAGGCAAAAATTAATCAAAATTGAATATTCCAATTAGTTGTCTGCTAATTGAGAATATTACAGTCCTCCCCGCCAAAATGTTGCTTGTCCTCAAGCAACTGCAAGGATGGATGCTGCAGGATCTTCTGCCCCTCCCAAGTGGCATCCTTGTGTGGAAGGTTCCTCCACATGATCAAATATTCTTTCACTGTCCTACTCCTCAATTGTCTCTCCCGAGTGTCTAGAATGGCCTCTGGTTGCAGCACCAAATGCCCCTCGTCATCTGTAGGTTGGAGCTCCATAGTGGCAGTCACCTGCTGCCCAAGAGCTTTCTTCAAGCATGACACATGGAAAATGTTCTAGATACGCCTCCCGGTTGGCAGCTCTAGCTCATACGCCACCTCCCCAACTCGTCTGATCACCCTGTATGGTCCATAGAAGTGGGGTTTGAGCTTCTCTTCTCCTTTCTGCTTCAGCGTGGACTGTTTGTATGGCTGAAAATGGAGGTAAACTAGATCACCGACCTCAAACTATCTCTCTACACGGCCTCTATCTACATATAATTTCTATTGGTTCTGTGTTGTGGTTAGGTTGTCTTTGAGAACTCCGAGTATGTCTTGGCTCTCTTGGATCCAATCGTTTGGCCCTTGGGGCCTTGCTAACTCCAAACATGACATCAACAAAAGTTAGAGCATTATATCCATACAAAGCATAAAATGGAGACATACCGATTGACAGATGGAATGTCGTGTTGTAGTAGTACTCTCCCAGGTGAAGCCAACACAGCCAAGCCTATTGCTGCCCCATGACATAGTTTATCAAGTAGCCCTCCAGCCACTTGTTCACTATCTCTGTCTGTCCATCCGTCTGGGGGTGATAACTGGTATTGGGTGTCAACTCGGTACCCACCAAACCAAATAACTTCTGCCAAAATCCGCCCATGAACAGTCTGTCCCAATCACTAACTATGGTCTTTGGAAGACCATGGAGCCTGAAAATATCCTAGAAGAACAACTCGACTACCTGTGAAGCAGCATATCATGCGGAGATGGCGAAAAAGTGTGCATACTTTGTTAGTCGATCAACAACTACAAAGATGCAATCCTTGCCCTGCACCATGGGCAACCCTTTAATAAAATCCATGGAGATGCTCTCCCATTTCTCCTCTAGAATAGGGAGCGGCTGTAGCAAACCTGCAGGGTGACTCAACTCTCCTTTTTTCTTCTAATAAACTTCGAACACCCTCACATGTCGGAGTACGTCCTCCTTGAGGCCCCTCCATGAGAACCTCTACCGGATAGCCCTATAAGTCTTGGTGAACCCCTAATGGCCTGAAAGCGGCGAGTCGTGGGTTGCACGCAGGATCTTCTCCTTGAGCTGGGAGTTACCTGTCAAGAAAATCCTATCCCAGTAATAGATGACCTCATCCATCACCCAATACCTATCATCTGTCACTTGCCCATCCAGCACCTCCCAAGCAAAACAGTCCTTGGAATACTCCACCAACAGCTGGGCCCTCCAGTTTATGTCAAGGCTCATCAAGGACAGTGTTGCTGGTCTCTGAGACAAGGCATTTGCCACCACATTGTTCTTCCCTTTGACATACTCGTTGTCAAAGTCATAGGCCTCAATTTTGCTGACCCATTTTTGTTGTCTCTCCTGCAATTGTTTCTGCTCAACAAAAAAACGAAGATTGTCATGGTCAGTCCTCACCTGAAATCTATTACTGTTGGACACCTAATCCTCTATGGGTAGGTGTAGAGGACGAACAGACATAGGAAGTCCAAGAGACGCTGGAATATGGAATCCAAGGGTCACTCCATGTATCATAAATATGTATCATTGTGAGTGATAGTGCATAAAACATTTATCTTTCTCATGTGTCTTGTGTGTTTACCGTGCTCACCATGGGTGTCTTTAACATGGTATCAGAGCTGTGGGTGAGACCCTGACATTTTCAGATTATGCCAACTCCATTTTTAGGATTTATGCCCTTGTAACTCCTGTCAATTTTCTGCCATATTCCCTGAAATATTCTCTGTAGTATTTTGTGCATTCAAATCCCTTGGAGCTACATTGAACGTCCGTTGAGGAGTATTTTATCCATGCGTTATTTTTAGTTGTTCCTTGACACACCTACTTCCATTACCTCCTCTCCACGACCTTTGCATGCACACTGTGGATTGCGCAGTCTACACACTATGTTTCCTTTCCAGAGAAATTAGTCACATGCACAAAGTTGCCATTGAAGGATGCGAGTATTGCGCCACTCTAAAGTTCAAACATTCTCTCACCATCTCGAACATGGCTCTCTAACCACGTAGTCTAGAACCACACTGCATTGCACTCTCGGCCCTCCATTTTCCTTGTTGGCCTCACTGTGGCAACTCTGCGCTTAAATGAGCTCTGGTATGACTGTCCTCTTTGCCAAATATCTATTGTTTTATTATCTTCAATAACATCGTTCTTACATAACACCGGTTGCACTTACTCCATGACTCCTATACTGCTATCGACCATCCTCTCACTGCGCAACGTTCCTTACACCTTGGCTGCCTTCATTATAAGAGTGCCTCCTTCTGGTGCCTATCCAAGTCCCTTTCAATCTCCGTCTTTGTTTTCTCCATAATCATAGACTGTTGAATTGAAAATATGCATCTTGGTAGAAAATTAGCTACTGGTATGTTACGTTGTGGTGTATTGATGTCTTTGGAAAATAAAAAATGATGAGAGGTTAACACTTTCAAACGAGTCGCAAGGAGGATTTTGAATAGTTGCCTCACAGTGCCTCTGCACAGCAAAACCGTGGCCTCACAGTCTCTCGACCTTGGCCTTCCCACAGACAACACTCGGCTCACTCCTCGCATCCGCTTTTGCGCTCACACTCTCACCTCCCTCCGTGGCTACGTACTACCTCCATTGCGGGCCTCCCACTGCTCTCACCAGGCTCCCATATCCACAGGCCTGACCTCCGTCGCCATCCCCTCCACTTTCCTCCAAATAGGTCTATGAAAGACCCAGGAATTTGAATATTTTCTGCTCCGCTTCCGCTAATTGTGTCTATGGAGTACCCGAGTGTTTGAACAGAGGTTGCACCGCTTTCGCCAAACGCATCTATGGAGGACGAGGGTGTTTGAATAGTTCTTGTTACCAGGTTCTGAACTGCTTCAACATATAGATAGTAAAGCCGGAGAGCGATTGCCTTGTTGAACCCCTGAGGGGCATTGTTCTTCCTGACTGCTCTTCCCTCTGTCGGCTCCTTTCGCCGGAGCTCCTCTCCACCCGATCCTACTGCCACACTCCCACGCCGCTGTAGGTGGCGCTTTCCAGTTGCGGGGACGTCGAGTTGTAGTATTCCGCAGAGAGTAACTATTGTTGTTGAGCAAGAACCAGCTGCGTTGTTACTGTTAGGGCCATGACCACCATAAGCAGAGAAAGAGTCAAGGACGCGTGAAGAGAGAGCCTACGACAAAGTTACATACTATAGTTACATACTATCATAGGCTTGAAACATACTATCCTTATGTCATGATCACGATGATCAACCGCGAAGAAAGAGTCGAGGGCGCGCAAAGAGAGAGCCTACGACACAATACAGCGTGGTGCCTCCACGCAGAATCAAACTACGGAAGAATCAGAAAAATTGAAATGCATCGACTGGTATGATGTATTTGGTGGTGAGTGTCAAGAGACCCTAGGCATCTATGTTTTTTCAGACCTTTCCATTTTGGTTCTGAAACTTTACCAACAATTCAAATATATCAATCTCAACAATTTAAGTTTGTGCGTTCTGCTAAACCCATAAGTCACTCTTCTTGAAAGGCACGAAACCGATACTGTGCGTTATCGCTAGAGTTTTTCTTTGACCAAGACTTTAAGTCACTAATCGGAATTTGCTGAAGTTTTCATTGCATTAAGGATTCTACCAAGGGATATATGGCCAAACCTGATGTCGTTGTTGGTGCTATTTAACTGCTATGTTCATTCCATTTTCAATAATGTGACCATAAGTTCGTGAGTGAGTTGGTCGAATGTTCATGAGCATTGATTGAGATTAAGAGTCATGTGCATATATGGTTCATGATATATGGTTGCACAACCAAATAAATAGAGTTGTTGTTAGTGTATTCTCTGCACTTTAAAAAATAAAAATAAAGAAAATAGTCTTTTGTGGAGGAGAGAAGAAATTTCTATTCGCTATAATATTAGCATGTTTGTTGTGAAATGGCTCTAATTGGTGAAATATTAGAACTCCTGAATACTCTGGTACACTCAACTACTGAAAACACAATCCAAATAAGCAAAGATTCTATCTCTGAAATTCAAACTTGTCTGCAAAATGCATATGAAAAGATAGATTTTTTGCAACTTGAGTCTCAGTTTCAGCAGGATGAGTTACAGCAGCATAAGCATCATGACACCCAGCAAAAACGAGAAAATAGTCAAGTTCAGAACATTGAGACAAAATCCGATCAACAACAAGAAATTACAGATGCAGTACCCATTTTAGGAGCAGATTTGCAGAAAGAAAAAAAAATGCAACATGCACCTCCCAAGCCCATCATCAGACCTTGGGAAGATCTTGTCCATAACAAGCACCGAACAGGTCTTGGATATGACAAGGAGTTTTCCTTTCATATTCCAGACTACTCCAAGCCTATTCAATTTCAGAGTGTCGGATTTCTTCATGACAGTTCACCTTCAGTTGTCCAGATCCTGCTCCTCTTCCACAGCCACAACCGATTGTAAAATGCCCACACTGTGATCGAGTTGGCCATATGAAAGATCATTGTTTCGATCTTCACCAATGCAAGCACTGTGCTCGACACACCCATTCTTCACACAAATGCTTCAAAAACAAGCCTCCTGCAAGAACAAAGATTCATCTTGGATGGATCGCTTCTTGGCAATGGGCATCAACCGCCAAGAAGATGTTTAAGTCGCATGTCAGAACTTGTTCTCGAATATTGAACAATCTTGCAGTTGAGTTTTCGCCATCATCTCACCTTGTACCTGACAAGAGGGGAAATGGTGGTCATCGACAAGCTTCAAAGCCACATCAAGCGAGCCTGAGCCACAATCTCTCATTCCAGATTCAGAGTTGTAGCCAGAGACACAACAGTTCAAGAGAGCCTGAGCCACAACTTGTCATTCCAAATTCAGAGTGGTAGCCAGAGACATGCATGCCCATGAGCATGCCTTTGGTTGGTGGACAGCGTTAAACCATCCATGCGAGGCTTATATTCTTCCTCTTCAAAGAATTCGAGACACTTCCTCTACCAGAAGTGTTCAGCTTCTTGCCAGCTTTGGTAGAGTTTCGGGAAATGCATTAAGCATTCCAGAGTTGGTGGTCATCCTTAAACCATCACAGACTGTAGACCTCCCTTCTTCTAGGTTGAAGGTCTCCCTCTTCAAATATGAGGGACACTTCATCTAGCAGAAGACCTCAGCTTCTTGCCAGATTTGGAAGAGTTCCGGGAACTGCAATAAGCGTTGCGTTCCAATGTTAGTGGTCATCCTTAAACCACCTCTTTATGCCAACACTTCATAGAGCTGATTCAGCCTAAGTGCTGCCATGCATACTTTGCAGATTTGTATTACAACTCTCTTCTTGAACTCACACATACCCCCTCGGATTAAGGGGGGGAATGTTGGACACCTAATCCTCTATGGGTAGGTGTAGAGGACGAACAGACATAGGAAGTCCAAGAGACACTGGAATATGGAATCCAAGGGTCACTCCATGTATCATAAATATGTATCATTGTGAGTGATAATGCATAAAACATTTATCTTTCTCATGTGTCTTGTGTATTTACCGTGCTCACCATGGGTGTCTTTAACATGGTATCAGAGCTGCGAGTGAGACCCTGACATTTCCAGATTATGCCAGCTCCATTTTTAGGATTTATGCCCTCGTAACTCCTGTCAATTTTTTGCCATATTCCCTGAAATATTCTCTGTAGTATTTTGTGCATTCAAATCCCTTGGAGCTGCATTGAACGTCCATTGAGGAGTATTTTATCCATGCATTATTTTTAGTTGTTCCCTGAGACACCTACTTCCATTACCTCCTCTCCACGACCTCTACATGTACATTGTGGATTGTGCAGTCTACACTCTATGTTTCCTTTCCAAGGAAATCAGTCACATGCACAAAGGTGCCATTGAAAGATGCAAGTATTGCGCCACTCCAAAGTTCAAACATTCTCTCACTATCTCGAACACGGCTCTCTACCCACGTAGTCTAGCACCACACTACATTGCGCTCTCGGCCCTCCATTTTCCTTGTCGGCCTCACTGTGGCAACTCTGCACTTAAATGAGCTCTGTATGACTGTCCTCTTTGCCAAATATCTACTGTTTTATTATCTTCAATAACGTCGTTCTTATATAACACCGGTTGCACTTACTCCATGACTCTTGTACTGCTATTGACCGTCTTCTCACTGCGCAACGTTCCTTACACCTTGGCTGCCTTCATTATAAGAGTGCCTCCTTCTGGTGCCTGTCCAAGTCCCTTTCAATCTTCGTCTTTGTTTTCTCCATACTCATAGACTGCTGAATTGAAAATATGCATCTTGGTAGAAAATCAGCTACTGGTATGTTAAGTTTTGGTGTATTGATGTCTTTGGAAAATAAAAAATGATGAGAAGTTAACACTTTCAAATGAGTCGCAAGGAGCATTTTGAATAGTTGCCTCACAGTGCCTCTGCACAGCGGAACCGTGGCCTCACAGTCTCTCGACCTTGGTGTTCCCACAGACAACACTCAGCTCACTCCGCGCATCCGCTTTTGCGCTCACACTCTCGCCTCCCTCCGTGGCTGCGTACTACCTCCATTGCGGGGCTCCCACTGCTCTCACTAGGCTCCCATATCCACAAGCCTGACCTCCGTCGCCATCCCCTCCACATTCCTCCAAATAGGTCTATGAAAGACCCAGGAATTTGAATATTTTCTGCTCCGCTTCCGCTAATTGTGTCTATGGAGTACCCGAGTGTTTGAACAGAGGTTGCACCACTTTCGCCAAACGCATCTATGGAGGACGAGGGTGTTTGAATAGTTCTTGTTACCGAGTTCTGAATTGCTTCAACACATAGATAGTAAAGTCGGAGAGCGGTTGCCTTGTTGAAGCCCTGAGGGGCGTTGTTTTTCCTGAATGCTCTTCCCTCTGTCGGCTCCTCTCGCCGGAGCTCCTCTCCACCCGGTCCTACTGCCACACTCCCACGACGTTGTAGGTGGCGCTTTCCAGTTGCAGGGACGTCGAGTTGTAGTATTCCACAGAGAGTAACTATTGTTGTTGAGCAAGAACCAGCTGCGTTGTTACTGTTAGGGCCATGACCACCATAAGCAGAGAAAGAGTCAAGGGTGCGTGAAGAGAGAGCCTACGACAAAGTTACATACTATAGTTACATACTATCGTAGGCTTGAAACATACTATCCTTATGTCATGATCACGATGATCAACTGCGAAGAAAGAGTCGAGGGCGCGCAAAGAGAGAGCCTACGACACAATACAGCGTGGTGCCTCCACGCAGAATCGAACTGCGGAAGAAT
The DNA here is from genome assembly GCA_034641835.2 of Pinus albicaulis. NCBI lineage: Eukaryota > Viridiplantae > Streptophyta > Pinopsida > Pinales > Pinaceae > Pinus > Pinus albicaulis. The sequence continues at coordinate 817,671,015 of CM076580.1, forward strand.
CAGAAAAATTGAAATGCATTGACTGGTAAGATGTATTTGGTGGTGAGTGTCGAGAGACCCTAGGCATCTATGTTTTTCAGACCTTTCCATCTTGGTTCTGAAACTTTACCAACAATTCAAATATATCAATCTCAACAATTTAAGTTTGTGTGTTCTGCTGAACCCATAAGTCACTCTTCTTGAAAGGCACGAAACCGATACTGTGCGTTATCGCTAGAGTATTTCTTTGACCAAGACTTTAAGTCACTAATCGGAATTTGCTGAAGTTTTCATTGCATTAAGGATTCTACCTAGGGATATATGGCCAAACCTGATGTCGTTATTGGTGCTATTTAACTGCTATGTTCATTCCATTTCCAATAATGTGACCATAAGTTCGTGAGTGAGTTGGTCGAATGTTCATGAGCATTGATTGAGATTAAGAGTCATGTGCATATATGGTTCATGATATATGGTTGCACAACCAAATAAATAGAGTTGTTGTTAGTGTATTCTCTACACTTTAAAAAATAAAAATAAAGAAAATAGTCTTTTGTGGAGGAGAGAAGAAATTTGTATTCGCTATAATACTGGCATGTTTGTTGTGAAATGGCTCTAATTGGTGAAATATTAGAACTCCTGAATACTCTGGTACACTCAACTACTGAAAACACAATCCAAATAAGCAAAGATTCTATCTCTGAAATTCAAACTTGTCTGCAAAATGCATATGAAAAGATAGATTTTTTGCAACTTGAGTCTCAGTTTCAGCAAGATGAGTTACAGCAACATAAGCATCATGACACCCCGCAAAAATGAGAAAATAGTCAAGTTCAGAACATTGAGACAGAATCCGATCAACAACAAGAAATTGCAGATGCAATACCCATTTTAGGAGCAGATTTAAAGAAAAAAAAAAATGCAGCATGCACCTCCCAAGCCCATCATCAGACCTTGGGAAGATCTTGTCCATAACAAGCACCGAACAGGTCTTGGATATGACAAGGAGTTGTCCTTTCATATTCCGGACTACTCCAAGCCTATTCAATTTCAGAGTGTCGGATTTCTTCATGACAGTTCACCTTCAGTTGTCCAAATCCTGCTCCTCTTCCACAGCCACAACAGATTGTAACATGCCAACACTGTGATTGAGTTGGCCATATGAAAGAACATTGTTTTGATCTTCACCCATGCAAGCATTGTGGTCGGCACACCCATTCTTCACACAGATGCTTCAAAAACAAGCCTCCTGCAAGAACAAAGATTCATCTTGGATGGATCGCTTCTTGGCAACGAGCATCAACTGCCAAGAAGATGTTTAAGTCGCATGTCAGAACTTGTTCTCGAATATTGAACAATCTTGCAGTTGAGGTTTCGCCATCATCTCACCTTGTACCTGACAGGGGAGAAAATGGTGGTCATCTACAAGCTTCAAAGCCACATCAAGCGAGCCTGAGCCACAATCTCTCATTCCAGATTCAGAGTTGTAGCCAGAGACACAACAGTTTAAGAGAGCCTGAGCCACAACTTGTCATTCCAAATTCAGAGTGGTAGCCAGAGACACGGATGCCCATGAGCATGCCTTTGGTTGGTGGACAGCGTTAAACCATCCATGCGAGGTTTATATTCTTCCTCTTCAAAGAATTCAGGACACTTCCTCTAGCAGAAGTGTTCAACGTCTTGCCAGCTTTGGTAGAGTTCCGGGAAATTCATTAAGCATTCCAGAGTTGGTGGTCATCCTTAAACCATCACAGGTTGTAGACCTCCCTTCTTCTAGGTTGAAGGTCTCCCTCTTCAAATATGAGGGACACTTCCTCTAGCAGAAGGCCTCAGCTTCTTGCCAGATTTGGAAGAGTTCTGGGAACTGCAATAAGCATTGCGTTCCAATGTTAATGGTCATCCTTAAACCACCTCTTTATGCCAACATTTTAGAGAGTTGATTCAGCCGAAGTGCTACCATGCATACTTTGCAGATTTGTATTACAACTCTCTTCTTGGACTCACACATACCCCCTCGGATTAAGGGGGAGAATGTTGGACACCTAATCCTCTATGGGTAGGTGTAGAGGACGAAGAGACATAGGAAGTCCAAGAGACGCTGGAATATGGAATCCAAGGGTCACTCCATGTATGACAAATATGTATCATTGTGAATAATAGTGCATAAAACATTTATCTTTCTCATGTGTCTTGTGTATTTACCGTGCTCACCATGGGTGTCTTTAACAGTTACCTACCAAGTACTGTCGGAACTTGGCCAACGCATGCATGATGGCCAACATCTCTTTGTCGTATATCGAGTACAATCTCTCATGCAGTAAATGCTTTCGACTCTCGAAAGCAATAGGATGGCCCCCCTACATCAAAACTACGCCTAACCCCTCTCCTGAAGCATCACACTCCAGCACAAAGGGTTGCGTGAAATCTGGCAATGGCAACACCGGGCAACTGCTCATCACTTTTTCGAGCCTGTCAAAGGCCCTCTGCGCAACATCAGTCCACCCAAAAGCCCCCTTCCCGATGAGATCCGTGACGGGTGCTGCAAGTTGTGAAAACCTGTTTACAAACTTCTAGTAGTAGGTGCAGATGCCTATAAACGCCTAGAGTTTTGTCACATTCTTCGGTTTTGGCCAATCTCGGATGGCTCGGATTTTCTCATCATGGACCCTTACCCCATCCACTCCGATGATATGCCCCAAGTAGAGCATCTTTGTAAGCCCAAATTCGCACTTGGATAGCTTAGCATAGAAATGCTGCTCCAGGATACACAATACAACCACAATGTGCTACAAGTGTTCCTCCCAGGTGCGGCGATAGATAAGAATGTCATTGAAAAATACCAGCACAAACTTCCTCAACTGACCATGAAAGATGTGGTTCATACAAGACTGGAAGGTGATCGGAGCATTGTTCAGCCCAAAGGGCATCACCAAAAACTCAAAGTGGACATAGTGGCATTAGAACGCAGTCTTGGGGACATCCTGGTCCCTCACCTTGATCTGATGGTACCCCGACCTCAGATCGATCTTTGAGAAGAACTTCGCTACCCTCAACTCATCCATCAGCTCATCAATCCTGGGGATGGGGTAACGGTTCTTCATGGTTTTCTTGTTGAGTGCCCTGTAGTCGATGCACATCCGTAATGTGTCATCCTTCTTCTTCACCAGGACTATGGAAGAAGCAAATGGACTAGTGCTGGGCCTAATGTGTCCCAATGCCAAGAGCTCATGTATGGCTCTCTCAATCTCATCCCTGTAGGCTTTGAGGTGCCTATAGGGGATGGTGATCACTACCTGGATCCCCTACTCCAGCTCAATAGTATGCTCAAACCCCCTGTCTGGTGGTTGCCTCGATGGTATGTCCCCAAAAACCGTGGAGTAACGATCCAATATAGACTCAACATCGGGATGTATTGGCTGCCCTGTGACTCCTGACTCTAAAATACGCAATTCCGCTGCCTACTCTATGTCTCCCTTCCAGAAATATGCCTCCATCTGGTGTGCCGAGACTGTCAGGGGAGGGTATGTATGCATGCCTCTGATCATCACGTGCTTCCCACTCTTCTTATCTGTCCACTCCATCTCCAACGTCTCCCAATCTGTAGTGACCTTACCAAGCGTAATAAGCCACTGTACACCCAATACCACATTGGCATCTGGAATGTCGACCACAAAAAAGTGATCTGTCATGGTGTATGTCCCCATGGTCACTACTAATGTCGGAACATACCACATGCACTACATAGTCCTGGCACTTGGAACCAACACGGAGAAACCATCACGACTCTCTGTCGGTATGCCCCTCCGCTGCACTAGTTAGGCATCAATGAAGTTATGTGTGCCCTGTTGTCCAGCAATACTGAAACACGTTGTCCCTAGACCGTACCTCGAACTCGTAGCATCAAATACAAGGGAACTCCCCGCAAGGATGCAAGGACTCCGGTGGGTGTAAACGTTGCTCCTCCTGCTGCTGGGGCAGGTGGTGGTGGATGATCTCCTTCTGGTGCATCAGCGTTGGCATCTCCCTCCAACTCCTCATATGCCTCTAATTCTCCCTTATATGCCTCTAATTCTCCCTTCCTCGCAGCACAACGATGACCCAGTGCCCATGGCTCCTGGCAAGTGAAGCATAGCTTCCTCCATCTCAAATCCCTCCGGGTATCATCATCCAATGGCCCTCGGCCCTGGTTCCCCCTCGGGGGTGTAGCTCTCGTGTCTTCCCCCCTTTATCGGAACACTGTTTGTGGGGAAAAGGAGCTCTCGTCCTCGGCATGGCATCTTGCAAGTCCCTAGTCCTCCCCATTGTGTCCTGCAATGTAGTAGGCCAAGTGGATTTGGCTAGCCCACGCAAGGGTTTTGCCAATCCGTCAATAAACATATATACTCTCCTGGCCACTGACAGGTCTAGCACCATCACTAAAAGCTTCAGGAATTCAGATATGTAAGTCTCTGGGCTCCCTGTCTGTTTGAGCCTAGTCAACTCAACAAAGTGTTCCTCCAGGTCCTTCTAGTCAAATCTCTGCACTAACCTCCGAGTGAACTCCGCATACGCTGTCACCCCTACGTGACCTAGCGTAGACATCCCGTGGAACCACCAGTCGTGGGCTTCTCCCTCAAGGTGCAGCACTGCCACCTTGATAGCCTCCACCTTTGCCATTTGGTTCAACTGAAAATAAATGTCCAGCTTCTCTACCCAAGCCTTAGCCGAATACCTTGATGATCCATCATAGGTAGGCAAGAAAAATCTACCCACGGTACGTTGCAGGTCACTCCCCTGCGTCTACCCTCCTCCTCTATTTTGGTCGCGTGGTCTGCTATTGTTTTTCAACTGGCAAAACTCGTTGAAGGTGAGGGCATCTCCAAACTCTGTCTCATATGACTGATACTCTACAAAATACTCCATGTAATAAGCCACCTCTGGCTCCTGGGGCCCTCTTGTTCCTGCTCCTGAAGTCAAGAATGTGGGCATGGTGGAAAGTGTGGGAGTGCGTAGCCCTACCTGTTGCACAATGTTCTGCTGCAAAACATGGTGAGATGTACTGGACCCTTCTCCATTGTGAAACTCCCTTGGAATCTCACATGGTATGTTTTCTCCGGCAATCATTTGCCCCATTTCCTCTATCTTTTTGGAAAGCTCCCGCACTGATTTCAAGAGGAGGTTACCAAACTCCTTCTCCTCATCTCTATCATCTGCCATTGGTGCCTTCCCTTCGTCTTCCTCAACCGGAACGTTTTCCTCTTTTGCATGTGTGATTTTGAGCCTACATTGTCTACTCTTGTACCTCTGTGTCCAGTATGTGATGAAATCTCTATCTTTGGGTGTCATACACTGATTGCTCCACACGCTAAGCCAAGTCTATGAGCTCTGATACCACTATAGTATCCCAAATGGAGAATCGATAGTAATACAAATCAACATAAACAAAAACTATAGAAAATAGAAGCATACACAGAAGACACTACAAATAAACCAAAACAGCTGAGCCATTTTATTATATTTCTAAAATAAGGAAGAAGTGCAAGTAGTGCTCAAAATGATAGCATCTTGGCCTGCTCTAGGCAGGCTGAAATGATCTCTCTTTCCCTGCTCAGAAAGTTTACTCCAAATCTGCTCTGTGTGGCTCCTCCTCTGTGCTGCCCTGCGGAAAATGTTGTTGCTAGCTAGAAAGGGACTGCGAGATAGGGCTGTTCTGCTGCTCAGAAAAATCTGAAACTCGGACAGTAGACTCTCCTCCAAAAACCCAGAATAACCCGCGAAGGAATTCCAGAAGGGCTAACCCCAGAAAATCACCCCCGTGGGATGACTACGCACAGCTACTGGATACGCTGGCCTCTGAGTTGAAATGCTGGACAGAGAGGCTTCCAACAACCCAAGGAACTCTGCTATGGAAGTGTTGATCCCCTCACAAACCTTCAAACTGAAATCTCACAAAGTTCCTCCTCTCCCAGAGTTGCTTTCCTCCTGACTGCGTAATCCTCTGAGTGATCGCACTGCCCTAGAGATGACTAGGTAATCCTGGTGGCTGTCTCAATGAAGTTTCTCTCAAAACTGAAGGTATGGCTCCTCTCCTGAGCGGGCATTCGAAATCCCCCGAGGACGAGGTTAGGATCTTCGCTCGGAGACACCCATGTGCTAAACAACACTGCAGGCTCAGCTAAACAACTTAAGCGTGCTCTAGTCTTGATAGACAGAAAATCAGAAGATGTATGAATGAATGAGAATGGTTGCCTTCATCCCCCTTTTATGCTAATGAGCCTCCAACATTCCCTTGGGCCCACTAGTGCTACATTGTCCCTCTGCCACACTGTCCCCATGCTTCTCCGCGCTGCCTATCCCCACACTGCCACTATGCTGCCTAGCCCCACGCTGCCTCTGATCTATCCCAGCTGCCTCCTCTCCTGCACTGTCGCTTGGCCTCATGGACCCCGCCTTACCTTTCAATAATTTTGCCTAAGTGACTTTAGGAAAGTGTTTTATTCTAATGTTGAGTTATGGGTCCCTTCACCCCTTTATTTCCTGTTGAACTTTCGTAAGGCAAAAACTAATCGAAATTGAATATTCCAATTAGTTGTCTGCTAATTGGGAATATTAGAGGTTGGTAGATAGTGGTGCCTCAAAACATATGATAGGAGATCGTGACAATCTCTCAAGTCTAATGGAAAACAAATCATCACAAAAGTTAGAGCTTGGAGACAAAAACAATTATGGAGTCAAAGGATTTGGGTCAAAAGGGATTGGCTAGAATCAGGTGAAAACATTCATCTTAGCAACATGTTATATCTACCACGTTTGAAAAAGAATATGGTTTTTATTTTATGTATGGAAGATAAAGGATCTAGAGTAGCATTTGTTCATGGAAAAGTCCGTGTATGGCCCAAGAGCTCAAGTATATACTCTGCTAGAGTAATTGGAGTTCGTGAAGGAAGTTTGTATAGACTTTTGAAACAACCAGCTCAAGCATTAGTGCATAATGATATTAATCCATATGAACTATGGCATAGAAGATATGCTCACCTTAACTATAGAGATATTCTAGCTTTAAATCAAATGGTTTAAAGTGTTCCAGAATTGCAAATGGAGCATGAAGGAGTATGTAAAAGTTTTGTGCTTGGAAAGAATGTCAAGAAGTCTTTTCCAAGCAATGAAAGTAGGTCCAAGGAAATCTTGGATCTAGTTCATTCAGATGTATGTCATCCAATTCCAATGAAATCTCTAGGAGGCTCTCTGTACTATGTAACTTTTATTAATGACTTCTCTCGTAGGACATGGATTTACTTCATGAAGACCAAGGATGAAGTCTTTAGAAAATCTCAAGAATACAAGGTTGAAGTGGAGAACTTAACAGGAAAGAAAATCAAGGTTCAGAGATCAGATAATGGAGGAGAATACACTTCCAAGGAACTCATTGCCTTCTATAAAGAAGTTGGAATTAACAGGAAGTCGATAGTCCCTTACAATCCACAACAAAATGAAGTTGTTGAAAGAAAGAATAGATCCATTGAAGAATCTATTAAGGAAATGTTGCATGATCAAGACTTGCCCATGTCCTTATGGAATTAAGCATTCATGACAATAGTCTATATTCAAAATAGAAGTCCTCATCGAATCTTGGAAGATAAGACTCATGAAGAAGCATTCACCGAACAAAAACAAAAGGCCAGAAATTTGAGAATCTTTGGTTGTCCAATTTACATTCATGTACCCAAATATAAAACGAAGAAAGTAGAGCTTTCAGTAAAGAAAGGAATATTTGTTGGATACAGGGAGTCATCAAAGGCCTATAGAATTTATGTTCCTAGACAACAACAAATTGAAGTCAGCAGGGATGTTAGCTTTGATGAGAATGTTTCCTATTGGAATTCTAAAGAAGTTCCCATGGACTCTCAAGATGATGAAGAACATGAAGCTCCCAGGGAAGAGGGTTCAGGTCCATCCAATCCTTTAGAACATCCCGTAGATCATCAAGAAGAGACAAAAGGACCTAGTGAACCAATGGATCCAATTGTTGTACCAAAAATCAAGAAGAGGTCAACTTGGCTTAGATCTACCTTGCTGGAAGCAGAAGGACATGCAGTGCCACATGGCACCTTCAGGGAAAGCACGAGACCAAAGAGGTATTCTAGATATGTAGCACCGATGACTAATCTCATTGATTCTGAACCTTCCAACTATGAGGAGCCTGCTCGCTAGCAAGTTTGGAAGGATGCGATGATGGAAGAATACCAATCTATTATGAAGAATATGTGTGGAAGATTGTGCCTAGACCTGAAGGAAAGTTTGTGGTGACCTCCAAATGGATATACAAGATATAGCATACAATGGATGGCAATGTTGACAATTACAAGGCGTGATTTGTGGCTAGAGGATTCTCCCAAAAAGAGGGAGAGGATTACGATGAGAATTTTGCTCCAGTTTCCAGGTACACTGCTATTAGATTTATTATTTCTATTGCTTCTTCTATGGGTTGGAATTTACATCAGATGGATGTAAACACTACTTTCCTCAATGGTGTAATTGAGGAAGTAGTGTACATAGAACAACCTCAAGGTTTTGAGGTTCATAGGAAAGAATCTCAAGTTTGCAGATTGAAGAAAGCCTTGTATGGACTTAAGCAAGCACCTAGACCCTGGTATTCTCAAATTGATAGCTACCTGACAAGACTAGGTTTCTCCAAAAGTGATGTTGATCGAAACCTATATATCAAGGTTAAGAAGAATGAACCTATGATTTTATTATTGTATGTTGATGACTTATTTCTGACAGGTATAGAGCATTTCATTATTCAGTGTAAGAGGGAGTTGGCCTATGAATTTGATAAGAAGGATCTTGCCTCGATGCACTACTATTTGGGACTAGAAGTATGGTAGAAGCCTAGTGAAATCTTCCTCAGTCAAGGAAAGCATATTATAAAGATCCTTCAGAAGTTTGGAATGATAGATTGTAAATCTATGGCAACTCCCATGATGACTAATCTAAGGAAGTTGAGAGACTCTGAATCAGATTTGGTAGATCCATCCATATATCGAAAGTTGATTGGCTCCTTGATGTATTTGGTTAATACCAAGTCGGATATTTGTTTTGCAGTGAACACTCTGAGTCAGTTCCAGGTGGAACCAAGACATGATCATTGGATTGCACCAAAACATGTATTGAGATATTTACATGGTATAATTGATTATGGTTTAAGATGTGTCTCAAACAATGATATACAACTATAGGGATATACAGATTCAGATTAGGCAGAAAATGCGGAAGAGAGAAAGAGCACATCCAGAGGTTGCTTCAGTTTGGACTCCGTTATGATTTCGTGGATGAGCAAGAAGAAGACATATGTTGCACTCAGCACTATCGAGGATGAGTATATTGCAGCCTAGCAAGTTGTGAAGCATTTTGGCTACAAAAGTTACTCTAGGACTATTTGATCAGGTGGTGGAACCCACTATGATATGTTTTCATAATCAAATTTGTGTGAAGCTTTTAGATAATCCAGTTTTCCATGATAGGTCGAAGCACATTAACATCAAGTACCACTTCATTCATGACATGGTGTAGAAGGGAACAATGAAGCTCCAATGTATCTCTATTAATGAGCAGATAGTTGATATTCTTACAAAGTCTCTATCCAGAACGAAGTTTGTATACTTCAAGGACAGGATTGGACTTGTTGAGAATGCCTCCCTCAGTGGAAGGGAGTGTTGATGAGATAGCATGAAGCACAAACATTCTCCTTATGTCAAATGTGTTCACTGGAATTAGAGAGAATGATCTGACAAAGGAAAATCATTATTCTTGAGTCAAGTATGTTGACTGAAATTAGAAAGAATTGTCCTAGAGGCCCAGAATCACTCAATTGAGAGTGTGCCTTTCAGCATCAGGCTTAGACTCTCTAGATAGGTTGAGTGAGCACATTTAGCATTAGGCCCAAAATTACTCATGAAGAGTGAGGCCTTTGGAGATTCACCATGAGTCAAATATATTGACTAAGATGAAGGTGAACCAAGACTAGTTTGTATACCAAGTGTCAAAGGGAACATAATTATGATGACTAGTTAATGCTAATGATGTACCATGAGTCAAAAGTATCGACTAGGATTATGGTGATGATGCACCATAGGTCAGAAGTAACTGACCAGAATTATGGTATCTAGTGATGCAGTAGATTTTACCATGAGTCAAAGTTGTTGACCAGGATTATGGTAATTGAATGATGTCGATGTCGATGATGACTTCTTATAACCTTTTCATAGAGAAATTTATCAACAATAGAGCAGTTGATGGTCATTATGAATACCTCTCTAGTTAAAAGGGAGTGTTGAATTTTTAGCTATGGACGATCTTCATAATTAATATTTTATCCCTTCAATTATGTAATACATGTTCTTCATGTCATTTTTTTTAGCCCTTGAAATATAATTAATATAAGACATGTTCTTCATGTCGGATTCAAAAGAGAAAATTTTGAATTTTGAATTTCTGGCTCCAAAGTTGTCAAGTCGGCCCTCCCTCAAGTCATGTCGGTCCCAGTTGAAGAGACACCCATTCAAGCCAACCAAAACACTATATATAAGGCACTCGACCTCCTCATTCCAACACAAATTGTATCACACACACAGGAATATATATTTTTGGGCATCAATGCAAAGGAGAAGAAGGATAAGAAGGACAAAGAAGGACAAAATCATCTGAAGCATCTCTCTCTCTATCTTTTTACTTCGCACATGTGATTCTCTTTCTCTCTCTGCAACTTTGCACGTGTGGTTTCTGGGTAGCAGGGCCGAGTTTCTGGGAAAATTTTGGGAGGCCAAATTTTGACCTAGGCTGATCAAACAAGATTGATTTTGTAGGGTAGAACATTGACTTGACAAGAGGGCAGTTTGATCGAGTTTGACCATTGTAATGTTCGTCAATTTGACCATCATAATTGTCTAGCAGAATTTTATGTATCTCATTTTGAACTAAATAATTTCTCTAACGAAAAAGTTGTTGGGTCTTTCCCCCAAGTGGGTTTTCCCAAGGTAAATCTTGTGTTCTCTTTGTGCATTGTGATCTCTAATATCCTTGTGCATTTATGGTTGAATTTTTGAAGTATAATTGCTTAATGATATACTAGAAGTGCTAAAAGAATATCTATGTGAAAATTCTTACACCAGAATCATATTGCAGCAATTGGAAATTATTCTCCTAATTGTTAATTTAATCTAACAATTTATTTGTTGATTGCTACGGAAAATACTAAATAAATCACACTGCAATCTACACAAATAAAATTGCGGAAGAATAAATCGCTGGAAACTGAGAAATTCTAGCAAACACATAAAATATAACACAATTGTTTTTGGACAAAAGTCCCCGGAAAAACCCAATGGGGGAAAACCGGTGCAACAATTGAGGGTTTTTATTATTATGCAGCAGTGAGAAATTCCGAGTAACCCGGACGTCGAAATCTGGCAATCCTATAGAAAAAAAAATACTAGAAAAAATCTAGTGAGGAATTTTCCTAACTCCATAGGCAAACCCCTGACACAGCCTGCCTTCAGAAACTCGGCCCTCTGACCCTCTGCGTCAGCCTCTACACTGCATTGCGTAGCCTGTTTGATGTCAAACCTCTGACTGGTCTCTTATGAAGTCGTTCTTCCCTCTGCTGGCTGGGAAGATGCTTCTCCGACACTTTGGGACTCCATCTCGGCCTCTAGAACTGAAGTCGTCTTTCCCTCTCAGCAAATCGAACTTGCCTCTAAAAGTTGTTGCGCAATCCCTGCGTCACCTTCTTTGTGTCTCTTCTGCCTCTCTGCAAATGCACTCGCTGGATCTGGAATCATTTCCTCCAGCCTCATTGTCTCTACCCCTCTTTCACTGCTTCGATCTTTGGCCCTCTCTGGCAATTGAATGTTGCTACTCAGGAAATTGAACTACTCGAGCGTATTCTCCATCACCACATCAAACTCCTCTTATAATCCTCTGTTGGAGTACCAACAGCCAAGACTAAAACATAATCGATGGCTAGGATCATCTCTGGATCGATCTGTGTGAGTTTCTAGACTATTCTCACCTTGACTTAATTAATACTGATTAATCAACTTGTTTTCTTAAGTTTACACTTAGGAAACATTAAAAAATTGGTTAATAATCTAATTAAGTCACTTCTAAGCAGAATTTCCAGAAATGATTTCTGGGTTCTGGAGATTTCATGTATTCTAGCCTCTAGCCTCTCCACAAAGTTTTGTGGCTAGAACACATCTGATGCTACATGTTAACCACTGGAGTGGTACCTGATGATTATATGAAGACTCCATGCCCAAAAATGAACCAAAAGACACTTGTCCCATCAAATATCATCAGTTCAACAAAGCTTTTAAACTCTACTTCTACTTCTTATCATTTTCTCTCGTACCCAGATTCCACGTCCTATGGGGAATTGTAATAAGTGATGTCATTAATGATGAATTTGAGTCAATATTGAGTCTGTAACAGGCCTAGGTAACTTGGGAACTTACCAACAAGTGAGTATTACTCTGGGAGGATTTTTTTCACTCAGTTAATTGTCATCTCCCTATAAGGACTTAATAATTAATTGAGCTTTTTCTTCCAATTTTACCCCAAATCCGAAGTACAACTTGATGGTGAGGCCTTGGGTGAGTCCTAGTGTCTAGAGTCAATGTATATTACCATACTAGATCACACAAAAAATTTCGTGGAATTTGGTTAGGTCTAGGTAGTGATTTTTTAATTTTTTAGATTTCCCGCAAGTCGAAAATTGCAATAAAAATTGTAATTGAACTGTAATAAGTGTTGCCTAGAGAAGTTGTATGGGGTATGAGTAATCAAAATTACACCTCACTCTCAACTTTCTACTCTGACACACTTTGAGGGGTTAAAATGTGTTTTGAACCCTCAAAACCCACTTTTCCTAAGTTTAGTGAAAAATCTGGAATTAATTAAGCCATAAATTAAATAAATGGAGAAAAATAAATATCCACACATGCTAAATGAGGTGGAAATGAGGTGGAAAATTATGGAGGAGTTAAAGTGAAGTCTCAAAGTGATGTGGACTCCTAAAATCAAGGAAAGGACATGCGCTCAAATAAAATTGAATTTTTGGCATTAAATGAGAGTTGCTTACTTGGAAATTCGGGATTGTGAAGTTAATGCACATTTGAAGGGATTTGGGAGAATATTTGGTGGAGATTTTTGTGGGAAATTGTCCCCATATGGGTTACCACTCATATAGATTTGTCTCTCCATTATAAAATTCGAATTTGGCACATACGGGAAAAAGAAAATGATGTCCACTTGCCAGAATCCGATTTTTGCACTTGGCAACGGAGCTCCACTTATCAAATTCGAATTTGCCTTGTGATCTCCTCCCTCTCACCACTTGGCATTTGGTTCTTCATTGGGATTTGCTTCCAACTTTCTATATAAAAGAGTCATGGACTCTCATATTGATATTGTTTTACTAGCTACTGTGCTTGCAAAAACGTTGCTACTTTGTACACTTTTCAAGAATATCAATAAAAAGACTTTGGGGGTTCATTCATGGGTGTTCTTCCTTTGGAGCATGGTGCATTGTGAGCTATTGGTATAATTTTTTCTATGCTTTGAATTATTTCATTTTCCATGAATTCTTGTGAACTTGCTAGTGCAGAGCTATCTTGTATTAGCGTTTGATTTGAAAGTAGGCTCTAGAGGTTGAAAGTTCTAGCTTATTTTCAAATAAATTTCTAGAAGTTTCAATTCATTGTTTCCTTATCTAAATCTACATGGACTAATGTGTGACTTGACTATTGTAGAAGAATTATTTTTGGATCAAGCGTGAGGGGAAGTCTTTGAGAGACCAACCCACTCTTGAATCACTTTCAAAGGAACTCTCATTTGTTATTTGGATTTTCATAGTTTATCTTACGAAAAAGTGTATTGCAGGGATTTGTTTGGACATAGCTTGTATGCATGCAATCATTTAAAAATATTTTACTTTTCATTGTGCTTCATTGGATCATATTTTGCTATTTAAACAACTTAAAAATGGTTAGACAAAGATGATATTTTACTCATCCTCTTTGGCTTAGCCTTTTGTAGATTATTGTGCAATACTTTGTGATTTTCTTTGTCTAACACTTGATTGGTTTTTTTTTGTAGCCTTATTTTTCTAACTTGTTTTCTTGTAGCAACTTGTGGATTCACCTTCAAGAAACTACTATCAAATTGTTGCACGACCTTTGAACTCTAATGCCAAACGAGAAGGACTCCCTCTTTTTCCTTTGGCCATGGGCAGTTAAGGAGTTTCCTTGAGGAAGATCGAGTTCCTTTTGCGGCTTCTTCTCTCTCTCTTGACCGTGAGCATTGAAGAGGCTTAGCATCTCTTCTTCACTTGTAAAAATCTGATTTCTATTGAATCTTTATATTGCAGAAATTTCTCATGAAAAATAAATCTAAGACCTCAAGTTTCTTTTGTAAAGGTTTTCCTTGATCTTGTAGGAGGCTTCATAGTCTCTTACCTCTAACAACCAATAAAATTTCTGATTTTTGGAGCGTGGGTTTTACCTATTGGCATCTCAATATCTCCATTTTTTGGAGAGGACTTGTGGTGTGATTTGTTGATCTCTTTAAATTTCATGCATCTCATCTAATTGGTCAATTAACACAACCATGCATTTCATTCATTTCACTAGCTATTCATTTTGATTTGCTACAAGTTCTAAGAACATTTACTTTCTTAGCAAATTCATATTTTTATATGCAAACATATTTACTTGAGTTTATTTAGCTTGAAATCATACTTCAAATTTGCTTATGCTTCACCATGGAGCACACTCTACAATATTAAGTTTCATGCATAAAGTAAAGCTACATTTTATTTCATGACAAGCAAATATATTTCAAGTTGAAGTTGAATTTTCATTTTCTTGTTAATTTACTTTTAGATCTTACATGCCCCAAGCATCACTAAAATTAACCTCCAACTTAAGTTGGTTGAATAGACATTTTAAAGACCCTCTACCTCTAAGGACTCCTCACTGTGAGATCCAAACATTTGGGCGAGAGTGAGGTCTGAGGATTAGAGTTCAATTGTAATCTTGCTTTAGGGCTAACTAATAAAATAAAACAAGAGCATTATCTCATCACATTTACTTGCAAATTTCTCAAATTTTTTGCTATCTTGATGGTTTACAGTTTCACACATAAATTTTATCTCAAGAAGCACTTTGGATGCAAGCATTTTAATTTATTAAATTTTGCAACAAGTTTAATTCTTTGGTACTTGGAAATTTGCTTACTTTTGCAACTTCATTGCATGTTGTCATTTTAATGGTCATTATGTTTATCGATGATTGATATATCTTGTTTCATCGGCAAGTACCTTTATTTGGTGTTGCGAATTTAATCACATTTTGTTATCTTGGTCTAACATCTGAGTTTTTCTATCAACTCATTTACATTCTCCAAAGTAGATTACTAATTGTTTGTATTTTGGCAAGATATCTTCACATGTTTTGATTCACCAATTTATTTATCTTGAAAGCATTCTTGTATCTTGCATTTATAATATCTTGTGTGAACAGTTTCTTGTTTCGCTTTTCAGGATTACTTTTGTTTTCTATTTGAAAGCATTCCACTTCATTCAAGCAAATACATTTTTGTTCTAAAGAGAAATACTTTGAAGACATTGGTTTTCATATGCTTTATGCTTATTTAAATTATGTATTGATGGTTATTGCTCATAACATTTTTTGCTTATAAATCTTAAGAAGTAATCTATTTAACTCTAACAACTCTCCTAGAAACTCACATATTTTAACTTAGTTTTCCATTTAGGGACCACCCCCCATAGCTAACCTAAGAGATAGCTTAAACAGAGAGAGTCGGGATTAGTGTGACAGCCCATTCTCCGAGTTCCTTGCCACCAACCACACCTTGTGGGGTTAAAGGCTTTTCCCGCTAACTGTAGGTAGGTGTAGACGGCAAGCGATAGCACTACAAAAATTAACACTCCCTCCTAGTGAGGAATTTGTTCTAGTGCTACTGCACACCCAATAGCAACACCCTGTCTCTGCATCATCTCCCGTCACATTGTTGATGTCCGGCTATTGTTTCCCACCAACTATTGCGCAACTCTGATATATGTTGCCTTTGTGCTGTTGTTGACCCTGTTGAACTGCTACCAACACTACATCTGCACTGCAACTTTGTTGTTGTTGCTACTGCAACATCTGCAATAGAAGAACATCCAAAATATTGAATCATTTGTGATCAGTGTAATGCATCTGTGACCTGAGTCTCTGACAGCTCCTATCCTCTGCATTGTCCACTAAATACTATGCGTTGTTGCTGACTCTACACTATGCCAACTGCACTAATGCCAACTTTGCACTGCGCTCCCCAACCTCTGATTACTACTAGTCTTTGCAACTCTCACTCTAGCATCTGACTGCATCAACTATCATTGATCCATCCTGTTACTAAATATTGTGGTCCCCACGTAGCCAGGTACTGATCCAAGAGGTGGATTCCTCAAGGATCCTTCCCATTTGTAGCTATCTGGGGCTACAACAACAGGTCACCCCACGTCACTCCTGGAGGTATATCGACGAACATAGCAAAGTCTTCCTCCAACAGGGAGGAAAGCCTATCAATCTCTGCAAAAGCTGTCTGATGGTCCTGCTTCTCCTCCTTGTCCTTCTTCATGAGAGGACACTGGGTATTGTAGTGACTGAGCTCACCACATCTGAAGCACCTGACCTTTGACAGGTCCTTCTTCTTCTTCCTATGTTCCCACTTTCCCTGACTGGGACCGTTAAATGCAAGGGCCACATTATCCTCCTCCTTTACCGCCTTCAATCCACTACTACTCCTGCCACTGATGGAGCTCTTTAGTGTTAGTCATCAGTATTTTTTACTTGTTAGTGATGACTAGTTTTCACAGCCAAGTTTTCTAGCAGTTGATCCAAAAATTTGTCATATTTGCCAGCTGGGAAAACACCCATAAAACTTTTTTCGCCCTCCTACTTTTCAGTCCGCCCATGACAAGATGAAACCCCATTATCAAATCCTACCTAGCCTCAACCATACTAGTCTACCCATCAGCCCTAAAAAGACAATCCAAATATATTCAAAAACCTCCCTAAGTTAGGAAGTGGCGCTTTAAGGCATTTCACCCTTGGCAACCATCAAAGAGCCAAAAAACCTCCATCTGCTATAGACCAGTCACAACAGACCTCCCACTCTGCTAATGAAGTTAGTCACAGCCCTAAGTCGCGCCACTTATATACCCTTAAGTCTCAGCAATACATAGACCATAACCTCAAGCTGATTTTAGGTGTTTTACAGTGATTGATGGATTTTTTCAAGCACAGAAACATATCTGCATCTCAGAGGACAATTTTGAGCTCCACATGAGAAGACAGCTGCTTCTCAATGTGATCATAAGCCCGAGATGCATCTACAGGGCAAAGAGTCATTCATCAAACTCTTGCGACCTCATTCACAACCTGAAAGGACAACAGAAGAAAAAGCAACACTGTCAGGAGGCTGTTGATAAGTCATGGCTAAAAAACCTCCTTCATTTATAAGCAGAGGGTTACGGCGCCTCCTTCATCTATAAGTAGAGGGCGATGGCCAAAGTTTGACTTGAAAAGTTGCAACTGACTATAAGACAGATTTGTTTCAATGAACAGTGAGATAGGGACACATATTTTCTGAAGCAAAGTAATGATTGCAGGCAAAGGTAAAAGCATTAATGTTTTCAAGTTTGTTTGCTTGCCATCATATATAAGAGGAACCCTTGTCAAGCATGCTTACCAAACAATCTTCAGACATTTCGCCAAGTATAGGGCCTCCTTCATTCACAAGCAGATGGCCAGGGCATTAATTAATTTCAAAGTCTGTTTGATCAGAGAAACAAGGTAAGATACCAAAAGGAAAGCAGGGGTACCATTGCAAATCCAAGGAGGTCAAACTTATCTCTTAACAAGATTTTGTCAAAAGACAGTCCACAGCTCCAACAAAATAAATTTTGAACAGTGGTGATAAGATGAGTCATTACACAGGTGAAAGGACATAATAGTGATTATGTTTCAAAGTACTGGTCTGCTCCAATCATAAAAGGTGTCCTTCAAATAGGATTATCATGAGTTGACAAAGAATATCTGGTCTTATCTCCTCGAGAGGCATTACAACTGAAAACAATTGTTCATAATATGCAAAAGGAAGCTTTGACATACCTTCGGGTTCTGGAGAATATCTTAAGACAAATATAGGCATGTTCATTATTTAAGGGCCAGAAACACCATATTGATACATTTTGAGCAGAGGAAGATTGTAAAAGAAGTGCTTTTCTTGATAGACAGAAGATGACAAAGTCTAAATAAGTGCAACTGAGTCTTGGCACCTACAGTTGGGGGAAAGCTGATGAAACACCTGGAGGCATAAGCTGTTGACCAAGTTGAAAAAGACAAGCCATCTCCTTGCAAAATGATAAAGCAGTTTTCAATACTCTTTGACAGAGCTTGAATGGTCTTTCCTTGTTAAAAGTGTCATCAAAGGTGTTAACAGTGACAAAAGATGGTCCATAGTTCATTGGGGTATTATTCAAAGTTGGAGCTTCTGTGTTAATATTATCACCAAAGAGACAAAATTGGCAGAAATCACCTTTCAAACCTATATGCATAAGTGAACAGAGTTTTGACCTTTTCAAAATATGTTTATTTTTTATAAAAAGGTTGAGACATGTTAACATGGTTTAAAGGCATGAAAGCCCTGCTGCCAACATCGTTTCAAAAAGGTGGGCCCCTCTCAAACGCAATTAAAACTCTTAGGTATTCAAAAGGTACACCAAGGCATTTCCAAAGAGCAAAAGGTTTAAAAAACCCTCCCAAATCAAGCATAAAGGGACTGTTGGCCTTTGTGCATTTCAAAAGGACAAAAACCGTGGCAAAGTCATTTTTGAAATCCCCCAAGCACGAAAAAAACATTCCTTTGCAGTTCACAAGGCCAGAAACAGAGTTTTCAAACCGGTTTGCAGAAGTTTGAACGTGTTTAAACCGCACGGCGCTCCTGTGCAACCGCGCAGCACTCCTGTGCGCAGAAAATACAAAGAACAACAAAGGCGCGCGGCGCTCCTGTAGCCGCGGGTCACAAGGGCCCGACAGTGACCCGACAACAAAGGTTTGCGCGATGTTCTTCACTGCAAAAGTGCCGCGCACAATTGTGATGCTTCTAACACCTCCAAATCACTTGTAAAGGTTGCTCAAGCTCTTCAAAAGGTTTTTCCTCGATTTGTGGAGGCCTGGTTTCTACATCACAAAAAGCACAATAAGACCTGATTGATCTATCTTATACACAGTGACTTTGGACTGTATAAAGACACTTTGGTTGACTGTGTGCTTTACTGTGTTTTCATTGTGGATATTCGCTGATTGATATTCAGAGGTTGGGAAAGGCAGCATTTTGAAGAGACAAGGGTCTTGTATAGAAAAATGGGACATTTTAAGCAACATCCAAGATCATTGTTGCCTTATTGAAACAGTGAGTTGACAGGCTGGGACAGAGTTGGTTTGAAGAACATTTTTCACAAACTTTGAGACAGTGTGGTGTTTTTGGAGCGCATCCAAGTCAATATGCCACCTAGGCAAGATAGCAGAAGTGGTTTACACAAGAGATATGAGCCAATTTCTACTGAGGAAGTCAATGCACACCCATCTATCCTTTTCAATTTTCATGAGGTGGGTTGTTTGGATTTCTGCCAGAGGGTACAAGAAGTCAAAAGTTTCTCGCCCTTAACACACTTATGCACCTTGAGGTTCAAAGGCAAACATTTCCAAGTGGCGGGCTTTGATTTCAAGCTCTCTCCGAGATCTATATCCAAGGCGACTAAAATCCCATACATTGGCGAAAAATGGTTCAAGCAAGCCTATTTAGACTTGGATGAATACAAGCCCTTCATCAAGCCCGAGCACAGAGAAGCATGCACTGCTATTTTTCCTTTCTCTCATCTTCTTGCCAGCTATGCTCCTCTTATGAAGATTATAATGAAGCATTTCACTTGTGAAGGGAGATTTTCCCGAGTTTATGCCTACCACATCAGACTGTTGATGCACTTCACTAGAACCAAGCAGCTCAATCTCCCTTACTTCTTGTGCAAAAGCATTGAGAAAATGGCCTCCTTAGTCCAGAAGAAACCTCCATCACAGCAAGTAGCCTCTTTATTCCATCATTCTCTTATTAAAATCATCATCCTTCACCAGCTGGAGAAGAAAGAGGTTCCTTGGGATGTTTTCATCAGTCACCCGGACTTCTCCACTGTCCATCCAGTCCATACATCCCCCACATCGCCTATGCATCGCCCTTCGCCTTCCTCTAGCAAAACTACTCCTAGAAGACTCGGATTCACTACAGAGCAGTCAAGAGAGCATGGAGAAGGAGAGGGAAGTGGCCAGCAAAGGGAGGAGGAACATGAACAGGCAGAAAAAGATGAGGAACAGCAGGCAGAAAAAGATGAGGAACAGCGGGAAGAAAGTGAAGGTGAGCAGCAGCAAGAGCAAGAAGAGGAGAGTGCTGATCAGCATGCAACTCAGTGGTGATGAACAACAGGAACAAGTGGAAGGGCAGCAGTTGGAGCAGCAGCTTGAACCACAAAATGAAGAGGAACTTGAAACACAGCAGCAGCATGTTGTTGGTGAACAGAAGCAACAGTTTGAGCAGCATGATGTTGAGGGGCAGCAGCAGTCTCCTCATGACAAACAGCATTCCCCTCATGATGCATCACAGCTTCCTCAAGATACACAGCAGCCTCAAGATGAAAGGCAAATTCAAGAAGGTGACAAGCAAGATGACAAAGGCAAAGCAATCATGCCTTCCTCTCCCGAAAACGCTAAGCCCAAGACAGCAAGGAAGAAAATGCCCAAGGTTGTCACTTCAAATGTGACAAGAACTCTCCGGAGTAAAAGAAAGTTGCCAAAGGAGCCTATCACTGACTTGCCTAGGAGGAAGAGCGCAAGACTAGCCTTCAAGGGCAAAGGAAAAGGCAAGGTAGGAGAAAGTCAAGAGCATGGAGGTGCATTGGGTGTCATCCCAATCCAAAGTGACGACAGTGATAATGAGGCCCGGATTCTAGAAAACCTTCTAATCCATAGAGAGGGCCAAATTGATGCATTGGAGAATGACCTTCATCGGGCAAAGAACTTCAATCATTTCTTGGAGATCCAAAATAGGCAAATGAGTGCGCATATGGCTGTTTATGAGGCGCGAGCAATCAAGTACAAGAAGGAGGCCGCCAAAGCCCAAGCAAGGATAGAGGAGCTCATAGGTGATTTTGATAAAGATGAAGAAGAGGACCAGCCTAGGCGAAAGAAGCCTAGAACCATAGGGCTTAAAAGAGCCCTTGAAAAGCAAAAGGAAGAGGAACAAACCCTTCTTCAATCCACTCCCCTCACTGCACTACTTGAGCAAGAGATTGAAAGCAATAAGGAGACATGCCTAGAAAGAGCCAATAAACATTTGGAAATGAAGCTTGAGAAGGCAAACAGGGACTTAGAGCTGCAAAGGAAGATGACAAAACATTATCAAAAGCTAAATCAGTTTGCCCGGCGCAAGTTAGAAGCCACTCAAGAGAAACTAAAGGAAGCAAAGGGGAAGCGCCCGACACGGAAGGAGAAGAAGGACACATCAGCACTTGATATTTTGGCTTCAGTTTCGAAGCATGTTACCGAGGACCCTTGAGGGTCATGCACACCGATTTTGGACACTTTTTGACAATTTTTGGTTTTTTGGCATTTTTGAGTTTTTGGTCAAAACTCATGAAATTCTCCATTTCACTTTGGGGATTCGTCAAGGGAGGAGAATGGTATC
This sequence comes from Pinus albicaulis, assembly GCA_034641835.2. Classification (NCBI taxonomy): domain Eukaryota; kingdom Viridiplantae; phylum Streptophyta; class Pinopsida; order Pinales; family Pinaceae; genus Pinus; species Pinus albicaulis. The sequence goes on from CM076580.1 coordinate 817,692,837, forward strand.
GTTAGATGCCATAATTTCACGAGCACACCCTCACCGATTTTCAAGACATTTGGAGATCATTTGCTCCCCCAAAATGGCGAAAAAAGCTCGTTTTTTGCACACTCTGTCCGGTCTATCTGCAGACTGTAATTTTCTGGTTTTTTACACACAGGTGCAGATTTCGAGGACTTCCAGGCATCAGATCTGGAAAATTTCAGTTGTTCCGAAAAGTAGACACTCAGAGCTTTCCAACGAGCTATCATGAGCCTCGTTTTGACATCGGGAAGGCTACCAAATGTTTCCGGCAAGTCAGGGGACCTTTTGCTGATATAAATTTTGAATATTTTTGTAATTTTTGAACCTCTAAAATCTATTTTTTCCAAATGTGTGTTTAGCTATTTTTGCACATGGAAAATAGTGCAAAGTCAATTATTTTTCCTTTTTTAGCATTTTCTAGATATTTTATGAGATATTTTTGTGCCTTGGGCTTTGCAAAGCCTCAAGGACAAATCTAGATATTTTGATTAGGCCAACAGGATGGCAAAAGTTGCACCATGAGGTTTTCCTTGCTTTGGCCTATTAATTCCAAAGGCTTGCATTGTAAAAGAACGCTGAACTTGAGAAGAGAAGCAATATATGGTCATATAAGCTTTGGAAGAAATACTTGTCTTATGTTTTTGGATTGCCTCTTGGATGCTCTTGGATGAATGAAGAAGGATTGTTGTTGGATTCCATGACTTGGTAGAATGGTATAGTGTCTCTTGCTTTGTTGTTGTCTTCTAGTTTTCATTCATGAATACATCTTTCTTGCTTGCTATAGGTCAGTAGAAAACAAATTTGAGATATGCCCATGGAGGCACCTCAAATTTCCTGTTTCTTCATAGCTTCTTTGTTTTCTTCTTCCTAAGTAACATTAAAGAATTCTTGACTGCTCTTTAATACTTAGGATATTGTTACTTGTTTCATTCATAGTTCTATGCATGCTAAGTATGACTTACGGTACGCCCTGCTTACCTATGGCTAGCTATAGTTCCATCCATGAGATTTCGCTTTGACTGATCATATTATCATTTTGTTTGAACCAAGGAGGCCTAATTTCGATCTAGCCCTTTGCCTAAAACTATGCAAATCTTGTTGTTCAAAGTGCCCAATAACTTGAAGTGTTGTGTTTAGGCGTTCCGGCATAGTAAGTTAAGTTGTTTGTCTTTCTTAAGTGTTTTCCCCAAAGTCTGATAGCCATTTCCCAAAGTTAGAGGGTCTTATACTTCTATGCATGGCTTGAATGTTTATTTCTATGTATTGATTAGCTTATAGTTACATTTTGTATGATTAATGGTTTGCCCTACCATGTTTATGTTATCTATTGAACTAGTTATGCTTGAAACTCTTTGTTGTTCACAAACTTGATGTCCATTTACTCCATTTTGCCCAAAGATCCTTTCTACCTTGAATCAAATCGGCCCTTCAACAGCCTTGTATCACCGTCTTATAGCTTTCTTGACCTTTTCGACCCCATAGCCCGGTTGATTTGACATCTTTTTACCTGTCTTATATCTTTGATCAGTTTCATCCCTCACAACTTAAAAAACCAAAACCAAAAAAACTTACTTCATAACTAGCCTAAAATCAGAACAAAATAAGCAAACACACAGATATCCCTTACACATATAGAGAGAGCCCTCTCCGAGTCCAGGAAGGCTAGGTCCTTGGGCTCCAAAGCTTGGTTTGATGTTACACTGTCATTTGGCTTGCCAATCAGCCAAATCACGGGACCCTAACATAATGGCGATCACGGTGGGACCCTGAGTAATAAACAAACTTAGTTTCCCTAAACATTCCAGCAGCCTTAAGAATACTATCTGATTGACTTATCCCACCGCTCACTAACATATGGCGATCACGGTGGGACGTTGAGTCAAAACATCCTAGGTATTCCTTAGGAGCTCTTAAAATCTCAGTCAAACTTAGAAGAGTAGAATCTGGTTGTCTCACCATCCTAGCAAAATGATGAGTCAGTCATAGGAAACCCTTCCAAACCTTAGGACTACATAAAACTCAAAAAAACCCCAAAACACTCCCTTAGATTGGTTTTTGACAGTATTGGTGGTGGACCATACACATTTACCACAACACAACTAAAAATCCACCTAGCGACTCCACTAGCCTCCAGTAGGCCTTACTAGTTTACCGAACTCTAGGTTACTATCCATTCGACCTATCCCATCGCTCACTAACATAGCAGGAGATGGTGGGACACTAAGTACATGACAGTCTAGCAAACTCTTATAGACTCTTTAGTCCTTTAGATACTTAAACAAGCAAGCAGTCCATAAGATCATTTAGAGTAAACTCTTTTTGTTATCACCACCCTAGCAAAGTGTCGAAACAAGTTTAGAATACTTTAACAAACCATAGGCTGCACATAAAATCAGAAAAACCTTAAAAACATTTCCAGATTAGTTACTGGTGGTGGACCATAGCTATATCTTCACAAAAACAACCTAGTTCCACCTGGCGACTCCACTAATCCATCTCTTTTATTTTTGACCATCCTTCACCTTAGTAGAACTTTAGAGAGGCCATCCATCCGAAACTTTCACAAATACCACCCTCTCTAAATTCTGGACTCGAAATCTGGCTTCACGAAGAATCTACACCAGATCTCACCCAGACCCAAATCCCCCTATCATAGTAGATGACCCAGAGAAGATTCTGTGGCAAGTTTCCGAAGCTGACAATCTAGCTATCGATAGGTCCATCCGTAAAACAAGATCAGTACCTGAACATCTTACTACCTTGCCAAATTCCTCTTTTGGTTTAGAATCAGCAAGAACTCTTTTCAGAAGCAAGTCACATAGTAAGATAAACTCTGACGAGCTTGAACCCCTAGACCCACCACAGAGTCCTAATAGAGAAGCCTCACCTTCCACACCACCAGACTTTCAGCTTCTCCATCACTTTGGCTCATACCATCCCAGATCTGCTCAAAACCAGGTCATTAGTCCAAGTACATCCGCCACAACTATCTGAACCACTATTGTTCAAAACACCGCAACTCATCCCACAAGCCCTCATTTTGTACGTCATCCATTAGCTCCCGTCATGGCAGCCTGGTACGCACCTTTGGTGTTGCCACTACCTTTGGCTCCTCTCCCAAATAAATATCAAGACAAAATCTCACACTTTACCGGAGAAGATACTGCCACAGCTCAACAACATATAAGTAGGATTAGCGATGCTTTTGAATACCTGGAAGTACAAGACGAGACCGTCAGAATGAGAATATTCGCACAAAGCCTGGGTGGGGAACCCAAAACATGGTTCAAAAGCTTGCCTCCAAACACCATCCACAACATCCCAGAACTATGTCAAGTCTTCAGAAATAGGTGGGAAGTCCGAAAGAACCCTATTCAAATCCTGTCAGAATATAACAACCTAAAACGGGAAAATGGGGAAAGTGTCCAAGCTTACTGCACTAGGTTCAACAGTCTGTATAACTCCCTCCCACCTCACTTCAAACCCCCACTTGGTTTAGCCTTAGCAAAATTCCCCGAGGTTTTTGATCCAGACATGGCATATCATCTGAGAGACAAGGATCCCCCTACCTTAGAGGAAATGCAACAAATAGCCATAAAAGCAGATGCCAACTTAGCAAAAAAAAGAGCTAGGACTAGATCAGAAAGAAAAGTCACATATAAAGATGATGTCTCCACTTCATCTCCTTCCCTAGATCCTAGAATAGATGACTTAGTCAAGACCATGGCCAAAATGTGGGAAAGGATAAATGAAAAGGCCCCTGTTAGGGACAATCAGCCAAACCCTCCAAACAGAAACCGGAACCAAAATTTTAGGAGGGAGCAGCCTCAAAACAGACCAAGGGAAAATGACCAACAAATTAGGCCACCATTCAATGAAAATTATGTGGAAGAAGATGATAGGGATACAGAACTCATTGATGAAAGTCATTTGAACCTTATAGGGTCTGACAATGAGAGTGAGGTGTATCTCACGGAAGAAGAACAATCATTCTTCTCTCCAAATCAGGACGAAACCAACTATGAAGATCCCGACGATCCTGCCATAGACTTCCAGAATGCCATAATAGAAGCTCACAAGCAGTATGACCTTAGAAGCAAGAAAAATCAAGATAACTCCAAGAAAAGTAGCTCGGACACTGCTAAAACCACTGATACCATCCTTAAGAAAGCAGTCAACAGCAACAAAATCATAGTTGGGAAAAATGAACAAAATAAGAATAGAATTACCCAAACTAACCCTGATTCAGATACTCCTAGTACTTCCACAAAGATTCCCAAAGTAGCTATGGGGAACAAAATCCCGAAACAGACCCAACAAACTCAGAACATAGAGAAGGTCATGGTTGAAAAAGCTGAAACAAACATGTCCAAACTTCAGCTGCCTTTTAGCTTTGAGGGCAAGATCGCCAAGATTAAGATCACCATGCCTCTTACCGAGCTGATCACCCAAAACTCTTACAAGTCCCAAGTGCTGAAAGTCTTAAATATGGAAAGTGATGCCAACACCCTTAATCAGGCTGATGACAACCCTGAAGTGTTGTTTGGTCAGAAAGTAGAAGGAAAATTCCAAGAGGGAGCTACTCTTCCCTTTTACATCAGTTTAAATATCCACGACCAAATCCTGCACAATGCCATGCTAGACTCCGGCGCCTCGCATAATCTTATGCCGAAGGTTGTAATGGAAAGACTAGGCCTGGAAATCACAAGACCATACAAAGACTTGTATTCATTCGATTCAAGTAGAGTTAAATGCCTAGGTTTGATCAAAGACCTTTGTTTTAGTCTGGCCCAAATACCTTCGAAACATCTAATCATGGACATAGTAGTGGCAGACATTCCCCCCAAGTACGGAATGCTTCTATCCAGATCTTGGGGGGCCAAGCTCCAAGGGAACATTCAACTGGATATGTCTTTCGCCACCATTCTTGTGTTTGACCAAACAAGAATACTCTATCGAGAGTCACACATGAAATACATGATTAGTAGCCAAGAGAGATCAGATAATATTCCAATGTATTATGTGCATTCCGACCTGAACTCTTTTATTCTCTATACTGATGAGGACATTGAAGAACAATCAGAAGAAACTGAGGCAAACTTAGACCCACCACATCAGTTGCCCCTAGTTCTCTATGATGAACTAGATATTCAAAACTATCATGATCATAGGCAGTTGTGTCTTGAGGAAAGTAGGTATGTTCCTTTTGAAATAGGAATTGAGCAAGAAGCACAAACCCTCATGTACTATCAAACGAACTGCTCAAACCTTAGTCAAACATCAGCAGTAACCTTCGAAAACTTTTTTAGGGTAAAGGCATTAGAAGACTTACACATCACAAACCTGTTTGGAACTCAAGAGCAGGGAAGTTTAATGTTTCTACCATACCTCAAAGACTTACCACCACATGACTCTTCCACTGCAATTGAAACTTTGACCGTAGCCATAACAGCTCAAAATCCAGAAAAAATGCCTGATAAACTTCTTATGAGCAGAGATGACAGCTGCAGTCCAAACATACCTGAATTACTTGAATTGGCTCATATTCTGTCTTTTCACCAAAAACTTAGAAATGCTAGAATGAGCAATCTCATGAAGAATACCATTTCACACAGGGAAAACAGAGGACGACATTATACCACTAACACTCCTTCAAAAAACAACTTCGACAAGAGAAAATATAACAATCTGAAACAATCAGTAATAATCAGAGACAAAATGACTGGTCATAGAATCTGTTTCGATTCTAGAAAAACTAATGCACATCCCTATAACAAAAATTTTGTCCTTTCTACCCAGGATCATTGTATACCGATGAAATGTACTTTTAATCATATGTTTTCACAAGATGATGTTTCAGGTTATAGTCAAATTATTCCCTTGCAAAGTAGACAGCTTAAAGATTTTTTTCAGTATGCTGGAGGTAGTCCTAGTTTCAGACTCAGAATTGCAAAGTCACCTGATATCAAAAATATGCTCATAAAAGCCATGTTTCCAGTCCTGAACTTCTGCATTTTTGCTTACCTTGATGATGTCATTATTTATTTCAAAAATGACCAAGAGTATATGCATTACTTAAGGAAGATGTACAATAAAGAAAGGAGTGGGAATCAGACATACAAAGAAGTACAGTGGGAAGATACTGGTTTGTTCAACGATTCTTGCATGAATCCTTATGTCATGTTAGAAAGAGAAAAATTTCCCAATTTCTCTTTTCAGGAGTTAAGTGGGCCGAGAGTGAGAGGAGATCCTTACAAGGATAAGATGCTTAAATTTCGTCATTTCCAAGATTTTTGAGTTTGAAACACTTTCATTCATTGTATATAACACTGTTTGAAAAATAGGTATACAGAAAAGTCAAAAACAGTAAAAGATAGAAAAGAGGACGGTTGAAAAATAGGAAAAAGGCCCCATGTTCCAAAAAATAGTCCTTCGGAAAGCGCGCAAGTCTAAACGCCGCTACTTGTACTCAAATGTCTTGTTCAGCTATCTAGCCTAATCATAGTTGAACATGTTTAAATTTATTCGCTGATAAGTTAGTGAGTGAAAAAGATGGTCAACATTGTGTAAGATTGACTTATCACAGAGAGTAGATTAAGAAAAGATACTGGTTCCACACGCCCAAAACAAAATCAAAAAGAGAAACAAGGGATGGAAAACACACTGTACACCTTAGCCCTGTTTTATCTAGATTTCCCTTTTGCAGAATAATATTTGTGTGCAGCTTGTCTTTCATGCCGCAAATACATGACAAATCAGACTGCCTAATCCTGATTTGATTCATCTTTTAAATTTCATGTTTTAGATTAGAGAAGAAAATCCTGTCAAACAGCTTAATCTTGACAGTTGATCTAGCGTAGGTAGAGTAATGAAGAAGTTCATCAGTTTAATCTGAACTCCCGACAGATATAAGTGTAGAAATAGATAGGTTCATTTTGCAAAAAGAAAAATATGTTGTCAAAAGGCTGCTAGTTAAAATGCGCCAAAAAATAAGGAAAAAATGTTAAGAAAGATAGTGGGGTAGGTAGAAATGTCATTGATGCTAATCATGTTGTCACTTTTTCAGAAATGGCATCAAAGAAGAATGAAATATTGCGCCAATGAGTAAGGCACTGGTCTTCATAAGCCAGAGATCTGAAATTCTGGACACCTCCTGAAAAGGAGCTGCCCTCCCCAAATGGAGCCACTGTTAGTCATCAGTATTTTTTACTTGTTAGTGATGACTAGTTCTCACAGCCAAGTTTTCTAGCAGCTGATCCAAAAATTTGTCATATTTGCCAGCTGGGAAAACACCCATAAAACTTTTTTCGCCCTCCTACTTTTCAGTCCGCCCATGACAAGATGAAACCCCATTATCAAATCCTACCTAGCCTCAGCCATACTAGTCTGCCCATCAGCCCTAAAAAGACAATCCAAATATATTCAAAAATCCCCCTAAGTTAGGAAGTGGTGCTTTAAGGCATTTCACCCTTGGCAACCATCAAAGAGCCAAAAAACCTCCATCTGCTATAGACCAGTCAAAACAGACCTCCCACTCTACTAATGAAGTTAGTCACAGCCCTAAGTCGCGCCACTTATATACCCTTAAGTCTCAGCAATACATAGACCATAACCTCAAGCTGATTTTAGGTGTTTTACAGTGATTGATGGATTTTTTCAAGGACAGAAACATATCTGCATCTCAGAGAACAATTTTGAGCTCCACATGAGAAGACAGCTGCTTCTCAATGTGATCATAAGCCCAAGATGCATCTACAGGGCAAAGAATCATTCATCAAACTCTTGCGACCTCATTCACAACCTGAAAGGACAACAGAAGAAAAAGCAACACTGTCAGGAGGTTGTTGATAAGTCATGGCTAAAAAACCTCCTTCATTTATAAGCAGAGGGTTACGGCGCCTCCTTCATCTATAAGTAGAGGGCGATGGCCAAAGTTTGACTTGAAAAGTTGCAATTGATTATAAGACAGATTTGTTTCAATGAACAGTGAAACAGGGACACAGATTTTCTGAAGCAAAGTAATGATTGCAGGCAGAGGTAAAAGCATTAATGTTTTCAAGTTTGTTTGCTTGCCATCATATATAAGAGGAACCCTTGTCAAGCATGCTTACCAAAAAATCTTCAGACATTTCGCCAAGTATAGGGCCTCCTTCATTCACAAGCAGATGGCCAGGGCATTAATTAATTTCAAAGTCTGTTTGATCAGAGAAACAAAGTAAGATACCAAAAGGAAAGCAGGGGTACCACTGCAAATCCAAGGAGGTCAAACTTATCTCTTAACAAGATTTTGTCAAAAGACAGTCCACAGCTCCAACAAAATAAATTTTGAACAGTGGTGATAAGATGAGTCATTACACAGGTGAAAGGACATAATAGTGATTATGTTTCAAAGTACTGGTCTGCTCCAATCATAAAAGGTGTCCTTCAAATAGGATTATCATGAGTTGACAAAGAATATCTAGTCTTATCTCCTCGAGAGGCATTACAACTGAAAACAATTGTTCATAATATGCAAAAGGGAGCTTTGACATACCTTCGGGTTCTAGAGAATATCTTAACACAAATATAGGCATGTTCATTATTTAAGGGCCAGAAACACCATATTGATACATTTTGAGCAGAGGAAAGATTGTAAAAGAAGCGCTTTTCTTGATAGGCAGAAGCTGACAAAGTCTAAATAAGGGAAACTGAGTCTTGGCACCTACAGTTGGGGGAAAGCTGATGAAACACCTGGAGGCATAAGCTGTTGACCAAGTTGAAAAAGACAAGCCATCTCCTTGCAAAATGATAAAGCAGTTTTCAATACTCTTTGACAGAGCTTGAATGGTCTTTCCTTGTTAAAAGTGTCACCAAAGGTGTTAACAGTGACAAAAGATGGTACATAGTTCATTGGCGTATTATTCAAAGTTGGAGCTTCTGTGTTAATATTGTCACCAAAGAGGCAAAATTGGTAGAAATCACCTTTCAAACCTATATGCATAAGTGAACAGAGTTTTGACCTTTTCAAAATATGTTTGTGTTTTATAAAAAGGTTGAGACATGTTAACATGGTTTAAAGGCGTGAAAACCCTGCTGCCAACATCGTTTCAAAAAGGTGGGCCCCTCTCAAACGTAGTTAAAACTCTTAGGTATTCAAAAGGTAAACCAAGGAATTTCCAAAGAGCAAAAGGTTAAAAAACCCTCCCAAATCAAGCATAAAGGGACTGTTGGCCTTTGTGCATTTCAAAAGGATAAAAACCGTGGCAAAGTCATTTTTGAAATCCCCCAAGCACGAAAAAAACATTCCTTTGTAGTTCACAAGGCAAGAAACAGAGTTTTCAAACCGGTTTGCAGAAGTTTGAACGTGTTTAAACCATGCGGCGCTCCAGTGCAACTGCGTGGCACTCCTCTGAGCAGAAAATACAAAGAACAACAAAGGCGCGCGGCGCTCCTGTAGCCGCGGGTTACAAGGGCCCGACAGTGACCCGACAACAAAGGTTTGCGCAACGTTCTTCACTGCAAAAGTGTCGCGCACAATTGTGATGCTTCTAACGCCTCCAAATCACTTGTAAAGGTTGCTCAAGCTCTTCAAAAGGTTTTTCCTCGATTTGTGGAGGCCTGGTTTCTACGTCACAAAAAGCACAATAAGACCTGATTGATCTATCTTATACACAGTGACGACTTTGGACTGTATAAAGACACTTTGGTTGACTGTGTGCTTTACTGTGTTTTCATTCTGGATATTGGCTGATTGATATTCAGAGGTTGGGAAACGCAGCATTTTGAAGAGACAAGGGTCTTGTATAGAAAAAGGGGACATTTTAAGCAACATCCAAGATCATTGTTGCCTTATTGAAACAGTGAGTTGACAGGCTGGGACAGAGTTGGTTTGAAGAACATTTTTCACAAACTTTGAGACAGTGTGGTGTTTCTGCAGCGCATCCAAGTCAATATGCCACCCAGGCAAGATAGCAGAAGTGGTTTACACAAGAGATATGAGCCAATTTCTACTGAGGAAGTCAATGCACACCCATCTATCCTTTTTAATTTTCATGAGGTGGGTTGTTTGGATTTCTGCTAGAGGGTACAAGAAGTCAAAAATTTCTCGCCCTTAACACACTTATGCGCCTTGAGGTTCAAAGGCAAACATTTCCAAGTGGCGGGCCTTGATTTCAAGCTCTCTCCGAGATCTATATCCAAGGCGACTAAAATCCCATACATTGGCGAAAAATGGTTCACGCAAGCCTATCTAGACTTGGATGAATACAAGCCCTTCATCAAGCCCGAGCACAGAGAAGCATGCACTGCTATTTTTCCTTTCTCTCATCTTCTTGCCGGCTATGCTCCTCTTATGAAGATTATAATGAAGTATTTCACTTGTGAAGGGAGATTTTCCCGAGTTTATGCCTACCACATCAGACTGTTGATGCACTTCACTAGAACCAAGTAGCTCAATCTCCCTTACTTCTTGTGCAAAAGCATTGAGAAAATGGCCTCCTTAGTCCAGAAGAAACCTCCATCACAGCAAGTAGCCTCTTTATTCCATCATTCTCTTATTAAAATCATCATCCTTCACCAGCTGGAAAAGAAAGAAGTTCCTTGGGATGTTTTCATCAGTCACCCGGACTTCTCCACTGTCTCTCCAGTCCATACATCCCCCACATCGCCTACTCATCGCCCTTCGCCTTCCTCTAGCAAACCTACTCCTAGAAGACTCAGATTCACTATAGAACAGTCAAGAGAGCATGGAGAAGGAGAGGGAAGTGGCCAGCAAAGGGAGGAGGAACATGAACAGGCAGAAAAAGATGAGGAACAGCAAGCAGAAAAAGATGAGGAACAGCAGGAAGAAAGTGAAGGTGAGCAGCAGCAAGAGCAAGAAGAGGAGAGTGTTGATCAGCATGCAACTCAGTGGTGATGAACAGCAGGAACAAGTAGAAGGGCAGCAGTTGGAGCAGCAGCTTGAACCACAAAATGAACAGGACCTTGAAACACAGCAACAGCATGTTGTTGGTGAACAGAAGCAACAGTTTGAGCAGCATGATGTTGAGGGGCAGCATAAGTCTCCTCATGACAAACAGCAGTCCCCTCATGATGCATCACAACTTCCTCAAGATACACAACAGCCTCAAGAGGAAAGGAAAATTCAAGAAGGTGACAAGCAAGATGACAAAGGCAAAGAAATCATGCCTTCCTCTCCCGAAATGGCTAAGCCCAAGATAGCAAGGAAGAAAATGCCCAAGGTTGTCACTTCAAATGTGACAAGAACTCTCCGGAGTAAAAGAAAGTTGCCAAAGGAGCCTATCACTGACTTGCCTAGGACAAAGAGCGCAAGACTAGCCTTCAAGGGCAAAGGAAAAGGCAAGGTAGGAGAAAGTCAAGAGTATGGAGGTGCATTGGGTGTCATCCCAATCCAAAGTGACGACAGTGATAATGAGGCCCGGATTCTAGAAAACCTTCTAATCCATAGAGAGGGCCAAATTGATGCATTGGAGAATGACCTTCATCGGGCAAAGAACTTCAATCATTTCATAGGCAAATGAGTGCGCATATGGTTGTTTATGAGGTGTGAGCAATCAAGTACAAGAAGGAGGCCGCCAAAGCCCAAGCAAGGATAGAGGAGCTCATAGGTGATTTTGATAAAGATGAAGAAGAGTACCAGCCTAAGCAAAAGAAGCCTAAAACCATAGGGCTTAAAAGAGCCCTTGAAAAGCAAAAGGAAGAGGAACAAGCCATTCTTCAATCCACTCCCCTCACTGCACTACTTGAGCAAGAGATTGAAAGCAATAAGGAGGCATGGCTAGAAAGAGCCAATAAACATTTGGAGATGAAGCTTGAAAAGGCAAACAGGGACTTACAGCTGCAAAGGAAGATGACAAAACATTATCAAAAGCTAAATCAGTTTGCCCGGCGCAAGTTAGAAGCCACTCAAGAGAAACTAAAGGAAGCAAAGGGGAAGCGCTCGGCACGGAAGGAAAAGAAGTACACATCAACAATTGACATTTTGGCTTCAGTTTCGAAGCATGTTACCGAGGACCCTTGAGGGTCATGCACACCGATTTTGGGCACTTTTTGACAATTTTTGGTTTTTTGGCATTTTTGAGTTTTTGGTCAAAACTCATGAAATTCGCCATTTCACTTTGGGGATTCGTCAAGGGAGGAGAATGGTATCATTAGATGCCATAATTTCACGAGCACACCCTCACCGATTTTCAGGACATTTGGAGATCATTTGCTCCCCCAAAATGGCGAAAAAATCTCGTTTTTTGCACACTCTGTCCAGTCTATCAGCAGACTGTAATTTTCTGGTTTTTTACACACAGGTGCAGATTTGGAGGACTTCTATGCATCAGATCTGGAAAATTTCAGTTGTTCTGGAAAGTAGACACTCAGAGCTTTCCAACGAGCTATCATGAGCCTCGTTTCGACGTCGGGAAGGCTGCCAAATGTTTCCGGCAAGTCAGGGGACCTTTTGCTGATATAAATTTTGAATATTTTTGTAATTTTTTAACCTCTAAAATCTGCTTTTTCCAAATGTGCGTTTAGCTATTTTTGCACATGGAAAATAGTGCAAAGTCAATTATTTTTCATTTTTTAGTATTTTCTATATATTTTGTGAGATATTTTTGTGCCTTGGGCTTTGCAAAGCCTCAAGGACGAATCTAGATATTTTGATTAGGCCAACAGGATGGCAAGTTGCACCATGAGGTTTTCCTCGCTTTGGCCTATTAATTCCAAAGGCTTGCATTGTAAAAGAAGGCTGAACTTGAGAAGAGAAGCAATATATGGTCATATAAGCTTTGGAAGAAATAATTGTCTTATGTTTTTGGATTGCCTCTTGGATGCTCTTGGATGAATGAAGAAGGATTGTTGTTGGATTCCATGACTTGGTAGAATGGTATAGTGTCTCTTGCTTTGTTGTTGTCTTCTAGTTTTCATTCATGAATACATCTTTCTTGCTTGCTATAGGTCAGTAGAAAACAAATTTGAGATATGCCCATGGAGGCACCTCAAATTTCCTGTTTCTTCATAGCTTCTTTGTTTTCTTCTTCCTAAGTAACATTAAAGAATTCTTGACTGCTCTTTAATACTTAGGATATTGTTACTTGTTTCATTCATAGCTCTATGCATGCTAAGTATGACTTACGGTACGCCCTGCTTACCTATGGATAGCTAGAGTTCCATCCATGAAATTTCTCTTTGACTGATTAGATTATCATTTTGTTTGAACCAAGGAGGCCTAGTTTCGATCTAGCCCTTTGCCTAAAACTATGCAAATCTTGTTGTTCAAAGTTCCCAATAACTTGAAGTACTGTGTTTAGGTGTTCCAGCATAGTAATTTAAGTTGTTTGTCTTTCTTAAGTGTTTTCCCCAAAGTCTGATAGCCATTTCCCAAAGTTAGAGGGTCATATACTTCTATGCGTGGCTTGAATGTTTATTTCTATGTATTGATTAGCTTATAGTTACATTTTGCATGATTAATGGTTTTCCCTACCATTTTTATGTTATCTATTGAACTAGTTATGCTTGAAACTCTTTGTTGTTCACAAACGTGATGTCCATTTACTCCATTTTTCCCAAAGATCCTTTTACTCTGAATCAACCCGGGCCCTTCAATGTTCTTTAGACTGCACGTCTTATAGCTTTGGACCTTTTCGACCTCATAGCCCAAACTTGATCTCGACATCTTTTTACCTCGTCTTATATCTTTTGATCGGGCCATCCCTCACAACTTAAAAAACCAAAACCAAAAACTTACTTCATAACTAGCCTAAAATCAGAACACCATAAGCAAACACACAAATATCCTTTACATACAATAGAGAGAGCCCTCTTCGAGTCCAGGAAGGCTAGGTCCTTGGGCTCCAAAGCTTGGTTTGATGTTACACTGTCATTTGGCTTGCCAATCAGCCAAATCATGGGACCCTAACATTTAGCAAAGCTCACCTCAACTCCTCCTACTGCAAATCATCCCACACCCTGTCCCATCCTGGTAGTGTGTCTCTACCCAATATACTTCGGACAAAGACCTTCCAATCTGCAGAGACGTTGTTGAGAGTTAATCACACTAGCTCTGAAAGTTAAGGCACTTCCACAACAGTCGATAGTTGGTCCCGGACCTACTGAATCCTGGTAAGGTAGGGGTCTTTGCCTTCCCCTTTCAGCATCCGGATGAGTCTCGGCTTCTCCTTGAGGTACATCTTCCGTGTGAAAATTTTTGAATTTCCTAAAAAAAAATCCTACAACAATAATCTGATTTACTTCTCCTACTTGTTTTATTAACTTAACAAGTTATTTTTCTGAATAATACAAGAAAAACATTGAAGTAAATACACTGTTGCCTACACAAATATACAGATCAAGTATTGAAGAAATAAGCACATTCGACAAAGGACACACAAGATTTTTCGAACAAATGTCCCCGGAAAAACCCAATGCGGGAAAACTGGTGCAACAACTCTTGAGGGTTTTATTATAATGCAGATTTCTGAATACAAACTAGAGTACCAGTAGTGGTTTACCCACCGCAGGAAATCCCCCAGATGTGTCCCTCTATTTTCCGGGAGACAGAGACATCACATCCAACAGAAGAATGAGGAACCCCACAAGTGCCTACGCAGTCACTGCGTCACGCTTTAATGTGGTCGCATCACTTTGTTTGATCTACTGAATACGAGCTGATCCGTCCACCGAAGCCCCGGCGCACGCCTCCTCTCTAAGCAGACCGTGGTTACCTCTTCCCCGCTCCTCGCGGTCCCTCCTCGCGTGAGCCCTTCTCGTTCTGCGTGTCACCCCTGTTGGGCTTACACTTCCTTTGCGTCACCCCCCCGGGGCCTACGCCGCCCTCTCGCGCTCACCCCCTAGGCCCGTACGTTCCCATGGTACATCCGCCTCTTTGCTATTGTATTCTTTGCCTTGCATTCGTAAATACTCACTACCGAACCGCCCCCTCGCCGCACTGCAAGCTCACTCGAAAATTCTTAGAAAACCACGCCCCAAAATTTCGACTTAGCTCAAGTGCTACCACTCTGTGTGTCTTCTCCAACTGACCCCAAGCCTTCCTTTAATACTTTTCTTGTTGAACATTCAACGACCGTGATCTAATCCCTAATCAATGGCTAAGATTAGAAAAGACTTGGTCCTCGTCACTTAGAACATTCTCACCCACATGTCTAAATTAATTCACTTTAATTATTTCATTTCCCTAAATCAAACTTGGGGTCTCCATTAAAATAATTAATTATTTGAAGAACTTAGGCTCCAGGTCGAATTTCTCCAAACGATTTCTGGGTCTTGGAGATCTCATGTAATCTAGCCCCTCCACAAAGTTTCGGAGCTAGAGCACATATGATGTTGTAATATCCCAAATTGGGATTAAACAAAGAATAAAAATGTAGTAAAATGTTGTCCTACTCTACGGCTGTTTTAAAAATACCATCAAGCACACAAACTGGAAGCCAATAAACAATGTTGAGCCATTTTATTATTTACTGGAAAGGAGTACAAGTGAAGTGCTGAAAGGATTGCACCTGCCCCTGCTCAAGGCAGGCTGAAAGACAAACTCAATCCAAACAAATTGCTGCTGGAATGACACTGTGTGGCTCAATCACTATGCTGCACAATTCAGAAAATGTTGCTCTTGGCTAAAATCGGATTGTTGGTTGGACTGCTTCCTAGGCTCAAAAAATTTCGATAATTGGACATCGGACTCTTCTCAAAATACTCACCAAAACCCGCTAGGGGTTTGTTGAATGCTCGACCCTGGAAATTGACCTTCTTCGGCTTGAAACACTGTTATGCTAGGGGAATCGAACCACCGGTGCAATCTGCTGGAAAGTGCCTCCAAAATGTTGCTAAAAGCCCTGGTAGGAGGTGGCTAGCCTCCCCTCCGAATCTCTTGTTTAATCTCCTCTACACTCCACACTCTCGACACCCACACCAACTGAACTACATAATCACTACGCAGCCTTCATTGCTCTACACAGTCCTGAAGGGGCTACGCTCTCCTGGTTGATGTTGCTACTCCAATATACTCTGTTGCACTGCATCGATCTGCGAATTGAATTGCACTAGCACTGCTAAGCTCACTTGTGAATCCTGAATTCACCAAGGGGAATTGGGCATTTGCCCAATCTCTCTCAGTCACCCGAGGGTTTCCCTCCTCGGGCTACCAATGGAGTAGAGAATCGGGTTCTCAACCTCACATACAAGGAATAATACCAAATCCAAGATATCCCTCAATGGCCTCCTCCTCTTCTTTTATAGATCTCATGGACCCCTCTAGAGCCTATTATTTTATTATTATTTTAATCATGGAGCACTTTTCACTCTTATTAAAATATTCTTTTTAATGCAGGCAAGAGTAAATCGGCTGCCATGTCTCCTCCAGTCACTGAAACTTATGTCCAACCATCCCATCATATAGGTATTCTCGTTTTGGTTCCAACGAGCTATTACACTAAGGTGTTCTATCACGTATTCCTCCCGGAATGCCACCTTGAGTGTAATTAATTAAGCCAAAAAATAACACAGTTTTCCGAAAGTTGTCGGAATGCGCCAGAGCGAAAGGCAAATTGTGTGGATGATGGAATATACCAAGCGAATGCCATCAGTCCTCATAGAAACTCCTCAAAACTCCTCCAAAAATTCCCTGGGCCCGCTGATGACACCAACCTGTACCAGTGACCTGTCTGCTCCCAACTCTGGAAATCCATCTTAACCCTGTCATAAGGAACACCGAAAAAAGGAATATTACGAACCTCCTGCACCAAGATTGTTTGCCCTCAACCAATCCAAATATGTGAACCACCCTATTGGCTCTATGCAGCTAAAACCCAATGTTCGGATCCCATATAAACCCCTCGGTGTTGCTATGCTCCTGTGTCAAGCCACCTGGAACAGAACCCTCAATGTCGAGATCCCAAAGTGATCTCTCACCGCACCTATCATCAACCACTCCTCTGTAATATTCCTAATTAGCTATGGCTAATTGGAATATTCGATTTTGCTCAATTTTGTCGTCTATAGTTTATTCATAAATAAAAAGGTGAGTAGAGAAGATATAACTCACTTTAGAAATAAAGTTCACTCCCTAGTAGCACAACGTTGTAACTTAAGTGAGACAAGGGGGGCCAAGAGACCACGCAAAGAGGGGGGCCACGTAGACACATGGAGGGACTGCGCAGGCCAAGAGGGAGCACATGGCAACGTGGGAGGAGGTGAGCCTTAGGGTTGAGAGGGGCTAACGCTATATAAAGGGGAGAGCCTCCTCATTTTGATCATTCGTTGTTGATGATATTGAGCTGGTCACTTCGACTTCTTGAGCACGCTAGCTGTTTAGCTTGTCTGCAACACTGTTCAGTGCATAGAGTGTCTACATTCGGAGATCTCACCCTCAGCCCCGAGGGACTTCAAGTGCCTACTCGGGTGAGGTAGTTTCATCATTATTTTGCAGGAGGATTGGTGTTTGGGTTTTGTGGCGGAGCAGTGCATTCAGAGACTGTGCAATCTTGAGAGGGAGGACACAGTCCATTTCAAAGGAGCTCCGGATTGGGTTCTTTTTGGAGGTTTTGAGCTGTGAGATTGAGCAAGGGGCCAGCCCTTGCTATTTGGAGGATTTTGGCAGAGTTTGGGGCCGTATTTTGGTGGTTTCTATTCAGCCTCAGCGCAGAGCCTTGAGGGATAGCGTAGATCCTCAAGGGGGTGATTTTCGGGGGTCGGCCATTTTAGAAATGCCTTCTGGGTTTTTCTGGGTTTGGTGAGCAGAGGCAGATTCCAGAGTTTAAGCTCATTCTGAGGAGGGGAGCAGCCCCAAATCCTCATCTTGTTTCAACAGTAGCAGTTACACGGCAGTTTTCCAGCAGCTGGGACGTGGTTCAGAGAGCAGCCATTTCTTGGTCATTCTGAGAGTATTTCTTCACTTGCCTTGAGCAAGTCTAGATGCCATCACTCTGATCACCTATAGTACTTCATTATATTTCTCAATATAATAAAATGGCTTAGCATTCTCTCTCTATATTTCTGGAGTATTTGTTACACGTTCTATATATGCTATTGTATGCTTGCACTACTGTTATTTTTCTATCTTTGAGCATTCCAGTTCTATACCACTTGGTGTGTTTTCCCCATACTCTTAGACAAAGTTTGGAAAGGGCCAGGTAGCCTCCAGATCTCACCCTCTTCTCAGAGGTGAAATATCTGGTAAACGCCCTCCCAATCCATCTCTGGTTGGAGTTTGCTTGTGTTTTAGAGATATCTCTGAAACGGGATAATACAGTGGTATCAGAGCATAGTTCTGGCTCAGCCTGTGGAGCTAGTGGTCTATGACATCAGGGAAGAAGCCCTACATTTGTTACAGAGGCAGAAAGTACAGAGATCGTGAGCGTAGGTTGGAGAACACCTACGGAGAGGGGCACTGTGTTCGGGTGGTGGACACAGAACAGGAGGAGCCTGTGATAGACGCAGACCAGGAGGAGCCTGTGTTAGATTCAAAGCAGAGAGAGACCATGGCAGATGATAGTGAGGCAAAACAGTTTGGGGAGGCACTCCTCAAATCAGTGCAGGATCTCGTGAGACAGATTGAGGTGATGGGCTAGAGATTCACCGCTGTGGAGGCTAGACAGCGTGAGACCCCACGGGTTTTCCAGGTAGGTGAGAGATCTGGTACATCCCACCATTTGTCGGAGCATGGTGCTACTCAGCATGATACTACTCAGCAGATGGCTTCACATGCAGCTACACGCTCTACCATGCCCATTTTCTTGGGAGCAGATACAGGGGCAGGAGCCCAGCAGGAGGCAAAGCCCGGGCATATGGGTGATTATTTTGCAAAGTATCAGGCCTATGAGCAGGAGTTCAGAGATGCTCTCTCGTTCAAATATTTTGTTCAGCTTCAGCGGGACAGTAGACCCCACGACCATCATAGAGGGCATCGGCATTATCATGACGGAGATACCCACCGCACAGCTAGCAGATTCCACTTTCCTACGTTTGATGGTTCATCAAATAGTTCGGCGAAGTCTTGGGTGGAGAAGCTAGACATCTATTTCCAGCTTAACCAGATGTCGGAGACGGCGGCCATCAAGGTGGCGACATTACATTTGGATGGTGAGGCCCAGGACTGGTGGTTCCATGGGATGCTTACACTCGGACATTCTGCAGTGACGACATATGCCGAATTCACCAGGAGGTTGATACAGAGATTTGACCAGAGGGATCCGAAACAGCACTTTGTTGAGCTGACGAGGCTCAAACAGACCGGGAGCCCAAAGACATACATTGCAGACTTCTTGAGGGTTTCAATGATGGTGCCAGATCTATCTGCGGCACGGATGATCTATATGTTTGTGGAGGGGTTAGCAGAGCCACTTCGAGGACTAGTCAAATCTACCAGACTAGCCACACTCCAGATGCTATTAGCAGGACCCGGGATTTACAGGATGCATTGCCCAGGACTCGGACACCTTACCCCCAGAGACGGGGCTTCCAGCCCAAGGAGAAGGATGTGAGGATTCCGCCTCCAAAGGGGAATCCAGGACGAGCACAGATGGATGATGATGCCAGGAGGGAGCTAAAGAAGAAGCAGTTGTGCTTTACTTGTCAGGAGCCGTGGGCGCCAGGACACAGATGTGCTGCTGGCAAAGCACATTTTATTGAGGTCTTCTCCGAGAGCAGCGGGGAAGAGGATGAGGAGGATGACGTGGAGGCAGGAGATAGTCATGCAGCGCAGGATCCTTTGCCACCTCCACCTCCAGCAGCAAGTGGTGCGGCTTTTGCACCTATCGGAGGGGCCCTTGCAGCATTGCGAAGAGTTCCCAAGTATTTGACGCTGCGCGTACAGGGGACAGTACATGGCCAGCGAGTATCAGTTTTGGTTGATAGTGGGGCAACCCACAATTTCATCGATGCACAGATGGTTGAGTAGAGAGGTATTCAGACTGAGAGCTTCAATGGATTTTCAGTTTTGGTCCCAGGGGATTAGATGATGATGTGTGCTTGTTATGTTCCAGAGTTATCAATGACGATGGGCACCTATACACTGACTGATCACTTTTTCGTGGTCAATATTCCGGACACCAACATGGTACTAGGTGTTCAGTGGCTTATTACTCTAGGGAAGGTCACTGCAGATTGGAAGGCCCTAGAGATGGAGTGGGATGATGAGAAGACAGGGAGGCATGAGAAGATACGGGGACAGCACACCTATCCGCCTCAAACTGTTTCGACTCATCGGATGGAGGCAGTCTTCCGAAAGGGAGACATGGAGTGGGCAGTGGAGCTGCGTGCATCAGAGGTAGGGACTACAGGGCAGATGGTGCACCCAAAGATACAGTCCATCCTTGACAGGTATGCCACAGTGTTTGGGGATATTCTGCCGGGACAGCACCGGACCGGAGGTTTGAGCACACCATTGAGCTTGAGCAGGGCATACAGGCAGTGATTACTACCCCCTATAGGCATCCCAAAGCCTATCGGGATGAGATTGAGTGGGCCATCCAGGAGTTGCTGGCTCTTGGACACATTCGGCTGAGCACGAGTCCTTTTGCTTCTTCCGTGGTGTTGATGAAGAAGAAGGACGGCACCTTGAGGATGTGTATTGATTACAGGGCCCTGAACAAGAAGACCCTGAAGAACATATACCCTATACCCAGGATCGATGAGTTGATGGATGAGTTGAGAGGAGCTCAGTTCCTCTCAAAGATTGATTTGAGATCGGGGTACCATCAGATTCACGTGAGGGAATAGGACATTCCCAAGACTGCCTTCAGGTGTCACTATGGGCACTTTGAGTTTTTGGTGATGCCCTTCGGGCTAACCAACACCCCAGCAACATTCCAGTCTTGCATGAATCACATCTTCCGCAGTCACTTGAGGAAGTTTGTGTTGGTGTTCTTTGATGATATCCTCATTTACAACAAGACTTGGGAGGAGCATCTCCAGCACATTGAGGCAGTGTTGCGCATTTTGGAGGAGCAGCAGTTCTATGCCAAGCTCTCCAAGTGTGAGTTTGGGTTGACAGAGATGTTGTACTTGGGACATATCATAGGGGTGGATGGAGTGAGAGTCCACGAGGAGAAGATCAGGGCCATCAGAGATTGGCCAGAGCCGAGGAACGTGACAGAACTTCGGGGATTCATTGGCATTTGTACTTATTACAGGAAGTTCGTCAAGAGTTTCTCACAGCTTGCTGCACCCCTTACAGATTTGACGAAGAAGGGGGCATTCAGTTGGTCGGATACAGCGCAGCGAGCCTTTGACAGGCTCAAGGAGGTGATGAGCAGCTGCCCAGTGCTTGCATTGCCGGATTTTACGCAGCCATTTGTTTTGGAGTGTGATGCGTCGGGAGAGGGGATCGGCGCAGTATTGATGCAGGGAGGACACCCTATAGCCTTTGAGAGCCGGAAGCTCCTACCACACGAGAGTTTGTATTCCATATACAACAAGGAGATGTTGGCCACTATGCATGCATTGGCCAAATTCCAACAGTATTTAGTGGGTAACAGGTTCAGGGTGAGGACTGATCACAACAGCCTCAGGTCTTTTTGGAGCAGAAACAGCTACAGGAGAGGCAACAGAAGTGGATCAGTAAGATCCGGGCATATGACTTTGACATTGAGTATGTCAAGGGTAAGAATAATGTGGTAACAGATGCCCTTTCACGTAGACCAGCCACGTTGTCTCTTATGAGCTTGGATACAAATTGGAGGGCTCGACTGTTAGTAGAGTACTCCAAGGACAGATTTGCATGTGAGGTTCTGGATGGACAGGTGGCGGATGATAGGTACAGGGACCGGATCTTCTTGACTGAGGGATCTCATCTCAAGAAGAAGATACTTCAGGCATCACATGATTCACCTTTGGCCGGCCATCAGGGGTTTACCAAAACCTACAAGGCCATTAGAGAGAGGTTCTCATGGAAGGGCCTCAAGGAGGACATACTCCAGCACATCAGGGAGTGCGATGTTTGCCAGAGGAACAAGGGGGAGATGAGCCATCCCGTAGGATTATTGCAGCCTCTTCCCATTCCGGAGGGGAAATGGGAGAGTATCTCGATGGACTTCATCATAGGGTTGCCCATGGTGCAGGGCAAGGATTGTATCTTTGTCGTCGTTGATCGACTGACAAAGTATGCGCATTTTTTCACCATATCCGCGCACTACACAGCAGCACAAGTGGTTGAGCTGTTCTTCAAGGAGGTTTTCAGCCTACATGGTCTTCCTAAGACCATCATCAGTGACAGGGACAGCCGCTTCATGGGCGGATTTTGGCAGGAGCTTTTCCAGTTAGTGGGGACGGACTTGCGTAACTATGTCAGCGGGTAGCAACGAGCATGGCTGAAGTGGTTGCATCTGGGGGAGTACTGCTATAACACGACACATCACATGTCCATTGGTATGTCACCATTTTATGCTTTGTATGGGTATCATTCTTTATCTTTTGCTGATGTGATGTTCGGTGCTAGCAAGGCTCCTAGAGCCAAGATTTGGATCCAAGAGAGTCAGGACATTCTCCGAGCTCTCAAGGATAATATGGCTACAGCACAAAACCAGCAGAAGCTGTATGCTGACAGAGGTCAGGTGGAGAGACAGTTTGAGGTAGGGGACTTGGTCTACCTACGATTACAGCCATACCGACAGTTGTCACTAAAGCAGAAGGGAGCTGAGAAGCTCAAGCCCCGCTTTTACGGGCCATACAGGGTGATACACAGGATTGGACAAGTTGCATCTGAGTTGGAGCTGCCCCAAGGCAGCAAGATTCATAATGTGTTTCATGTATCATACCTGAGAAAGGCACTGGGGCAGCAGGTGACAGTGACAGATGAGCTACCACCCACGGATGATGAGGGGCATTTGGTGTTGCAGCCAAGGGCTATTATTGATACCAGGGAGAGGCAGCTACGGAGCAGGACAATCCGGGAATTCTTGGTGAGGTGGAAGAATTTGCCAGATGAGGATGCCACTTGGGAGAGTGAGAAAATTTTGCAGCATCCATCACTTTAGTTGCTTGAGGACAAGCAACATTTTGTCGGGGGAGACTGTAATATTCCTAATTAGCTATGGCTAATTGGAATATTCGATTTTGCTCAATTTTGCCGTCTACAGTTTATTCATAAATAAAAAGGTGAGTAGAGAGGACATAACTCACTTTAGAAATAAAGTTCACTCCCAGGTAGCACAACGTTGTAACTTAAGTGAGCCAAGGGGGGCCAAGAGACCACGCAGAGAGGGGGCCCACGTAGACACATGGAGGGACTGCGCAGGCCAAGAGGGAGCACATGGCAACGTGGGAGGAGTTGAGCCTTAGGGTTGAGAGGGGCTAACGCTATATAGAGGGGAGAGCCTCCTCATTTTGATCATTCGTTGTTGATGATATTGAGCTGGTCACTTCAACTTCTTGAGCACGCTGGCTGTTTAGCTTGTCTGCAGCACTGTTTAGTGCACCGAGTGTTTCCGTTCGGAGATCTCACCCTCAGCCCCAGGGGACTTCAAGTGCCTGCTCGGGTGAGGTAGTTCCATCATTATTTTGTAGGAGGATTGGTGTTTGGGTTTTGTGGCGGAGCAGTGCATTCAGAGACTGCACAGTCTTGAGAGGGAGGACGCAGTCCATTTTAGAGGAGCTCTGGATTGGGTTCTTTTTGGAGGTTTCGAGCTGTGAGAGCAAGGGGCCAGCCCTTGCTATTTGGAGGATTTTGGCAGAGTTTGGGGTTGTATTTTGTTGGTTTCTATTCAGCCTGAGTGCAAAGCCTTGAGGGATAGCGTAGATCCTCAAGGGGGTGATTTTCGGGGGTCGGCCATTTCAGAAATGCCTTCTGGGTTTTTCTGGGTTTGGTGAGCAGAGGCAGATTCCAGAGTTTCAACTCATTCTGAGGAGGGGAGCAGCCCCAAATCCTCATCTTGTTTCAACAGTAGCAGTTACACGGCAGTTTTCCAGCAGCTGGGACGTAGTTCAGAGAGCAGCCATTTCTTGGTCATTCTGAGAGTATTTCTTCACTTGCCTTGAGCAAGTCTAGATGCCATCACTCTGATCACCTATTGTAATTCATTATATTTCTCAGTATAATAAAATGGCTTAGCATTCTCTCTCTATATTTCTGGAGTATTTGTTACACGTTCTATATATGTTATTGTATGCTTGCACTACTGTTATTTTTCTATCTTTGAGCATTCCAGTTCTATACCACTTGGTGTGTTTTCCCCATACTCTTAGACAAAGTCTGGAAAGGGCTAGGTAGCCTCTAGATCTCACCTTCTTCTCAGAGGTGAAATATCTGGTAAACGCCCTCCCAGTCCATCTCTGCTTGGAGTTTGATTGTGTTTTAGAGATATCCCTGAAACGGGATAATACATCCTCCCAGATCCCAATGCCACCATTGCCAATCATTGCCCAAGTCCCATGGCTCGGACTACACACTGCCTTTGGCTATAGCTATTGCCCCACGAAGCGAATACCAACTCAACAGCTCCCTCTAATCCAACCTCTAGCCTAGGCCAAGGTCAATCTTGCTCTGCTGATGTCGGGCTTAGGCTACTGAAATATTGATGGATTGTCGATCCACAATCCATTGCCCAATGGAACACGCAACAACTCTCTCATCTAAGTGCTTATGCCGAAATGTGCCCGAAATTAAGAATGATATTCCATCAATAGGATACCAACTCATGATCTCCCGCAAATCTATCCCGGAAGAAGAATCAAATGTAGTGACACCTGCATACGGAACAAGCCTGGTGTAATATTCCCTTTTTTGGTGTCACCTATGACAGGGCTAGGAAGGACTTCCAAAGTTAAAAGCAGACCGGTCACAAGTACAGGTTGGTGTTATCAGCAGGCCCAGGGGCTTTTTGGAGGAGTTTTGAGGAGTTTCTATGCGTTCGGGTGGCATTCGCTTGATATATTGTATCATCCGAGCAGTTTGGCTTTCGTTCCGGTGCATTCCGATAACTTTCAGAAATTTAAGTTATTTTTGGGCTTAACTCAGCTGATTATGCTCAAGGTGGCATTCCGGGAGGAATACATGATGGAACACCTTAGTGTAATAGCTCATTGGAACCGGGACGAGGATACCTACATGGTGGGATGGTTAGACACAGGTTTCAGTGACCAGAGGAGGTGTGGTAGCCGATTTACCCTTTTCTGCATTAAAAAGGAATATTTTAATAAGAGGGAAAAGTGCTCCATCAATAAAATAATGCTCTAGAAGGCTCCAAGAAATTTATAAAAGAAAGGGAGGAGGCCATTGGGAGATATCTTTGGGATCATATCATTTTCTTGTATGAGAAGTTTGAGACGTGGTTCGCTACTTCATCCGTAGCCCCAGAACAGAAACCCTCGGGTGATTTGTGAGTGTTGGACAGAAATGCAACTCTCGAGGAGACTTCATTCAAAAGTTTCGCAGAGCTTCAAAGATATTTGAGTGAGGATCATTCAAATCTTCAACAGGTGCTTCAGTGGATTCAGTAGTAGCTGTTGTCGGACAGAGAGTGCAGCAATTCAGTTTTGGAGGTCACCGCAGTGTAGTAGTGCAGCAGATTATCTTGGTGACCAGTTTCCATCTCAGCTCTTTTTGGGTCAGATCTATATGTAACCCTCATTATAATTTATAATAAATGCTGAGATTCTTCCAATTCTATGTGGTATTGGATTGCAGTGTTTCATGTATTTTTATTTTACATGGCAATATTCTGTTGAGTAAATGTTGATTTTACGGCATAATGTGGAGTTCAGTATTTTTCTGCATTTTTAGTTAAAATAGCCCTTCTGGGATATTACAGTGGTATCACAGCGTTGGTCTTGGCTCAGCCGCGGGTTTTCAGATTGGAGGATTTCAATTTTTATTTCAGATCAATTCAAGGGTTTCAGGATTTCTACTATCATTGTCGTAATCATCATTTTGCAGAAAAAAGTTTTCCCTATAGATGTCGAAGAAAACATATCTATGAGAGTTGAAAGAAAAAAAAAATTACAGGTTAAAGTTGGAAGTGTTTTATTAATTAGAATTATCTATCATTGGGCGTTCATCAATCTGCTTAAACCAACTGCCAAGTTCCACTTTGAAAGAAGCAACCGTGAAAAAATCTGAATAGAGGTCGAGTAATTTTAATTATTCCTCTCTCAGAAGTCGCAGTGCAACGATGGCATAAATATCCGGCAGCATCAGTCTATACGCATCGTGGGTGAATCAATTGACGATAAGAATGAATGGTTGGTTATTAAAATGTTTGAGAGGAGCCAGACATGGCTTTATTATAAAAAAGAATCGATTCTCATGGCCACAGCCGAAAGTCCGACCAAGTCTAAAGTTTAATTTTTTTTCCGTCATCGGGAGCATGTGAAATTCTGTGTAGAGGTTGAGCCAGCTTAATGGAAGGGTGTGATTTTTGGGTCGTCATTGTGTGCGACATCGCTTGCGGTGTGGCGAGCAACACGTAGGGTCAAACAGGTGTGATTCGCTGATACAATATCAGCCAGGAGTCAGAGAAGTGAATAATTCAGTAGGGCGACCGGTGGCACACAGTGTCGATCTGCCTAAGATCAGGCACATAAGCAGTATCTATGCCGGCAAACGATCAAATGATGCGTGGAATGCATCAATTTCGTAAACAGCGTGCAGGGTGTGCTGTCCAAAAACACTGCCCGTAACCAGCTTCGCTCTCTAAAAACATGGTCTCGATCCTTTATGAGAGGAAACGACGCAAGAATGGATCGGGGTGATAGTCTACGCATAATTAAATCTGGTCGATGCATGATGCATGGAGTCTATACATACGCCGGACGAAAGAGCCAATAGAAGCTCGGTATACGATGAAGTGAAGGACACCTACAGCAGGGATCAAGCGCAGTCAGGGATTGAACTAGAAATGGAACGATGAACAGACTTGTGCGAGTGTGTTACTAGTGTGTCGTGATGGAGGCAGAGAGTGGTAAGTCAAATTATGTACACGTCGGGAAAATTCCACGAAGTTTGGGTGTAGTTCAACCTCCAGAATCTGGTCGTAACGCTGATGAGAAACGAGTGGGATCACCCTCTGCCTATTAACAATCTCTGAGTCGGTTTCCTCCACAACAGCAAGAGCTGGAAAGAGTTGAAGACATCCTCGTGGTGGCTGTGCGGGAAGGTATGCAACAACTTCACTCATTTCGAGTTGTTGATATCATAAATTAGGAGTCGTAATTTCCCTTATTTAATCGATCTCATCAAAGGACGAGTTCCCTAATCAAAAAGAAAAAAAAAAGGGGTTGAAGTTATCTGACTGGCAGATTGAACTCATGAGGTTAGATCTCTGCATTTTCTGAGTGTAACAATCAATTCCAGAATAAGCCTACTGTGATGTCTTTTCTTTATCAGAAATTAAATTGATGAAAATTTACTTCAGTTTGTTAAAATGCAATTCATATCCGCAAAAATAGTTATTTTTTGAATGTTTCATATCAAAAGAAGAAAAAAAAGAAAAAAAATGTAGGTTTTCCTATGAATATGCCATTGCATGTTGGCGCCTAAACAAATAACAAATGCACCTACAACAATCAGCTAATGAACTGCCTGAAGAAAGTCCTCACTGAATCCCCAAGTTAAGAATTTAGAAAAGCAGTGACCACATCATTGGTTGAACCACAGAGGGATTCCTAAATTGCTTGAGAAGAATAAAAGTTGGTTCCTTGAACCACCATGCATCAGAAGACCAGAAAACAAAACAGAACAGTAGACCCTTCTCCAAGAAGGTACATAATTTGCTCCAACAAAGGCATCCGAGGAATTTACAAAAGGAGGAAGAAGTGGGAAATAGGCTTTATGCACTTGGGATGGACTTAAAGAGTGGAAGATCAAAAAATGACTTTCCCATGTTAGAGAAACTGGAATCCTGCCTTTCAAAGGTAGAGCAATCTGATTGGAGTTTAAATTGGGCTTTGGAGCCATCTATGCTTGCATTGGTACAGGCTAGATTCTTGGAACATCCAAGCGAGAGAGTCAAGCTTATAGCTGCCTCTTGTTTCAATGATATTTTGAGGATAACAGCACCCTTCCCTCCCTACAATGATGACAATATGAAAAGAATTTTTAGACTAATAGTAGGAACCTTTCGAGATTTGGACAACTGTGCAAGCTCTACATTTGGGAAGAAGCTTAAGGTTTTAGAAGTCATGGCCATGACCCGGACTCATGAGATCATGTTTGACCTTGAGTGTGATGGCTTGATTTTGCAGATGTTACAATGCTTCTTCAGAATTAGAAGACATCATTCTGACACGGTCATAGCACACATGCAGTCCATCTTGTCGTCATGTATGGGAATTCATGAGGCCATTTGCTGGGAGTTGCAGACTAGGTTGTTGAGCATTTGGAGGAGAAACTAGTTGGTCTCACCTGCTACTTATGAACTAGCCCAAGGGTTGGTTGAGCAGAACATTGAGCTTTTCAGGAGACAATTGACCAGGGAGGAGCTGTTCCAGTTTGGTGGATCATGCAGTAGAAATGAATTGAGGAGGGAGGGACTTTGTTTCATTTGCAAAGAACCATGGGGGCCTGATCACTCATGTTTGAGAGATGCAGATGAGGTGGCAGTGGTAGAGCAAGTTGATGTTCCTTTTGTATGTCAGGATGAGGACTCTTCTTTAGATGAGTCCATGGGATCAGTTGAGGACGCTTCTAGGGAGCGAGAGCAATTATGCTGAGATGATAACAGTAGACCAGAGCAGTGTTCCAGTGTGCAGGGTGAGCAGTCAAGGGACTCTACGGGAGATACTTTGGGTGATGAGTCACCTGTGACGATTTAGCCAGAGCAGAATATGATGGAGCCTAAGTCAGCAGAGGAGGATATAATTCACATCAGGCATGATATTCCTTTGGGGGAGAGCCAGATGGGCGCCCACATTGAGTCTATGACGAATATGCGGCTAACATTGGGGTCAGCCTTAGAGGTGGAGCAGTCAGATGCACAGACATCGAGTACGGTGACAGCAGTTACAGATCCATATCCTCTGCAGGTGTTGGAGGTTGATGGGATGGTTCTACAGGGGGCTAGTAGACAGCAGGAGCAAGACATTCCTGATCAAGAATAAGAGGAGCTGTTGGAGATGGTGGAGCATCCATTTGTGGGCCGACACATTGATGAGGTGCAGATAGGTGCATATGCAGTCAGCAGAGCTGCAGTACCCTCAGGGAGTAGCACTCTCCAGAAGTACATAGATGGGGCTTGCAGCATATCTTGCCCACTTTGGCCCATTATAGAGAGAGGGGCTTTCTTCTACAAGCAGCTTTCGTTGGCAGACGGGACAGAGCAGCGTGAGTTGATTATGAGCTGGCAACAATTCTCTAGGCATATTCCGTATACAGTTGACACCACATTGGATTCTTCTTCCAAGATAGATTGGTGGGAGATCATGAGCTGGTACCCTCTTGATGGTACGATTTTCTTCGTAGGGAGCACAGCAGAGCAGGGACCCTTAGACATAACAGATATTACAGATTCCAGCTGGCAGTGTGGCACAGGTCGTCGTTTCTTCAGCACACCATCCTGATTTCAAGAGAGCAGGATCATAGTGGGATTGAGTCAGGACTTGGATTGGAGAGAGGTGATGAGTTGGTACGCAATTGGTGGGGCAGCTTATACAGTTAGAGGTACAGCATAGCAGGAGCCAGGGATCCTTCATGCTTGTTGGTGGTCTTCACCTCTTAGAGCATCAGTTATAGCCAGAGGCAATGCGCAGTCCGAGCAGTGGGACTTGGGCGATGATTGGCCATCGTGGCGTGGGGATCCGGGAGGATTGTTTGATGACAGGTACAGTGAGAGATCAGTTTGGGATCCCGGCATTGAGGGGTCTATTCTGGGTGGCTTGACACAGACACATAGTAGCACCAGGAGGTTTGTATGGGATCCGGGCATTGGGTCTCAATTGCAACGGGCCAACAGGGTGGCCCACATATTTGGATTGCCTAAGGGCAAGCAATCTTGGGGCGGAAGGTCTGTAATATTCCCTTTTTTGGTGTCACCTATGACAGGGCTAGGATGAACTTCTAGAGTTAGAAGCAGACTAGTCACAGGTACAGGTTGGTGTCATCAGCGGGCTCAGGGGCTTTTTGGAGGAGTTTTGAGGAGTTTCTATGCGGTCAGGTGGCATTCGCTTGATATATTCCATCATCCGAGCAGTTTGGCTTTCGTTCCGGTGCATTCCAATAACTTTCGGAAATTTGAGTTATTTCTGGGCTTAACTCAGCTGATTACGCTCAAGGTGGCATTCGAGGAAGAATACATGATGGAACACCTTAGTGTAATAGCTCATTGGAACCGGGACGAGAATAACTATATGATGGGATGGTTAGACACGGGTTTCATTGTCCGGAGGAGGCGCGGTAGCCGATTTACCCTTTTCTGCATTAAAAAGGAATATTTTAATAAGAGGGAAAAGTGCTCCATGAATAAAATAATAATAAAATAATGCTCTAGAAGGCTCCAAGAGATTTATAAAAGAAAGGGAGGAGGCTATTGAGAGATATCTTTGGGATCATATCATTTTCTTGTATGAGAGGTTTGAGACGTGGTTCTCTACTTCATCCGTAGCCCCAGGACAGAGACCCTCGTGTGATTTGTGAGTGTTGGATGGAAACCCAACTCTCTTGAGGAGACTTCATTCATAAGTTTCACAGAGCAAATATATTGGAGTGAGGATCATTCAGATCTTCAACAGGTGCTTCAATGGATTCAGTAGTAGCTGTTGCCGGAGGGAGAGTGCAGCAGTTCAGTTTTGGAGGTCACCGCAATGTAGCTGTGCAGCAGATTATCTTGGTGACCAATTTTCCATCTCAACTCTTTTTGGGTCAAATCTATATGTAATCCTCATTATTATTTATAATAAAAGCTGAGATTCTTCCTATTCTATGCGGTATTGGATTGCAGTGTTTCATGTCTTTTTATTTTACATGGCAATCTTCTGTTGAGTAAATGTTGATTTTACGGCATAATGTGGAGTTCAGTGTTTTTCTACTTTTTTAGTTAAAATATCCCTTCCGGGATATTACATCTAGTGTGTTGTCGCTAATCCATACTCAACTCATGCTGCTCTGTCTCGCTTGTCAACGATAATTGCTTAAAAAAGAAGGCCCCTCTCTCTATAATAGGCAAAGTGGGCAAGATATGTTGCAAGCCCTATCGATGTACTCCTAGAGAGTGTTGCTCCCTGAAAGTACTGCAGCTTTGTTAACTGTATGTGTATCTACCTGCACCTCATCAGTGGGTTGGCCCAAAGATGGATGCACCACCATCTCCAACAACTCCTCCCTTTCTTGATCAGGAATGTCATACTCATGTTGTCTACTAGCCTCCCACAGAACTACCCTATCGACAAACAAAATCTGTCCAAGAAATCTTGCCACTCCCCTTATAATGGACCTAGGTGGACAAGTTGTACTCCAAGCCTTGGCTATGTACCCCTGGAGAGGGCTATGCCCCGAAAATGCTGAAACTCTGTTGGCTTCCACTATGTCTGCTTGCACCTCATTGATGGGTAGACCCAAAGATGGATGCACTGCGTCCTCCCTCGTCTGATAGGAAACCCCCCGCTCCTGTGGTTTGTTAGCCTGTTGCGAAAATGCCTTGTCAGCCTCGAACACTGCCTGGGGACAAGTGTCTGCAAACACTGCCACCCTACTAGCTGCTTGTGCATCTATCTACTCCTGATCAATGGCTGACCCCAAGGGTGGCCACTCACCCTCCTCCATCATGACCCCAATGTGACCCTCTGACGTGCTCTCCACCCAAGGCCCAACATGCATATTGGGTATGCCATCCTCCTCAGCTGACTTAGGCTCCGCTATATGTTGCTCCCGCCAAATCGTCATGGGTGACTCATCATCCTGAATGTCTCCCATAGGGTCCACTGGTTGCTCGCCAAACATGCTGGAATATAAATTTGGCCTACTGTCATCAACTCCACATGGCTGCTCATGCTCCCTAGAAGCATCCTCAAATGACCCCATGGACTCATCCAAAGAAGAGTCCTCATCCTTGCATACAGAAGGAATTTCCTCCTACTCTACCTCTACCACCTCATCTGCATCTCTCAAGCATTAGTCATCTGGCTCCCAAGGTTCTTTACAGATGAAGCAAAGTCCCTTCCTCCTCAACTCATTCTTGCTGCCCAATCCACCAAGCTGGAGCAGCTCCTCCCTGGTCAATTGTCTCCTGAATAGCCCAATGTTCTGCTGAACCAGCCCTTGGGATAGCTCATAAGCAACAAATGAGACCAACTGCTCTCTCCTCCAAATGGCCAACAGTCTATCCCGCAACTCCCTGCAAATGGCATCACGATCTCCCATGACTGAAGACAAAATGGACAGCATGTTGGTTCTAACTGTATAAGGGTGATGTTTCCTAATGTTAAAGAAACATTGGAACATCTGACTGACCAAGTCATCATACCCCAAATCAAGCATGATGTCATACATTCGGAACATGGCCATACCTCCTAAACTCTCAAGCTTCTTCCCAAAGGTAGAGCCTGCACTGTTGTCCAAGCCCTGAAAAGTCCCCACTACAAACTTGAAAACTAACCTCATAATATCATCGTTGAAAGGAGCCATAGATGCGGTCAACCTCATAATGTTATTTAGGCATGATGCCACTGGAAGTCTGAACCCTTCACAAGGTTCTTCCAACAACTTTGGTAGTATAAGAGCAAGCATAGCAGGTTTCAAAGCCCAAATCAGCTTCTTCCCTTTTACATGACTTACTTTGTAAAGGATTTTATCAAGTTCATCAAGTTTGGAAAGAACTCTCCATGCGATCTTCATGTGCTTCAAATCTGTCCCAAGCACAAGAATTTTGTGACCAATCCCCAATTCTTCCTGCAAATCTTTTGGTTATTATTTTGAAGAGTGGCATAGATCCCCTTTGAGAATGGTTTGTTGTTCAGTTTTGTTTTCTAATCTAATGATGCATGGTGGTTCATGGAAGTAATTTTTGTGTTTAATCTTTTTAATTTGTTTAAGAGTCCCTCCATGGTTTAGCTGAAGAATGTTAAGTACATCAAGCAAGGCCTTTGGCTGACAACTCAGCAAAGAACATAATAGTAACTGGCAGAGATAAACAACACATTCTTATGCCCAATTTTGTCACAAATTAGGCTCTAACTCAAAATCTCATAACAAACTCAACACCTTATAGCAGTATATAAACCCTCGCTGTGAAAATTACGGATATATCCATTGCTGGCAGCTATACCAACTCTGTCAATATCCTAGCAGACCATAATAACTCCACAAACTAATGACAATACAGGGCTATGTTAGCAACCCACAACAATATTCTGACTCAATGACCTGGCAAATATGTACTTAATGCTTATGGCAACTCATGACTTACTATAAAGAAATAGCACCCATTATAAAAATTAAATACACAGAGAGCAAATTTAGGAAGATAGAACCTGGTATTCACAGAATGTTACTTCAGCGAATGTTCAGTCCTATTTTTGCAATTTCAGACCTCTGCTAGAGCCAAATATCTGCTACATGATGTGCATTCCACAAATGTATTTTTGTCTAGCCACATAGACTACTTCGATCACTTCCAGAACTTAACTCACAAGAAATTATTCAGCCCTGAATAATGCGTTACCTTAGCCGGAAACAGTGAGGAAAGGACCCTGCTAGCAAATCTGGAAATTCGTGTTGCTTTGAGGCTGCTATATATGCTCAAAAAATCAATACTCTAGCTCTCATGACCAGCAGAAGAATGCCCACAACTTATACAAGCTTGTAGTGAGTTCCCAACAGTGGGAATGCATTCATTTCAGCCAAATAACAATATATTTTCCACTCTTTGCAAATCTCCTTTAAGCCAAATTTAGCTCAGATCTAGGGCTTTAAAAATGGCTTTGATAGACCTCGAAAATAAAACCCTCAAATGCTTGCAATAAAATTTGCTCCAGCAATAGTATTTGGCACATCCAAAAATGAACCGTTGAAATTGGATTTTCAAATCAATCCCACGCCTGAGCCAAGATCAAAGCTCTGATACCCCTATAATATCCCAAATTGGGATTAAATAGTAATAAAAGGCAAAATAGACAAGAAACTGCGACAAACAGAAAAACACCATCAAACACACAAACTGGAAGCCAATAAACAATGTTGAGTCATTTTATTATTTGCTGGAAAGGAGTACAAATGAGTTGTTGAAAGGATTGCACCTGGGCTTGCTCAAGGCAAGCTGAAAGACAAACTCAATTCAAGAAAACTGTTGTTGGAATGACACTATGTGGCTCAATCACTACGCTGCCCAATCTAGAAAATGTTGTTGCTAGCTGAATTCAGATTGTTGGTTGGGCTGCTTGCTGTGCTTAGAAAATTATGGGAATTAGACACCGGACTCTCCTCAAAATACCCACAAAAACCCGTGAAGGGTTTGCTGAACGCTCAACCCCGGAAATTGGCCCTCTTGGGCTTTGGAACACTGCTCTGCTGGGGAAATCGAACCGTTGGTGCAATCTGCTGGAAAGTGCCTCTGGAATGCTGCTAAAAGCACTGGTAGGAGGTGCCTAGCCTCCTCTCTGAATCTCTTGTTGAATCTCCTCTGCACTCCTCACTCCCAACACCCACACCAACTGAAATGCGTAATCATTGCACAGCCTTGGCTGCCTTTGCGTGGTCTTGAAGGGGCTATGCTCTCTTGCCTGATGTTGCTATTCCAATATACTCTACTGCACTGCACCGACCTCCGAACTAAACTGAAGTGGCACTGCTAAACTCCCCTGTGAATTCAGGATGAATTCACCAAGCAGAGTTGGGCACTTGCCCAATCTCTCTCAGCCACCCGAGGGTTTCTGTCGTGGGGCTACTAATGGAGTACAGAGTCGAGTTCTCAACCTCACATACAAGGAATAATACCAAATCCAACATATCCCTCAATGGCCTCCTTCTCTTCTTTTATAGAACTTATGGACCCCTCTAGAGCCTTCTATTTTATTATTATTTTAATCGTGGAGCACTTTTCCCTCTTATTAAAATATTCTTTTAAAGCGGGCAAGAGTAAATCCTCTGCCATGTCTCCTTCGGTCACTTAAACTTATGTCCAACCATCCCATCCTGTGGGTATTCTCATTCTGGTTCCAACGAGTTATTACACTAAAGTGTTTTATTATGTATTCCTCCCGGAATGCCACCTTGAGCATAATTAATTGAGTTAAGCCCAAAAATAACTCAATTTTCTTAAAGTTGTCATAATGTGCCAGAACGAAAGGAAAAATGTGCAGATGATGGAATATACCAAGCGAATGCCACCGGTCCTCATAGAAACTCCTCGAAACTCCTTCAAAAATTCCCTAGGCCCGCTGATGACACCAACCTGTACTTGTGACCTGTCTGCTCCCAACTCTGGAAGTCCATCCTAACCCTGTCATAAGGAACTCGAAAAAAGGAATATTACAGATGCTATCCAAAAATCAACACTCTCTCTTAGCGAGGAATGTGCTCTAGCAACACTTCAACCTAAAGCATCACCCTGATCCATGGCATTGGTCCCCTGCGTTGTTGTTGCTTGACCTGCTGCCCCTCATCCTCTGCGTTGCTGCTTTTTGTACTGCTGCCCATGACTTTGCCACAGTCACTACTTCATCTGTACTGCAACTCCCTCTCAAATGTTGCATCATGTTGCCCATAGCACTGCCACTGCTAACTGTTGCACTGCAACTCAGTTGCTGAGAGTAAGCAACTGAAGGACATCACCCAAAATTCTGACAGACGAGTCAGTTTGGTTGCCTCTCGATCTAAAACACCCTTTGCTGCTAATCTACATTGTCCCTCTAGTGCCTCTGCGTTGTTGTTGCTCTGCACTACGTAAGCCCTGCCTCTGAGCTGCTGAAATCCCATCAACCTCTACGCTGTTGCTGCCTCTGCTCTGCGTTGTTCGAGTCTTCAGCGTCCTAGCACTGGTAATGTGCCTTCACAATCCTCTGCACCAACTGACTCCAGTCATCCTGCTACTGTCATTAAGGGCTCCCGTAGCTCATATGTGATCTAAGAGTTTGGGCAGCTCAAAGATCCTGCCCCTTCACTGCTATCTGTAGATCAATCTACAGATCTATGTTGCCCCACCTCTTCTCTCAAGTCAAATGAGCACTCATAGCCACATCGTCATCACTCCCATCATCATCCTTATCTGTTGCATCCTTTGAATCTGAGTCTTCCTTGCCCTTCTTCTTTTGAGGACAAGTAGTGTCGAAATGTCCTAGTTCACTACACCTGAAGCATCTGACCTTTGAAAGGTCTCTCTTCTTCTTCCCTCGTTGCTCCTGTTGTCCCTTAGATGCAAGAGCTGCATCTTCCTCCTCCTCCTTGATCTTGATTCTGCCGCTGGTGCTACCTGCCTTGGTCATCCTCCTGATCTCTTCTTGTCAAAGCACTACCCACATGTCTTCCCAATTTGGAAGCGTTGCTTTGCCCAAAATGCCTTGGACAAAGGTCTCCCACTCTTCAAACACTGCATTCAGGGCAGTGCTGACCAATAGACCCTCATCAGGAGGTGGCCCCCATAGCAGCCAGCTGATCACAAATTGCCTTCAATCTAATGAGGAAAGGGTCGATTTCCTCTCCCTTATGCATCTGAAATACTCGAAGTTGATTCTCCAGAAGCATTATCCTTTGGACAGAAGTCTCTTGATACATTGAGGTCAACGTTGCCCACATCTCATTTGCTATGTTCTTTTCAACAATGTGTGGGAACACATGATCCTTGACCCTGTCCATAATCAAGTGCTTGGCCCTTTCTTGCCCTTCCTCATACTTCTTCAACGAATCAACATCAACAGGAACACCTACAACCTACTCGGCATGATCTTTTATGCAATACTCATCAAGGACTGACATGATTTTGGCCTTCCAGACGACGAGGTTGGAGACTCCATCCAACCTGTCCTGATCACTCAACCCATGTGTGGCCCTCTCTGCTCAAAAAGATGTCAAAGCTGAAAAAACTCTTCTCCCTACTTCTGCTGCTACCCTCAGCAAAAGACACGGATCAAGGTTTCTTGGCGCTAGAAACCCTCTAGAGAATATGCTCCCTCTGTCAAGTGATTTCACTCCCAGAAATCCTCCACCAATTCCTATCGAATCAACCCTCTTCAATCACTCTGTTGATCAAATTTCAGACTTCGTTGTGAGAAAGTCTGTTGAGGAACTGTTTCCCCTTACTTTGTAACCATGCTAGTACTGTGTTGATTCCGCTTATACTAAATTCGTTAAACATAAGTTTTTAGGTTGCCTAACACATTTTTTATTTTTAAAAATTAGGTTGAGAACAGAAATTAGTTAGGTTGAGATTATTTTTATTAAAAGGAATTAATGTCTCATTTCTCTAGTTTTAGTTTTAGAAGAAAAGGAAAGATATTGTGAGCAAATCAATTTTCTCTTATGTTTTGAGTTCAAATGCATGTATTAGAGTAAGTAATCAACATTATGCCCATTCAAGGCATTCACACTGTATATCACAACTTATTAACATATGTTCAAGCTGAACTATTCATATTCAAAAGGCCAAATGTTGTTGAAACGTATCCTGCTTACTACACCTCTACAAGTCTAGTTTAAAATCTTAATATTATATTGATTTGATTTTGCTTTTTGTGTAAACCATGAAATTGTTATAGATAAATATATCTGTTGGTGAATAATGTTCTTGGAATTATGTCTTTGAGAAAATTAAGGAAAGTTGGTAAATATATGTTTATTTGAGTATTTATTCTCTGGCCCAGAACTTATATATTTCTATTTTGAGTATTTACCCTCTGGCCCGGAACTTATATATTTTTATTTTGAGTATTTCCTATCTGACACGGAACTCATACATTTTTATTCTGAAAGTATTAAGAATGTAATGTCTTGGGGGTTATATCTTCCAGCTTATATAAATATAGTAACTGAGGGAAATGGTTGATGTCTTCTCTTAATGGTTTTAAAAAAATCATGGTGAACCGCATTAATAAAAAAAAAATTAAAAATTAAAACTATACTTAAATATGAAATTCTTGAAATCAAAAATCCAGGTTGTTTTCATATATATTATCTTACAAATTGTTCTTGTTAAATAGTAGGTAAGGAATGGCTTCCTTAGATTTGTGCCTTAATACAAGGAATCGATTTAGTGACCTTAATCATGCACAAGTTCCAGTGATGATGACAAGTTCAAGAAACAGTTTGAATGGTGCAAGTTTGTGGAGGACCGAGTTATTTGTCCTCTAGTGTGAGTTAAATTGGGAACTTAATGTTTAAGTGGAGTTAGCCTCTTAAATTTTAGGAGGATCCAGTTAACTAATTGTATTGACTTTTGTTAACTAGAAAAGCTCCAATTCAACTTCCTAATTTAGAAACTCACTAACAATAGCCAAATCGAAGTGCTTATAACGAGATCGAAGGCACACTTTGTATTCATTATTCTTGAGCATGAGTTTGTGAGCAAGAGAGCTTGTCAAGGAACGAGCCAAGGGCTTTCTCCTTGTGCGAATTATTGTGGAGAGAAATTCTTCTTGAAGTTCACATAGAAATAAGAAATTCCCTATTTAATAGAAGATCAAGTTGTGCTAGGAAATTGCAGGTTATTTACTTAGGAATTGCGCAAGGGAATTGGAGCCTCTAGTGCGCATAGAAAGAGGAAGAATATCAGGGATCAAGCAGGGGTTTCAGGCGTAGGACATGTAGTAGAACCATTGTATATTCATATTGAAACAAGCTTGTATTTGCATCAAATATATTGCTCAATTTTCCTCAATAAAATTATGAAGCAAGTGAGGGTTTTCCCTGTTGGGTTCCCTACAAAATTGTTGTGCTCTATTGTGTGAATTTGTGCAATTATTTATATTCTATTCCATTACTATTTGGTAGAAAAATTTTGTGTCTATTTGAATAGAAAATTTGTTTTCAGATCGTTCATATTAGTAGATCAGAATTTCATGGATTTTCTACATGGTATCAGAGCTATGAACAAGAATCAATCAGTGCAAAGACTTCAAGATGACAACTCACACGGGATTAGGATTGCAAGAGCAAGATACATTGGATGGCTCTTCAAATTTTTGTGTTTGGAAGGTCTGAATATTGTTCTTGTTGGACAAGTTTGGGCTGAAGGAATTCATTGAGAGAGGTGTTGCAGAACCATCAGATCCAGACAAGTTGAGGTTCTTCCAAAGGCAGATGGCCAAGACCAAGAGGATGATCCTGGATGGACTTCAGGACCATGCAGTCTCTCATGTTGCAGGTAAAGATACAACTAAGGGCATGTGGGATGCCTTAGTCAAGAACTACTAGAATTCTTCCGAGAACTGGAAGATGGTCCTCAAAGAGAAGCTGAGGACAATCATGATGCAAAAGGGTGAGTCTGTAACTTCCTATCTCACCAAAATTTAGGAAGCTTGTGATGAGCTAGCAATTGTTGGACACTAACACATGGACAAAGAGCTAGTGTGTGTAGCTCTGAATGGCTTTCCCAAAGATTGGCATACTTTTGTTCAAAGCATTACTTGATGAGATAAGTTGTCAAATTGGGAACGCCTATGGAGTGACTTCATCAAGGAGGAGCTAAGGCTCAGACTAGTTGAGACTTCTAGCAGTGGTGGCAAGGGTTCCAAGGTTGAGGAGGAGGAAAATCTTGCACTTGTAGGAAAATTCAAAGGCAAGAAAGGAAAAGGGAAGAGCAAGAACAGTCAAAAGGGTGACAAGAAGGAGACGTGTCTAAGTAATATCAAATGCTTCCATTTCCATGTTGTTGGACACTATGCTTCCAAGTGCCCTAACCAGATGAAGAGGAGGTCGAATAACGAGCATGTAGCTACATCAACTAAGGTAGATGAGTTTGCCTCTCAATTTGAGGACTTCTCATTGATAGCTTGCATGGAAAGCTCAATAGGGAGCATTATGTGGTATATTGATTCAGGAGCCTCCTTTCATATGACTAGGAACAGAGAGTATTTCAGCCAATTGGATGAGAAGGATATGCAGGTGAATATCGAGCTTGGAGATAATGGCAAGTATGCTACCAAGGGAGTTGGTATTTTTAGCTTTGAGAGGGAGTCAGGTAATCCTCTTCATCTCAAAGATGTTCTCCATGTTCCAAGGCTGAAGAAGAACCTGATTTCAGTAGTTATCTTTGAGCACTAAGGGTATGCTGTCATCTTCAGCAGAGGCAAGGTTTGCCTCAAGCATCTAGCTTCAGCAGCAGTGAAACAAATAGATGTGAGGGCGAAGAATCTCTAAAAATTGAAGGTAGAGATAGATGCAACCTTCAGCAGCAAGGTAGGATGTGCAGATGTTGGTGAACTTTGGCACAGGCGCATGAGACACTTGCATCATGGGGCGCTGAAGATTCTTCAGTGGATTGCCATAGGATTACCAGTAGGAGGTCTAGACAAGAGTGGAGCGTACAAGGGATGCATGCTTGGAAAGTATGCCAAGTCTTATTTCCATGGTAAGGATAGTAGAGCCAAAGGGATTTTGGAGTTGGTGCATTCAGATGTGTGTGGGCCCTTTTCTTCTCCATCACTAATGAGACAGAGGTATTATGTTACTTTCATTGATGATTTTTCTAAGGAAACTTGGATTTATTTTATGAAAAAGAAAGATGAGATCTTAGACAGGATCATGGACTTTAAGGCCTTGGTAGAGAAGCAGACCGGAAAGAAAATCAAGGCAGTGAGAAGTGACCATTAGGGGAATTTTTACGTCTAAAATGGACCTCCTAAGAAAATGTACAACCAAAATAAACTTTATAAGGACCAATAAGATTCAATATGATGATGTCAACCATGGGGGATGATTCACCATTTTTGGAGTAAAAAAGTAAAAAGATTAAAAAATAATAAAATAACAAAACTATTTTTTCAACTCGTATTTTCAAGTTATCTCCCTAAGGTTTTACTCAAATTTAGGGCAGGACTAGTCATTAGATGTAAAATTTAATTCCTCGTCCAAGGAGTACTGATGTTGCATACTTTCGATGGAGTATGCTACACAAAAAATGAGAAATACATGAAAAAATTGAGGGTACTCCTTTGATGAGGAATCAAATTCTGCATCCAAGAAGTGTTCCCGCTCAAAATTTGAGCAAACCCATAGGGAGATAAGTTGAAAATACTTGTTGAAAAAGTAGTTTTTACTTTTTCCCTCTAAAAATTGATGATGTAATATAATCTTATTTTATTATTTACACTATTATTTTATAATTTCCTTAGGAGGCCCATTTTAGACCTCAAAATTCCCCTAATGAATGGTGGATAATATATCTCCAATGCCTTCATGAAATTTTGTGCAAAGGAAGGTATTAGGAGACATTTGATAGCGCCTCATAACCCTCCGAAGGATGGGGTGGCTAAGAGTAAGAACCAGAGCATTGGTGGAGAAGCTAGGGCTATGTTGCATAATCAAGATCTACCTAGGTACTTGTGGGCAGAAGCATGCAACACTGCAGTATTCTGCAGAACAGGAAGCCACACAGGGTGCTCAGATGAGTCACACTAAAGGAGACTTTCACAGGCAAAAAGACTGATCTTTCACACTTCCGGATCTTTGGCACAAAGGTTTACTGTCATGTGTCCAAGGATAGCAGCAAGAACCTAGATCCCACAACAGAGAAGGGTATCTTTGTGGGGTATAGTGAAACATCTCAGGCATACAAGGTGTATCTTCCAGGACTTAGGACGACAATTCTCAGGCAAGATGTGAGATTCCAAGAGGATCAGGCTCTGAGAGTTTCCTTATAGCATGAGCAGATTGCAATACCTAAGGAGGATCTACTTGCTCCCAAACAGGAGTCACAACCAGCACCTCAGATTTAGCCACAACCACAGTCTAGTCGCAAGAGGGTAGCGCAACAAGTTTTGTAGCAAGATGAGGAGGACAAGCTAGGCCGAGAGCAAACAGATCAACCAAATCCACCCACCACAGGGAGGAAGAAACTAAAATGGGTTGAGAGGTTGATTTAGGAGGCTCAAGAGCAAGTCAAGGCTCCTAGCACCAAGTTTATGTTAGTTTTTTTAACATTGGATGTGTTCTAGCCACGAAATGTTGTGGAGATGCTAGAATACATGAGATCTCCAAAACCCAGAAATAGTTTCTGGAAATTCCGCCTAGAATTGTCTCAATTAGATTATTAACCAATTTTTAAATATTTCCTAAGTCTAAACTTTAGGGATATGGTTAATTAATCAGTATTAATTGAGATAAGGTGAGAATCATCTAGAAAATCACACGGATCAACAAGGAATTAATCTGGGCCATATATTATGTTTTAATCTTGGCCATTGGTGCTCCAACAAAAGACTATAACAAGAAGTCGATAGGTAGATGGAGAATTGTTAATTTTGGGCAACTAGGTACAAACTCCATGTTGCACTGCTCATATGACAATGGTCATATTTTTGTTGGATTCCTCGTTCGGAGAGGTGCAATATTGATCTAAAGAACATCTTGATCGAATGAGCAGAACATTGATTTTGAATTTATTTTCCACATGTGCAAGGTCGGCTAGATTTATCCCACATGCCTAAGAGATGTGTCACACACCCTCATTGATGAATATAAATTGGAGAGACTCGGAGGTCATTTTCTCATCATCTCATCACACATTCTCTCATTGTGATCTGATTAGTTCGATAGCCTTTGGAGGGCTTTTTCTTTCCCTCACACGTCTAGAGCGAAGCTGCTGTTTTCTACATTGATCTGTTTAGGGCTTTCTATTTTCTATGCTGATCTATTTAGGGCTTTTCTACTGCACTATAATATCCTGAGTAGAAATAGACAGTAATATAAAGCCACATAAACAAGCATTTACAGCAAATAGAGAGACATCACATAAACAATGCAAATATGGAGAAACGTTGAGCCATTTTATTATGTAACTGAAAGATACAATGAGTACAAAGGTGATCAGAATGATGGCGCCTTGGCTTGCACAAGGCAAGCTGGAAATACTCTTAGAAATGCTCAAGGAATGGATGCTCTGTCAAGGACTGCATAATCTCCAAAGCTGTTGCGACTATTGTTGGACTGCTGCTACTACTGGAATGGGATGGCTCTTTGCGGATGTTCCCCCACTCAGAAAAATATGAAACTTTGGGAATGAGCTCTCCTCCAAATACCCAGAAAAGCCCAAAAAGGAATTCCGAATGGACAACCCCGGAATTTGACCTCCCTTAAGGAATAACGCTATCCCAGTGAAACACACTGGCCATGTATGATCCTCTGTAA
Organism: Pinus albicaulis; assembly: GCA_034641835.2. Taxonomy (NCBI): domain Eukaryota; kingdom Viridiplantae; phylum Streptophyta; class Pinopsida; order Pinales; family Pinaceae; genus Pinus; species Pinus albicaulis. Next base: position 817,736,053 of record CM076580.1, read on the forward strand.
CTAATGGCCTCCTCCTGTACCAAAATGATGAAATAGTGAAGGGATGATCCCTTCACACTATCTCGGGCTGAATCCCCTAATAAATCCTCACTCTCGGAACTGCCTCTACCACAAACTGCGTGATCTCTCCCAGAGATTGCGCTGCCCAAGAAAATGCGTAATTCCTGACTGAAGATACTATGGCTCCCTCCTACAAAACAATGGATAGAACTCCTCACCCGAGCAGGCACTCAAAGTCCCCCGGGGCTGAGGTTGGGATCTCTGCTCGGAGACACCCGATGTGCTAAACAGCACCTGCAGACTTTGCTCAACAGCAAAAGCGTGCTTAATGTCAAAAGACAGAAATCATAGATGCATAATAGAATGAGAAAATGAGGAGCCTCTTCCCCTTTTTATGCTTTGAGAGCCTTGCTCTCACCCGGGCCCCACCAAACTGTGTTGTCCCTCTTGGCCCACATTGTCTCTCTCTCACTGCGTTGTCATGGGCCAACGCTGCCCACGCTACCACTTCCCTCACGCTACCACTTCGTCATCCTGGGCCCCATGCTGCCAAATAATTATATGCTCAAGTGACTTTAGGGAATGTTTATTTCCTAAGTGTAGGTTGTGTGTCTCATCACCCACTTTATTAACTGAATTAACTTTAGAAAAGCAAAACTGGCTAAAATTAATATTACCAATTGGTTGCTGCTAATTGGAAATATTACATGCAACATTGACCATGGTCAACCCTTGGTCATTTGACCTCAATCTTCTGCAGAAATTTTGATTTTAGGAGGTCGTACAGCTGGGCACTAAAATCGAGGAATTACGGGTTGTTCGACCGAAGCCCTAGTTTGTTGCGTTGACTTTTGTGCGTTGTCCTTGGTTTGACTTGCGTTGACTTGTGATGAGTTGTCTTTGAGGGTTGTGGATGTTACACATGAAAGTGTTGGCTGACCAAGAACAATATCTCATATCTTTGCTGGACATCAGGAACTGTAAATCTGATCTATATTTGGCTTGACTTCCATTTATCTATTATTGTGTTCTATCAGCATTTTACTTTCAAGTTTATACGATTTCTATTTTGTATAGGGCCTAAGAAAGATTGAAGTAAAAGTGCATCAAGCATAGAACACCATTGTTATCTAAATTTAACATGGTATCAGAGCTGAGGTGAAGACAAAGTCCAAGAGTCCAAGCTGGTGTTAGAAGCTATCTCTGAAGGAAAAAATCCTGTCAAGAACAAATGGCCTCCTCAACCTACAAGGGTTTCAAGGTTGATGATAAATTGATTGATAAGTCTAATTATCATGCATGGAAGATGTCCTTGGATTTGGTGCTAGAAGATCAAGATGTCATGGACTATGTACAAGGGAATATTCAAGAACCTCCATCAAATGCAGCTGCTGTGACAAAGATGAAGTATAGAAAAGGGGAAATCAAAGCAAAGATGATTATCCGGGATTCTATTCATAAGCACTTGGTTGCTTACATTTCTGAGTTGAAGACATCTAAGGAGATGTATGATAAGCTAGTGAGCATGTTCAGGGCTAGCAATGCTAATCAAATCCTCTTCTTCAAGAATCAATTGAAGAATATCAAGAAGGGTAAGGATGAATCTATTCAATCCTATTTTATGAGGCTCATTGAAATCAAGAATAACCTCCTAGCTATTGGGGAAGCAATATCTGATCGAGAGATGGTTCTTATTGCACTTGGAGGTCTCCCCCATGATTGGCATGTATTCAATACCACTATTCTCAATAATAATGTTATTCCTGATTTTGATGAAATATTGACGAGATGCACTCAAGAGGAAACAAGAATGATGGAGTATGCCTCTAATGGTAATGAAAGTGATCCTACTGCCTTCACTGCTCATGCAAAGAAGAAGAACCATGGTGGCCCGAGAAATCAAAACCATGGTAGAGTGGGGCCCTGTTGACCGCACTTTGTCAACTACCCCATAGCAGTACACCCCCATTTTTTCAAATGGGCTTCGTCATGTTCGACGTGGTTGCGCCATTCAAATTCCATCATCAGTCAACAGTCGACAATTTTACAAATGATGTAAACTCATTCTGCATGTTATGATGTAAATGATCTAAGTAAGACCGTCAATGTATGTAACAACCTAGGTAAGCCTAGTATGTTGTTGATGATCTCTATCCTAGGAGGTTTTTTGTCTCACTGATTCACGAAAGTGATCTAAGTAGAAGTTTCTCCAACTCACCCCAAAAGCTAGGTGGATTTTAATATCAAGATGCTAAGTGAGTCCTAGTGTTTTCTATCGAGTCCTTGTAAAAGTAGTTTGAGCTACTTGGTCTACTAGATCATATTTTGAGTCGCAGTAATCCTGGCATTTATTTGAGGGTCTATACCAATGGGTATTCCCCTTCATGAAGGGAAATGGATACATCTTATAAAATATATTGAAAAAATAATTATAATCTCCTCTTAGTCAATTAATTAAATTTTCTGGTCAATTAATTAATAAAATCCTAAACCAGAAATTTAATTAATTTAGGGTCCTAAGTTAGGATTAAATCTTTAAAGGCAAAATTTGTGGGTCCTTGGAAAATGATTTTGAAAGCTTCAGGCCAAGGGAATATTGAGAATTTTAAGAAATATTGGACCCTTGGACCTTGGTGGTTAAATCAAGGTCAAAATTTTGGGGTAATTAACTCAAAATTAATATTTTTGAGTTAATTAAAATTGAATTAAATGACAAATTCGTTTTTTCCCCAAAATTTTAATTTCAACGCTCCGGATCAAAAAATAATTAAATCTTTTGGACGGTTGAGATTATTTTGACGAGGATCATCCAAACTAGCCGCTAGAGATCTTGTCCTATAAATTTAGAAGTCTTTGTCAGTATTGGATCATCCGATCTCAGGGTCGTGCACTTGCTCTTAGAAGCTCTTGTAAACTTTTGAGAAATAAAGCATAAAGACTTTGGGGTTACAAATCTTGATGTTCCTTCTCAGATCTATGTGGTGAATTGTCTCTAAACTGTGCTACTTTGTTTCTTGTATTTTATGGTTGATGAACTTCATGGATTAATCTGCATACAGGTATCTTGTGCAGTTTTCTGGGTTTATAAAATAACATTCTGATTTTTCTAAATAAGGTCTCATGTTGTTTTCTTAAATCTCTATCGATCTAAGGTCCGGATCTAAGTGTGCAGGGAATTTTTTCTTAAGATTGAGCGTCTGGGGAAGTCTTCGGTTGGACCAGCCGACTCTCAATAAACATAAATCTGATAAGCTCTTTATTTCTTAAATTCCAGGTCTATCTTACGATATTTGTGATTTTGCAGGGTTTCGAAGGCTTGTGCCTCTCATTTAAAAATTTTAATTTCTAAACTGTGCTAAAATGTTTCAAATCTGACCATGAGGGTTTTAAATCTGTAAACTAGTTGTAAATTTGTAAATTTTCTTTTAGAATTGTAAGGGTTTAATCGTTGCTTGGTGTGTATCTTTCAGATCCGGTTGGTTTCTTGCAGGTTCATGGTTCAAATCGTAATTTTTTTTAGATCTAAGGCAGATTTAGCCTCCAAAGGCCAGATCTGGTCTCAAACGCTTACTGTGGACAAATCTGGACATTGTTTTGATTAAAGGCAGCATAAAATCCGAGCTTAAAAGAAAAAATTTAAGTTTGCTGGGCAGATTTTTGAATGTACTGGGTTTTATTCACACTGCATTCCCTTCGTTTTGCAACTCTCATCCAACAGATTCATCTCTGCCCCCATATCTTTTCATTTGCCGTCCTCCATTACACATTTCTTCTTTACGCTCTCACTTCCTCTCTGCATATATGCTCTTCCTTACCAATCGAACCCATTTTTTCTTAAAACATCAACTTCCCTTTGCCAGACGTCTGCTCATCGATCTCTGCCACATCTCACCTCCTCCTCTGGCTGCGTTTCTCCTTTACGTTCTACATCAAATCCTCTTTGCCCTCCGTATATATATTACCGCTTCCCCTGTCTCTAGCGTCCGATCTCCATTTGAAATTTCTCATCATCCTTGCTATTCCCTTCATTCCGTCAACCGTCCTTTGAATGTTGTCTTCCTCATTCCGCCCTTAAGCTTTCATGTTGTCCTGCAACTCGAATTGAAGCCTCACCCTTCGTCCAAACCCTCGCTCCAACTCTCCCAATCGTCTGCCCTGCCGTGCTCCTCATCGACCTGCGATACCACAACGCAAACAAAAACTTTGTCTTGGATTTTCGTTTAGGTTTTAATTTCGTTTTTTTTTTGTATAGTGTAATTTAATGTTGCATTTTATTTGGTTCGATTTTTTGTTAGCATAGTTTAGGTGCGTGTATTTTTTTTTCAATTCAATTTTCTTTATAGTGTTAGATGTTAATGATTAGCTTTAGATTGTAATTTCGATTTTTTGTTTTAGTTTAGTTTAGATTTCAAAATTGTTTAGTTTTAAGTTTTGGTTAGGATAGATTTCGATTTTTTTTAATTGTTTTAAATTTTAATTTAGTTTCATTCAGTTTAATTTTAATTCTAGTTGTGTTTAGATATAGATTCTAATTTTTAGATTAGAACTTTTTATTTAGATTTAGATTTTTAACTTGTTTTAGATTAAAAAATAAAAATAATAAAAAAATAAAAGAATTTCAAAAATCCTAAAAATCTAGGAAATACAAAAATATTAAAAAAAAAAAAAAAAAAAAATCAAATTTTCTATAGTCAAATGTGTTAAAAATTTTCTATCTAAAGTTTTGACTATAGAAACATTTTTTGGATCAAGATTAATTGAAGCATCATAAATCTGGAAATATTGCAAATGTTTGGCATTTTCATCTTGTGATAATATTGTTGTGGGTTTAAGGCATTTTAATGCATGGTTATGGTGTTTTTCAATTAAATATCATTGTGATCAATCATGTTTTAATAAGCAACAGTTAATCGTCACTTGTTTATAATTGCATAGCGAGATCTTGTTTGACTCCATAAGGCATTGGTCTTAAACGTGAAATCTAATCTAGATCTGTGAAATCCTGTCAATTTTATCAAGTATTTGGTGTTTTAGCTGTGTCTCCTGGATTTGTCCTTCATTTATAATACGGTCTACCTCCCTTAGCTTGCAAGGAGATAGCTTAAATAGAGAGATTGGGGATAAGGGTGACAACCCCCAATCTGAGCCATTGTCGCGGTGCCTTGACAATCTGTGCGACAACATTTTTTGGCGCCGTTGCCGGGGATAGAGTTTTTTCTGTCCTTGGTCTTAGCGACATTTTATAATCTTTAAATCTTCTTTCGCCATTCATTAGCCTGTCACAAGGAATCACATTCGCTGGCATCTTTTCATCTCTTCATCTCTCCATCATCTTATCTTTTATCATCTCACTAATCATTTCATCTTTAGCACCTGGACATTTCGGTTGGCTTCTTGTTTGGGTGGCGACTCCACTTATTCATCTATTTACTCCCAGACAAGAATCCCCCCTGATATCCATCTACTATCTCTCGATTATTTCTCTTGTTTTAGAATTAGTTTCATGTTCAAGTGGCGACTCCAATTCTTTCATTTCTTACAAGAGATCCTGCTAAGAAGTTCACTTCTTGAGGACCTTTTGACTATTCTTGAACACGGATCTATTTCCAAAATCTTAAAAACGATATCATGGATGTTTTTGCCCCTTGTAGTTTTGCTAATATTCAAGGTTATCCCCATGATGTTCCTCAAATGGATAAATTACCATATTTTTAAGGAAATGATGCAGTTAGTGTTAAATCTCATTTGTTTGCTTTCACTAACTGGTGGAACAGATTTGCAATTGCAAAAAATAATTTCGAGGATGTAAAGATGAAAACTTTTGCTCTTACTTTCGGCGAGGATGTTGCTGAATGGTTTATGGAAAAGCCTGATAATTCATTCAATACTTTTGAATCAATTGTAACTGCCTTTAAGGAAAAGTACGGTGATAAAAGGGAAGATAGGCATTTGGTAAGGGAAATAAGTACCATAAAAAAGAAAGAAAATGAAACAACTGAAGATTTTAACAGGAGATTTAATGGCATCCTCAGAGAAATATCTCAAACTCATAAACCTCCTGATGGATCTCTTCTGAATTTTTACATTGATGCTTTTGATTCTGATACTTCATATGAGTTAAGGCAGGCTAAAACTGCAAATTATAAGGCTTGTCAATCTTTAGCTGAGGAGATTGAAAAAGATAAGAGGGCATCTGGGAAGTCTGAAATTCCTGATTTTGATAGATCTTTGACAGGATCTAAAGGGAAAAAACCTCTAGAAGATGATGATGACCCTATGAAAAGGTTAATGAAAAAGCTTGAAAGCATGGAGCTTAATCATGCTAAGGAAATAAGTGTCTTACAGGCTAGGTTGGTCCAAATGGAAAGGGCTCAAACGTAGAATTCCCAACCTAGAAATAATAATGCTTTGCAGGAAAGAGGCCTATCTAATGAGCAGAGACCGACAAATCAACTTGAGTTTGCAAATCTTGTGGATGAAGCTCTGCCTTATTGTAGAGCCTGTAATGATCTTCATGAAGAGGCTACTTGTCCCATTGTCAAAAGGATCATAGCTAGTAGAATGGCAAGGTCAAGTCATCAAATTAATGTTGTTGGTAAGGACTATCACATGCATATAGAAGATCATGAAAGTCAGGTTAAGGAGCCAGCTCAGATGATTAAGAATGTGCAACCCAATCATATGCAAATAATTCAAAACATGGAATCTAACCAAATCAGTCTTCAAAATAAGATAACTTCCATGGAAGAAAGTCATGTTAAGGAAATAAATGTCATGGAAAACAGGTTAAAGATAATGGAAGTTAATCATTCTAATCAGATGTCCATCATGGAAGCAATACACACCCAGGAAATGAATACCATGAGGGAAAATCACTTGTTGGAAATGAGTTCCATACAGGAAAGGTTGGAAAAAATGGAAAAATTACATATACAAATGTTTCAGCCGAAATTTCATTATGAAGATTCATCAACAGATCATAAGACTTCTTGTCTACTAAAGCCATTCTCATCTCATCACACGGAGGATTTAACTATGATTTCAAAGGATGTTGAGAAAGACCAAGCTCATGTATCACCATTGACAGAGTATATCCAGAATAACATTGGTCATGCTCCAGGTTCTTCAAATATTTTGTACAAACATCTTCAAGATGAGGACAGGAAATATACAGTGATCTCATTGCTGACATCACAACCCACTCAGAAGAAGAGAAAGAAGCAAAAAAGAAGTAAGTGGTTTGATTCGTTTGATGGTCGAGAGCAGCTTGACAATCAGATAAGACAGAGTCCTACAATTAGCAAGATTGGACATGGCACATCTGAAAAGCAACCTACAGACTTGCCTGAAAGTGGGCAAATGCTCACCATACACTATATTGAGCACATATGATGCCACAGGGCATCCTCTGTATTGTATCTCTAACCTTATACCTTGTTATTTCAGCGTTTCATTTTGTAGTTAAAGTAGATTTACTTTTCATGTTAAGTAGAATAATAAATAAAAGAAGAGCTTCTATTTTTCATGAGCTTAATGTTATATGATGATATTTGGACGGATGCTACTTATGTAATCTTGTGTGTTGCTTGGATGCAGATTTTGGATTCTCACATTCCTTCGATAAAGCAACGTGTCCCCAAGTAGAGCCAAATGTTGACTGCACTTTGTCAACTACCCCATAGCAGTACACCCCCATTTTTTCAAATGGGATTCGTCATGTTCGACGTGGTTGCGCCATTCAGATTCCATCATCCAGATTTCATCGACAGTTGACATTGTTATAAATGATGTAAACCCATTCTGCATGTAATGATGTAAATGATCTAAGTAAGACCGTCAATGTATGTAACAACCTAGGTAAGCCTAGTATGTTGTTGATGATCTCTATCCTAGGAGGTTTTTTGTTTCACTGATTCACGAAAGTGATCGGCAGAGTTTTTCCCTCCAGCCTCACCCCAAAGCTAGGGTGGATTTTATCATCAGCATGCTAAGTGAGTCCTAGTGTTTCTATCGAGTCCTTGTAAAAGTAGTTTGAGCTACTTGGTCTACTAGATCATATTTGAGTCGCAGAATTGGGTATTTATTTGAGGGTCTATACGAATGGGTTTTCCCCCCTTCATGTATGTAAATGTATTATCTCATGTAAAAGAGGGTTGGAAAAATAATTATAATCCCCTCTTAGTCAATTAATTAAATTTTCTGGTCAATTAATTAATAAAATTTTAAACCAGAAATTTAATTAATTTAGGGTCCTAAGTTAGGATTAAATTTTTAAAGGAAAAATTTGTGGGTCCTTGGAAAATGATTTTGAAAGAAGCCCCAGGCCAAAGGAATATTGAGAATTTTAAGAAATATTGGACCCTTGGGCCTTGGTGGTTAAGTCAAGGTCAAAATTTTGGGGTAATTAACTCAAAAATAATATATTTTTGAGTTAATTAAAATTGAATTAAATGACAAATTCGTTTTTTCCCCAAAATTTTAATTTCAACGCTCCGGATTAAAAGATAATTAAATCTTTTGGACGGTTGAGATTATTTTGACGAGGATCATCCAAACTAGCCGTTAGAGATCTTGTCCTATAAATTTAGAAGTCTTTGTCAGTATTGGATCATCCGATCTCAGGATCGTGCACTTGCTCTTAGAAGCTCTTATAAACTTTTGAGGAATAAAGCATAAAGACTTTGGGGTTACGAATCTTGATGTTCCTTCTCAGATCTATGTGGTGAATTGTCTCTAAACTCTGGTACTTTGTTTCTTGTATTTTATGGTTGATGGCCTTCATGGATTAATCTGCATACAGGTATCTTGTGCAGTTTTCTGGGTTTATAAAATAACATTCTGATTTTTCTAAAAAAGGTCTCATGTTGTTTTCTTAAATCTCTATCGATCTAAGGTCCGGATCTAAGTGTGCGGGGAAATTTTTCTTAAGATTGAGCGTCTGGGGAAGTCTTCGGTTGGACCAGCTGACTCTCAATAAACATAAATCTGATAAGCTCTTTATTTGTTAAATTCCAGGTCTATCTTACGATATTTGTGATTTTGCAGGGTTTCGAAGGCTTGTGCCTCTCATTTAAAAATTTTAATTTATAAACTGTGCTAAAATGTTTCAAATTTGACCATGAGGATTTTAAATCTGTAAACTAGTTGTAAATTTGTAAATTTTCTTTTAGAATTGTAAGGGTTTAATCGTTGCTTGGTGTGTATCTTTGTTATGTAAATTTTATTAATTATTAGTTAGATATAGTTATCTTAGGTTTTATTAACTGAAAGGGCATGATCAAAGATCATGCCTCTTCACCAAGGGACACCATGAGGCTATATTTAAAGCCTCGGTGATTCCCCATTGTAATCATCTTTCATCTTCATCATTAATAATATATACTTATTCAAGTTTACCAGAGTTTTTACACTCCATTGGTATCAGAGCCATCGCTCTTCGGGATCTGTGGATCACCCAGAATTAAGGAATTGAAGGAAATTCCAAAATTGCAGATTTTTTTTAATCAAGTGTTTGTGCACAACAACATTTGTTTTAAAAAAAATAAAAATAACCTTGCAGATTTTTTACCCAACCCCCTCTGTTCTCTCACCCCACTCTGCCTTCGATTCCCAAATTCTCCTCACGTAAAAAAAAATTCGGTGAAGATCGCAGAAAAAATTCAGGAGATAAGAAGAGGTCGAGGAAGACTTTCAAGATCACTGTTTGGGTTATTTTTTTAAGTTCATCATTAAAGACATATCCGTGGAGAAAACAGTGAACAGTCACAGCTCGAAAAGGCACAAAATTCTGTTTTAAATTGCAGACTTCAGTCCTGTGGTGGCTCAGATTTGTCAAGCTCAGATTATATTACAATTTTCTAAAGATCATTGCAGACCTGTGGAACTGCAAATTTCGGATTACAGTGACCTGTGACAAAGTCTTGTGGGCAGTGTCTTTAGAGACCTCGGAACACCCTCCTACCTCAAAACTGTGGTTAGTGTTGAGGCTAAACTTCTGTGTTGGAAAACTCTGATTGTTGGCAATTGAAGAAGCGTCTAAATTAACCCGGTGTGACCTTATTAACCCGGCGTCTAAATTCACGGGTGCTATCCACGTCAGCGCTGCCGGTGCTGTGCCACAACAATAAACCAAGTGCGTCTATTTAAAAAAAAAAAATTACGTTTTTTTTTTTTTAAAAAATCGTGAACAGGTGTGACGGTTGGCAAGGATCCACGTTTAATTCTGCGTGAAACAGTGACTTGTCAAACGAGACTTGTCAAACGAGCTGTGTATTAAATTACGTTTTTATCGTGAAACAGTGACTTGTCAAACGAGACTTGTCAAACGAGCACGGTTATCGTTGCCCTCACTTATCAAACGAGCACGGTTAAAAAAATATAGTTTTCATATATCATATATCATATATCATATGATATAAATCATATCATAAATCATATCATATATCATATGATATAAAAAAATATAGTTTTTTTTTTTAAATTATATAAATCATATATCATATAGTTTTCAATTGGTCATTATATAAATATATATTGTAATTATATACTTATTTATATATTATATAGTTTTCAAATTGATAATTATATATATATATATATATATATTTATAATTATATAATTTATTTATATTATATAATTTTCAATTAATAATTATATATATATAATTATATAATTTTAAAAAGAAAATTATTATTATTATTATTAATTTAATTAATTAATTAATTTTAAAGAAAGAAAAAGAGAAACTGGCAGAAAAATACTCCCCGCCTCATACGCGTTCGATGTCATCATCAATGTCAATGGCTGAATTCCAGAAAAAATTGGTGGATCTTGAGAAACAGATCACTAATAATTCCGAAGAATTCGGAAAAAGATTAGTCGATCTTGAAAGTACAGTTTCAGGGCACTCCAACGACATCAAAAAAATTCATGATACAACAAATCGAATAGAAAGGCTAAATCATCACGAGGCCACAGAAAAGCAGAACGAACTCTTCAATAAGCTAAATGATAAGCTAGATAAATTAAGTCAGACACAATCCCCAATATCTCCTAACAAGGAACAAAATCAACAAAACAATTCCGCAGATTCAGGGAACTCGGAAGAGCATCAGGAAAAAACCGATTCCCCACATCATCAAGAAGATAGTAATGCCGATTTTCAAAATAAGCAGCTCTGGAATGCATTCGCTAATCAATATCCCCTTCTTGTTCCACCATTAGCATATCAGCGCAAAGCCAAGATCGACCTACCCAAATTTGATGGTAATGAAAAAAATAGCATTGCATGGCTTAATAAAGCAGAAGAATATTTTGAGATTTATGACATTACTAGTGATGACGAAAAAATTAAGCATGCTTCCATGAAAATGAAAGGAGAAGCATATAATTGGTATATGTGGTGGAAAAAAACAACGCTCGCTATCAGTTGGAGGAAATTTAAGGATGCATTCTTCAAAAGGTTTCAAGGCATAAAAGAAGAAAAATTATTTTCAACGTTTATCAAATTACGCCAAAAAGGAGATGTTGATGAGTACACTCGAGAATGGGAGACCTTGGCAACACGAGTACCAGGATTGTCAGAATCTCGTCTAATCCAGTCTTACATCTCAGGACTTAAAATCCACATACAGGAAGAGCTAGAACTACATGAAATTACGTCCGTAGAAGTAGCAAGGCAAAAAGCAAAAGCTGTTGAAAAGAAATTTGAAAGATTATCAAAACCAGAAAAAGTATATTCGAGACGACGGTTTCCTCAATCTGAAAATATAGATGACACAAAATATGTCCCTGCCCATCTTCGTGAAGAAGAAAAATCTAGTATGGAAAAACAAAGAATGCGAGAGGGCAAGTGCAAACGCTGCGGTGAAAACTGGGACCCTAAGCACAGATGTGCTAATGGAAAAGCGAAAAATCTATACAGTTGTGAAGCAACTAACGACGCTAACAGTACTGATTCGTGTATAGCAGGATTAAAAGACAACTTAGAGTTCTCTCCAGAAGTGGATGGCGAAACTATTCCGCAAGTGTCATTATCAGCTATGACATGCATATCACAACCTCAAACCCTAAGGTTAAGAGGACATATTAAGAAAAACAATGTAATGGTTCTAATAGACACAGGCAGCACGCACAATTTTCTAGATTCAACCATGGCCAAAGGACTCAACCTCTTTACTTTTCCCATGCCTAATATGAAGGTAATGGTGGCTGATGGTAAGAAGATTGAACAAGTAGGAAAATGCCATAAAGTCAAATTGCAGATTAAAGACTTTCATTTAGAATCTCCATTCTACACAGTTCCATTACGAGGAGTAGATGTGGTCTTAGGAATTCAATGGCTACAAACTCTAGGTACTTATTCTGCCAACCATCAGAAGCAGTTTATAAGTTTTAAGTGGAAAGGGCAGAAACACAAGTTGTATGGATTCCAAGCCCCAGAAGATCAAGTTGTATCTTCCTCTCTGATGACGAAGATGATTCAAATAGGAGCGCCAATACAATGTCATCAGTTAGAAATGTTATCTTCAAAAGGGAGCCACGAAGAGTCACCAGAAGTCAAGACAGGATACAACCCTGTCGATATCAGATATTTTCACTATCCAGAACAACAAAAGATTGAACTCGAGAATATGCTCCACGATCTTTTTAAAATGTGGGAAGCAAGAGCCCGCCGCTCCAGAAACCCAGGCGTTCGTCAACATTGTCCATCATTACATATGCTTTGAGGACAAAGCATCTTTAAGGGAGGGGTAATGTTATGTAAATTTTATTAATTATTAGTTAGATATAGTTATCTTAGGTTTTATTAACTGAAAGGGCATGATCTTTGATCATGCCTCTTCACCAAGGGACACCATGAGGCTATATTTAAAGCCTCGGTGATTCCCCATTGTAATCATCTTTCATCTTCATCATTAATAATATATACTTATTCAAGTTTACCAGAGTTTTTACACTCCAATCTTTCAGATCCGGCTGGTTTCTTGCAGGTTCATGGTTCAAATCGTAATTTTTTTTTAGATCTAAGACAGATTTAGCCTCCAAAGGCCAGATCTGGTCTCAAACGCTTACTGTGGTCAAATCTGGACATTGTTTTGATTAAAGGGAGCATAAAATCCGAGCTTAAAACAAAAAATTTAAGTTTGCTGGGCGGATTTTTGAATGTACTGGGTTTTATTCACGCTGCATTCCCTTCACTTTGCAACTCTCATCCAGCAGATTCATCTCTGCCCCCATATCTTCTCATTTGCCATCCTCCATTACACATTTCTTCTTTACGCTCTCACTTCCTCTCTGCGTATACGCTCTTCCTTACCAATCGAACCCATTTTTTCTTAAAACATCAACTTCCCTTTGCCAGACGTCTGCTCATCGATCTCTGCCACATCTTACCTCCTCCTCTGGCTGCGTTTCTCCTTTACATTCTGCATCAAATCCTCTTTGCCCTCCGTATATATATTACCGCTTCCCCTGTCTCTAGCGTCCGATCTCCATTTGAAATTTCTCATCGTCCTTGCTATTCCCTTCATTCCGTCAACTGTCCTTTGAATGTTGTCTTCCTCATTCCGCCCTTAAGCTTTCATGCCGTCCTGCAACTTGAATCGAAGCCTCACCTTCGTCCAAACCCTCGCTCCAGCTCTCCCAATCGTCTGCCCTGCCATGCTCCTCATCGACCTGCGATACCACAACGCAAACAAAAACTTCGTCTTGGGTTTTCGTTTAGGTTTTAATTTCGATTTTTTTTTGTATAGTGTAATTTAATGCTGGATTTTATTTGGTTCGATTTTTTGTTAGCGTAGTTTAGGTGCATGTATTTTTTTTTAAATTCAATTTTCTTTATAGTGTTAGATGTTAATGATTAGCTTTAGATTGTGATTTCGATTTTTTGTTTTAGTTTAGTTTAGATTTCAAAATTGTTTAGTTTTAAGTTTTGGTTAGGATAGATTTCAATTTTTTTTAATTGTTTTAAATTTTAATTTAGTTTCATTCAGTTTAATTTTAATTCTAGTTGTGTTTAGATTTAGATTCTAATTTTTAGATTAGAACTTTTTATTTAGATTTAGATTTTTAACTTGTTTTAGATTAAAAAATAAAAATAATAAAAAAATAAAAGAATTTCAAAAATCCTAAAAATCTAGGAAATACAAAAATATAAAAAAAAAAAAAAAAAAAAATTTCAAATTTTCTATAGTCAAATGTGTTAAAAATTTTCTATCTAAAGTTTTGACTATAGAAACATTTTCTGGATCAAGATTAATTGAAGCATCATAAATCTGGAAATATTGCAAATGTTTGGCATTTTCATCTTGTGATAATATTGCTGTGGGTTTAAGACATTTTAATGCATGGTTATGGTGTTTTTCAATTAAATATCATTGTGATCAATCATGTTTTAATAAGCAGCAGTTAATCGTCACTTACTTGTTTATAATTGCATAGCGAGATCTTGTTTGACTCCATAAGGCACTAGTCTTAAACGTGAAATCTAATCTAGATCTGTGAAATCCTGTTAATTTTATCAAGTATTTGGTGTTTTAGCTGTGTCTTCTGGATTTGTCCTTCATTTATAATAGAGTCTACTTCCTTAGCTTGCAAGGAGATTGTAATATTCCTAGTTTGCGACAGCAAATTGGAATATTCTATTTTATTCATTTTGCCACCTATAGTTTGTAAGTAAATAAAAAAAAGTGAGTAAAGAGGGTCTAAACTCACTTAAATGAAATAAGACATCCACCTAGTAGCACAACGTTGTGACTTAAGTGGGAGTCAAGGGGGGACCCAACACCACGTGGAGGAGGGGGCCTACGTACACTCTAGAAGTTTCTCCAAGCTTCTGTGGAGATAAGGATGAGGATGTGGAGGAGAGAGAGAGGCTACATTGGGTTTTGGAGGGAAACCAACACTATAAAAGATGAAGGAGCCTCTTCATTTCATTCATTTCATTTGTCTTTCTTTGGCACACTGGCTGTTTAGCCCGTCTGTTGCACTGTTTAGTGCATCGAGTGTCTCCGTGCGGAGATCTCACCCTTAGCCTCGGGGGACTTCGAGTGCCTGCTCAGGCAAGGTTATTTTCTTAGCATCATCCTCCATGACAACGTTATTGCTGCAGCGGTGTAATACTGTGTTGTAGGGTGTTGCCGTGGTGAGTTTACGACACCACCTCCTTCTCCTATTTTTCAGGGGGAGAGCCTCTCTCTCCTTTGGAGGATCAGATTGGGAGATATTGGAGCTTATTATCAGATCTTGGCATCAGGCCTATATGTTCTTCATGGTATACTGCGCAGTTCTTTCCCCAAATCTGCGTTATTGCTGAGGGAGCAGCGTTCCAAGGGTTTTGGCATAATTTTGGAGTTAGATCTCTGATTGAGGGTGATCCTTGGATTGGCCAACCAATCCAAGTATATTTCTGATCTGATACTGAATTTTGCTTCAGAAATTCTGAATCATTCTTCAGATCTGCTGTAGTAAAACTCAGATCTGCTCCGGCATTTTCATGTATTGCTGAAATCCCCAAGGGAAAAGTAATAAAGAGCCCTTTGGGCATTTTGTCTCATTATAGATCTCTGTTTTCATGTATTTATCAGTTTTAGATCTGTAATATAATAAATATAAGCTTCAGCCTCATGGAGAAAACGCTGAAGGGTTTTTGGATCAATCTTTGTCTTGCGGCACCTCTATCTTGAGGGGTTTTCTATATAAAACTATTGTTTAACCTTGCTGAAAGCCTATGCCTTGTTCTAAAACTCATTCTCTGATTATTTATAGTGTTATACATCATATTCCTTCAGAAAATACGCTGCCCTTGCTTCAGAAAATTTCTGCATATTCAAAGTCTTGGGAAATCAGGGTTTTTATTGAGTAGTTGGGAAGGAGGAATTGTTTAACTTAGCAAAATGCCTTTGTTTGAAGCTGAGATTCGACATGGAAGTCCCTCTTGACCTATTCTAACATATCCCAGAACCTTGAGACGTCATTTTACGCAGATTTCCTTATACACTCATTTTAGGGCCAAAATCCTCACTTTTCCCCGCCTTTTTGCCCTTAAAAGCTGAGTAAAGGTTGTTGCTGTTATTTCTTTTGGTTGCTGAGCATTTCAGACATATTATATGATAGCTGAAGCCATCATAACTGAAGAATGCGTTTTTCAGACATGATCTGCTGAAGAATCCATTTTTGGGATATTACAAAGATAGCTTAAATAGAAAGATTGGGGATAAGGGTGACAGCCCCCAATCTGAGCCGTTGTCGCGGTGCCTTGACAATCTGTGTGACAACAGGCCCAAAGGAAGGAAGGGAAGATGCTACACTTGTAACAAGACTGGTAACTATGCAAGAGAGTGCCCTAATAGAAGGGACTCTCCCTGGATGATGACAACAACAACTCAAGAAGGAATGGCAGGAACAAGTTCCAAGGAAAAAGGAAGGCTCCCTTTGATCATAATAGAAATGGGAAACCTTTCAAGAGGTCAAGAAATTCCAGGTACGATGACTCTAATGTTGCTGAGAATAAGAGAAATGATTTTATTCTTGTATCTGCCCTCTCTGTTGCATCTCCACCCGACACCATGGATGTTTGGTTAATTGATAGTGGTGCTTCAAGGCCCCTCACTGGTTATAAAGAAGCCCTTTCTGATTTGGTTGAGAAGGATACTAATCTAGAAATTATCCTTGGAGATAATGCCACCTATCCCGTGAAAGGGACAGGGACCGTGACCCTCCATTTATCTCAAGGTCAAGTCATTCAATTACAAGATGTGTTGTATGTACCTGATTTGAAGAAGAACCTTGTGTCCATTTCAGCAATGGAAGACAAAGGGTTCAAGGTCACATTCGTTGATGGAAAGGTACTTATTTGGAAGAAGAACTTCAAGGAAGCTCTTTCTATTGGTTTTAGAGTTGATACACTACACCAAGTTAGAGGAAGTCCATTGGGGGTTATGACATGTGATACAACTCTTCAAATAGAGTTATGGCATCCGAGGTTTCCAGACCTTCATTACAAAGCCCTTCCCGAAGGAAGGAAGGTGGTGACAGGGATGCCCAAATTGAGAGATGACCATGAAGGTATATGTCAGGGTTGTGCCGAAGGGAAGCATACAAGGGGACCATTCCCCTCAAGTGTCACAAATACAACTGATATCTTGCAGTTGATACATTCTGACTTATCTGGTATGCTGCCTATGACATCCTTGGGAGGATGTTCCAATTACATCACTTTTACAGATGACTTCTCCCACAAGACCTAGATATATTTTTTGAAGAAGAAGGACAAAGCATTCAAATGGTTTTGTACCTTCAAGGCCTTGGTGGAAAATCAAACCGAGAAGAAAATCAAAGCTTTGAGGATCGACAATGGGACCGAGTGTGAATCAAATGAGTTTAATGACTTTTGTAGAGAAGCTGGCATTAAGAGGGAGACCACAACTGCGTACACTCCTGAGAAAAATGGTGTTACTGAAAGAAAGAACAGGACCATTGTGGAAGTTGCTCGTGCCATTCTATGTGACCAAGGTCTTCCGAAGTTTCTATGGGGAGAAGCCACAAACACTGTTGTGTATGTTCAAAATAGATGCCCGCATTCCGCTCTGGACTCCAAAACTCTCGAAGAAGTCTTCTCTGGTAAGAAACCTAATGTTTCTCATTTTAGAGTTTTTGGTAGTCCTGTTTACTTTCATGTGCCGAAATAAAAGAGAAGCAAGGTGGATGCTTCTAGAAAGAAGGGAATGTTTGTGGGTTACAGTGAAACTTCGAAGGCATATAGAATCTATGTGCTTGGTCAAAGAGAAGCGGAGATATGCCACAATGTCACCTTCGATGAATATGATGCCCTCAAGAAAGTGGGAAATCTTCCTGGCTCCAAGGAAGACAAAGAAGATGAAGAAGCAGGGAAGTTGAAAGAGCCGAAAGATGACCTGATGCCCGATGTTGAAGGACCTATGGATCCCATTGATCCACATCCTTCAAACAAGAGAAGACCCTCATGGCTTAGGGATACTCTCGAAGATGTCTAGAGACATATTGCATCAAGGAGGACATTCCGTGAAAGCAAGAAGCCGAAGAGATACCAAGGGTATCTAGTAGCCATGAGTAGGATAGTACAACCCAAACCTGTAACATTTGAAGAAGCCGTAAAGCATCAAGTTTGGAAGGATGATATGCATGAAGAATATGAGTCCATTATGAAGAATGATGTCTGGGAAGTGGTCCCGAGACCGGAGGACAAATCTGTTGTCACCTTGAAATGGCTCCATAAAATCAAGCATGGATCTAATGGAACTGCTGAAAAGTACAAGGCAAGATTCGTTGCCCGAGGCTTCTCCCAAAAACAAGGCATAGATTATGATGATATATTTGCACCTGTGTCCCGCTATACCACCATCCAATCTATTATTTCCCTTGCTGCTACGCAAGGATGGAGTCTACATCAAATGGATGTGAAGACCGCTTTTCTGCATGGATCTATAAAGGAAGAGGTGTATGTGGAGCAACCTATGGGCTTCGAAGTCCGAGATAGAGATACCCATGTATGCAGGTTGAAGAAAGCCTTCTATGGGTTGAATCACGCCCCCAGGGCTTCGTACGAGAGGATAGATAGCTACTTGATGAAGTTGGGCTTCACTCGAAGTAATGTTCATTTGAACCTTTATTTTAAGATTGATAGAGAAAGGCCTCTCATTTTGGTTCTCTATGTGAACGATCTCTTCCTGACATGGGTTGACCCTCTCATTCATCAGTGTAAGAGGGAGTGAGCTTCTGAGTTTGAGATGAAAGACCTAGGACTGATGCACTACTTCCTAGGCTTGGAGGTCTGGCAGAGGCCAGGCCAGGCCAGTTTTTCCTTTCTCAAGGAAAATATGTTGCGAAGATGCTAGAGAGATTTGGTATGATGGACTGTAAGTCTGTATTGACACTGATGGAACTCAACTTTAAGAAGTTGAGTGGAAACGTTGTTGGGCCCATGCTAGCAAATCCTACCGAGTATCGACAACTCATGGAGGCCCTGATGTTCTTAGTGAACTCCCGTCTGGACGTATGTTTTGCAGTGAACACTTTGAGTCCACATATGGTTGATTTTCATCACATTCACTGGATTGGTGCTAAGAATCTATTGAGATATCTTCGGGGCACAATCAACCATGGGCTGAGATACACTGCCAGGAGTTTGAGACTCCATGGATATATTGATGTTGATTGGGCTGGTAGTGTGGTGGATCGCAAGAGAACATCTGGATGTTGCTTCACCTTAGGCTCTGCTTCGATATCTTGGATGAGTAGGAAGCAGAATTCGATGGCTTTGAGCACCACTAAGGCCGAATACATTGTAGCGAGTATGGCCTATTGTGAATCTGTTTGGTTGTGAAAGCTCTTCAGTGAGTTGTTTGGGCATGTGCTAGATACCACAGATATCCTTTGTGATAACCAGAGTGGGATTCATCTTTCTGAGAATCTCGTGTTCCACGATCGATCCAAGCATATTGATATCAGGTACCACTTTATCCGAGATATGGTACAGCGAGGCGCCGTAAGGCTCGATCATATAGGAATTGATGAGCAGGTCACGGATATTCTCACGAAGCCCCTAGGGAAGGTCAAGTTCCTAACCTTCCGTGAAAAGCTTGGAATCGTGGAAAGACCCTATTCTAAGGGTCCTACTTGAGTTGGACTATTAGCTCTGGGAGCTCCAGGGCGCTTGGGATAGCTTCTTGGAGATATAAGCACATACGGGGCTAGGCTTTCTGAACCTTGTTGTGCTTCTGCCCCACCATTATGATATTGAGTTGGTTCATATCTCTCTGATTTGTGCCCCGCACGCATCCTACCCATGGAGTTTCGAACTCATGGGAAGTACCTCTCATTTGGCCAATGAGGTGGGAAATGTGGATAGACACCATAGCAAGACCGATGGACACATCAGATATTACCGTACTCTCTATGTCTAGGACGGCACGTGTCCACACCTTGATCTGGGATTAAGTATGACGAGGTTTTATCCTCTAAACTGACTTCGAGTCAGTAAACTAACTTCGGGTTAGTATGAGACTCTTTTGAGTCTGAGAGAGGTTTTTACCTCTCAGCTGACTTCGGGTCAGCTGTGTGTGATGTCTTTGTGACTCACCTTTTGTTCTGAAATAAAGAGTCAGCAAAGCAAGTTACGGCGCGATGACACATGATGTTTGGTTTGGTACATGATGGATGGCACTTGTGGGCAAATGGAGTTCTCCTAGGTTGAGAGGGAGTGTTAATTTTGGGCAACTAGGTCCAAACTCCATGTTGCACTGCTCATATGACGATGGTCATATTTTTGTTGGATTCCTCTTTCGGAGAGGTGTAAGATTGATCTAAAGATCATCTTGATCGGATGAGCAAAACATTGATTTTCAATTTATTTTCCACATGTGCAAGGTCGGCCAGATTCATCCCACATGCCTAAGAGATGTGTCACACACCCTCATTGATGAATATAAATTGGAGAGACTTGCAGGTCATTTTCTCATCATCTCATCACACATTCTCTCATTGTGATCTAACTGGTTCAATAGCCTTTGGAGGCCTTTTTTTTCCCTCACACGTGTGGAGCGAAGCTGCTGTTTTCTGCGCTGATCTGTTTAGGGCGTTTCTACTACAGCATTGACCGTGGTCAACCCTTGGTCGTTTGACTTCAATCTTATGCAAAAATTCCGATTTTAGGAGACTGTACAGCTGGGCACTAAAATCGAGGAATTCTTGGCTGTTTGACCAAAGCCCTAGTTTGTTGCGTTGACTTTTCTGAAGTTGCTTGCGTTGACTTTTCTGCACTGTCCTTGGTTTGACTTGTGTTGACTTGTTATGAGTTGTCTTTGAGGGTTGTGGGTGTGACACATGAAAGTGTTGGATGACCGAGAAAGACTTTGATGGTTGAAGCATCCTGGTGACCGCCGTAACGCAACAATATCTCATATCTTTGTTGGACATAAGGAACTATAGATCTGATCTATATTTGGCTTGTCTTGTATTGATCTATTATTGTGTTCTATCAGCATTTTACTTTCAAGTTTATATGATTGCTATTTTGTATTGGGCCTAAGAAAGATTGAAGTAAAAGTGCATCAAGCATAGAACACCATTGTTATCTAAATTTAACAAGAATACACTAGTGCAGTTACTCAGTTGCCCAGGCAGTTCGATTGTCTCAGTGGCAGTGATTCAGCAGGGAAGATAGTGCCAGAGGGTGAGTAGCAGGTGGTAGAGGAGGGCAACAGTATTCCAGGAGGAAGGTTTCCAGTTCCTAGAAGAGGCGTGAGAAGAAGGTTGAATTCCACAGAAGCTTTGCGCAGGCATTGCGCAGAGAGTGACGCAAAAGCTTCTGCGTGAGGATAGGGAGTCCATCTCAGGGGCAGAAATTAGCAGTGGAATCTGAGAAAATTCTCACAAAAATTTTGACAGTATTCTCCTTTGATTAGATTTCCAGTAGAGCATCTAAATGATTGTACTCAGAATTGTTGTTGAAGAATAATAATAAAACTCTCATCTGTTGCACCAGTTTTCCCACTAATCCTGATCTCTAAGACCATGAGATGCCATCTCAGCCGAAAATTGTCGAACTGCTCCTCTTCTTCACCCAGTACGCAACACTAGGCAGGCTTACACACTCCTTGTGGAGCTCATAGATCTGTTGCTTGGACCTGCTGCTCAGATCTTGGAAAAATGTTGAATTCCTCGGTAAGGAACTCACTAAGGAAGAATTCCCCGCTATGCGCTCTTCTTCCTCTTCTAACGCTTCTTTGCCCAGCAACTACCTGCAGAAAATTGCGTCCCTCTGGCTCAGCATGAAGGCTTTGTGCTGCTCCCTCTGCCTCAGCAATATCTCAATCCGGAAGTCTTTCCCCTCTGTTGACTCACTCAGAGAGAGACAACCTCGAAAAATTAGCCCTCCTGGCTAGAACTGTGCAATCCCTTTAGGGATTCGATCTACTGTTGCTGCAATTTGGCCTTCACTTCAGTGTTGGATCAGCTCTTCCTATTTCACATCAAATGCTTTGATTCCATGTGAAAATTCCTAGATCTGACAATCTTAGGAATCCTACTGCAACTAACTGAATCTACTTCATCTACTTGTAAATTACATTACACAGTTATTTTTAGATTTCTTCATGAAAATATTGAAGTAAATTACTGAAGCAGCCTACACTTAATAGTTTATGATTTTGAAAAAAGGAAACTGAGCAAAGAATAAAACACACATAGGACACCATTATTTTTGGACGAAAGTCCTCAGAAAAACTCAATGCAGGAAAACTGGTGCAGCAGATCTGAGGGTTTGTTATTATTAAGCAGCAATTTTTTAATACGATCTCTGGATGCCTTCTTGGCTATCTGATACAGAGAAATCATTGAAGACAAAAATCTAGCGAGTTTTACCTCACACTACAAGTCCCGACTGATCCGGTAGCTGAACTAACGAAACCTGTAATATCCCCAAGTGGGGTTTAATAGTAATAAAAGAACAAATAGACAATAAACTACAGTAAACGTAAAAATATCATCAAGACATAAGAAATGAATCCAAAACCAGCTGAGCCATTTTATTAAT
Organism: Pinus albicaulis; assembly: GCA_034641835.2. Classification (NCBI taxonomy): domain Eukaryota; kingdom Viridiplantae; phylum Streptophyta; class Pinopsida; order Pinales; family Pinaceae; genus Pinus; species Pinus albicaulis. Next base: position 817,758,627 of record CM076580.1, read on the forward strand.
TTTTGTCGGAAGAGTACAATGGAGGTGCTAAGAAAGATGACACTTGGGCCTGCACTAGACAGGCTGAAGAACAACTGTAAATCCAGACAAAAACACTGTTGCAATGATGCTTTGCATGGCTCCCTCTCTATGTTGCCAGTGTTGGAACTGTTGTTGCTGGCTGGAATCCGACTACGGCTTGGGACTGCTCTCGTGCTCAAAAAATTCTGGAAATGGTTCTCCGAACTCCTCTCACTAAACCCACAAAAACCCGCGAAGGGTTTCTAGAAAGCTTGACACCGGAAATTTGCCCCTACGGGGTTAGCACGCTAAATTGCTGGGTGACTCGGCCTCCTGACAAATCTGCTGGAAAAAGACTCCAAACTATCACCAAAATCCCTGGTAGGAGGTGGCTAGCCTCCTCTCCAACTCCTCTGGCAACTCTCCTCCTCAGCTTCCTTCCTCCAGCTCCTTCCCTCAATTGGCTTACGCAATATTTACATTGTCTAGGCAGTCTCAACGTTGTCCTGGAGAGACTGCGTATCTCTATAGGTGTGGCTCAGCAAACTCCTCACAAAACAAGTGGAATTCCTCTCCTGAGCGGGCACTCGAAGTCCCACAAGGTAGAGGTTGAGATCTCCGCTCAGAAATCTCTGTGCTAAAAAGAACTGCAGACTTGGCTAAACAGCTTAAGCATGCTTTAGTCAATGAAAACAAGAAATCAGATAGATGAATGAATGAGGAATGAGCTACTCTCATTCCCTTTTGTCAAAATTGGGCTTCTAACATTCCCTTGGGCCCACAAGGACTGCGCTACCCCTCCTCCGGCCTACCACTGGGTTGCCCACTGCGCTGCCTCTCCCACGTAGCCACCTAAGAGCTGCCTCCATACGCTAGGTGGCCACATGGACCCCACTTCAGCCACAATATTTGCCTTTAGAGACGATATGGAAGCACTTAAGTTTCTTAGTTTTATTTGTGGGTCCCCTTACTCACTTTATTTCTGCTTAACATAAGGAAAATAAAAAGTAGTCAAAAATTAATATTCCCAATTAGCTGACAGCTAATTGGGAATATTACAGTCCTCCTCGCTAGATTGTTGCTTGTCCTCAAGCAACTGTAAAGATGGGTGTTGAAGTATCTTCTCCCCCTCCCAAGTGGCATCCTCATATGGGAGGTTCCTCCATCTGATCAGGGATTCCTTCACTACCCTGCTCCTCAAGCGTCTTTCCTTGGTGTCCTGTATGGCCTCTAGCTGAAGTACCAAGTGTCCTTCATCGTCAATGGGAGGTAACTCAATTGTTGTTGTCACATGCTGGCCTAGAGCCTTCTTCAAGCAAGATACACGGAATATGTTGTGCACCCGGCTCCCTGGTGGTATCTCCAACTCATATGCTACCTCCCCCACTCTCTGAGTGACCCCGTAAGGCCCATGGAAACATAGTTTCAGCCTCTTTGCCCCCTTCTGCTTCAATGCAGACTGCTTTGTATGGCTAGATCCTTAACCTCGAAGTTCCTCTCCACGCGGCCCCTAACAGCCATAGTATTAAAAACCGGAACCGGTGACTAGACCGGTGGACCTAATGAACAGGGTTTTTGACCGAAACCGGTCTAACCTGTACTGGTCAGGTCTAAATGAACCGGTTTTTAAAAAAAACATTAAATAATTAATTTAAAAAAAAAAAAGAACTATTTGTAAGATTTATAACCATGATTCCAAGCCAACAGAATCAAAATATGCAAAGTTTTCTCATTTATATACCATGTAAAGGTGAATATATCAAAATGGCACCAAGTGCAATACATATCATCGAAAAAATACATAAGCAATGAGGCTCCAAATGCCCTATAAAGTCCAAAAACAATGCTACAAGCTATGAGGCCATTGTCCTACTACAAGACTACATATTAGTGATCAACAACATGATCACTCCTCATCATGATCAAAATCATCACCACTACTAGACAAGGGATCATAAACATGAGCTACATATATAATATGGCTCAAAGTTTGAGGACTCCTAAAACTCCTCTACAACTTTACTAGTAGTAGTAGTAGTAGTCGTAGCAAAAATAGACATCAAAACTACAAATCACTGAGCAACATGGTCTCTCATGAAACTCATCATTGATTCATCGCTACTAGAAATGGGATCATCAACAAGAGATACATAAACATCATCTAGCTCAAAGTCTTCAAACTTGGATTGCTCAACCTTATAACATGGTAGAAATTGAAAAAGTTTAACATGCCTAACCAATGATTTTGGTTTGAGTGAAAGGTTCATCTCCTCAAACTTAAAATGCGGTAGAAAAAGATTAGCATGCCTAACCAGTTGTTTTCCTTTAAGTGAAGGGTACATTCTTGTTAAGGCCACGGTAGGGGAGTTCAACAATCAATACCACCAACATCAACAAAGTTCAACAATCAATGCCACCAACTTCAAGGTTCTTAAAAGGCTTCATGCTCTTGATCAAATGCCAATCTCATACCCTTACACATGATAGAATCAAATGGAAACATTGCCAACTCCCAAACCATGAAATCCTGAAAACCATTAAGTTTGCTGAATTTTGAATGAAATCTAAAATTCTAGTTTCTCCATACGAAATCCAATGAGGTCGAAACCACTCTTAAACATCCCGACTCATTGCACGGTAATGTTAAAATTTTAAGTAAAATGATGAAAATGAAAAATAAAGGAAATGTCACTTTTACTTTAAGAATCTAAAATTATCATTAATTGCCAACAGGATGTGTCTGGAAAACGATAGGGTAGGCATGCTTTGATTAGAGGGTTTAGGGTATAGAGGAAAAGCTCCAAAACTCAAAAAAATTCATTATGTGGGGTCCATAGTTGGCCTGCCAATGAATCGGCTAGTTTAGGATGGAACCAGCCGATTTGACCATAAACCGACCGGTTCCATCCTAAACCGGCCGGTTAGCACCGGTTGGACCGGTTTTTTTGGCAAAGAGGACGATTGAGCCCGGTTTTTCTACCGCTAGGAATTACGCATTTGCTTGGGCAGCGTAGTCTCTCCGGGAGTGAAGATTTGTCAAGAGTTTCAGCCCGAGCTAGTGTGAAGGGGTCAACCCTTCACTATTTCATCATTTTGGTACAGGAGGAGGCCATCATTTGCAGAGGATCATTCAAGGCCAGCGTATTTCACTGGGGTAGCGTTATTTCCTAAGGGAGGTCAAATTTCGGGGTCATCCATTCCGGGATTCCTTTCTAGGCTTTACTAGGTGTTTGGAGGAGAGCTCATTCCCAGAAATTCATATTTTTCTGAGCAAGGGAACAACCCCAAAGAGCCATCCCATTCTAGCAGTAGTAGCAGTTTAGCAGCAGCAGCAACAGCATTTGGAGATTACGCAGTCCTTGATAGAGCAGCCATTCCTTGAGTATTTCTGAGAGTAGTTCCAGCTTGCCTTGTGCAAGCCAAGGTGCCATCATTCTGATCACCTTTGTACTCGTTGTATCTTTCAGTTACAACGTTTCTCCATATTTGCATTGTTTATGTGATGTTTCTCTATTTGCTGTAAATGCTTGTTTATGTTGCTTTATATTACTGTTTATTTCTATTCGGAATATTACAATAGATATAACTAAATAATAAAAAAAGGAAATGTAATTTCCAATATTAGAAGCTAAGGCACTACATAACTCAGCTGCAATGTAGGTTCAGCTAACAACGAATACGAAATATGGTCAAAGTCAAATTGCGACCTGATTTTGTAATTTGTTTTGTTAGATTCAACAATAATGATATAGTACATGATTTGCAACAAATATCACTCAAAATAAATACTTATTAAAATGCAACAACACCTTTTCACATAGGACAGCAACTAGAATTTGTATTATATCCAAGGAATAAGTGCTTACAATGATTCCATGAGCTCCTCGGTAGTAACTGCTTGTAACAGTCTTGAAACGTTCTTGTCCTGCCGTATCCCACTAAGTAAACAATGCAAATAATATTTCCATACGTTAGTTACAGTGTAGTATACCAAAAGTTTAAGTTAAGAAAACGACATAATAAATGCAAAATGGGATAGAATAGAATAGTCATATGATGGAACACCCCGAATTGTCAGAAACTTTTTTCCATTATACTTCCTTATTTCATGATGCCATTAAAAAATATTCCCTCAAAATGAGTTTTGGGGATAAGTCTCCTCCATGAATAAGTGCTTGAAGCTGATCAATGTTTTTAGATTTTCTTGTTAGCTCAACAAGCTTTTGCTGCTCCTCAAAACTATTGTCTTTTGATATGTGTAACCTCAAACTGAATTTTATGGTTCTGCATCCTGCACATGCTTTAGTTCGTAGACAAAAAGGACTTCTTGTGGATGATGCACTTTAGCTTCAATTACCATGCTTCTTGTAATCAAGTTTTGTTATAGGTTATAACTTACATGTATGTTCCTAAATGTATGTGGCACCACAAAGAAAGAATCAATATATGAACCGAATTGTAGTCTGATCACCTTTCTTTCCATTCCCACTTTTGTGTATACCAAAACTAAATAATGCAGAGGAATTTCTGATACAAATTTTGAAAAAGGTTTGAAGTAAAAATTTGTTATGAATAGAATTAAATGGGATTCAACAATGGATTAAATATGAAATTTGTGATTTTCTCAAGAATGGGGAACCAGTATGACCAAGGATTGGAATGAAAAATTAGCAATATCTGAAGGTAAAGCCATTAAAAGATCTCAGTATATAGAAATCAACAGATCAGCAAACAACAAAGCTTCCAATCAGGATTTTGAGCACTGTTACTGTTTAGCCAAATGAATAACATAACAATCAAGGAAAATAAAGTACTGATTCCAATTCACAACAGTATAAAATACAATCCAGAAAGGTGCAGCAGTGAAGATCTAGAGTCGCCCACCTCAGCCCAGACGGATAAAATTAAATTTTGTTGCTGTTCTTAGAAGAAACCCAGGCCTAGCTGGTTCAAGTGGAGTCTTGTGGGATCATCATGGGAATATCCTAAAGATATCCAAATTTGAAGCCCTAATTGTAGGAATAATGGTAGCCCACACAGCAGGTTTCAGAAAGGTCAACTTCAAGGGTGATTCGAAGCTGATAATAGACATCCTCAACAATAGCCTAGCCATGTGGCCTTATGTACAAGAACAATAGAGGTATTGGAGGACAATCACTTGACTCAAAATAAAATATCCACCAACCAAGAGATGAATTGGCTTGCAACTCAGACCATCTCTAATAAAATAGCCTCGTTTGGTTATGGTGGACTCTACACATGTAGTGGAGAGAGAAGACCCAAAAGAGGAGATGAGTAGGCATATAACTCACCCTTCTTAACCCTTCTTATTTCTTATCTAGTAGGTAGGCAAAGCAGGATAATGCATTGATGAAGGTGGCATTCTCTAGATATTTGACAGGGTGACAACATCATCCCAACGAAATCCTGCTCAGAGCTATTAAGGCAGCCACCCCAGCTATCCTTGAAGGGCCAAGGCCATTATTCTTCTTAATGTTAGCTCACTTCTTATGCTGATGGAAAGGATAACATTCATTATGCCTTGCTTTTCTTCACCTTGGTTTCTGAAAAGCATGTAGTATGGCAGATTTAGCCAGATGGGTTTGACCACAAATCAGAGTGCCAGCAGCAACAAAAAGACTTGGCAGAGTAAACCATTAAAATCTAAGGAATGGTTCAGGTCTTTTATGTAGAAGCATGGAAGTCCAAAAGGCTTGTATGAACCAACTTGTCTGACCCCTAAAGATCCAAAGATAGATATACAGACGTTGTATTATGCTTTGTGTGAATTAGGGAGTTGACTCCAGGATAAAGACAAGAAAAACTCTATAAGAAAGCTAATTAGAGGAGAAGACAGTAGCTTTGTTGGAGAATCTGGTGGTCCTGTACAAGACTTCGGACAAGGAGAAACAAGAGGATACCTTCAAACAGGAAATTTGAAGCACTCTGATGTACCTGGTTGACTTCATGGCTAAGCAGTACCACTGTGTCTACTTTGAGGAAGATGTCGCATTGCCAAGCTCAAAGAGGCACCATTCTGCTGCATCACCTTTCATCAGGCCTCCAGTTTCTTTCTCAAGATATGAATTTGTCAGACCCTAGTCAATTAAGAGTTTAAATGTGATTATCAGTTTACTTTCTGGGTTCTGGTTTGAGTTCATGTTCTGTCTGGTAATGAAAAGTTTAGATTTCCTGTACTTTTATGATTTATCTTTCAGTTTAAATATAAGTTATGGAAATTTTGTAAAATATGGCATAATGCACAGGCCCAGTTTTGGTTGTTTATAAGGGCAATATATGTGCACGTAGTTTTGAGTTTGTACATCAACTGCAATCTTCTGTACCTGTAACTTTCAGCTATGAGGTTTTTATGTATGATGCAGGAGTAGCCTCTGTCCGAATTCCAATTTCCTAGTGTTGAGTGGTGTTGTATATCTGCAGGAGAGAGATAAATGGAGGCCTAAAAAAGAGAGCTGGAGAGGATCATTTTATAGCATCAGGGGACACTCTCGATAAGAATCCTGAAGAAGAACAGGAAGGGGAAACTGTAATGTCCCCTGTTGGTGCTGGAATCAGCACTTGGACTGCATCAAGCACCTGACCAAACACATCTTAAGCTCTGAGAGCTATTCTTATGATTTGATTAGGCTTTTTGGAAAATGGTTGGATCTCAAGCACTCTGAAAGGAATGTTGAACAGATAAAAGGCTCTAACACATATGAGGGCATTGGTGTATGATGTGGTAGCAAAATTGAGTTTGTAGCCTTATGGTTAGAAGAACGGAAAAAAGACAGTGGATCTGTAGGACATAAATCCACTGCTGGGAGGAAAAATGACACAAATTCCAGATCTGAAACGTATAGTGAAAGAATGTTTTTAAAAGACTTACAAAAATCTCACTTTACATTTAAAGAATCCCATTACAAGGAATGCTTCTAACTAACATGACCTCATGAATCAAGAATGTTTGGTGAATCAAGACTGACAAAAACAGATTAACATGCATGCTAGATCAAAAGACTTACAAAAACATGAAACAGGTTTTAATTCCACCACAAGGAATGCTTATGAACAATATTCAATTCATACTGAATCAGCAAAGCTTGGAACCACACTTAAAAAAACAGATCCATATGACTTGGAGGTTCACAAGACTAATAAAAACATAAGATAGAACTTTTATGATAAACCTGGAAAGACAGATAAAGTATGTAAAAACAGAAGGGAAAACAATACACACACCATAAGATTTTGTGAATCCTCAAGAGTGTAACTGGAATATATTATGAGCTCAACAATACACAGCTTCAGGAATAGCATGAGGATCAGCAACAGGGCCAGGGCACTAGGCCCTGTGCCACCAACCATCTCCCCCCTCATCTCATAGCAGTTTGTCACATATATACAAAAATATAAAATTGTCATCCCTACAAAAGGAGTTAACTTATTCCCAAAATTTATTACGATATCGTGCAACAGATGAGGCTTAACCTAAAACTTTAATACAAAGTGCTATGACATAAGCAAAATAAACAGCATCAAGGCTAACAATTTGAAGTGGTTATTTGATGTGTTAGTCTATAGGAAGACTCCTCCTCTGTTCTGGTGCAACAAACTCCACAAAAAGTGTAAACAGCAGTGAAAGTGACATGTGGTTGTTCCTTGAATGCTGCCTGATGCCTCGCGGAAACGTGCTGATGTTGAGAGTACTGGTATAAATCTGTTTCAAATAAACTCTGCCTCTGTTCCTTTCCTTTTCGGATCACAAAGAGGCATTGATAGAATAAATCTAACATCTGGTCGTGCTTCTTCAGAAAACCGCTGCTGGATAATTAAATTTGGTGTTGCACTGGCTGATTTAACAGATCTGATTGTTGTGTTGGCCGCGTTTACTGCGCTTTTCTATTCTTGATGTTATATCATCGTAGTTTTCTATGAACTCCCTTTTCCCGACTTGACCCATGGTGTCTATCTCCTTATTACCATGACGTTCAGCATTACTATGCCCTTTGCTCTTTGTCAGGTCTTATCCTACCCGAGTCAATTTTCCGTTTTTAGCCCTTTCTTCATAAAACAGCATAAAAACCTCATACACCCAGACTTGAAATCCTTTAGGCTTTCAGCTTTGAACTTCATCACATCCACGTCAATATCGCACATCGCAACTTTTAAGGTTTATGTTATGAGGAATGAGAGTTAAAGGCTAAAACTCACGAAGTGTGATGTGCGACGAGAACGAAGGTGACGTGGCGGAAAGGGTCCCACTATATCGCAATCAGGGAAAAGAAAGCGTTGAAGCATAAGATATAAGCGGGAGGGGATACAATTGCAAAGAGCGATAATTTTAAATCTGTGCGATGCGATAAATATCGCACATCGTATGTGATAAGATATGCGGCGATCGCAAGGATTAAAGGTTGGCAAAGTGCAAAATGCTATATTCGTTGATCTGCAAAGTAGTATGTTTTTCGATGCGTGCTGAATAGCTAAAAGGAAAGAGTTTGATTTGCGAAAAGTGATATGGGTGTGCAGTAATGATATTACATATATCATATGTAATATAATATATGGAAATGTTTGTAGGATACGGCAATTGTTTTGTAAATGAAGTTTGGATCTGCAATAAGCGAATTGCGATGAAAAGGTAAGGGTTTCAATGCGGTTAAGTGCGGAAAATATATAATATCATATTTGTAATATATGATATATATTAAAGGTTTGCAGTGGGGGGCGGGACTGCATTTGTGTTGGAATTTAGCATTTGGAAAAATTAAGCATAAGGAGCTAGAGGCCAAATAAAATGATGGAGAACGCAATTTTCAAAGAAATCAAAACCAGTGCTAACAGTGGCTCTAATTCGGGATGATATGCCCCCTGCGGGCTATCAAGAACCGTAGTTCCAGTGCCTTATCCAACTCTTATTTCTCCAACCAGCGATCTTGCTTATTAACTCAAAAACCCAACATGCCTAGCCATTGGGTAATGGAGTCTGTTGACCACACTTTCTCAACGACCCCATAGCAGTGCACCTCCATTTTTTCAAATGGGACTTATCATGTTCAAGGTTCACGTCATCCAAATTTCATCGACAGCCAACAATTTTTATAAATGATGTAAACCCATTTTGCATGTTTATGATGTAAATGATCTAAGTAAGACAGGCATGTATGTAACAACCTAGGTAAGCCTAGTATGTTGGTGACGATTTCTATCCTAGGAGGTTTTTTGTCTCACTAATTTATTTGTGTTTTTCGACACAAGTTACCGACAGAGTTTTCCCCTCCAGCCTCACCCCAAAGCTAGGGTGGATTTTGTCATCAACATGCTACGTGAGTCCTAGTGTTTTCTATCGAATCTTTGTAAAAGTAGTTTGGGAATAATTCTAGCTAGTTGGCTAGATTATTTTATTACAAGCTAGTTGGTCTACTAAATCATATTTTGAGTCGCAGAATTGGGTATTTATTTGAGGGTCTATACGAATGGGTATTCCCCCTTCATGTGTCTAAATGCATTTATCTTATGTAAAGAGGGTTGGAAAAAATAATTAAAATCCCCTCTCAGTCAATTAATTAAATTTTCTGGTCAAATTAATTAAAAAAATCTTAAGCCAAAAATTTTAATTACTCTTAGGTCCTAGGTGAGTATAAAATCCTTCAAAGGCAAAATTCGTTGGTCCTTAAAAAATGAATTTTTAAAGGCCCCGAGCCAAACGAATATTGAGAATTTTAAGAAATTTTGGACCCTTGGGCCTAGGTGGTTGAGTCAAAGTCAAAATTTTGAGGTAATTAACTCAAAAATAATATTTTTGAGTTAATTAAAATGGATTTAAATGATAAATTCGTTTTTTCTCCAAATTTATAATTTCGATGGTCCAAATTAAAAGATGAACAAATCTTTTCGACGGTCGAGATTATTTGGACATGGATCAACCGAACTAGTCGTTGGATATTTTGTCTTATAAATTAGAGGTCTTGATGTCACATTTGCATCCGATCTTAGAATCGTGCACTTGTCTTGGAAGCTCTTGTAATTTCTTTTGATGAATAAAGCATAAAGACTTTGGGTTATAAACTTTGGTGTTCCTTTTCCAGATCTATGTGGTGATTCATTTCTAAACTTTGCTACTTTGTTTGGCATTTTTATGGTTGATGGCCTTCATGGATTAATCTGCATACAGGTATCTTGTGCAATTTTCTGGGTTCATAGAATGAAATTTTTTATTTAACGGAAAGACTAGTTATCTATTTTTCTAAAAGATCTCATATTATTTTCTTAAATCTCTATCAATCTAAAGTTCAGATCTAAGTGTGCAGGGAAATTTTTTTTTAAAGGCTTGAGAGTCTAGGGAAGTCTTCAGTTGGACCAACCGACTCTCAGATTTCGTAAATCTGAAAAAGCCCATTGTTTCTAATTTCTCAAAGCTATCTTACGAAGTTGTGTTTTTTAACAAGGTCTTCTAGATCTTGTGCCTCTCTTTAAAATTTCAAATTTCTAAAAATTGTGATGAAATGGGTTTAAATCTGGCCATGAGGGCCTTCGATCTGTAGATTAACATTGTAAATTCGTATATTTGCTCTAGGTTGTAAGGATTTTATAAAATTTTGTGCATATTTTTTTGATCTGTCTGGTTTTGCAGGTTGCAGGGTTTTCTCAGAATTTTTTTTTAAGGATCTGAGCCAGATCTAACCCCTGAGGGCAAGATCTGGCCTCAGAATCGTTTCTGTGGACAAATCTGAATATTATTTGATTTAAGGAGCATCTAAGATCTAAGGTTAACGAAAAAATTTTAAGTTTGCTGGGTGTTTTAGTGTGTACTTGGTTTGTTTTTTATTCACTGTCTCTGTCTGCTGCCCCTTCTCCACGCTGTCCCAGTCTATGATTTCTTCTGCCTTCATTTACTCTACGTTGCTCCATTCCCGTAGACCGCTCAGCCTATTCCTCTACGCATACGCTCCATCTCCATTCTGCTGTGTTAACCCTCCTCTGCCTTCCAGCATCTTCATTTCCGTCGACTCCTCTCTGCCGTCTCACGTGCCCCTCTTTCCTTCTCCATTGTTGTCTTCCTCACGCTGCAACAGCTTCTCCCTTGCCCATCCAAAGCCCTCCTCGCGCTACAACTTCTTCCTCACACCGTCGGCGTCGTCCCCATCCAGCTCACCTGCAAACAAAAATTTAAAAAAAAAAACGCACACATTAAAAAATTCAAACCCACGTATATGCGTTGATCGGATTCATTTTGCGTGTGTGAGGATTTAGTATTAGATTAGATTTTGTTTTAGTTTAGATTTTATTCGATTTTGATTTAATTCGGTTAGCATTAGCCTTATGTTTTAATTTAATCCGATTTTGTTGTTTTATTTAGGGTAGCGTTATTTCTTTGGAGGTTTAGGATTTTAATTTTTAAATTTTCGTTTAGTGTAGTTTAGTTTCAAAATTAAATCTGATTATTCTTTTTACTTAGTTTTTCTTTTAGATTTTAATTTTTTTACTTTAGTTTTAATAATTAGATTATAGTCTCAATTTTGATTTTGATTTTTTGTTTCAATTTAGAATTTCATTTCTTTTTTAGAATTTGAAAAATAATAAAAATAATTAAAAAAATCTAAAAATTTAAAAATTTCTAAAATATTTTTGTAGTCAAATGAGCTTTTAAATTTTTATCTAAAGTTTGACTATACAGGAACATTTCAATTTCTGGATTGGGTTATTTAGAATATCATAGATTCAGAAACATTGCAAGCATCTGGCATTTATTTTTTAATGATCGTTTCATGATAGCTTTGCTGCGGGCTTAAGTATTTTAATGAATGGTCATGGTGCTTTCTATTGAATATCATTGTGGTCATTTATGTTTTCATAGCAGCAATTATACATCAATTACTTGGCTTTAATTGCATAACGGGATCTTTTAACTCCATAAGGCATTGGTTTTAATATAATTGATCTATGAAATCTTGTTAATCTCATCAAGTACTTGGTTCTTTGACTATGTCTCCTAAGTTGGTTGACTTGTAACCAATTCTATTCCTTCATTTTTGTTAGGGTCTACCTCCCTTAGCTTGCAAGGAGACAGCTTAGATAGAGAGATTGGGGATCAGGGTGAAAGCCCCCGATCTGAGCCATTGTCGCGGTGCCTAGAGTATCTGTGCAACAACATTTTTTGGCGTCGTGGTTGGGGACCAATTTATTGGACTTTGGCTTTACAACATTCATCTTTTTATTCATCTTTCATCTCAGGTATTTGGGTTAGCTTCCTATCCTATTGGCGACTCCATTGGCTTCATCTTCCACAATAATTTATACTAGAAGACATCCAAGTAGCTTGATTAATCCTACTCCAGATCCTGAAAGGGTTTTTAGAGTTCGATTACACAAGCTCTCTTCTCGTACACTTCTTGATAATCTCGGCTAGGAAGCTCTCTCTGATATCCATTCTCTTTTTTGTGATCCACCGCAACACGATATCATGGAGGTATTTAACCTGTGTAATTTTGCTAATATTTAGGGTTATCCCCATGCTTTCCCTCAAACTGGAATGGATAAATTACCCTCTTTTCAAGGAAATGATGCAGTTAGTGTCAAGTCTCATTTGTTTGCTTTCGCTAATTGGTGGAATAAATTTGCAGTTGCAAATAACAATTTCGATGATGTAAAGATGAGACTTTTTTTCTTACTTTTGGCCAAGATGTTGCAGAATGGTTTATGGAAAAACCTGATAATTCATTTGATACCTTTGAATCAATTGTTGCTGCCTTTAAGGACAACCATGGTGATAAAAGGGAAGATAGGCATTTGGTGAAAGAGATCAGTACCATAAAAAAGAAAGAAAATGAAACAGTTGAAGAATTTAACAGGAGATTTAATGGTATCCTTAGAGAAATATCTCAAACCCATAAACCTCCTGATGGATCTCTTTTAAATTTTTACATTGATGCTTTTAATTCTGATACTTCATATGAGTTAAGGTGAGCTAAAACTGCAAATTATAAGGCTTGTCAATCTTTCGCTGAAGAACTTGAAAAGGATAAAAGGGCATCAGGAAAGTCTGAAATTCCTGGTTTTGATACGGCTCCGACTAAATTAAAAGGGCCTAAAGGTAAAGATCCTCTAGAAGATGATGATGACCCTATGAAAAAGTGAATGCAAAAGCTTGAAAGCATGGAGCTTAATCAAGCGAAATTAATCTCTGACCATGTAAGATCCCTTTTCAGGGATATCCCTCAAACACAAGCAAACTCCAAACAGAGATGGACTAGGAGGGCATTTACCAGATATTTCACCTCTAAGAAGAGGGTGAGATCTGGAGGCTACCTGGCCCTTTCCAGACTCTGTCTAAGAGTATGGGGGAAAACACACCAAGTGGTATAGTAACTGGAATGCTCGAAGAGGAAAATAATAGTAGTGCAAGCATACAATAGCATATATAGAACATGTAACAGATAATCAAGAAATGTAAAGAGAATGCTAAGCCATCTTATTATACTGAGAATAGAAATGAGTACAATAGGTGATCAAAGTGATGGCACCTAGACTTGCACCAGGCAAGTGAAGAAAAGCTCTCAGAATGACAAAGAAATGGTTGCTCTATGATCTGCGTCCAAGCTGTCGGAGAATTGTTGTGCTGCTGCTACTGTTGGAACCAAAATGAGTATTTGGGGCTGCAGCCCTACTCGGAAAAAGCTGAAACTCTAGAATCCTCCTCTACTCACCAAACCCAGAAAAGCCCAGAGAGCGTTTCTGAAATAACCAACCCTCGAAAATCACTCCCTTGAGGATCTACGCTATCCTGCAAGGCTCTGCACTGACACTGAAGGGAAACCACCAAAATACTGCCTCAAACTCTGCCAAAATCCTCAAATAGGCAAGGGTTGGCCCCTTGCTCAATCTCCAAGCTCGAAACCCAATCCGGAGCTCCCAAGAAATGGACTGTGTCCTCCCTCTCAAGACTGCGCAGTCTATGTATGCATTGCTCCTCCACGAATGCCAAACACCAATCCACCTGCAAAATACTGATGGGACAACCTCACCCGAGCAGGCACTCGAAGTCCCCCGGCGCTAAGGGTGAGATCTCCGAACGGAGACACTCGGTGCACTAAACAATGCTGCAGACTAGCTAAACAACCAGCGTGCTCAAGAAGTCGAAGTGACCAGCTCAATAGCGTAAACATCGAATGACCAAAATGAGGAGGCTCTCCTCTCTTTATAGCGTTGGCCTCTCTCAAACCCTAAGGCCCACCTCCTCCAACATAGCCTCCATTTGCCATGTGCCCAACTCAACCTGCGCAATCCCTCGATGTGGTCTTCGTGGGTCCCCTCTCTACGTGGTCTCTTGGCCCCCTTGGCTCACTTAAGTTACAACGTTGTCTCTACTAGGGAGTGCACTTTATTTTTAGAGTGAGTTATGTCCCCCTGTACTCACTTTTATTTATATTTTAGCTACATAAGGCAAAATTGACCAAAATAGATATTTACAATTAGCCATTGCTGCAACTGTAGTGATGGATGCTGCAAGATCTTCTCACTCTCCCAAGTGGCATCCTCATCCGGCAAATTCTTCCACCTCACCAAGAACTCCCGGATTGTCCTGTTCCGCAACTGCCTCTCTCTGGTATCAATAATGGCCTCAGGCTATAACACCAAATGCCCCTCATCATCTGTAGGCGGTAGCTCTTCTGTCACTGTCACCTGCTGCCCCAATGCCTTCTTCAGGCATGATACATGGAAAATGTTATGAATCTTGCTGCCTTGGGGCAGCTCCAACTCATAAGCAACTTGTCCAACCCTGCGTATAACCTTGTATGGCCCATAAAAACGGGGCTTGAGCTTCTCAACTCCCTTCTGCTTCAGTGACGACTGTCGGTATGGCTGCAAATGTAGGTAGACCAAGTCTCCTACCTCAAACTTTCTCTCCACCCGCCCCTGTCAACATATAGCTTCTGCTGGTTCTACGCTGTAGCCATGTTATCCTTGAGAGCTCGGAGAATGTCCTAACTCTCTTGGATCCAATCTTTGGCTCTCGAAGCCTTGCTAGCACCAAACATCACATCAGCAAAAGATAAAGAATGATATCCATACAAACCATAGAACGGAGACATACCGATGGACATGTGATGTGTGTTGTTGTAGCAGTACTCCCCTAAATGCAGCCACTTCAACCATGCTCTCTGTTGCCCACTGACATAGTTACTCAAGTAGCCCTCCAGCGACTTGTTAACTATGTCTGTCTGCTCGTCTGTCTATGGGTGGTAGCTGGTACTCGGTGTCAACTCTGTCCCCACCAGTCGGAAAAGCTCCTACCAGAATCCGCCCATGAAGCGGCTGTCCCTATCACTAATAATGGTCTTGGGAAGACCATGTAACCTGAAGATATCTCTGAAGAACAGCTCTGCCACCTATGCTGTTGTATAGTGTGCAGATATGGCGAAAAAGTGTGCATACTTTGTTAGCCGATCAACGACGACGAATATACAATCCTTGCCCTGCACCATGGGCAACCCTGTGATGAAGTCCATCGAAATGCTCTCCCATTTCCCCTCCGGAATGGGAAGAGGCTGCAACAAACCTGCTGGATGGCTCATCTCTCCCTTGTTTCACTGGCAAACGTCACACTCCCTGATATGCTGGAGTACGTCCTCCTTGACGCCCTTCCATAAGAACCTCTCTCTGATGGCCCTGTAGGTTTTGGTAAACCCCTGATGGCCGGAAAACGGTGAATCATGTGATGCCTGTAATATCTTCTTCTTGAGCTGAGAGCCCTTAGTCAAGAAGATCTGATCCCTGTAGTAGATCATCTCATCTATCACCCTGTATCTATCATCTGTCACCTGACCATCCAAAACCTCACAAGCAAACCTGTCCTTGGAGTACTCCACCAAAATTCGAGCCCTCCAATCTGTATCCAAACTCATTAGAGACAACGTCGCTGGTCTACGTGAAAGTGCATCGGCCACCACGTTTTTCTTCCCCTTGACATACTCAATGTCAAAGTCATAAGCCTGGATCTTGCTAATACACTTCTGTTGCCTCTCCTGTAGCTGCTTCTGCTCCAAAAAGAACCTGAGGCTGTTGTGATTAGTCCTCACCCTGAACTTGTTACCCACCAGGCACTGCCGGAATTTGGCCAATGCATGCATAATGGCCAGCATCTCCTTGTCGTATATAGCATACAACTGCTCATGAGGAAGGAGCTTCCGGCTCTCATAGGCTATAGGGTGGCCCCCCAGCATCAACAATGCGTCGATCCCCTCTCCCGACGCATCACACTCCAAAACAAAAGGTTGCGTAAAATCTGGCAACGCAAGCACTGGGCAGCTGCTCATAACCCCCTTGAGCCTGTCAAAGGCCCGCTGCGATGTATCTGACCAACTGAATGCCCCCTTCTTCGTCAAATCTGTAAGGGGTGCAGCAAGCTGAGAGAAACTCTTGACGAACTTCAAGCACGAATATCTCTCAAACCGTGAAGAATTACATGGCATGCCATATATCAGCGGAAACATCTCGACAAGTACAAACCATCCAAAATATCCTTGACTCGGAAGAGAGTAAGTTGCCACGTCAAAATTCCTATGCAATATCGGGGCAGCCCCTGGGCTGCTTGGGTTGACATCAATGACAACCACTAATCAATAATCTCCCCCTTTGGCATCGATGGCAACACAAGTACTCCCCCTACAATCATGACACCTCTTCCTACAGCATTCTCTCCCCCTTTGTCATCAATGGCAAAGGGTAACTCACCCTAACAAACGTCACCCTGCGGACCTGTACACACCTCAACTCCCCCTTTTTTTACTTAGTTAGATAAGAGAAAGAGTCTAATGAGAACTTGGGGAAATCCCAATCTTTAGGCGAAGAAACTCAAATGCTTCACGAGGTAAAGGTTTGGTAAAGATGTCAGCAATTTGTTCCTTTGTGCCAACATATTCAAGCTTGATATTCTTTTCGGTGACCTGCTCTCTAACGAAATGATATTTGATCAGAATGTGCATTGTTTTACAATGCATCACAGGATTCTTGGAGATAGGCTCATCAAACTTGACTTGAAGATCTTGCAAAGTTTGCTTCATCCAAAGAACTTGAGTACAACAAGCTGTTGCCGCAATATATTCTGCTTTTGCTGTGGATAACAAGATTGAAGACTGCTTTTTACTTAACCATGAAACAAGGCAACCACCTAGATACAATGTTGCTCCACTGGTACTCTTTCAATCATCAACACTTCCTGCCCAATTTGCATCTATATAAGCTTGGATAACTAGATTATTTCTTTTGGGATACCATAAACCATATTCTATTGTGCCCTTAAGATATCACAGAATTCTTTTGACAACAATAATATGAGATTCTTTTGGTGTTGCTTGGAATCTTGCTACTTGTCCAACTGCCTGCATAACTTCTAGCCAAGAAGTTGTCACGTGTAGAAGACTGCCAATCATAGATCTATACAACCTTTGGTCCACATCCTTTGACGAATCATCTAAACTTAACTTGCAACCTGTTACCATTGGGGTAAGGACAAGCTTGCAATCTTCCATCTTGAATTTCTTGAGCATTTCCTTGATGTACTTGGTTTGATATATAAATATTCCTTTATCCTGCTGAGATATTTGAAGCCCTAAAAAGTATGTCAGCTCACCAAGTAGAGACGTTTCAAACTCACTTTGCATCTTTGTGGCAAAGTTTTTACTTACTCTGTCATCATTGCTTCCAAAAATTATATCATCTACATATACTTTGATAATTGTTAGGTTATCTTGATCCACTTTCAAATAGAGATTGTTGTCGACGCTTTCTTTCTTGAAACCTTGTTGATGTAGATATCCATCAAGACGATCATTCCAAGCTCTAGGAGCTTGCTTGAGACCATATAATGCCTTCTTTAATCTACAGACATATTCTTCCTTTTCAAAGAGCAAAAAACCTTCAGGTTGTTCAATGTAAACTTCTTCTTCCAATTCACCATTTAGAAAGGCTGACTTAGCATCCATTTAATAGACCTTGATTTTCTCGAGCATGCATAAGCGAGAAACATTCTAATAGCTTCCATTCTGGCAATGGGAGCAAATGTTTCTTCAAAATCAATTCCTTCAACTTGTGCATATCCTTTGCAAACTAATCTTGCCTTATTCCTAATAACCTGTCCATCCTCATTCAATTTGTTTCTGAAGACCCATTTAGTTCCAATAATATTTTTTTCCTTTGGTCGTGGAACCAATTCCCAAGTATCATTCTTCTTAATTTGATCTAGTTCTTCATTCATAGCTGCTACCCAGTGTCCATCTTGACTAGCTTTCTCAAAATTGCTAGGCTCAAAATTTTCTAAAAAGCAAGGTGGGCTTGTTGTGATGGACGAAGCTGTTGACTTCTTCTAGTTTCAATTCCTTCATTTATGTTGCCGATGATTTGACTTGACAGATGATTCTTTTGACACCATTCTTTTAAAGCTTTTGGAGAATTTTCTCGTACATCCTGCTGATCATTTCTTATTTCCTCTTGGTTGACTGTTGTTCCCTTATTTGATTGGTCTTGTTCTAGAGCTTCTTCTTCATCCTTCACAGATTCTCCCTACGACCCCTCGGATTTTCTTGAAGGGGCAATCTCATCGTCATCCTTTGTAACACAATCTTCATCAAAAGTAACATTTATGCTTTCCACTATTTGTTTTCACCTCAGATTGTAGCATCCACAAGCCTTCCTTTTGCATGAATAACCAATGAGAATACCTTCATCGACATGGGAATCAAACTTGCCCAATTTTTTATCTTCTCTTTTGATGTACCATTTGCTTCCAAATATTTTGAAGTATTTGACGTTAGCCGATCTTCCTTTCCATAATTCGTATGGAGTCATGTTATAATTGTTCCTTAGCAAACCTATGTTTATAATGAATACATTTGTATCGATTGCTTGAACCCAGAATTTATCATCTAATTTTGAGTCACTTAACATTGTTCTGGCAATTTCCTGTACAGTTCTGTTTTTTCTTTCAACAACTCCATTTTGCTACGGTGTTCTGTCTGTTGAGAATTTCCTTTTTATTCCATTTTCATCACAGTCCTGCTGAAATACCTTGGAAGTGAATTCTCAACCAAATCAGTTTCATTTCGACCATTTCCTTGCAGATTTTAAAACATTCGAATGCCTCGGTCTTTTTCTTTAAGAAGCCGACGACTGTCATTTTAGTGTAATCATCTATCACTAGCATAAAATATAATTTTCCATCTAAACCTTTTGTTCTCATAAGACCACATAGATCAATATGTACTAATTCCAATGGACATGATGCAAAGTGTTCTTCTGTCTTGAACTCAACTTTTGTCTGCTTGTCGTGCCGACAAGATTCACATATCGTATTGGTGGGTTTTGAAATTTTAGGCATTTCTCTTATTGCTTCCTTCTTGCTAATCCTGACCAAATTGTCGAAATTTATATGTCCCATTCATTTGTGCCATAACCAACTTTCGTCTTCTTTCGCCAAAAAGCACCCTTTAGGTGTCTCATCCAAAATATATATGTCATTTGGAGCTTTGCTTGTTGTACCCACAATTTTACCGAACTTTCCTTTCCTAATTTCACATTTCTTAGAGTTAAATAGAATCGTGTGTCCTTGATCTCACATTTGTCGAACACTGAGCAGATTATGATTCATATTTTCAACCAACAACACATCTTTCGCTAATGCATTCTTGCTTCCAAGTGTGACTGTACCTACTCCTATGACGTTTGAAGACTCGTCATTTCCAAAAGACACTGTTCCATCCTTCTTTTCCTTCAAGTATATGAAAATATTCCTATCTCCAATCATATGAGTTGAGCAACCACAATCAACATACCAAACGTTTATGTTGTTTTTAGCCTTGATTGCGATAACACATTTTTCAGTCTTCTTTTTCCATATTTGTTCATTCTGATTTTGCGAGCATTCCTTTGAGGAACTTCCAAGTCTGCAATCTTTAGCTAGGTGTCCAAAATTGTTACATTTATAACATTCAACATCATCTCTCAAATGATCAAATCTGTTAATACTCTGTTGAGTTCCAGAATATCCATTTCTGAAAGATCTCCCGAAACTGTATTTATTCCAAACATACGTGCGACATTCTATATCTCTATGTCCAAACCTTCCACATGAATAACAATGACCCATACAAGATAGGTTGATACCTGGGAGGAAATCTTCTTAGAGGAATTGTCTTCCATGGTTCTTCCTGCGAGTCCTGGTCTCTTGAGTTGGCTGGAAGGTCTACCTGCTTGCTAGATTTTGCATATCCATCTTCTTTTGTTGTCATAGAAGGGCTTGGATCCTTTTCAGATTTTTCTTTGTAACCAAGACCAGTCTTGTCACTGTTTGATCGTTGATTGTTGATGATTTCTTCCTATGCCTTGGAGCTATTGGTGTAGTTTTGAAGAGTTTTTCCAATTTTTACTTGTTTTTGAAGAGAATCTATTTCAGCTTCCAATGCTTCTCTTTCCTTGTTGCTTTCCTTTAATTCTTCCCTGAGCGATTCTTCAACTTGTTTGTATTCTTCAACCTTGATTTTAAGATTTAGGACATGTTCCCTTTCTATCTTTAATTTGTCTTCAAGAGTGTTGACATGCTTCATCTCGACCTTAAGCTCTTTGATAACCTGATCACTTCATTTTGAAATTCAACCTCAGTCATCTCTTCTTCTTCCTCTCCTTCTTCGTCAGATGTTTCTTGCTTATTATGCTTGGCCATAAACAATACTCTTCCGTTGATTTCTTCTTTGTTATCACTGTCTTCATTAGATGAGGAGCTATCTTCTTTGGAGAAGTAACTCTTCTTAAACCATTTCTTGTTGCCTTGCTTGTTGAACTTCCTCAGACCCTTATTTCCTTTTGTAACAACCTCATTTTTGTGAGGACACTTGGCTGCAAAATGCCTAACCTCACCACAATCGAAACATATCAATAGAAGTTTACCTTTGAATTTCCCCGTACCTATTCTCATTTTTCGCATGAAGTAGGTAAATTCTTTTTCTAAAAATTCTTCTTCATCTTCTTCCTTACAACTACAAGTTTTCGCTTTCGGAGTATGCCTGTCTTTACCAGTTTTCTTGGATGCGGCGAATGCTGTTTCTAGGTGAGATGTGTCGTCCTCTTCTTCAATCCTCATTTCATATGCCGTAAGCACTCCATGCAATTCATCTTCGCTGAGATTGGCTAGATTCGAATTATATTCCAGGACAGATACCTTTGGGTTGAATCTTGCCGGCAGGGTTCTAAGGATCTTTTGGACAACAATTTTCGTGTCGACCAGTTCTCCCAAACCTTCCAATGCATTTGTTATTTAATCAACACGCTGTAAGTATGCATGAATATTTTCCGCTTCCTTCATTTTGAGTTTCTCAAATTTTGCCCTGTAAATTTGAAGCTTTGCTTCTTTCACGTTTGAATCACCTACATATATATTCTCAAGCTTTCCCCATACTTCTTTAGCAGTTTTGCAACTCAATACCTTAAGATAGACAGATTCGATATTCCTACTGATAATGAGATCTTTAGCCCTTGCATCATATACCATATTTTTCTTTCCTTGTTCATCTTGGGTCACTGTAAAGCCTTTGTCAACGATCTCTCATACTTCGTATCCTTGCGCCAGCAAATGAACCTGCATTCTGTGAAAAATCCTAGATCTGGATTCCTACTGCAACAAATCTAAATTACTTCTCCGATTATTTTCATAATTATTTCATTGCATTGAAATACCGAAGTAATTACTGAAGCAATCTACACAAATAATGTTGCGGAATAAATCTTAGTGATGAAACAAACAGAACAAAATCTAATGAAAAACAACCACATTTGACACAGTTACTTTTGGACTAAGTCCGTGGAAAAACCCAACTCGGGAAAACTAGTGCAGCATATCTAAGAGTTTGTATTATTAAGCAGCAGAATCTTGAGTACAACTAGGGTGCCAACATCCGGCAAACCCTTCAAAGAAATCTAGCCAGCAAATATAATTGTGAAATATACCTCACTCTGCAAGTCTGCGACGGATCTAAACAGCACTGGTAAAGCCCTTCTCTGCCTCTGCGTGAATGCTTACGCTGGAACTGCGTAAGCCTGCATGGGCAAGCCTGAGAAACTACGTCACCTCTTTCTGCAACTGATCTAGCTTATTTGAGATTGGATTTTGGCCCTCCTGGCTCAGAAACCCCAGTCTCTAGTTATCTCCGGACTAACTCCAACAGACACTGCGCTGCTTCTACGTGATTTTCTGCAGGGATGTGTCACCCCTTTAGAAAACTGTGTTGTCTATCTCTGCGTAAGTGTTGCCTCTCTCTGAAATGCACTCCTGGTCTTCCTGACTAGTCTCTGCTTCTGCCCCTCTCTGGATCTTATCACTGAATCACAATCACTTAGCAAACACTACCCTAGTTATTTGATTCTGATCAAAAGTTGTCTCTCCTCACACAAACTCGAAAATGCCAAATGCTCAATGCGCTCAATGTGTTTTCCATAGGCCCCTCACCCTCCTTATATTCTTTCATAGACCCTTCAACAGCCAAGATTAAAACATAATCAAGGGCTAAGATTAACTTGGAGGTGATCCATGACTTTATCTAGAAGATTCACACTTAGTTTAATTCATACCCTTTAATTAATCAGCGTCCTGTTGATTTATGGTAGCATCGGATGTGCTCTAGCCTTGTAATTTTGTATATAGGCTAAGACACATGTATTCCATAAAACCCAAAAATGGTTTTGGAAAATTCCACTTAGAGATGATTTAATTAAATTAATTAATCATTTTTTAAAGTTTTCCCAAGTCTAAACTTAGGGAATTTGATTAATTAAAGTGTATTAATTAAATCAAGTGTGAATCTTCTAGATAAAGTCATGGATCACCTCCAAGTTAATCTTAGCCCTTGATTATGTTTTAATCTTGGCCGTTGAAGAGTCAATGGAAGATTATAAGAAGGAGGGTGAGGGGCATATCGAAAATACACTTGACACTCGAGCCATTGGGCATTTTCGAGTTGTAAGAGAGAGACACAGCTTTTGATCAAGAACAAATCACTAGGGCTGGGTTTTGCTAAGTGATTTGATTTAGTGATCAGATCCAGAGAAGGGCAGAAGAAGAGATTGGTTAGGAGGGCCAAGAATACATTTCAGAGAGAGGCAGCATCAACGCAGGAGAGAGACAACGCAGTTTTTGGCTAGGGTAACGCAGGTACTGCAGAGAATCACGCAGAGCCAGCGCAGTGTCTCTTGGAGTCAATCCGGAGAAAGATAGAGGTTGGGGTTCTGAGCCAGGAGGGCCAAGATCCAGCATCAAATCAGCCAAATCAGCTACAGGAATGGGTGACGTAGTCCCTCTAGCTTGCCTATGCAGGCTTACGCAGATCCAGTGTAAGCAATCACGCAGAGGCAGTGAGGGCTTCATCAGCGCGGTTTTTTATCAGCCGAAGACTTGCTGAGTGAGGTATATCTCACAGTCATTTTTGCTGTCTATATTTCTCTAAAGGGTTTGTCAGATGTTGGCACCCTAGTTGTATTCAAGATTCTGCTACTTAATAATACAAACCCTTAGATCTGCTGCACCAGTTTTCCCAAGTTGGGTTTTTTTCCGGGGACTTAGTCCAAAAATAACTGTGCCAATGTGGTTGTTTTTCATTGACTTTTGTTCAAATTGTTTCAGCACTTAGATTTATTCCGCAGTAATTACTGAGTTTTGTTCAAATTGTTTCAGCACTCAGATTTATTCCGCAGTATTATTTGTGTAGACTGCTTCAGTAATTACTTCGATATTTCATAATAGAAGTAATTCAGATTTGTTGTAGTAGGAATCCAGATCTAGGATTTTTCACATGGTATCAAAGCTTATTTAAGCTGAAGTGCAGGAGAAAAGAAGAGAACCAGCAGATCAGCGTTGTAGAGTCTGGGATCTGTGTAAGCAGCAGCAGACCCTCTCAGAAAATTACGTTGTCCTGACCAAGAGGCATTCCAGTGCAGAAAAGGCTTCGTCTGAGAGAGTTGATAGAGGGGTAAGTTTTTTTAGTTGCAGAAGAGGCAGCGTAGCTGAAGGACGTAGTTACTGCACAACAGTAAGAGCTGGTGCATAAGCGTCAGAAAATTCTGAAAAAAACAGTACGGGATTTCTTGATCTCAGAGGGTTTCTTATTCAAAGAAACTCAGTTTTTTCCCATGCAGCAGCAGAAGAAGTGACTTACTCCACAAGGAGTGCGTAAGTCAAGCATAGCATGGGGTTAGAGCAAGGCATCGACAGTTGAGGAGATTGCAAGCAACAGACTGCGTGACCAAGATAGATTGGGGGGTGCCTCCAACTACGTTATTTGGAAACCAAAGATAGAATTTCTCCTTGACGAACACAATCTGAAAGCCCTCATAGACAGCGCAATTGCAGAACCTCTTGATGCAGCACATCTCAGCAAATTCAAGAAGAATATGGCTAGAGCCAAGAGATTGATCCTAGATGGAGTAAAGGATCACATTGTACCTCACATAGCAGCCAAAACCACTGCTAGAGAAATGTGGGTAGGGATAGAAAAGCTATACCAAGGATCTTCCGAGCAGAGAAAGATGTACCTTGAAGAGAAGATGTGGAATATCAGGATGAAGAAGGGAGAACGTTTTCACTCCTTCATGTCTCGGATTCAGGAAAACCAAGATCAACTGTCTGCAGTAGGATCTGCTCGTAGAGACTCGGAGCTAGTAAGGCTCACACTTAACTCTGTTTCAGAAGATTATCAAGTCTTTGTCCAAAGTATATTGGGCAGAGAAAGGCTTCCAGGATGGGAAGCAATGTGGGCAGCATTACAACAAGAAGAGTTGATGAGAGATCTCCTAAAAATCCACTTGGAGGATGGTACTAGTAGTTCAAAGGACAAGGAGGAAGAAGACAGCACTGCCCTTGCATCAAAAGGGCAACAAAAGCAGAAGAGGAAAGAGATATCCAAGATCAAGTGCTTCCGGTGTGGGGAAACGGGGAATTATGCCACACAATGTCCTCTTAAGAAAAAGGATAAAGAGGAGAAGGAAGATCCACATGCAGGAGCTGCCAGGATTGAGGCAGAGAAAGATTGTGCTATGTTAGCTCATATTCCAAGAGCAAAGAAAAGCGCTAACTTGGAGTTGTAGATCCAGAATCTACAAGTAGGCGGGATCCTTGAGTATTTCCGAACTCTTGGATCACATGTGAGCTACAGCAACCTAAAGACATTAGCAGGATCGATCGTTGCAGCAAAAGATGATGAGATGATGCAATGGCTAGCAGTACTAGAGCCTGATCAACGCAGAGAGGGAGCAGCAGCAGCAGCAGTTGAGCAGCGGAAACACAATGCAGAGCAGCAACACCGCAGTATTTTTAGAGAGCTAGTGCAGAAAGTAGCGACAATCAATCTTATTTTTCATTTGCAAATCTACTTGTCCAATTTCAGATGTTTTTCTGTTGCAATTAGCAACAGTAGCAGCAGTGCAGCAGCAGCAGAGATGAGCAGTAGCAGCAGCAGCGCAGTGCACAGAGAGACAGCGCAGTGCAGAGTGGTGCTCACGCAGTGCAGGGCATTGCTCATGCAGTGCAGCAGCATGGTTGCAGAATTTAGAGGGAGTTGTAGTACAGTGGCAGTTGGCAGCAGTATGCAAAGTCAGCAGCAGTACTATTGCAGCATTTTTTGTGCAGTGTCGTTGAGCAACATCAACAACACAGCAGAGATATTCCAGAAGTCAGATCAGCAACACATTGAGGTGTTTTGCTAGAGCACTTTCCTCGCTAACAGGGAGTGTTGATTTATGGTAGCATCGGATGTGCTCTAGCCTTGTTATTTTGTATATATGCTAAGACACATGTATTCCATAAAACCCAGAAATGTTTTTGGAAAATTCCACTTAGGGATGATTTAATTAAATTAATTAATCATTTTTTAATGTTTTCTTAAGTCTAAACTTAGGGAATTTGATAATTAAAGTGTATTAATTAAATCAAGTGTGAATCTTCTAAATAAAGTCATGGATCACCTCCAAGTTAATCTTCGCCCTTGATTATGTTTTCATGGCCGTTGAAGAGTCAATGGAAGATTATAAGAAGGAGGGTGAGGGGCTTATGGAAAATACACTTGACACTTGAGAGATTGGGCATTTTCGAGTTGTGAGAGAGAGACACAGCTTTTGATCAAGAACAAATCACTAGGGTTGGGTTTGCTAAGTGATTTGATTCAGTGATCAAATCCAGAGAGGGGCAGAAGAAGAGATTGGTCAGGAGGGCCAAGAATACATTTCAGAGAGAGGCAGCATCAACGCAGGAGAGAGACAGTGCAGTTTCTGGCTAGGGTGACGCAGTTACTGCAGAGAATCACGCAGAGCCAGTGCAGTGTCTCTTAGAGTCAGTCCGAAGAAAGATAGAGGTTGGGGTTCTAAGCCAGGAGTGCCAAGATCCAGCTTCAGATCAGCTATAGGAAGGGGTGGCGTAGTCCCTCTAGCTTGCCTACGCAGGCTTACACAGATCTAGCGTAAGCAATCACGTAGTGGCAGTGAGGGCTTCATCAGCGTTGTTTTTGATCGGCTGGAGACTTGCTGAGTGAGGTATATCTCACAGTCAATTTTGTTGTCTAGATTTCTCTAAAGGATTTGCCGGATGTTGGAAACCTAGTTGTATTCAAGATTCTGCTACTTAATAATACAAACCCTCAGATCTGCTACACCGCTTTTCCCAAGTTGGGTTTTTCCCTGGGAGTAAGTCCAAAAAAGTTAGAGCGAAAATGCCACGATGACCTATTTCAGATAGCGAAATCCCTTGCATAAGGAGGAAATGAGGATCACAATTTATATAAATGCATAGGTTGAGAGGGGCTTCAACAAGTGAATGTGGGAGGGATTTTAGGAGCTTAAAAAATATTAATTATGACTTTTCAATGACCCATGCCCCAACGCCATGGGGTTTTAGCCCACTAACTGGGGGTACAAACTTCAAACATGAATATCTCTCAAACCGTGAAGAATTACATGGCGTGCCATATATCAACGAAAACATCTCGATAAGAAGAAACCATAAAAAGAATTATTGACCCATAATATATTAATTTGGTAGGTCAAAATTCTCATGCAATATTGGGTTAGCCCCTGGTGCTGCTTGGGTTGACATCAATGACAACCGCTGATCAAAAATCTCCCCCTTTGGCATTGATGGCAACACAAGTACTCCCCCTGCGATCATGACACCTCTTCCTTCAACATTCTCTCCCCCTTTGACATCAATGGAAAAGGGTAACTCACCTTAAAACACAACCATCCTGCAGACCTGTACACACTTCCACTCCCGCTGACACACAATCATCCTGCAGACCTATACACACTTCCACTCCCGCTTTATATTCTGAAAAAGGAAAATGTAATGAGAACTTGGGAGAATCCCAAGCTTCTGGCGAAGATATTCCAATGCTGGCGAATATTTAATATGTGATTTTTTTGGTGCTGCTTGGAATCTTGCTACTTGTCTAACTGCTTGCATAACATCTGGTCGGGAGGTTGTTACATATAGAAGACTACTAATCATAGATCTGTACAACCTTTGATCCACATCCTTAGATGAGTAGTCTATGCTCAATTTGCAACCTGTTACCATTGGAGTAAGGATGGATTTGCAATCTTCCATTTTAAATTTCTTGAGCATTTCCTTGATGTACTTGGTTTGACATATAAATATTCCTTTCTCTTGCTGAGATATTTGAAGCCCTAAGAAGTATGTCAGCTCACCAAGTAAAGACATCTCAAAATCACTTTGCACCTTTGTAGCAAACTTCTTACTTAGTCGATCATCATTGCTACCAATTATTGTATCATCCTCTTTAGCTATTAGACATGCTTTAGTTGCTTCATCCAGAACATATATGTCGTTTGGAGCTCGACTTGCTGTAGCCACAATTTCACCATACACGCCTTTCCTGATTTCACATTTCGTGAAGTTGAATAGTATTGTGTGTCCTTGATCACACATTTGTCGAACACTGAGCAGATTGTGATTCATGTTTTCAACCAATAGAACATTCTTGGCTAGAGCATCTTTGCTTCCAAGAGTGACAGTACCTGATCCTATAACATTTGAAGATCCATCATTTCCAAAGGACACGGTTCCATCCTTCTTCTCTTTCAGAGATACAAATTTATTTGTATCTCCAGTCATATGCATTGAGCAACCGCTATCAACATACCACACATCTTTGTTCTTTTGAGCCTTGAAAGCGAAAGCACAATTATCATTCTTCTTCTTCTTCCATGTTCGTTCGTTCTGTGGCTACGAAGATTCTTCTAGAGGATTTTCAAGTTTGCAGTCTTTGGCTATGTGTCCAAAGTTTCGACATTTGTAACATTCAATATTATTTCTTAAATGTTCAAATCTATTGATGTTTCACTAAGCCTTGGGAGGTTCATATTTGACAGATCTCCTGGAATTGTATTCGTTCCTAGGGTACGTACGACATTCTACAGCTTTATGACCAAATTTTCCACATGAATAACAGTAGCCATAAAAAATATGTTGGTACCTGGATGGAAATTTTCGTCAAGGAATTGTCTTCCAAGGCTGTTCTTGCGAATCTTGTCCAATGAAGTCTACATGCATGCCAGATCTCATAGGTTCCTTGTATTTTGTTGTAGAAGGTCCTGCTTCTTCTTCTTTGTAACCAATGCCAGTTTTGTCGTTGTAAGATCGTTGATTGTTGATGAGTTCTTCCAATGCCCTTGCGCTGTTGGAATGGTTTTGGATAGTTTTTCCTTTCTTCACTTCCTCACGCAGCGAGACTACTTCGGCTTCTAATTCTTCCCTTCTTGGTTGCTTTCTTCCAACTTCTTTTGAAGTGACTCCTCAATGCATTTTTGTTCTTCAACTTCAATTTTGAGACCTTGAACTTGTTCTTCAAGAGTATTGGAACGGACCTTCTCCGCCTTGAGATCTTTTATAAGCTCGATTGCTTCCTCATAAAATTCTTCTATGGTCCATCATTCTTCTTCGTTGTTTGATACCTCTTGTTTATTGTGCTTGGGTTTATTGTGCTTGGCCATAAACAATACTCTCTCATTGGCTTGTCCTTCACTGTCATTGTCTTCATCAAATAATGACCTATCTTCTTTAGAGAGAAAGTTCCCTTTGGATCCTTGCTTGTTGAATTTCTTAAAGCCTTTCTTTCCTTTTGAGTTGCCATTACTTCTGTTTGGACATTTTGCTGCAAAATGCCCAACCTCATTATAGCTGAAACATATCAATGGAAGTTTACCTTTGAATTGTCCCTTACCAATTTTTAGTTTTCTCGTGAAGTAAGCATATTCTTCATCTGAAAGACCTTCTTCATCATCTCCCTTTTCTTCACACTTGCAAGTGCATGTCTTTTCAATTGAAGGTTGTTTATCCTTATTGGTTTTCTTAGATGCAACAAACGCAGTTTCTAGATGCAAAGTACCCTCTTCTTCATCAAGTCTCATTTCATATGCTATGAGAACTCCATGTAATTCCTCTTTGCTGAGTTTGTCCAGATTTGCACTGTATTCTAAGACCGATACCTTTGGGTTGAATCTCCCTGGTAATGTTCTAAGAATCTTCCATATAATAGTCTTCTCGTCAACTGGCTCTCCCAATCCTTCCAGAGTATTGGTTATTTCATCAACATATTGGAAGTATGCAACAATGTTGCAATCTTCTTTCATTCTGAGTTGCTCAAATTTTGCTCTATAGATCTGAAGCTTTGCTTCTTTGACATTTGAGTCACCTGCATATATATTCTCAAGCTTGTCCCATACATTTTTGGCAGTTTTACAACCCAACACCTTATGATAAGCAGATTCAATAGATTCAATAAGTCCACTGATAATAATATTCTTTGTTTTTGCATCATTTACCAAATTCTTCGTACCTTGTTCATTTGTAGTTGATGTAAATCCATTTTGACCAGTGTCCCATACTTCGTAACCTTGCGCCAAGAGATAGACCTCCATTCTTCCTTTTCAAAGTGCATAATTATTTTCATTGAATAGAGGTACACCATTCTTAGTATGCTCCATGACCTCCTTCCAGCTGTTAAACTGCTATTGAAGGAACCAAGCTCTGATACCAATTGTTGGAAATACTGAAAGGGGGGGGTGAATCAGTGTTTCTTTCAATTAGAGCATTAGTTAATCTTCCATTATTATCAATGTTTGTACAATGATAGTAGCAAACAAGAGGAACACAAATGCACACAGTTTTTAAGGTGGAAACCCACTCCGGGACAAAAACCACCTAATGTTTTTCTAATAATTCTTTAATATTCAACTCTGATTGAAAATAAAGCTCCAACTTCCTAAAATCTAGAAAAGCATTCTTCTCTAGCTCCCACTGGATGGACGCTCCAACGCTCGAGATTCTTCAGTAGTCAACTAAACGGATGCCCCAACACCCAATGAGCTACAACTCACCCTAGCACCACCCTACCACCTTATAGAAGAATAAAAAAAGAATGGACTCTCGTACCAGGGAAAATGGTCCACTTTACAATGATATAGAATGATGTAGAAGAAGAATATATACTAGACCATAACCCCAACTTTGACACAACCACCTTATGATGATCCTAGACCTCCCAACACTGCCTCTTCAACCCTTGGCAGATAGACACTAGTACAATTTTTACAATAATGTATTTACAATGACTTAGTACAATGATTGTATGCAGTGCTGCCCACTTGAAGACTTCATAGCATGAACTTCTTGTTGTTGTTATGCACCTTGGTTGATGCTCTTTTCATGCTACCCTCTGCTGCACCTTGCTTTGCTTTGCTGCCCTAGAAACTCTGGTCCTTTGCAACCCTTGACAACACATGATCTAGCTTTTTCTTTGCCTTCTAGGAGCTCGATATTGAATCTGGTATATCTCTGTTATTTCAGATCCTCAATATCTGATTTTCGGTCCTCTAGTAGTCCTCTGAGTTGTAATTCCAATGCCACAGGTCTGATCCAATTCGGATTCTTCAAGAGAGAGTTATACCCAATCTCTCACAATGCCCTAATTATGGACTATTTCAGCAGAGCGCACTTGTACGGCGTGCCACATGTCACTGTTTCTTCATATGGCTCTGAAATTGATAGAGCGAAAACTACAGACTGTGCACTGTCTGCCACGTTTTACGGAATTTCAATCTAATACTCAGAGAGAGAATTATGACGATTTTACCAAGGTCACTTCTTTGAGATGAATTTAACGAGCCTGCAAAAACCCTGACTTCCACAGATCATATCTCCAAAAATATTGTGCACCTTGGTCTGAAATTTTTACAGCAGCTTCCTCAGAATTTCGGCTTCACCTCATAAAAATTTCAGCTTCTGAACCTTCGTAGAAAAAAAGTTAGAGCGAAAATGCCACGATGACCTATTTCAGATAGCGAAATCCCTTGCATAAGGAGGAAATGAGGATCACAATTTATATAAATGCATAGGTTGAGAGGGGCTTCAACAAGTGAATGTGGGAGGGATTTTAAAAGCTTAAAAAATATTAATTATGACTTTTCAATGACCCATGCCGCAACCCCATGGGGTTTTAGCCCACTAACTGGGGGTACAAACTTCAAACATGAATATCTCTCAAACCGTGAAGAATTACATGGTGTGCCATATATCAACGGAAACATCTCGACAAGTAGAAACCATAAAAAGAATTATTGACCCATAATATATTAATTTGGTAGGTAAAAATTCCCATGCAATATTGGGTTAGCCCTTGGTGCTGCTTGGGTTGACATCAATGACAACCGCTGATCAACATTTATTTTATAGATCTCTTGGAGCCTTCTAGAGCATTATTTTATTATTATTTTATTCAATGTGCACTTTTCCCTCTTATTAAAATATTCCTTTTTAACACAGAAAAGAGTAAATCGCTACCATGTCTCCTCTGGTCACTAAAACTCATGCCCAACCGTCCCATCATGTAGGCGTCCTCGTCCTGGTTCCAATGAGCTATTACACTAAGATGTTCCATCATGTATTCCTCCTGGAATGCCACATTGACCGTAATCAACTGAGTTAAGCCCACAAATAACTCAAATTTCCGAAAGTTGCCGAAATGCACCAGAACGAAAGCCAAACTGCTCGGAGGATGGAATATATCAAGCGAATGCCACTGGACACCATGCAAGCATAGATGGCTCGAAAGCCCAATTTAAACTCCAATCAGATTGCTCTACCTTTGAAAGGCAGGATTCTAGTTTCTATAACATGGGAAAGTCATTTTCTGATCTTCCACTCTTTAAGTCCATCCCAAGTGCATAAAGCCAATTTCCCACTTCTTCCTCCTTTTGTAAATTCCTTGGATGCCTTTGTTGGAGCAAATTATGTACCTTCTTGGAGAAGGGTCTGTTGTTCTGTTTTGTTTTCTGGTCCTCTAATGCATGGTGGTTCAAGGAACCAACTTTTATTCTTCTCAAGCTATTTAGGAATCTCTCCATGGTTCAACCAATGATGTGGTCATTGTTTTCCTAAGTGTATTTGGTGTAATTTCTTCAAAAGTATTGTCAAACTGTTAGGTAGCAAACATGTTGTAGGTGACTAACATCATTTTTTTTATTCCCACAATCATTTACATAGTGTTCTACACATACCCAACAGACTTCAAAATAATTTCATATCATAATGCATGTTCACTCTCTTGTTAAACATTCCAAGGCAATGCACTTCATTCATATATACCCAGAAAGTCGTATTAACCACTGTTGTGTGCAAATGAAAATGATTTAACTCAGATTAATAAATGACAATAGGTGAAAATAGAACGTGGGTTTGAATAGGTTGTCCTCTTATGCCCAAACTAATAATAGTTGTTGTCCTTTTATGCCAAAACTCAACTTCTACAAATACGCACGACCTCCAAAACATAAAATGGTGATTTCGAGCAAGAGGGAAATGTATCTTTGCTAAGGAACTTCGACCTAGGTAAACTGATCTTTATCACAGTAATGAGACAACAATTCAAACTTCTGGCAATGGGGATCCTTTTGAAATTTGGGATTCCCTTCTGGAATTAAAAGGAAATTCTCTGGAAATATGCTTTTTCCGCAGCCTCCAATATATCAGTCATAAAACTTGGAAGTGGCAGCCCCAAACTGATCAAAAAAATGTGCCTCTGTTCATCGTGAGAGTAGTCTACGCAAAACTGGAAAATGTCTGTTCATTGGGCTTTAAAGTTCAATTCATACAAGCACCAACAACACGACTAGCATGCTCCAACTGATGGTAATCTCCAACAAAGCGATCTCCAGTGATTAGAATCAGCGACACTTCCAACAATCAGCATACTCTTCTCCCTAGCAAGAATACACGGTTATCTCTGTCATAATGCAAAGATGAAGCCATGACATTTGGTTTGGTAGTGAGATGTGCAATCATTCCCTGACTTGTTTACAATTTTGTCCCCTAGACGAGGTGCGTTCACATCCTTCTACCAATATCTTTGATGCTTCCCACTATGACTGTAGCTTGTAGTGTACATATTTTCCTCTCAGAACAACGTATTAATATGTATGTCCATTTTCCACATGACACCAATTGTATCCACTGGAATTCATCTCAGGCTCTAGATCATCGATCTACGGCCTGATTCAATGCGCTTCAGATTCACAAGCACCTAGCACCCTGAATATCATAGAAACTCCATGATCCATGCTTCAACATGTTATACATACCCATGCACAAGAAATTTGCTCTTGCTGCAAGACTTCGCTACTGAACACGAACTTCTGGCAAACTCTAACTTAGAGTCTGGTGATACGACCTGCGTTATTAAATTGGCAAACGATTATTTTGGGCGAACTTGAGTTTGTTACCTGATTCCCACAGATCCAATATTATGGTCTTTTATACTTAGCGCAAAGATTGATAATGCTAAACTTGGCTCATAGCATCGATTATTCACTCCATGTAGACTGCATGTGGATTTGCATCTCGGCTTCCCAATCCACCACAACCGATCTGATTCTCCTGTAACTTGCGTACGTAGCACCAGAACCCAATTGAAGCAGTGGCTCGAATCCAAGTTACGGTCCTTGTGCAATTTATGACATTGGCCCTCCACATACAACGATCTATCGATTTGGCCTGTCGTCCTACCCACAAGTTCCTTTCTTCCATACGCACAGTAAATGGACAATCAATCCGTCAACAATTTGTTGCAGCGATAATTGTCTCCTTCGTTCACAGATTCAGTTTTTGCTCGGCTACAAGTGTGACGGCTCAGAAATTATGTGATCTTTTTGCAATGGATCCGTGAGCATAGGTGGATTTCTTGTTGGCGACTTTGGACACAGAATTGGCACACTAACTTACTGTCACCAAATAGAAAATAAATAAATAAATTTTGACTGCGATTGTGAATTATTTTGACTATATGTTATGCTACTGAGCACTTCAATCGCTCTTTGATCATGCCAAAATTTTGGTTGTTCTCACGACTCCAAAAATCCTCCCACATGCAATTGCTTCTCCCCAGAAGTCCATGTCGATCTGCTGCTACAGATAATTGAAACCCTACAAGCTAGCAGGAAAAGCCAGCTCTGATACCACTGTAATATCACCAAATGGGATATTTTACTAAATTTGCATGAATTTACATAAACCCGAAATTATGTCGTAAAATCAACATGCAATTAACAAAAGATTGCCATGTAAAATAAAGACGCATAAAACACTGCAATCCATTAACACATAGAACAAGAAGAATCTCAGCATTTTATTATAAGTAATAGCTGGGATTACATATAAATCTGACCCAAAATAGCTGAGATGGAAAACTGGCCACCAAGATGAATTGCTGCACTGTGCTGGCCTCCAAAACTGAACAGTTGCACTCTTCCTCTGGCAACAGTTGTCCCTGAACCCACTGGAAATAATGAAGCACTAGTTGAAGATCTGAATGATCCTCACACCAATCCTTGAAGCTCTACGAAACTTCTGAATGAAGTCTCCTCAAAGAGAGTTTCCATCCAACACTCACAACTCACCCAAGGGTTTCCGTCTTAGGCTACAG
Source organism: Pinus albicaulis (assembly GCA_034641835.2). Lineage (NCBI taxonomy): Eukaryota > Viridiplantae > Streptophyta > Pinopsida > Pinales > Pinaceae > Pinus > Pinus albicaulis. Next base: position 817,793,654 of record CM076580.1, read on the forward strand.
CTGAAGTAGAGAACCACGTTCTCAAAACCTCTCATAAACAAGAAAATGATATGATCCAAAGATATCCCTCAATGGCCTCCTCCCTTTCTTTTATAGATCTCTTGGAGCCTTCTAGAGCATTATTCTATTATTATTTTATTCATGGTGCAATTTTCCCTCTTATTAAAATATTCCTTTTTAATGCAGAAAAGAGTAAATCGGCTACCATGTCTCCTCTAGTGACTGAAACTCATGCCCAACCATCCATCATGTAGGTTTCCTTGTCCCAGTTCCAATGAGCTATTACACTAAAGTGTTCCATCATGTATTACTCCTGCAATGCCACCTTGCGCGTAATCAGCTAAGTTAAGCCCACAAATAACTCAAATTTCCAAAAGTTGTCGGAATGCACCGGAACGAAAGCCAAACTGCTCGAATGATGGAATATATCAAGCAAATGCCACCGGACACCATGGAAACTCCTCAAAACTCCTCCAAAAAGCCCCTGAGCCCGCTAATAGCACCAATCTGTACATGTGACCTATTTGCTCCTAACTCTGGAAGTCCAACCTAACCTTGATGTAGGTAACACCAAAAAAGGGAATATTACATTGGTGAAGCCCTTCTCTGCCTCTACGTGAATGCTTACGCTGGAACTACGTAAGCCTGCGTGGGCAAGCCTAAGAAACTGCATCACCTCTTTCTGCAACTGATCTAGCTGATCTGAGATTGGATTTTGGCCCTCCTAGCTCAGAAACCCCAGTCTCTAGCTATCTCCGGACTGACTCTAAGAGACACTACGCTGCTTCTGCGTGATTTTCTGCAGGGATTGCACAACCCCTTCAGAAAACTGCGTTGTCTCTCTCTGCATAAGTGTTGCCTCTCTTAAATGCACTCCTGGTCTTCCTGAGTAGTCTCTGCTTCTACCCCTCTCTGGATCTTATCACTAAATCACAATCACTTAGCAAACCCTGCCCTAGTGATTCGATTGTGATCAAAAGTTGTGTCTCCTCACACAAACTAAAAAATGCCAAATGCTCAATGTGCTCAATGTTTTTTCCATAGGCCCATCACCCTCCTTATATTCTTCCGTTGACCCTTCAACGGCCAAGATTAAAATATAATCAAGGGCTAAGATTAACTTGGAGGTTATCCATGACTTTATCTAGAAGATTCACACTTAGTTTAATTAATACCCTTTAATTAATCAATTTCCCCAAGTTTAGACTTAGGAAAACATTAGAGAACGATTAATTAATTTAATTAAACCATCTCTAAGTGGAATTTTCCAAAACCATTTCAGGGTTTTATGGAATACATGTATCTTAGCCTATATATAAAGTTACAAGGCTAGAGCACATCTGATGCTACCATAAATCAACACATTCTTCCACTCCAAAGTGCGTAGTTATTTCCATTGAACAGAGGAACTCTATTCTTAGTATACTCCATGACGACCTTCCAGTTGTTAGACTAACATTGAAGGAACCAAGCTTTGATTCCAATTGTTGGAAATACTGAGAGGGGGGGTGAATCAATCTTTCTTATTAATTAGCACTTTTTAAATCTTTTCGGAGCATTAGTTAATCTTCAATTATTCTTAATGTTTATCTAGTAACAACAATAAACAATAGACCACAATAGGCACAAGAACTTTAGGTGGAAAACCCCCTCCGGATCAAAAAACACCGAAGATTTTTCTAATAAATTATTTAATCTTTAGCCCCAATTTAAATGAAAGGTACAACTTCCTAGAATTCTAGAAAAGCACTCTTCTCCAGCTCCCACTGGAAGGGCGCCACAATGCCCTGGTTTCTTCAGTAGTCAGCTGAATGGATGCCTCGACATCCTAGACCAACCTACCACCCTGAAGTGTTCACAAGCTCCAACCTGTAGGTGACTTCATACACCAACCTAGCACCTCCCTGCCACCCTATAATGATCAGAAATAAGACAAGTGTGTGGACTCCCGTACCAGAGACAATCATCCACGATACAATATCATTCACAATGATTTTCTTGAACTAGACCAATCACCCAATCACACTATGACCTGCAACCCAACCATAACATTATCCCACAATGACACTTATACCTCCCAACAATACCCCTCCAATTTTACAATGATGACTTTTACAATACTGACTTTTGACATGACCTGATACTCGACTTGACATTGCTTCTTTGAACACTAGCAGCGACTGAGGAATTGTTGTGCTTGCTTCAAGTAATGGTACTTTGGCATTGCATTGTCCTTCTAGTATGTGTCTAAGTTGTCCTATTGTGTGCTCCTTCCTGCACATGCAAGACCCAAACGAATATACAAACAAAATACTTACATTGTCCTGCAAACCATATGTCAGAGAAATATTCAAAATTCAAATGTAAATACGTTCAACATGAGCAAAACCCAATCAAATATACATACAAAATACTTACATTATCCTGCAAAAACACATGTCAGAGATGATATTCAAATTAAAATTCAAACACTAATCATACATACCTTGTTGTAGCAGACTTACCCTTGACTGTTGATGAGTTGTCCTTACTACAGTGATCCTTGAATGCATATTTTTTCTTGCCTTCTAGAAGCTCGATATTGAATCTGCCATATCTGTGTAATTTTATGGCTCTAAGGTATAAAATTTCGTACTGTGGTAGCCCTATGAGTCCTCTTTCCAACCTCGTAGGTCTGATCAACATTGGATTCTTCAAGAAATAGTTATGCCCAATCTTCTACGATGAGCTGATTATAGATTTTTTCAGTAGAGCGAACTTGAACGAAGTTCCATGTGTCACTGTTTCAACCTTTGGTCCTGAAAACGATACACAACAAACTAAAGCCCGTCCTATTTCTGTCACTTTTTACGAAATTTGAATCGAATGCTTGGAGAGAAAGTTATGACGACTTTCTCAAGGTTATCTGTTTGACATGAAATTCGGGAGCCTGCAAAAACCCTAACTTCCTCAGATCATATCTCCGAAAATATAGCAAACCAATATCTAAAATTCGAACATGAGCTTCATCAGGATTTCGCCCAAATGGATTTTTAGTTTCGCATTTGAAGCTTCATAGAAAAAAAGTTATAGTGAAAATTCCACGATGACCTATTATAAGTAGCGAAATCCTTACATAAGGAGGATATGAGGGTCACAATTTATATAAATGCTTAGGTTGAAAGGGTATTCAACAAGTGAACGTTGGAGGGATTTTAGGAGCTTAAAAAATTATTAATTATGGACAATTCAATGATCACAGCCAATGAATAGTATCATGCCACAACCCCATGGGGTTTTAGCCCACTAACTGGGGTTACTAACTTCAAACACGAATACCTCTCAAACCGTGAAGAATTACATGGCATGCCATATATCAACGGAAACATCTCGACAAGTAGAAACCATCCAAAATATCCTTGACTCGGAATAGAGTAAGTTTTCAAGTCAAAATTCCTATGCAAGATCGCGGTAGCCCCTAGTGTTGCTTGGGTTGACATCAATGACAACCATTGATCAACAAGTGTGAATTGCAGAGAAGTAGTCGAGCAGAGGAAGAAGGGGTTTCTAGACCAGAACAAAGATGGCCACAGCTGGGCTCAGGGACAAAGATAGATTGGAAGGTGCCTCCAACTATGTCATCTGGAAGTTAAGGATGTTACTCCTTCTAGGTGAATATGGTCTAAAGCCTTATGCAGAGAGTGTGGTAGTTGTTCCCCACGATGCAGACCAACTCAAGGAGTATAGGAAGGAGATGGCAAAGGCCAAGAGGATGATCTTAGATGGAGTTCGGGATCATCTCGTCTCACATGTGGCAAGACATGCGACAAGCAAGGAAATGTAGGATGCCTTGCCAGAGTTGTTTCAGAGTTCTTCCGAGCAGCAGAAGATGTACCTCCAAGAGAAGCTAAGGAGCACGAGGATGCAAAAGGGCGAGAGCACAGAGCTAGTACGATTGGCACTTAATACTGTCTTAGAGGACTGGCAAGTATTTGTCCAGAGTATCTTGGGCAGAGATACCTTGCCAAGGTGGGACAGGATGTGGTCCGATCCGCAGCAGGAAGAGTTGAGGAGAGCTCTGTTGAAGAGCACCATCAGTGGCGGCAGTAGCAAGGACATGAAGAGTGAGGAAGAGAATGTGGCCCTTGCATCCAACGGTCCTAGTTAGGAACAAGGGGAGCAGAAGAAGAAGAAGAAGGACCTATCTAAGGTCAAGTGCTTCAGGTATGGCAAGTTTATTCACTTGTAATATCCCTTTCCGAGAATTTTGCTAAATGCGCATATATTTAACTCAACCAAGATTTCATTGTAAAATCACCATTCAATTTCACAGAAGATTGCCATGTAAAATAAACAAGAAAATACATGCAATACAAACATATAATCTGCCAAAACAATCTCAGCTTTATTATAATATATAAACTAGAGTTTACATGTTGAACTGAGAAAATAACTGAGATAGCTGGAATAGGACTTGCTACAAGGATATGCTCCAATTTTGCATGGGCCCTACACCAAAATTGATCTAAACTGCCACTACTAAGCTCTACTGTGAATTCTGGATGAATTCACCAAGGGGAGATGGGTGCTCGCCCAATCTCACTAAATCACTCGAGGGTTTATGTCCTGGGACTACCAATGGAGTAGAGAATCGGGTTCTCAATCTCACATACAAGAAGCAATACTAAATCCAAGATGATCTCTAATGGCCCTTTCTCCTCTTTTATAGATCTGATGGACTCCTCTAGAAGTTCTTATTTATTATTATTTTAATTATTGAGCACATTTCCCTTAATTAAAATATTATTTTTTAATGTGGGAAAATGCTCAATTGACCACCATGCCTCAGGTCACTGAAAGTCACTCCTAGCCATCCCATCCTGTAGATCTCCTCGTTCTAGTTCCAATGAGCTATCATACTAAGGTGTTCTGCCAAGAATTCCTCCCAAAATGCCACCTTAGGAGTAAATAATTGAGTTAGGCCGATTAATAACTCAATTTTCTAAAAGTTGTCGGAATGCAATGAAACGAAAGGAAAATTGTCCAAATGGTGGAATATATCAAGTGAATGCCATTGGACCTCATAAGGACTCCTCAAAACACCTCCAAAAGCCCCCAGGGCCCATTGATGATGCCAACCTGCACCTGTAACCTGTCTGCCCCCAACTCTTAAAGTCCATCCTAACCATCTCATAAGGAATACCAGAAAAAGGAACATTACAAATCCTTCACCCCAAGATTGCTTGCCCTCAAGCAATCCAAATATGTGGATCACCCTGATGGCGCGATTCAACTAAGACCCAATGCCCAGATCCCATACAAACCACTAGGTGTTGCTATGCCTCTGTCTCAAGCCACTGGAAACAGACCCCTCAATGCCTGGAATCCAAACTAATCTTGTTGAGATTTTGTGTATTTGGGGTGGCACCATTTGTGCTCTAGCTCCCAAATTTTGTGGAGGGACTAGGTTTGCTAAGAATTCTCAGAAGTGTTTCAGTTGCAGAGAGGGGAGTTTAGACAAAAGGGATGATCTGCTCCCAATGTCTAGAATCAGCAAGAGACAGAGATCAGCTCAAAGAGGCAGCGCAGAGAAGCAAGAGAAGCAGAAGCAGAGAGGACAGTAGATGCGCGGCGCAGAGGCAGCTTCAACTACGCAGGTGCTACGCAGTCACTCCCAGGGCAGTGTAAGGCAGCTGGAAACCCTCAAAGGTTACGCAGAGACACTTAGGGGCTGCGTAGGGACTGCATCACCTAGTCTGGCGTAACACAGCCCTTTCCAAGGTAGCGTTGTGGGACGCAGGGGCTGCAGAGACTGACGCAGGGGCTTCAGAGGCAGCGTTGGGGTTTCTAGGGCCTAATTTTGGTTGAGTCCTGTAAATCTCATTTGAGGGTGTGGACCAGTGATTATTTTCGCTTCAGAACAGTCGATGAGTTGCAGATCTATATTTTCTTTGTCAGGTTTTCCAGATCTGGGACCCAGATTTGCTATATTCAGAAAACTCTTAATAATAAAACCCTCCAGCCACTAGAGAACGGTTTTCTCGCATTGGGTTTTTCTGGGGACTATTTGTCCAGAATATCACTGTGTCACTTTCTCTATGTCTGCATATACTTTTTCTAGATCTGAATTGGTGAAAGTCTGTTATATGTTTTTCTTCAATATTAATCTGAATTATTCAGTTAATAACTTAATTAAGTAGGAGGAGCATAACCAGATCTAACAGTAGATTTCTGCATAATAGTAACATTCAGAAAGTTTCACATGGTATCAGAGCAATTGCAGATCTAGGAGGGTCACTAGTAGAAGACTTAAGGATCTTGCTGCAGAGAGCAATAGGAAGTGTAGCAGCAGCAGAAGAAGGGCAGATTTGAAGGGACAGTACAGTTTTCAGAGAGAAAGAGTAACGCAGACGGTAGGGTGACGCAATCTAATGCTGTCTCGCACCAGACCCACGCACTAATTAGGCAGAGGCAGCGCTGGGATTATCTGAAGCCAGCCAGTGCGACGCAGATCTGAAGCTGTCAGATCCAGAAGAGCCTAAAGCAGAGCTGCGGAAATTCAGAAGCTGCTGGTGGGGTTAAATTTCTGAAGTTTTCAAAATTTTAGCCTAAGCACTAGTGACAAAGAGTGGGAGGAGATTAGCTTCTCAGAGAGTTTCTAGACAAAGAAACTTGCAGATTGATCAGAGGATCAAAGAGGGTTGAATCATTGTTGATTTGGAAAATTTCGAAGGCGGGAAATCAGTTGTTAGAGGGAGCAGAAGGTGTCTGTTTCGTCAAGGGCCTTAGATCCAGATCTTTGGCAAAGAGAAAGGAAGCTACGACACATTTCTGCGCAGATGGCTCCTCATGGACTGCGTGATCATGACAGATTGGATGGTCTATCCAACTTTTCAGTTTGGAAGGCTACGATCCTGATAGTCCTAGAGGGATATCATCTAAGAGACCACGCAGAACAAGTTCTAGCCACACCGACTGATGCATATCTCCTAAGGAAGCATAATGAAGTTGTTGGACATGCCAAGCAACTGATCATGGATGGAATTGAGGACCATATTGTCCCACACATAGCTGAAAAAGACGACAGCTAATGAGATGTGGAAGGCCTTAACTTCCCTATACGAGGGAAAGTCTGTCCAAAGGAAGATGTTGTTGGAGACTCAGATGCGGTCATTCATGATGACCAACGGAGAACACATGGAACATTTCCTCTTCAGGTTGCATTCGATCAGAGATCAGTTGACTGCAACGGGTGCTAAAGTGGAAGATGAGCTGATGGTCACGACTGCTCTCAATGCAGTCACAGACGAGTGGGAAACCTTTGTCCAAAGTATATTAGGCAGAGCAGACCTCGCAGATTGGGATAGCTTGAGGGCAATTATGCGTCGAGAAGAACTCCGCAGAATCACCAAGAAGCAGTACCGCTCTGGATTGAGCAAAGTGAGGAAGGAAGATGAAGAAGATGCAGCCTTGGCATCAAAGAGGCAACAGGGAAAGAAGAAGAAGGATCTATCAAAGGACAGGTGCTTCCAATGTGGTGAATTAGGACACTTTGCAAGCAATTGTCCACGGAAGAGAAGGGACAAGGAAGCTTCTTCTTCCAAGGCTGTTGTGGCGCATGATGGGTCGGAAGATTATGCAACCATGAGCACTCATGAACCACGAAACTGGGGCGACATGGATCTGTAGAGGAGCTACAGAATGAGTGGCGGGATCCGTGAGCAGCTCATCTCTTGGATCACATCCGAGCTACAGGAGCCTTAAGACAGTAACGGGGAAAGTGGAGCAGTGGGTGCATCGATCACTGATGAAGAAGAGGCAGATCTGAAGGCTGGAAGGAGCAGCGTAGTGCAGATGCAGCAGCAGCGTAGAGGTAGTAGTAGAATAGGGCCTAATGTGACTTCAGCAGTGCAGAGCAGAGTTGCTTACACAGAGCAAAGCTCAGCAGCGTGGAGGCTTCAGGAGGACAGCGCGGCACCGCAGCAACTTGAGAGATTTCAGCACAAGGGGCTGATGTGACTTCAGCAATGCAGAGGAAGTCTGCTTACGCAATGCAGAGATGTTGTTGTGCATCATCCTTCAGATGTCAGCAAAGATCAACAGCCTATGGAGCTTCAATGATGAGGATGCAGCCCAACTGACTTGTCTGCAAAGATTGGGCAGCAGATTCTGTTGTTTCTCTCAACAATTGAAGTTGCAGTGCAGCAGATCAACAGTGGCAATGCTATGAGCAGCACGCATGCAGCAGATTGAGACGGTGCTGCAGTATAGATGTGGCAGTGGCAGTGACAACGTCATGGGCGGCAGTACAAAATCGCAGCAGCAATGCAAAGTTGAGTGGCAGCAGGCCAAGCATCAACAGCACAGAACCAGTGCCCAAAATCTTGTAATGCGTGGTGTGATGTATTGCTAGAGCACACTCCTGATGCTAAGGGGGAGTGTTGAGATTTTGTGTATTTGGGATTGCATCAGTTGTGCTCTAGCTCCCAAATTTTGTGGAGGGACTAGAGTACACTTGATCTACAAGACCCAGAAAGTGTTTTGGATATTTCATCTGGTTTGGGAGATATTTAATTAATTAATTATTTTAATGTATTTCCTACATTTCCGAGTTCTTGAGGCTTTCGGTGATGGTGCATGACTTGTCCTTAGCTAGGAGGATTTACATGTTTATTGACGGGCTGGCAGAACCTCTGCGTGGGCTAGTCAGATCCACAAGCCCTACTACACTTCAGGATGCAACAGGGAGGACCAGGGATTTGCAGGATGCTCTACCCAGGAAAAGGGTAGTTTTGGCACAATTTTCTTGTTTGTCTTCGACCTTCGGTAGCCGTGGAGTGTGATGATGACAAGAGAGGAACTCTATCAAACATCAAAGGATGAAATGAGTTGAAGAGGCCTCTTTTCCTTTTATAACATCAAAAAATTGCTTTCTTTTGTCTTCTAGTGAAATCATACATACTTTGAGAAAAACTTTGCCTTTTTGAACAACTTGATGATGTAGCATATTTCATTTGAGGAAAGACAAATTGCCTTTATTTTATTTTCCTATCTTAGTTGACTCCCAATGTAAATGACTTATATGGTGAAAATGAGATCTCTTTCCCCTTCTTTCATGACATGATTGAACCTTATGGTGGCTAAAAAAACAAACCGAGACCCTAACCTAGATGGAGGGGTGGTGATTGATCTAAGACCCTAGGTGATAATGGATGACATGACCTTGAAATGATGATGATCGTGAATGAAGTGAAGGGAGTAGCATTTCAAACCTAGACAACAATCAGTGAACAAAATTTTATTTGAAAATTGACTTGAAAACATGAAATTTTGACCTAGGACCACTACCAAGTAAATCTGAAATAGTATGTTTGATCATTGAACATTAAGACACTAACACTGGCTCTAGCTTGGGATGGCAGCGCCTTCAGGAGGTGTCAAGAACATCGTAGATCAAGTAGCCTCATCCATTGGGCAATATTCCTAATTAGCAGCAGCGTGGGGCCCGTGAGAGCCTAGTGGCAGCGTGAGGGAAGAGGCAGTGTGGACAGCGTGGGCCCATGACAGCGCAGTTGAGAGTGGACAGTGTGGCCAAGGAGGGACAGCACATTTTAGCGAGTCCCGGGTGAGAGCAAGGCTCTCAAGCATAAAAGGGAGAGGAGGCTCCTCATTTTCTCATTCTATTATGCATCTTTGATTTCTGTCTTTTGACATTGAGCACGTTTTTGTTGTTGAGCGAAGCCTGCAAGTGTTGTTCAGCACACCTAGTGTCTCCAAGTGGAGATCCCAACCTCAGCGTCGGGGGACTTCGAGTGCCCGCTCAGGTAACACCTTCAGCCAGGATCACACAGTTGCTTCGACAGTGCAGACTCTCTGAGGGATTACGCTATTTTTGGTAGAGGCAGTTCCTGGAGTGAGGAGATAGCAGGGATTTCAGCCCGAGGATAGTGTGAAGGGACCAGCCCTTTACTTATCATCATTTTGCAGCAGCAGGAGACCATCACTTGCAGGTTTACCATTCAGGGCCAGCGTACTCACTAGGAGTACGTTATTTTCCAAGGGAGGTCAAATTTCGGGGTCAGTCATTCCGGGATTCCTTCCTGGGTTTTTCCGGGTTATTGGAGGAGAGCTCATTTCCAGAGTTTCATACATTTCTGAGCAGGGGAACAGCCCCAAAGAGCCATTCCATTCCAGCAGTAGCAGCAACCCGGCAGTAGCAGCAGCAGCATCTGGAGATTACGTAGTTCATGACAAAGCAGCCATTCCTTGAGCATTGCTTAGAGTATTTCCAGCTTGCCTTGAGCAAGCCAAGGTGCCATCATTCTGATCACCTTTGTACCCATAATTATCTTTCAATGTATATAATAAAATGGCTCAGTGTTACTACACATTCGCAGTATTTGTATGATGTCTCTCTATTTGTTGTAGTTGCTTGTTTATGTTGCTTTGTATTACTGTTTATTTCTATTCGGAATATTATAGTGGTATCAGAGCTCATAGACTTGGCTCAGCCTGTGGAGCAGATTACTCTATGACACCAACAGGAAAACTATATAGCACTTATCGGGGAAGGAAGTACAAGGACCAAGAGCAGAGGCTTGAGACCACTTTTGGAGAAGGGGACTGCATTCCAATGGTGGACGCAGAGGAGGAAGAACCAATGGAAGAGGAGAAAGATGAAGGGAGGGAGTTCGGGTAACTCCTAAAGTCTGTGCAAGAGCTATCGAGGAGGATCGAAGAGATGGGGCAGAAGTTTACCGCAAACCAGAGACAGCGTGAAACCCTAAGGGGTTTTCACATCGGAGAAGGGTCTGACAATTCCCACCATTTACAAGAGCAGCTCACAGCACAGTAGGTTGTGTCACTTACTCCCCCATGTTCCACAATGCCCATATTTCTGACTACAGGCACCGGTATGGGAGGACCTTAGGTGTAGGAACCGGTTCATATGGGGGATTATTTTGCAAAGTATCAGTCCTGAGGGCGAGAGTTCGGTGAAGCTCTCACTTTCCACGATGTTTTCCAGCTCAAGAAGGACAGCCGACCCCATAACCAGAACAGAGGGGTAGATACACACAGGATGGGGACGTACAATGTATAGTGGGCAGGTTTTTCTTCCCAACCAGGGTTGCGGGGAAGCTTCATACCCCTTTCGCTCCCGCTCCGGAAACGCGCTCCGTTCGGGAGCGTTTCGGAAACGCTAGGAAACGCGCTTCCGAAAACGCTTCCTGTCGGGAGCGTTTTTCGGGAGCGCGTTTCCGACCTGAAAAAACGCTCCCTGTTTTTTCGGGAGCGTTTCAGGGAGCATTCGGAAGCGAACGCTCCCGAAACGCTTCCGACGTTAAAAAAACGCTTCGGGAGCGTTTTTTTAACGCGGGAAGCTCCCCGGCAGGAAAAACGCTCCCCGCCGCGCGGAAATTTTTTTATGAAAAATTTCCGATTTTTTATAAAAGGGGGGGGGGGGGTTTCATTGTCAGTTATTGTTTGTTAGTTGAGAAGTGAAATTGAGTGAGAAGGAGAGCCGAGAGCGCAAGGTTTGGTTGACAGGAATCAGGAGAGCAAGGAGCAAAGCTGACAGGAGAGCAAGGAGCAAGGCTGACAGGAGGATTGCAAGAAAGAGGTAGGCCTTCTAATCCAATTTTGTATTTTCTAAGATGAATTTGTAGATTGTTAAATGGTTTGAAAATGAAAACTTGAATTTTGCTTGAATGTTGCATTTTATTGGATTTAAAACTTTTAAAATGAGTTGTTGTTTTCCTATGTTGCATTTCCTATTCCCATTTGGCATTTTTCTATTTGTTTTGCAGGCTAGATTCTAGAAACTTGAAACTTGTTTCCATCATGGCTATATGGCTAGGAATTTTCCTCATGTTGGTTCCTTTCTTTGTGATAATGGTGTTGGAGAGTGCTAGAAGAAAGAGACAAATCAGAGAAGAGGAGGAGGAAGAGGAGGGTTATGGTGGATCTGAAGAAAATCCTGAAGAGGAGGATTATGCTGAGGAGGAAGTGGGGAGTGGAGACCCTGAGAACCTAGAATCCCCAACTAAACAAGACCAATATCCTTTGTGGAAATATGTTCAAAAACAAGAAGGAGGGAAAGGTGGTGGAACCACTAAATTTATTTGCCCCCATTGCAATAAACAATACCATGGTTCATACACCCGTCTGAGAAGGCACCTTTGTTGGATAATGCCAGGAGATGGAACTAAAAATTTTGGAATCAAAGTTTGTACTTCTATGGCAGCACCACAGAGAGAGATATATAGGAAGGAAGAGGGGGTTGCCATACAGATATCATCTAAAAGATCTAAGGGTATCGCTGATTCAGGCCCAACACATTCAACTTCCACCCATGCCAGTGGTTTCGGAAGCAGTGGCACTGGATTAAGGCATAGAACCATATCCGATTTCCTAGACGAAGGGTGTAGGAATGATGTGGATTCAAAAGTTTACCGATTTCTATATGCATGTGGGGTGCCATTCAATGTTCTTCGCTCACCTTATTGGCATGAAATGGTTTCTGCCATTAATGATGCCCCCAAAGGATACAAAAGCCCTGGGTATGACAAGGCCAGAACCGTGGGTCTTGATCATGAAAGAGCTAAACTAAATAATTCTTTGGCTAGAATGACAGGTTCGTGGAATGAGCATGGGTTGTCCATTGTCTCTGATGGATGGACCAATGTAAAAGGAAAACCATTGATAAATGTTTTGGTTGTGTCGGTTAGTGGTGCAGTGTTCCTGGCAGCTTATGATTATTCAGATAAATTCAAAACCGGCATTAACATTGCAGAACCATTACTTGAAATAATTGAAAAGACTGGGCCATACAATGTGATACAGGTCATCACTGATAATGCTGCTAACTGTAAGGCAGCAGGAGTAATTGTTGAGGATAAATACCCCAACATTTTTTGGTCTGGGTGTTTGGTTCACACAATGAACCTTTTGATGCATGATATCATAAAAAACAAACAACCTCAGTTCAAATGGCTTGGTGATTTGTACAAGAGAGGTAAGAAAATGATCAAATTTATTACAAATCATAGCAATACCCATGGACTTTTCCGTACTCACTCCAAATTGGAGTTGTTGAAAATAGGAAAAACTAGATTTGCTAGTTATTACCTCACCTTCAGGCGCCTTTTGAAGGTAAGAGAGTCATTGGCTGCAATGGTATCAAGCCCACACCGGCAGCTATTAAAGGACAGGGCGGCAACAGTAGTTGACAGGCAAAGTTTTGAACATGTGGAGGAGACCGCCCTTGACCCTCAGTTTTGGGCATGTATGAGGGAAATTGTGAGTTTTACCAAGCCCATTTATAACATGATTCGCTTTGCAGATACTGATAAACCAGTGATTGGAGAGGTTTATGAGCAGATGGATAACATGTTGGGGCAAATAAAAGATATTGTTAAGGATAATGATCCCATTTTGTATGCTATGATTCATGACTGTGTGTGTGCACGGTGGAATAAACTCAATGTTCCACTGCATGCTTTGGAATATATCCTTACGCCAAAATATTACTCTCCATCTTGGTTGGGCCAACCTGCACCTGGAGGTGGGGTTAGGGTGAAACCTCACACAGATCCAGAGGTACAAGAAGGGTACATGAAGGCATTGGACAAATTGGTACCTCACAGGGAAGAGTGTGCTAAATTGCGCCTTGAATTAGGCAAATACTTCAGTTGCACTGCTAACTTTGGTTCATTCCATGCAATGGAAGACAGGGACAGATTCGATGCTCTCACATGGTGGGAAGCATATGGCGGCATGGGACTTTTGCCCAAGTTGGCTAAAAAAGTTCTCTCACAAGTTGTGAACACTTCTTCTGCAGAGAGGTGTTGGAGCACCTACAACTTTATACACAATGTGAGAAGAAACAGGCTGAATGAAAACCGAGCTAAAAGCTTGGTTTATGTGCATTATAACTTGAGGTTGCTCAGCCATTACTGTGATCGGGCAAATGAGGATCAATCATACAGAGTCTGGGACAACAACCCAGAGGATGATAATTTGGAGGACGACACATTACATCTAGAAGAATTGGAAGCAGAACTGTATAGGGATGATGATGAAGCATCAGCGGCACCGCCACACACAGGGCCAGTCCCACCATCTACTGGTAGCAGTGCGGGTGCCAGTGCCAGTGCCACTCCTCGATATCACACTATTGTTCCTTTGCAGATCCAGCCTCCACCTTCGGGTCGTGGTCATGGTACTCCTGAGAGTACTAGAAGACCAACAGTTCCTCGTGGCTCACAGAAATTAGACATTTCTCGTGGGCGTGGCAAGGGGCCAGCCAGATAAAATATATTTGTTGTTTACTATTTTCTATTTGTTGTTGACAGTTGAACAGTTGAAACTTGACTTGCTAATGATTTCATATATTTAAATTTTTAATGAAGTTGGCATTTATAAGTTTACTGTTTACAAGTCATTATGAATTATGAATATGATGCTTCATGAAAGTTATATGGTGATCAATGAATCAATGATAATAAATGTTATATAATATCAATGATGATAAATTTTATATATTGAATTTTGAAATCAATGAATCAATGATGATAAATGTTATATATCAATGATGATAAATGTATATTGAATTTTGAAATCAATGAATCAATGATGATAAATGTTATAATATATATATCAATGATGATAAATGTTATAATATATATATCAATGATGATAAATGTATATTGAATTTTGAAATCAATGAATCAATGATGATAAATGTTAGATATTGAAATTTGAAATCAATGATGATAAATGTTATATATCAATGATGATAAATCTTATATATTGAATTTTGAAAGCTTGAAACCTTCAGATTGATGATTTGCGAGACTCAAGAGTCAATATGTTCTCTGCTTCCAACTCGTGGGCGTGGTTGATGAAGATTATAACTTCTAATTCATCATTCATGTTTTTTATGTCTAATTCATCATTCTACATGTTTTTGTTGACATATATGCATCAAAATATAAAAAATATTAAAAATATTAAAAAATATATATATATATATAAAAACGCTCCCGAAAACGCTCCGGACCCGGAAACTTTTAAAAATGGCGCTCCGCGCTTCGCTCCCGCTCCGCGCTCCCGCTCCCGCTCCCGCTTCCAAGTAACCTTGTTCCCAACAGTTGACGGGTCCTTAAAATGTTCGACGAAGGCTTGGGTGTAGAAGCTGGACATTTATTTCCAGCTCAATTAGATGGTAGAGAGAGAGGCCATCAAGGTGGCAGCGCTACACCTTGAGGGAGAGGCCCACGACTGGTGGTTCCATGGGATGGCCACACTGGGTCACTCAGCAGTGACAGCATATACAGAGTTTACACAGAGATACGTGGAGCGGTTTGACCGAAAGGATCCAGAAGAGCACTTTGTTGAGCTGACCAAGCTCAAGCAGACCGAGAACCCAGAAACCTACATTTCCGAGTTCTTGAGGCTTTCGGTGATGGTGCATGACTTGTCCTTAGCTAGGAGGATTTACATGTTTATTGACGGGTTGGTAGAACCTCTATGTGGGCTAGTCAAATCCACGAGCCCTACTACACTTCAGGATGCAGCTGGGAGGACCAGGGATTTGCAGGATGCTCTACCCAGGACCAGAGCTCCTTTTCCCCAGAGACCGGCATTTCAACCGAAGGGGAAGGACACGAGGGTTCCACCTCCGAGGGGGAACCAAGGCCGGGGGCCTTTGGACAATGATACCCGGAGAGACTTGAGACAGAGCCATGGGCATCGGGACATCGATGTGCCGCGAGAAAGGCACACTACCTAGTGGTCTTCTCTGACAGTGACAGGGAAGAAGATGCATATGAGGAGATAGAGGCAGGAGGCAGCGCTGTAGTGCAAAGAGAGGATTATCCACCACTTCCACCCCCAGGAGCAGGAGGGACAACATTTGCACCTACTAGAGGAGTCTTTGCTTCTTTGCGAGGGGTTCACAAGTATTTGACATTGCGTGTCTGGGGCACCGTTCAGGGACAACGTGTTTCAATGCTACTTGACAGTGGGGCCACCCATAAATTTATTGATGCACATTTGGTAAAGCAGCGGGCATACCGATAGAGAGCTTTGAGGGATTTTCAGTACTAGTACCGGGTGACAGAACTATGCAGTGTGCTAGATATGTGTCGGCATTGGCAGTGACCATGGGGACTTACAGTATGACAGATCATTTCTTTGTGGTGGACATTCCAGACACCAATGTGGTGTTGGGAGTGCAGTGGTTGATCACGTTGGGGAAGGTCACCACAGACTGGGACACTCTGGAGATGGATTGGATGGACAAGAAGAGCGGCAAGCATGTGATGATACGAGGCATGCACACTTACCCCCTGCAAACAGTATCTATACACCGGATGGAGGCAGACTTCCGAAAGGGGGATATAGAGTGGGCAGTGGTGCTGTGTATCTCAGAGGCAGGAGCTACAGGACAGGTAGTTCACCCAGATGTGCAGTAGATTTTGGACAGATATGCTACGGTTTTTGGGGATATACCTCCAGGAAAGCCACCGAATCGGAGGTTTGAGAACACTATCGAGCTTGAGCAAGGTATTCAAGCTGTGATCACTACACCCTATACGCACACCAAAGCCTACAAGGACGAGATTGAGAGAGCCATTCATGAGCTCTTAGCGCTAGGAGACATTTGCCCCAGCACTAGCCCATTTGCTTCTTCTGTTGTACTGGTGAAGAAGAAGGATGGCACACTGAGGATGTGCATCGATTATCGAGCTCTCAACAAGAAAACCATGAAGAACTGATACCCCATTCCACGTATTGATGAGTTAATGGACGAGCTGAGGCGATCAAAGTTCTTCTTGAAGATTGATCTGAGGTAGGGCTACCATCAGATCCGAGTGAGGAACCAAGATGTCCCCAAGACGGCCTTCAGATGTCACTACGGCCATTTTGAGTTTTTGGTTGCCCTTCAGGCTAACCAATGCACCGGCCACCTTCCAGTCCTGTATGAACCACATCTTCTGTGGTCAGCTGAGGAAGTTCGTGTTGGTGTTCTTCGATGATATTCTTATATACAGCCGGACATGGGAGGAGCACCTACAACACAATGAGGTTGTATTGTGTATTTTGGAGTGGCATCTCTATGCTAAGCTCTCCAAATGCGAGTTTGGGCTAACAAAGATGCTCTATTTGGGGCACATCATTGGTGTGGACGGAGTGAGGGTCCACGAGGAGAAGATCTGGGCCATTCAGGAATGGCCGGAACCGAAGAACGTGATAGAGCTCTAGGGTTTGTAGGCATCAACACCTACTACCGGAAGTTCGTCAAGGGGTTTTCCCAACTTGTTGCACCCCTCACAAATCTTACCAAAAAGGGGGCATTCAATTGGACGGACATAACGCAGAGGGCCTTTGACAGGCTCAAGGATGTGATGAGCAGTTGTCCAGTATTAGCTTTGTCGGATTTCACGCAGCCCTTTATCTTGGAGTGTGATGCCTCGGGAGAGGGAGTGGGTGTAGTTTTGATGCAGGGGGGCCATCCCATAACTTTCGAGAGTAGGGAGATATTGTCGCATGAGAGGTTGTATCCTATATACGACAAGGAAATGCTGGCTATCATGCATGCACTGGCCAAGTTCTGACAGTACTTGGAGGGCAACAGGTTCAGGGTGAGCGCTGACCACAATAGCCTCCGGTTTTTTCTAGAGCAGAAGCAGTTGCAGGAGAGGCAGCTGAAGTGGGTCAGCAAGATCCAGGCATATTACTTTGACATTGAGTATGTCAAAGGGAAGAACAACGTGGTGGCTGATGCTCTATCCCACAGACCGGCAGTGTTGCCTCTGATGAGCATAGACACGGTTTGGAAGGCTCAGTTACTGGTGGAGTACTCCAAGGACCGTTTTTCCTATGAGGTGCTGGATGGTCAGATCACAGATGATCGGTACAGGGTGATGGATGAGGTGATATACTTCAGGGACATGATCTTCTTGACTGGGAGCTCTCAGCTCAAGGAGAAGATATTGCGTGCCTCCCATGACTCACCATTATCAGGCCATCAGGGGTTCACCAAGACCTACAGGGCCGTCAGGGAGAGGTTCTCTTGGAGAAGCCTCAAGGAGGACATACTCCAGTATGTCAAGGAATTGGAAGTGTGTTTGTGTAACAAAGGAGAGATGAGTCACCCAGTAGGACTACTACAACCACTTCCCATTCCGGAGGGGAAATGGGAAAGCATTTCGATGGACTTCATCATTGGGTTGCCCACAGTGCAGGGCAAGGATTGCATCTTTATGGTCGTTGATTGACTGACAAAGTATGCACACTTCTTCACTATATCAGCACAGTACACAGCAACACAAGTAGCGGAGCTATTCTTCTAGCATATTTTCAAATTGCATGGTCTTCCGAAGACCATTGTTAGTGACCGGAACAGCCATTTCATGGGTGGATTTTGGCAGGAGCTCTTTCGTTTGGTGGGTACAGAGTTGACTTCGAGCACCAGTTATCACCCTCAGACGAATGGGCAGACAGAGATATTAAACAAGTGGCTGGAAGGTTTCTTGGGAAACTGTGTCACATGGCAGCAGAAGGCATGGCTACGCTAGTTGCACTTGGGAGAGTACGGCTACAACACCACTTTTCACATGTCCATTGGTATGTCTCTATTCTATGCTTTGTATGGATACCATGCTTTGACTTTTGCTGACGTGATGTTTGGTGCTAGCAAGGCCCCCAAGGCCAAGGACTGGATCCAAGAGAGTCAGCATATACTTCGGGCTCTTAAGGATAACTTATAGCTACAGCTCAGAACTAGCAGAAGTTGTATGCCGACAGGGGACGGAGAGGTAGTTTCGGGTAGGGACTTGGTCTACCTACGACTTCAACCATACCGACAATCCATGCTAAAGCAGAAGGGGGCCGAGAAGCTCAAGTCCCGCTTCTATGGACCTTACAGGGTGATCCGCAGGATTGGGGAGGTTGCATATGAGTTGGAGCTGCCCACAGGTAGCCGGATCCACAACATCTTCCATGTATCATGCCTGAAAAAGGCATTGGGCCAGCAGGTGACTGCAACAAAAGAGCTTCCGCCTACAGATGATGACAGGCATTTGGTGTTGCAACCAAAAGCCATCATAGACACCAGGGAGAGATAGCTACGGTGCAGGACAGTTAGAGAGTACTTGGTGAGGTGGAGGAACTTACCGGATGAGGATGCCACTTGGGAGAGTGAGAAAATTTTGCAGCATCGATCCTTGCAGTTACTTGAGGACAAGCAACGATTTAGCGGGGAGGACTGTAATATTCCAAATTAACAGCAGCTAATTGGAAATATTAATTTTGCCAGTTTTTCTTTTCTAATGTTTATCAGTTAATAAAAAGAAGTGATGGGACCCATAACCCACACTTAGGAAATAAAGTCTCCCTAAAGTCACTTAGGCAAATATTAAAGGACAGCGTAGGGCCCATAAGAGCCTAGTGGCAGCGTGGACAGCGTGGGCCCATGACAGCACAGTTGAGAGTGGACAGCGTGGCTAAGGAGGGGCAGCGCAGTTTAGCGGGACCCGAGTGAGAGCAAGGCTCTCAAGCATAAAAGGGAGAGGAGGCTCCTCATTCTCTCATTCTATTATGCATCTTTGATTTCTGTCTTTTGACATTGAGCACACTTTTGCTGTTGAGCAAAGCCTACAAGTGTTGTTCAGCACACCGGGTGTCTCCGAGCGGAGATCCCAACCTCAACCTCAGGGGGCTTCAAGTGCCCGCTTAGGTAAGGAGATCCATCCATCATTTTGCAAGAGAGAGCACATAACACCTTCAGCCAAGATCACGCAATTGCTTGGACAGCGCAGTCTCTCTGAGGGATTACACAGTTTGTGGTAGAGACAGTTCTGGGAGTGAAGAGATAGCAGGGATTTCAACCCGAGGATAGTGTCAATGGACCAAACCTTCACTAATCATCATTTTGCAGCATGAGGAGGCTATCACTTGCAGGTTTACCATTTAGGGCCAACGTACTCACTGGGAGTGCGTTATTTTCCAAGGGAGGTCAAATTTCGGGGTCAGTCATTCCGGGATTCCTTCCTGGGTTTTTCCGTGTTACTGGAGGAGAGCTCATCTCCAGAGTTTCATAATTTTCTGAGCAGGGGAACAGCCCCAAAGAGCCATTCCATTGCAGCACTAGCAGCAGTCCGGCAGCATCTGGAGATTACGCAATCCATGACAGAGCAGCCATTCCTTGAGCATTACTCAGAGTTTTCCAGCTTGCCTTGAGCAAGCCAAGGTGCCATCATTCTAATCACCTTTGTACCCATTATTATCTTTCAGTTTATATAATAAAATGGCTCAGTGTTTCTCCATATTTGCAGTATTTGTATGACGTCTCTCTATTTGTTGTAGTTGCTTGTTTATGTTGCTTTGTATTACCGTTTATTTCTATTCGGAATATTACATCTTGCTCTACCTCTACCACCTCATCTGCATCCCTCAAGCATGAGTGGTAGAGTCCCCAAGGTTCTTTGCAGATGAAGCAAAGACCCTTCCTCCTCAACTCATTTTTGTTGCATGATCCATCAAACTGGGGAATCTCCTCCCTGGTCAACCGTCTCCTGAATATCCCAATGTTCTGCTCAAACAGCCTTTCAGCTAGCTCATAAGCAATAGGTGAGACCAACTGCTCTCTCCTCCAAATGCTTAGCAATCTAGTCTGCAACTCTCGACAAATGGCATCACGACTCCTCACACATGATGACAAAATGGACTGCATGTGTGTTATGACTGTGTCAGGATGATGTTTCCTAATGTTGAAGAAGCATTGGAACATCTGTAGGATCAAGTCATCACACTCCAACTCAAACATGAGCTCATAAACTTTGATCAAGGCCATGACTTCTAGAATCTCTAGCCTCTTCCCAAAGGTAGGGCCGTCACTATTATCCAAATCCTCCGTGGTCTCCACTATCAAGTTGAAGACTCCCCTCATAATGTTATCACTGCAAGGAGGTATAAGTGCGCTCAACGTCAAGATACTACTAATACATGATGCAATTGGAAGTTTGACTCCTAAACAAGGGCGCTCCAAATATTGTGTTTGTGCTAAGGCAAGCATGGCTGGTTTTAAAGCCCAAATCAATCTCTCCCCATCTGACTGGTCCACCTTGGAAAGGAGTGAAGCAATCTCTTCTAGTTTGAGAATGGCCTTTGTAGTCATTCCCATGCATCTCAAATATGTCCCAAGTGCAAGAATTTTGTGTCCCGATTCATGTTCTGTTTGTGGCCACCCTTGCTGTAGTAAGGTAATTATCCCCCCTGGAAAGGGATTTATTGATTATTGTTGCTTGTTTAGGAAGAGGGTTTATGAAGTTTTTATCCATGTTTATGTTCAGGGATGGCAAGTACATCAAACTGACAAACTTTCCAATCCCAACACTCAGCAATATTTACAAGACCCTACAATGGTGATGCATAAGCTTGACAGCGCAAGACTCTAACCAAGCCTCTCAAATTAACAATGATTACATAGCGCAACTGAGTATTTCTCACATTAATGACATAAATCTGACCGCATACCCATAGACAAGACTCTATGCAAAATTTCAACAATACATGACTAGGCAATACATCTCACGTAGATTCATCACACCAGATATTAGCAGCATGCCTTTCTCTACAACATAAACTCTTTCTTCAAGACATACTCATCATGAAGTTTTAATACCCTAGTGACACTTAATAAGCTAACTGACCAATTCAATCGTAGGGACAATACTACTATAAGATTCCTATGCAATCCTCAGAAAATGATGAGGTTCACTGATAAATGCTATGATTCTGACAAAATTAATGTGGCATGGTTATCATATTGGACTTACTTAAGGAAATACATAACATGAACTTACTCGCGAAATTTGGTGAAGATCCAGTTCAGGGCTCGATATGTTGCTATAGAACTCGATATACGAACAATATGGTTTGTAAATATTCCTTTGGCGACCCTTTGTAGTGGCATATAGTTAATGATGACTCTACGTACCTAAGAAGGAAATTCCGCTATCACAGTTGTGGTCAGTGTTAATTCTTGACCCCACTGACGAGTACAAA
This sequence comes from Pinus albicaulis, assembly GCA_034641835.2. Taxonomy (NCBI): domain Eukaryota; kingdom Viridiplantae; phylum Streptophyta; class Pinopsida; order Pinales; family Pinaceae; genus Pinus; species Pinus albicaulis. The sequence goes on from CM076580.1 coordinate 817,815,707, forward strand.
ACACAATTCTCGGTCTGCATCTCTGCATTGTCACCTTCTCCACTTATGGGAGCCATTTGCACATGCCAATTACAATTGGTTTTGAACACCTGACCACACGTTCCACAACCACGACTCTACCCAGATTGGTCATGAGTGACCCATGAAGACTGTTGATCAATCCCACCACTTGATCTATCCACTTCTAATCCAAGTGCACCACTCGACTCCCACACAGGATTCAGGCTTACGCACCCATATCTACAAGCGGCTTGATAACGACAACTTCATACAGTCAGTTCGTGCATGCAACAACGCTGGAGGAAAAATGCATCAATCATCCAAATGACATAAATTCCTAATCCTGCAATTTGAATTCAATTGATACAAAATAGCTCCTGGTAAATGCCACGCTGTCACTCAATTTTATGTTGGTCGCTTATTATTGTTCATCGCGTCAGGAGGTAAGGCAGACTTCGACCCCTGATCATGATAATGAATTCCGCTTCAGCAAATCAACTCCAGTTGTGGTCCTCAAAATACATGAACCCCGCTCTTGGCACAAAAAGGAATCAAATGTTGATACACCAGACTTGCGCACACCGAACAATCGCCGCCAGAATTAATTTTAGACTTTCCTGACAAATTCATGCTCGGCCCATCAATTTGATGTTCGCTTTGAAAACTTTGACGCGGCAAAAAATAAAAATTCGGTGGAATCTGGATTCGACCCTAGAATCGTCCGTTGTCATCGGTGTTATCACTCACCCCATTTGCCAAGGCTGAGAATGGAACTGAAGGAGGTAACCTCAAACCAATCTTTAGGTCTGGTAGCTAGCCCTACCAAAACCAGAGAGGGCTCTCTCAATGTCACTTTTGTAGCCAATGAGATGACTAAATATGCAATGATCTTAGGCTAGTTATAATTCTCAGTAAATTAGCGTTTTGTTTGTTTTGAGTTTTTGCTAGATAGGAATGACAGTCAAGGAGCTAGGTCTAGGTTTTAGGTCTGATTTCAAGGTTTCAGTTGCAGATACAAGGATGAGGCCAAGTAGGTAAACTTAAGAACATACTTTAATTGCCTTTGTGTATAGGGTTTGAAAAGAGAGAGAGAGTCAGAATGAGCATGTTAAATGGATTCATTCATCAGAAGAGTAGAAACACATTCATGAAAATCTTATAAAACAGAGCATGAAAAGCAAGATTTTCATTCATAGACTCAATAGATCAACATATAGAAGCATCCATGTGATGGCAAGAAAACATAACATTCAACTTGATGAGATTACAGAGAAAAAACAATGCCCATAATCATACCACTGGAGTCCCAAGATTATAGCTGCAACAGGTCTTTGATTTCACAGAAAAAAGTTTGTGCAATAGCTCCACACTGCAAATAACAACTATCCAACCTCTAAAATGACTTGAGTTGGACTACATATAGAAAATAGAATTCATGACACCTCATTGGGTCGAAACCTGATCCAAAATACATCATAAATGCACTCTATGAGTCATTACCTAGAATCTAGGGAAGTTAGAAACAGTCCCCTCAAATTTAGCTAATAACTAGGAGTGTATGTCTCTTTGATTAATTACACGATTCCTCCACAATGAGAGGCAAAAAAAACTCTCCTATCAAAAAGACACCTCATGGGACAGTTGCACCTCGAAATTTGGAGTTTTCTGGCTTGACAATTGTCCAAAAGGAATCCAAGACAGAAGCGTCGCGCCAGTTAGCAGAAGCGTCGCGCCTCCCAGCAGAAGCGTTGCGCCAGTCAGTAGAAGCGTCGCGCCTCTCGGCAGAAGCGTCGCTCCACTTAGGAGGTGAATTTGACTAACTTTTCGGCATCCATTTCCAAATTTGAAAGTTAGGCTAGGTAGCCGTGTGTGTCCTCTTTCCATTCCATCCTTAAAACTGAGAAAATACCCCTTGTAAGGCCTTCAAAAACTTATTCTCCAAACCTCACTCTAGAAGTGTCACGCAGAGGCAAAATGAGTGGCAGAAGCATGAAAAAAGGACTACTTTTGGGATTTTTCTTCAAAACTGGAGGGTGACATGCCAACCTGATACCATATTTGTAATGTAGGAGTCAAAAGCAATTTAACCAAATTAAGTTTTCCTCATTTGGATGCTCTAAGAAAAATCATCGTGTCATTGCGCGACACTTCTGCAAAAACCAATTTTCCAAATTTTTCAAAAAATCACCAAAAATGCTCAAAATGCTCAAAATGTTCTGAAATTTGGTCTATGACATCCTTGGATGATAAACTAAACAGCTAGGGAGGCCTCAACTAGCAGATCCAAATTATCTTTCTCTTTAAGCTTAATTAGGGTTTCCTTAAGATTTCTCCTCAAATTCTTCACGCTCACCTTGGTGATTTCGTTCCTAGTAAAATAATGTCTCACCATATGCCTCTGGAGGTTGTTATCTCTTTTTGCCTTCTTCAAAAGCTTCTCAAGATGAATATTTAACCTATCAAGCCACAACTCTTTATCTTGCTCAATTTTAGCAATGATCAACTCATCAAAGGTTAGTTGACCTAATGGAGGAGATGGCTCTCTTTCTTGCTCTTTTTGCTTGGTTAACCCTCTTGTTCTTTGCCTCCTTGGCTTTGTTTCAACCTCTGTGTCCTCCAATTTCTCAACAGCTACCACTTATTTGCCTTTACCTTTGTCTGCCTCAAGGTTTACCTGTGGTTTGCTTTAGAGGAGTTGTTTCACTTTCAACTGCATGTTTTCTTGCTGTAAGAACGTAATCATGAAGTTTGCCCTTTAGAGGCTATCCTTTAACTTTGTTATCTGTGCATCCTTTTCCCTTATTATCTCCTCAGTTGTCTTGTCTTTCACCTGCTCTGCCATGTCAACCTCCATGGGCGCTTGTTCCTCATGTTGCTGCAATGGAGAGTCATCCTCATGCATGAGTGGCTCACTATAATGAATAGGTGGTTGCTCCATTGTTTGTCTTTGTTCAGCTGTAGTTTCAGGTGCAAGCACACCTTTGATGGTCTTAGGAGCATAAACTATCCTCTTACCTTTCTCATAGGTTTGAGTGACTTCAACCCTAGGCGCCTTTGGAACCTCTGCTTGCCTACTTGAAGAGCCAACCTCCTTTGGTTGTGTTGATGTTGATGGTGTGCTATGAATGATGGGTGGACGAGTAGTAGGCGTTGATGCAACTATCTCCATGAAAGTTTCCCAAGCCATATTGATTGCTGAGAGTTGATGTAAAACAATAAGCTTGACCAGACCATGGTGGAACAAACTAGAGTGATGATCTTTGCCTTTGCTCTGAACCTTTTCAGTAATCTTAACCAAACTCCTGAATTAATAATTAGGCAAATTAAGTGGCTTATTAGTAGTGAAGTGCATCAATAACCTGATATGATACTGGTACAGTCTTGAGAATCTCCCTTTACATGTAAAATATTTCATAATTAGCTTCATCAAAGGGGCATACTTATCAAGTAAATGCCTGAAAGGGAAGATGTGCTCAGGAGCATCTTTGCAATGAGGTTTCAGGAACATTGTGTAGTTCTCAAGGTCCAATTCCATCCCTTTGAACCAGATTTCTCCATGGTTCGGGATACTTGTTGCTGAAGTAATAACATCTGCTGATATGGTGAATTTAATGGTTGCTATGATGGCCTTCTCTCTCCTAAAGCTAGTGGAAAAAAGTCTTGTCAATTGAGCATGACAACCTACCTCTTGGATTCTCTCACAAAACCTCAAACAACCAATGTTTTCAAAACATCTCTTGGCATAAGGAGAAGCATTGATCTCCTGCAAGCTGGATGGCTCAAACCTGGAATGGTGACCTCCCTTATGGATCTTCTTTTCACCCTCCATGGTTTTTGTCAACAAGAGAAAACCCTAGCTAGATGTAGTGGGTAGGGAAGGTGGAGAATGAGGAAAACAGGGGATAGTGGTAGGGTGGTTTTAGGGACAGAAATGAGGTGGAATCAAGCTAGGGAAAAATCCCTAAAAAATTGGGTAGGTAGGGTGATGAGTTGGCTATAAGTTGTAAGTGGAATTTTTGGAAATGGGCATGAGGAAAGTGCCCAAAAGGTCAAAACGCAGAGTTTTCCTAGTTTCCCTGCAAAAACATAGTAAAAACTAGGGTTTCAATGAAAATGGTGGCAAGGAGGGATATGAGTGATAGGGAGTGTTAGGATAAGGTCTATGGAAGGTGTATGAAGGTTTTAGATGGTGGAATTAGGGTTTTATCAGCTAAAACAAACCAAAGATGGAAAACACCAAAAACGTAGTGGAGAAAACCTAAGGAGGGAATCCACCATTTTGTTGATGAATTGACTTGAGAGAGGTATAAGGAAGTATCCACTTACTGTTTAGGAGGTGTATGAACCTTTGTGCAAGTTGATTTGAACCTTGGATGGTTGATTTGGAGCTTAAAAACCAGAAGTGTAGCACCTGCCAGAAACGTAGCGCAGCCCTCCAGAAGCGTAACGCAGCCTTCCAGAAGCGTAGAAAAGGGTAGTTTTGGCACAATTTGCTTGTTTGTCTTCGACCTTCGGTAGCTGTGGAGTGTGATGATGATAAGAGAGGAACTCTATCAAACATCAAAGGATGAAATGAGTTGAAGAGGCCTCTTTTCCTTTTATAACATCAAAAAATTGCTTTCTTTTGTCTTCTAGTGAAATCATACATACTTTGAGAAAAACTTTGCCTTTTTGAACAACTTGATGATGTAGCATATTTCACTTGAGGAAAGACAAATTGCCTTTATTTTATTTTCCTATCTTAGCTGACTCCCAATGTAAATGACTTATATGGTGAAAATGAGATCTCTTTCCCCTTCTTTCATGACATGATTGAACCTTATGGTGGCTAAAAAAACAGACCAAGACCCTAACCTAGATGGAGGTGTGGTGACTGATCTAAGACCCTCGGTGATAATGGCTGACATGACCTTGAAATGATGATGACCGTGAATGGAGTGAAGGGAGTAGCATTTCAAACCTAGACAACAATCAGTGAACAAAATTTTATTTGAAAATCGACTTGAAAACATGAAATTTTGACCTAGGACCACTACCAAGTAAACCTGAAATAGTATGTTTGATCATTGAACATTAAGACACTAACATTGGCTCCAGCTTGGGATGGCAGCTCCTTCAGGAGGTGTCAAGAACATCGTAGATCAAGTAGCCTCATCCATTGGGCAATCGAGTCAAAACTGGAAACTGAAAAAACTTCGAGTCGGGAGGAAGCGTAGCCATTTCTGGGTTGCGTAGAGGAGGAGCAGACTGCGTAGTGGAGGACGCAGTGTAGTGTGTAGTTTGTGCCGGAAGGTTGGAGAGAAGGGAATTCACACCATGAGATTCGGAGGGGAGGCTAGCCACCTCCTACCAGGGATTATTGCAGCATTCCGAAGGCATTTTCCAGCAATCCCTTCTAGTGGTTCAATTTCCCCAACAATTTATTGAGCTAAGTCCAAGAGGGCCAATTTCCGAGGTTAAGCTTTGGGCAAACCCTTTCTGGGGTTTTCTAGGTTATTTGAGGAGAAGCAAACATTAATTTGGCAGAATTTTTTGGGCAGATTTGAGGTGCCAAACAAAGATCCAAACTCGGCTAGCAACTAGAGGAGCTAGGGGAAATTGGGTCGAAATTTTGGGGTCAACATTTGGTCAATTCCTCCGTGGGTTTTTGTGGGTTTATTGAGAGGAGTTCAGTGCCCAATTCTCGGAATTTTCTGAGCACGAGAGTTAGGCCAACCAGCAGTTTGAAACTAGACAGCAGCAACAAATTACAAGACTGGGCAACGCAGTGGGAGAGCCATGCAGAGCATATTGCAACAGATGATTTGCTAGTATTAGAGTTGTTCTTCAGCTTGCCTTGAGCAGGCCCAGGTGTTATCCTTCTACGCAACATATTGTACTCTTTCCAAACATTTTAATAAAATGGCTCGGCACTGGATTTTGGCTTCAGTTCATGTATTTATAATGATATTTTCCATTTTGTTGTAGTTGTTGTTAATTTACACTTTATTCACTGTTAATCCCCATTTGGGGATACTACAGCACAGTGAACACAAAGGGACGAACAGCATGTTTGTGCAGCTACCGCCCAGGAAGGAATGCTTTGATACCACTAGGACAAGAATCCTTGCTCACTAGAATTTACCACTTGAAGACACAGTTATGTGCATAACAATATATATTTTTTATTCAATATTCAGATGATGCTTTACAAGTCCTTGGGCGATTCTCCTTTATACGAGTTGACTGGACACAAGGGTTAGAGAACATGTCTTTTGACATAAGTGCCCTTTCATAATTAATGGGCAACTTAATTTATTTAATTTATTAATTATCAATATTTGTTTTTTATTATTATTTATTTATTTAATTAATTAATATATATATATATATATATATATATATATATATATATATATAATTTATGAATATTTTGTGATAAAAATCTTTCGGTGAAAATCACATCAGAATAGATTTGGTCGACGCATTTCGAACCAGCCAGTGTGGTTCATCATCAGGACCAACTATTAGGAATTTTGCTTCTGTGATCCATAAATTGTGATAAAAATCTTTCGGTGAAAATCACATCAGAACAGATTTGCTCGACGCGTTTCGAATAAGCACTATTAATTAAGGTTGTCATTGATGTCAATATGGCATTGACTAAGATGTCAATATTCTTGAGATGCCTAGCTCCAGAAGATGATGCCATGACTCTTGGTTGACTAGGAGAACATTAATGATGATGTCAAAGTCTCTGAAGAAGTCTTGTCCTAAATGCCTATGGATCATAATGCCCTAGATGTCCATGAAGGCACCATAATCTCATGAAGAAGCCCTAGAAATCATGATGATGTGCTTACTCTTGATGAAGAAGCCTAGAACCCGGATGATGTCCTTACCCTTGATGTGGAGGACTATACTTAATGAAGTCATACACGTGATGATGTCATACTCTTGAATGACCACACTTGATAATGGTCTTGATGACATGGTTAGGACTACTTTGAAGCTTTCCCAATAACAAATTAATAAAGGTTGCACTTTGACTTATCACTACACGAGTATATGATGACATGAGATGATACATTCATTGTTGGATACTATTATGACGTGGATGTCATACATGACCCTATGATGATGAAGAAGCCAAACAATAGAGGAGCCAATCATTGGAGAAGCCATACTGTCCCAAATAGTTTACGCACAAAAATTTAAGGACAGTCACATTAAAAATTATTTTTCACTACCTTAGATGTAGAATTTCTCTATGAGATCTTCACCATCCTCTAGAGCATAATTTTAGCTTTCTAATGAGCCCTCACTTGCCTCCTAACTCCAAATAGTTTAAGAGAACTCGAATTTTTAAGATGGAATATCATACCTGTTACCTGAGCCGACCTGTGCTAAAGCCTCTCAAGTCGGCCTACCCTTAAAAGACCTGTCACTTCATTTAGCCGTGAAAAATCACTATAAATACAAGGTCTCGGACCTCATTCCTCATCATCATCTTGGTTTGAATATCTATTACAACTCGGATAAACAGGAGATAGGGATATATGTTCACATCTTGTGAACAGTCAAGAAGAATAAAACAAATAATTGTGTCACGGTGAAGCTGTAACAGCCAGGGTCAGTTTTCGATCTGTGGATCTTCTCCTCAACTCGTGGAACTGTGCCATCAGATTATTTTGACTGTGTACACCTCATCTCTTGCTGGATTTCGGACTGTTGAAGAGTTACGAGCTTGATACCACCATAGGCAGCTACAGCAACCTTAATCACAGAAATGTGACAGAACACAGTTGAAGAGGATAGGGACATTAAGATACCTGTGGAGGACATTGCGGACAGTTTTCCTGTAATAATTCTTGTGGCAGAGCTATATTTTGGATTGTGAGAAGTTTCAGTTCTATAGCTCGGTGTACCTCATATTACCTTAGAAACTGTGGTTAACCTTTTGTGGTGGGCAAAGGATATCTCAGAGACACACCTACAGTACAGTGCTTGAAAAAAAATCTCAGAGACACCTACAGTCAATGTATGAACAAGTCCTGTAGTATACCTTGCTGTGGACTGTCACCTCCTTAACTCAGATTTTACCGAAGTTACCTCGGATCAGTAAATGAAGGCTCATACTGTCAACAGTAAGGCCTTGTTACAGACCTTCGAAGTCCTGGATCTGTGATATTTCATCTTGTACAGTGGACAGTCATTACTTGTGAACTAGGATTGCAAAGATAAGCTCGGATTTGGGAGTTGACTGTCATCTCTGGAGCAGAATTGTAGAAGCCCCTTTGCAGCAAACATTGAAGAGTTGACAGCTTGTTGGGGCAGTCCCTAGTGCATGGTTGAAGCAGACTTGGAGGCCATCTTGACATTGTGGAGCTTCTTGTAGAAGGTGTTTATAGCAGTCTTGAAGGTGCATTGTTTATAAAGTTCTACCTTAGCCCTAGAGCAGTTTTTGCACACTTTTTTGGAGCAAGTTGAAATCCTTGTCAAAGCAGTTTTAGGAAGTTGTTGTTGAAGAGCGGCATCTAGTAAGCTTGTAGAAGCAATCTTGAAGACATACATTATTGGAGCAGCCATAGAAGTCTGGCTGAAGAAGACTTGAAGTTTTGGAAAGGCAGATTGGAGAGAATTTTGTAGACCTGCCTTGAAGACCATGATGCATTGAAGCCATCATGAGGTAACCTTGAAGAAAGTGTTTGGGTGTCATGAAGATTAGTGGAGACACCTTCATACAAAGAAAAGGTTGTCATTGATTATGTAACGTGGAGACTAAGTGTGACGAGGCTTGTTGAAGAAGACTATGGGAACCATGAAGAATAACTAAACATATTTTAACGAAGTGAAGTTGAGGGTTGGAGCCCAAGAGGTTGGAGCCTCATAGAGACAAGGTCGGTGCCTTGGAAGATAGGGTTAGAGCCCTAGAGGATTGGAGTCCTCAAGAAACCAGGTCAAAGCCTGTACCAGAGATAGGGTTGGAGCCTTAGAGGTTGGTGACTCAAATTGACAAGGTTGGAGCCTTGGAAAGACCAAGTCGGTGCTTGGCACAATACAAGTTGGAGCCTGGAAGATTGGAGTCTTCATCTAGGGTTGGAGCCCTATATCATTATTGTACTTTACATATTATAAAGAAGAAATTAATAAAAGTATCTATTCCATCACTGTTCATTTTATGTTCTAACTATAAGTGATCTAACTGGTAAAATTAACAATTGAAAGAAACACTGATTCACCCTCCTCTCAGTATTTCCAACAAGCACACTTAAGGGCATTTTGAGCCATTGTTAATTCATCTAATCTTATCAGACATTCTTGCTATTGTTTCATTGAGTAATATTTGCTTTGCTTCATTAATCATTGTTGAGAGCTAATTACCTTGTGCTCATAAGTGTATTCAAATTACAAGTGAATTGGCTCTTTATCTTATTGAAGCATCTTGATATAGTTATATCTCATTGAAGCAATCTAATTGCATCTTGCATTTTCATTTCATCTCATTTTCATCATAGACTTGCATCCTAAAAATTTCCTCCAAGCATAAGCTTGGTTGATAGTAAGTTAGGATCACCTTCTTCAATCCAATTTGAGAAGCTTGACCCTTACTCAACGGTTAAAACAAGTGACCTTGCAGTTCTCTTGTGCGAAATCCCTTGTAGGAACGGAGGAACTTGGGTCGTTAGAACTCCAGGGTAGGTATCGTTAATGAGGCCTTAGCCTCCTTCCCCTTAACTTCTTTCTACAACCTTGTCTAAAACTTGTTTCAAAACAATTGAGGAGAAGGATTTCATCTAGATTAGGCATTTAACTATGTAATATCCCAAATTGGGAATAAATAGTAATACAAAGCACACAAGACTAAAAACTACAACAAAATCGGAAATGATATTAAAACACAGTAAATGAAGCCAAAATAACCTAAGCCATTTTATTAATCTTTGTGGGAAAGAGTACAATGAGAGGTGCTCAGAAAGATAGCACCTGGGCCTACACAAGACAGGTTGTAGTATAGCTCAAACCCGGAAAGAAACTTGGTTGGAAATTCTACTCTGGGTGGCTCCCTCTTTGCACTGCCAGTGCTGGACTGTTGCTGCTGGCTGGAATCGGACTGTGAGTTGGGCCCGCTCCTATGCTCAGAAAATTATGGGCTTTATGGGCTTTGAACCTCGGACTCTACTCACAATACCCACAAGAACCTGGGAAGGGTTTCCAGAAATTTCGACCCCGGAAAATAGCCCCCTTGGGCATGGCACTGTAATATTCCCAATTAGCAACAGCTAATTCGAAATATTAATTTTTTACTACTTTACTTTAATAATGTTAAGTTAGAAATAAAGTGGGCGAGAGGGATAGTTAACTCACACTTAGGATAAAAGCATTTACTAAAGTCACTTGGAGACATATTAATTGGTAGTGTGGGGCCTAGAGGACGAAGTGGCAGCGTGGAGGAGATGCCATCATGGGCAGCGTGGGCCCAAGACAGCGCAGAGCTAGAGGGACAGCGTGGCTCAAGGAGGCAACGCAGTTGGTGGTGGGGCCTAGGTGAGAGCAAGGCTCTCCAAGCATAAAAAGGGAGAGAAGCTCCTCATTTCATCATTCTGATTATGCATCTATGATATTTGCCTTTTGACATTGAGCACGCTTTTGCTGTCGAGCAAAGTCTGCAAGTGTTGTTCAGCACATCAGGTGTCTCCGTACGGAGATCCCAACCTCAGCCTCTGGGAACTTCGAGTGCCTGCTCGGGTGAGGAGTTCTATCCTTGTTTTGCCGGAGAGAGTTGGAGCAGCCACAGTTGGGATTGTTCACTTGCAGAGACAGTGCAGTCAGTGACAGGCAGGACACAGTCTTTGGAGGAGGAGATTCTGGATTGAGGGTTTATCAGGGGATTCAGCCTGGGAGAGTAGGAAAGGGGTCAGCCCTTCCCTATTCGATCAGTTTGGTAGAGTTGGAGGCCATATTTTGTAGCAGATCATTCAGGGCCAGCATTTACCATTGGGACAATGTGGTACCTCAAGGGAGGTCATTTTCGGAAGTCAGCCATTTTCGAAAAGCTGTCTGGGCTTTTCTGGCTATTGGGTGGAGAGGCCATTCCCAAAGTTTCATAATTTTCTAAGGTGGAGAGCAGCCCCAAAGATTCAGTTTGTTGTCGCACAGATTGTCTAGGCACTGCGACAACGGCTCAGATCGGGGGCTATCACCTTTATCCCCAATCTCCCTATCTAAGTTGTCTCCTTGCAAGCTAAGGGAGGTAGACCCTAACAAAAATGAAGGACAAGAATTGGTTGCAAATCAACCAATCTAGGAGACACAGCTAAAACACCAAATACTTGTAAGATTAACGAGATTTCCAAGATCAATTACATTAAACCCAGTGCCTTATGGAGTTAAAAGATCCCGTTATGCAATTAAAGTTAAGTATTAGATGTATAACTACTGCTATGACCACAATGAAGTTCAATAGAAACCACCACAACCATTCATTAAGATACTTAAGCCAATCAGCAAAGTTTATCATGAAACGATCATCTAGATTAAAATGCCAGATGCTTGAAGTATTTCCGAAATTATGATGTTTCAAATAACCCAATTCGAAAATTAAAATGCTCCACAATCAAATTTCAGATAGAAAATTTTAAGCTCATTTGACTATAGGACTTAGAAAAAAAAAATTACAATTTTTATATTTTTATATTTTTTATTATTTTTTAATTCTAAAATAAAAAAATCTAAATCTAAATTAAAATTTAAACTAAATTAAATCTAAAACTAAAAAGAAATCTAAAAATTTAAAACTAACACCAAAACACAAATTAAAACTAAGTTTAAACAAATTAAATTTAAAATCTAAACTAAACTAAAGTTTTAAAATTAAAATCTAAAGTATAAAACTAAAAACCTACAAATTAAACTAAAAGCTAAAAACAAAAACAAAAAATCGAATTTAATTCAAACTAGAACTAACGCTACACATTAAAATCAAAATCTAACAAATAAAATCTAAAACTAACACAACCTAACTAAAACTACACTAACGCATTACAAAACAAATTAAATGTAAAGTTGAACTAACCTATCACTAAACTAACACTACCCAAAAAAAGAACCTGCAATAAAAAAAAAAAATTTACGCATATTTGTGCTTTCGGTTTATGTGTGCGTTTATTTTTTTTTCACTGCAAGTCGATGGACAAGAGGATCTGGATGGCGGAGGAGAGACAGCAATGAGGACGACAGGAAAATTGGACAGCGTAAGGGGAGACAAAAGTCAACATGTGGAAATCAGCACCAGAAAATCGAACACGGGCTTCAAAAATTTCAATGCATGCGTTTTGATTTGAATCTGTAGGTCTCGGACGGCAGCAGGTAAAGGGAGACGCAGATAAGGAGATGAGGCTCGGACAGCTAATGAAAAGGCTGAGCGGATGATGGATGACAGACTTCGATGCAGAGAAAGGGTAAGAGAAGCCAAGGGACGTTTAACAGCAGTGGAGGACGGCGATGGGCAAGCTGGCGGCAAAGAAGATGAAGAAAGGAAGAATATGCAGGGTAAATGCAACGATGAAGGGACGGGCTTGCAGATAAATGTGAGCCAGCTGGATGAGCCCACAGAGGAATGATGAAGGTTGGGTGAGGGCGGAGATGGACCAACTCGACGGCGGACAGGAAGAGGAGAGGTTGGATGGAGGGATTAGACGAATGAGATGAGTCTGGACAGCGTTAAGGAGCAGCTGCCTGAAGCTGGACAGCGTTGGAGCAGATGAATGAAGTTGGACAGCGTTGGAGCAGATGAAGGCTAACTCAGAGGAAAAAGGAGGTCGATGTTGAGGACAGAGAAGCTGGGCAAGGGTAAGATTGAAGGCTTACAGAAAGCGCTTTTTGCAGATTTGAAAGAAAACCCGGAACAGAACTTTCATCCAACAGCTTTGATAATAAAATTTTCCTGTATAACCCAGATTTCAGAGTGCAGATTTAAGATGCACCAGAGATTGAATAACACTCATCTTTTGCCCACAGTAGCAATTTGAGGCCAGATCTAGCCCTTTGGGGCTGGATCTGGCTCAGATCTTAAAAAAAATTCTGAATAAACCCTGCAACCTGCAAAACCAGTCAGATCTCGAAAATATATACACCAAAAATTTATTAAACCCTGACAGCTTAAAACAAATATACAAATTTACAAGCTAATTTACAGATCTGAGGCCCTCATGGCCAGATTTGAATCCATTTTAGCACAGTTTTTAGAATTTTAAAATTTTAAAGAGAGGCACAAGCCCTAGAAAACCCTGCAAAACCACCAATTTCGTAAGATAGATTTGGAATTTAACAAATAATGAGCTTTTCAGATTTATGTTTTATGAGAGTCAGCTGGTCCAACCGAAGACTTCCCCAGACGCTCAACTTTAAAAAAAAAATTCCCTGCACACTTAGATCTGAACCTTAGATCGATAGAGATTTAAGAAAATAACATGAGATTCTTCAGAAAAATCAAAATGTCATTTTATGAACCCAGAAAATTGCTTAAGATACCTGTATGCAAATTAATCCATGAAGGCCATCAACCATAAACATTCCAAACAAAGTAGCAAAGTTTAGAGACAATTCAACACATAGACCTGGAAAAGAAACACCAAAATTTGTAACCCCAAAATCTTTATGCTTTATTCATCAAAGAAAATTCACAAGAGCTTCCAAGACAAGTGCACGATTCTAAGATCAGACGACTCAAGACTGACAAAGACCTCTTCATTTATAGGACAAAATCTCCAACGACTAGTTCGGTTGATCCACGTCAAAATAATCTCGACCGTCGATAAGATTTGATCATCTTTTAATCTAGACCGTCGAAATTATAATTTTGAAGAAAAAACGAATTTATGATTTAAATCCATTTTAATTAACTCAAAAATACTATTTTTGAGTTAATTACCCCAAAATTTTGACTTTGACTTAACCACCTAGGCTGAAGGGTCCAAAATTTCTTAAAATCTCAATTTTCCCTTGGCCTGGGGCCTTTAAAAATTCATTTTTTAAGGACCAACGAATTTTGCCTTTGAAAGATTTAATCCTAACTTAAAACCTAAAATTAATTAAATTTTTGGTTTAAGATTTTTAATTAATTGACTAGAAAATTTAATTAATTGACTGAGAGGGGATTTTAATTATTTTTCCAACACTCTTTACATAAGATAATACATTTAGACACATGAAGGGAGAATACCCATTCATATAGACCCTCAAATAAATACCCAATTCTGCGACTCAAAACATGATCTAGTAGACCAAGTAGCTTGTAATAAAATAATCTAGCTAAATAGCTAAGATTATTCTCAAACTACTTTTACAAGGACTCGATAGAAAACACTAGGACTCACTTAGCATGCTGATGACAAAATCCACCCTAGCTTTGGGGTGACGCTGGAGGGAAAAACTCTGTCAATCACTTACGTGAATCAGTGAGACAAAAAACCTCCTAGGATAGAAATCATCACCAACATACTAGGCTTACCTAGGTTGTTACATACATTGACGGTCTTACCTAGATCATTTACATCTAACATGCAGAATGGGTTTACATCATTTATAACAAAATGTCGTCTGCCGATGAAATCTGGATGACATCAGCCTCGAACATGATAAGTCCCATTTGAAAAAATGGGGGTGTACTGCTATGGGGTCATTGACAAAGTGTGGTCAACACAATTTATTCCAGCTAGCAACAGCACAACAGCAGCGCCAGCAACCTGGAGATTACGCTGTCATGGGGGGAGAAGCCATTCCATGATATATTCTGAGAGTATTTCTACGCTTGTCTAGTGCAAGCCAAGGTGCCATCATTCTGATCACCTTTGTACTCATTTCATCTTTCAGTTTTTAATAAAATGGCTCAGTGTTCTCCATATTGTGTTTTGTTCATGTGATGTCTCTCTAGTTGTTGTAGTTTCTTGTTTATGTGCTTTATATTGTTGTTTATAATTATTTCTATCCGAGATATTACATGTACACTACTCTGCTGGGGAAATCGGTCTCCTAGTTGAACTGCTAGAAAGATGCCCTCAAAACTTTGCAGGAATCCCTGGTAGGAGGTGGCTAGCCTCCCCTCCAAATCATTTGGTTGATGCTTCACTGCTCCCCTACTTCCCGACACCCTCTCTCAGCTGAACTGCGCAATCCCTACGTTGTCTGTGCAACCTATACCCTGCCTTGGAAGACTGCGTAACTCCTGCTGGTATGGTTCTGCAATCTTCTCTCAAAATGGGTACGACCCCTCTCCTGAGCGGGCACTTGAAGTCCCCCAAGGTAGAGGTTGATATCTCCGCTCGAAAATCTTTGTGCTAAACAGCACTGCAAACTCAGCTAAACAGCTCAAGCATGCTACAGCGTACAGTCAATCAGACAGAAAATAGATGGATGAATGAATGAGCAATGAGTTGCTCTCACCCTCTTTTGTCCAAGTTGAGCCTCCAACATTCCCTTGGGGCCACATGGACTGTGATGCCCCTCCTTCGACCTATCTTTGTTGTTGAGGTGGTAAATCCCCTATGCGGATAGAGGTGATCCCACTAGCCCAGATCAGGTCTAGCAACAATCAAATCACGCAGTGACGTTGGTTCCTAGTTACAAGAAAGACAAAGATCGCGATAAGTGACCTACCTCAAATCCCACGCTGTTGTTGTCGAGGAAGAAGCGGTGCTCTTCGTCCCTAGCCTGACAGATCACAGTCCTTCCGTTTGCTCCATCCGGACACCTGTGCACATGCAGAGAAATGACGACATACAATGTAACATCTAAAGCATGTAACTATATATCAGTCAGAGAGGATATAATTCATTCCACTTCATAAAACAGTAAACACATGAATCGAACCAAAATCAGAGTCGCTTATATTAATGATGACAAAAAGGGAGATTACAACCAAATGCTCTGACGCTATGATCTTCCTTCGGCGGGGCTTGCAGCAGAGCGTGTCTCAATGAAGCCTGTCGGGAATTTGGACAAAGCTCTCTCTTATGGGGATCTTCTCGGCTCTGCTTTTAATGGTTGTCCGGCTATAGTTTGCCTCCTACAAGTTCAGCTAGCTTGCTAATGGAGAGGGCAAGCTTTTATAGATGGAGGAAGGGAAGTTGGCATCCCTATAATCATGGGATAGGCCCTATCTCTTAAGAAGGTTCCATGAGAGGTGGAAAACCACTTCCTATACATGGAGATCCGGAGCCAAACCACTCAACTCTTTTTGATGATTCATTCTGGAGTTTGTTAGAACCAACCTTCCGCCATGTATTTTTAAAAAACATTCCTTAATGGACTTGGCGTGAGTGAGACACAGGGACAGTGCGCCAATTGGCGCGCCCTCTAGTGTGGATTTCCCCCATTGGCGCGATGGATGAACTGACTAGTTGCACCAAGGCTAAAACACCTATTTTTAGGGTTTTCCATAGGAAATGTTCTTCAGGAGAATGTTTTCAGGACATGTTACTGCTCACAGGTCACGGGAATAGCCCTCCAATATGCGGGACGAGGGATTGCAGGGACGGTGACAAAATACTATGTAACATTTGCGCTGCCCAATGCGTTGCCTCTCCCACGCTACCACTAGGATGTTGCTCCATTCGTGTGGGTAGCCCCATGGACCCCACTTCAGCCTCAATATTTGCCTCTAGTGACTTTAGGAAAGCACCTTAGTTGCATAGTTTTATTTGTGGGTCCCCTTACCCACTTTATTTTTGTTGAACATTAGAAAAAGGCAAAATTAATCAAAATTAATATTCTTTGTGTTGCTCACTGCTCTGCCAAATACGCTGCCTCTCCCACGCTTCCATTAGGACGCTGCTCCATTCGTGTGGGTGACCCCATGGAGCCCACTTCAGCCTCAATATTTGCCTCTAGTGACTTTAGGAAAGCACCTTAGTTGCATAGTTTTATTTGTCGTTCCCGTTACCCACTTTATTTCTGTTGAACATTAGAAAAAGGCAAAATTAATCAAAATTAATATTCCAATTAGCTGTCTGCTAATTTGGAATATTACAATCCTCCCTGCAAAAATGTTGCTTGTCCTCAAGCAACTACAAAGATGGATGTTGAAGGATCTTCTCCCCCTCCCAAGTGGCATCCTCCTCTGGAAGGTTCCTCCACCTAATCAAATACACCTTTACCACCCTGCTCCTCAAATGTCTCTCCCTGGTATCTAGGATGGCCTCAGGCAGTAGCACCAAATGCCCCTCATCATCTGTAGGAGCGAGCTCCATAGCAGTTGTCACCTGTTGTCCCAAAGCCTTCTTCAGGCATGATACATGGAAGATGTTATGAATTTGGCTCCCCTGTGGCAACTCCAGCTCATTTGCCACCTCTCCAACCCGTTGGATAACTTTTTATGGCCCAAAGAAGCGCGGCTTGAGCTTCTCAGCCCCCTTTTGCTTCAATGTGGTGTAATATTCCGAATGGAAATAAACAGCAATATAAAGCACATAAACAACGACGTACAACAACTAGAGACAAATCATAAGAAAAACAAACAATATGGAGAACACTGAGCCATTTTATTAATACTGAGAAATGGAAATGAGTACAGAGGTGATCAGAATGATGGCACCTCGGCTTGCACTAGGCAAGCATAGAACGACTCTCAAGAAATAACTCGGAATGGCTGCTCCCTCAAGACTGCGTTATCTCTAGAAGCTGCTGGTACTGCTATTGTGCTGTTGCTACTGCTGGAATGAACGGAATCTTTGGGGCTGCTCCCCACCTCGGAAAATTCTAAAACTTCGAGAATGGCCTCTCCTCGCAATACCCAGAAAAGCCCAGAAAGCTTTCTGAAAATGGCCGACCCCCGAAAATGGCTCCCTTAAGGCACTATGCTATTCCTCAAGGAGGGACGTTGGCTCTGAATGATTTGCTCCAAATAATGGCCCCTGACTTCTCCAAAATACTGGAATAGAAAAGGGTTGGCCCCTTTCCCACTATCCCGGGCTCAATCCACTGACAAACCCTCAATCCGGAACCACCTCCTCTCAAGACTGCGTCCTCCCTCTCACTGACTATGCTGTCTCTCTGAGTGAATGCTTCGACTGTGGTTGCTACAACTCTCTCCGGCAAAACAAGGATGAAACTCCTCACCCGAGCAGGCACTCAAAGTCCCATGGGGCTGAGGTTGGGGATCTCCGAACGGAGACACCCGATGTACTGAACAGTTCGTGCAGACTTTGCTAAACAGCAAGTGTGCTCAATGTCAAAAGACAAATCTCAAAAATGCATAATCAAAATGAATCCAAATGAGGAGACCCTCCCTCCTTTTATGCTTGGTGACCCTTGCCCTCACCTAGGCCCCACCATCAACTGGGCTGTCTCCTTGAGCCACACTGTCCATCTCTCTCTGTTCTGGCTTGGTCCCACACTGCCTACGCTACCCCTTTTCCCACGCTGCCACTTGACCACTAGGCTCCACATTGCCAACTAGTCATGTCTCTTAAGTGACTTTAGGAAATACTTTTTATCATAAGTGTGAGTTAAGTGTCCCTCTTCACCCACTTTATTTATAACTTAACTTTATAAAGGCAGAATAGTCAAAATTAATATTTCCAATTAGCTCTTGCTAATTGGGAATATTACAGTCCTCCCCGGCAAAACGTTGCTTGTCTTCAAGCAACTGTAATGATGGATGTTGTAGAATTTTCTCACTCTCCCAAGTGGCATCCTCATCCGTTAAATTCCTCCATCTCACCAGGTACTCTCTGACTGTCTTGCCCCGCAACTGCCTCTCCCTAGTGTCAATAATGGCCTTCGGCTGTAGCACCAAATGCCCCTCATCATCAGTGGGTGGAAGCTCCTCTGTTGCAGTCACCTGTTGTCCTAGTGCCTTCTTCAAGCATGACACGTGAAAAACATTATGAATCTTGCTACCAATGGGCAGCTCCAACTCATATGCAACCTCTCCAACTCTGCGTGTCACCCTGTATGGTCCATAAAAGCGCGGCTTGAGCTTTTCAGCCCCCTTCTGCTTCAGCGTGGACTGCCTATATGGCAACAAGCGTAGGTAGACCAAATCCCCTACCTCGAACTGCCTCTCAACACGTCCCTTGTCGGCGTACAGCTTCTGCTGATTCTGCATTGTAGCCATGTTATCCTTGAGAGCTCGGAGTATATCCTGACTCTCTTGGATCCAATCCTTGGCTCTAGGAGCCTTGCTAGCACCAAACATCATGTCAGCAAAAGATAAAGCATGATACCGATACAATGCATAAAATGGAGACATACCGATGGACATATGATGAGTGTTGTTGTATTAGTACTCCCCCAAGTGTAACCATCTCAACCATGCCTTCTGCTGCCCACTGACATAGTTACGTCAGTAGCCCTCCAGCGACTTGTTCACTATCTCTGTCTGCCCATCCGTCTGGGGGTGGTAACTAGTACTCGGTGTCAACTCAGTGCCCACCAAACGGAAAAGCTCCTGACAAAACCCGCCCATGAAGCGGCTATCGCTGTCACTAACAATGGTCTTTGGGAGACCATGAAATCTGAAAACGTCCCTGAAGAATAACTCCGTTGCGTGTGTTGTTGTGTAATGTGCCGATATGGCAAATAACTGAGCATATTAAGTTAGCCGATCAACGACTACAAATATGCAATCCTTGCCCTGCACAGTGGGCAACCCTGTAATGAAATCCATCGAGATACTCTCCCATTTCCCCTCAGGTATAGGAAGAGGCTGCAATAATCCTTCCGGATGGTTCATCTCCCCCTTGTTACGCTGGCAAACTTCACACTCCCTGACATGTTGGAGTACGTCCTCCTTGAGGCCCTTCCAAGAGAACCTCTTGCTGATGGCCCTATAGGTCTTGGTGAACCCCTAGTGGCCTGATAATGGCGAGTCATGTGAGGCGTGCAATATCTTCTTCTTGAGCTAGGAGCTCTCAGTCAAGAAGATACTGTCCCTGTAGTAGATCACCTTGTCCATCACTCTGTACCTGTCATTTGTCACCTGTCCATCCAAAATCTCACAGGAAAAACGGTCCTTGGAGTACTCCACCAAAAGTTGAGCCCTCCAGTCCGTGTCCAAACTCATCAAGGACAACGTTGCCAGTCTGCGTGAAAGTGCATCGTCCACCACGTTGTTCTTCCCCTTAACATACTCGATGTCAAAATCATATGCCTGGATTTTGCTGACCCACTTCTGCTGCCTCTCCTGCAACTGTTTCTACTCTAAGAAGAATCGAAGGCTGTTGTGGTCTGTCCTCAGTCTGAACCTGTTCCCTACCAGGTATTACCGAAACTTGGCCAATGCATGCATGATGGCCAACATCTCCTTGTCGTATATAGCATACAACCACTCATGTGGCAGCAGCTTCCGGCTCTTGAAAGCTATGGGATGGACTCCCTGCATCAAAACTGCACCTATCCCCTCCCCTAATGCATCACACTCCAGGACAAAAGGTTGTGTAAAATCTGGCAATGCCAAAATCGGACAGCTGCTCATCACCTCCTTGAGCCTGTTGAAAGCCCTCTGCGTTGTATCAATCCAACTGAATGCCCCCTTTTTGGTGAGATCCGTAATGGGTGCTGCAAGCTGGGATAATCCCTTGACGAACTTTCGGTAGTAGGTGCAGATACCCACAAATCCCTGAAGCTCTGTCACATTCTTCGGCTCTGGCCAATCCCTGATCACCCTAATCTTCTGCTCGTGGACCCTCACTCTGTCCACCCGGATGATGTGCCCTAGATAGAGCATCTCTATCAACCCAAACTCACATTTGGAGAACTTAGCATAAAATTGCTGCTCCTCCAAGATGCGCAGTACAGCCTCTATATGTTGGAGGTGCTTCTCCCATGTCCTGCTGTAAATCAAGATGTCATCAAAAAACACTAATACACACTTCCTCAAGTGACTTCAGAAGATGTGATTCATGCATGACTGGAATGTGGCCGGAGCATTGGTCAACCCAAAGGGCATCACCAAGAACTCAAAATGGCCGTAGTGACACCTGAAAGTGGTCTTGGGAATATCCTGCTCTCTCACGCGAATATGATGGTACCTGGATCTCAAATCAATCTTTGAGAAGAACTTTGATCCTCTCAACTCATCCATCAACTCATCGATCCGTGGGATGGGGTACCAGTTCTTCATGGTCTTCTTGTTTAGGGCCCGGTAGTCAATGCACATTCTTAATGTGTCGTCCTTCTTCTTCACTAGTACTACGGAAGAAGCAAAAGGGCTAGTGTTGGGGTGGATGTGTCCAAGAGCTAAGAGCTCATGGATGGCCCTCTCAATCTCATCTCGATAGGCCTTAGGATGCCTATAGGGTGTAGTGATGACAGCCTGGATGCCCTGCTCCAGCACAATCATGTGCTCAAACCCCCGAACTGACGGCTGCCCTGGTGGTATCTCCCCAAATATCGTAGCATACCTGTTGAGAATGGACTGTACATCTGGGTGTACGGCCTGCCTTGTAGATCCTGCCTCTGACACATGCAACTCCACTGCCCACTCTATGTCCCCCTTCCATAAATCTGCCTCCCTCCGGTGTGCTGAAACTGTCTGTGGTGGGTAGGTGTGCATACCCCGAATCTTCTCTTGCCTCCCAGTCTTCTTATCTGTCTGCTCCATCTCCAAGGTCTCCCAATCAGTGGTGACCTTTCCCAGCGTGATCAACCATTGTACCCCCAGTATCACGGTGTTCGGAATGTCCACCACAAAAAGTGATCTGTCAGGGTGTACGTCCCCATAGTCACTGCCAAGGCTGGCACACTACATGGTCCAGTCCCCTGGAACCAATACCAAAAACCCATCAAAGCTCTCCGTCGGTATGCCCCTCCGCTCTACCAGCTGGGCATCAATGAAATTGTGGGTGGCCCCACTGTCCACTAACACTAAAACACGTTGTCCCGGTACTTGGGAACTCCCCACAAGGCTGCAAGGGCTCCCCCTGTAGGTGCGAAAGCTACACCTCCCGCTCCTGGTGGTGGAGGTGGCAAATGATCCCCTCTCTGCGCTGTACTGCTGCCTCCAACCTCTATCTCCTCATACTCTTCTTCTTCCCCACTACTTCGGAGAAGACCTCGATGTAATGTGCCTTCCCTGTGGCACAACGGTGTCCTGGCACCCATGGCTCTTGGCATGTGAAGCACAGCCTCCTCCGCTTCAGATCTCTCCTGGTCTCATCATCTTCAGGCCCTCTGCCCTGGTTCCCCCTTGGAGGTAGAACCCTCGCCTCCTTCCCCTTCGGCTGGAATACCGATCTCTGGGGAAAACGAGCTCTGGTCCGGGGTAGTGCATCCTGCAAATCCCGAGTCCTCCCAACTGCATCATGGAATTTCGTTGGCCTCGTCGATCTGACTAATCCCTGTAGAGGCTCTGCCAATCCTTCTATGAACATATAGATCATCCGAGCTGTAGATAAATCAAGTACCATCATGGAGAGTCTCAAAAACTCTAAGATGTATGTGTCCAAGCTCCCGGTCTGTTTTAGCTTTGTCAGCTCAACAAAATTCTCCTCTGGATCCCTCTGATCAAAACGCTCTACCAGCCTCACTGTAAACTCAGCATATGCTGTCACTCCCGAGTGCCCCAGCATAGCCATCCCGTGAAACCACCAGTCCTGGGCCTCACCCTCTAGGTGCAGTGCTGCCACCTTGATGGCCTCTAGCTCTACCATCAAATTAAGCTGGAAATATATATCCAACTTCTCCACCCAAGCCTTTACCGAACACTTTGACGATCCGTCAAATGTCGGTAAATGGAACCTGCCTATAGTGCATTGTACATCCCCGTCATGTGTGCCTGTTCCCCCTATGATGGTTGCGGGGCCTGTTGTCTCGCTTGAGTTGAACGAAATCATGGAATGTGAGGGCATCTTTGAACTCCTGACCGTAGGACTGGTACTCCGCAAAGTAATATCCCATGTGTGTCGATTCCTGCTCTTGCAGTGCTCCTGCCCCAGTGTTTGTGGCAAGAAAAGTAGGCAATGTGGAACATGGAGGTGTGTGTGATTCCATCTGCTGCGCTGTGAGGTGCTCTTGTAAGTGATGAGATGTGCCCAGGCCCTCTCCAACGTGGAAACCGTTTGGGGTCTCACGCTGTCTAGACTCTGCCGTGAACCTTTGCCCCATCTCTTCTATCCGCCTCGACAAATCCTACACTAATCTGAGGAGGAGTTCCCCGAACTCCTTCCCGGCATCTAGTTCCTCCGCCATTGATTCCTCTTCCTCTGCGTCCACCACTGGGACACTGTCACCTTTCCCGAAAGTGAGCTCTAACCTCCGTTCTTGGTCTTTATACTTTCTTCCCCAGTAAGTGATGTATGGCTTTCCTGCTGGTGTCATAGACAATCTGCTCCACAGGTTGAGCCAAGTCTATGACCTCTGATACCACTGTAATATCCCGAATGGAAATAAATAGCAATATAAAGCACATAAACAAAGACGCACAGCAACTAGAGACAAATCATAAGAAAAAAAGACAATATGGAGAACGCTGAGCCATTTTATTAATACTGAGAAATGGAAATGAGTACAAAGGTGATCAGAATGATGCACCTCGGCTTGCACTAGGCAAGCGTAGAACAACTCTCAAGAAATGACTCGAAATGGCTGCTCCCTCAAGACTGCATTATCTCCAGAGCTGCTGGCACTGCTATTGTGCTGCTGCTACTGCTAGAATGAACGAAATCTTTGGGGCTGCTCCCCATCTCGGAAAATTCTGAAACTTCGAGAATGGCCTCTCCTCCCAATACCCAGAAAAACCCAGAAAGATTTCTGAAAATGGCTCCCTTGAGGCGCTACGTTATTCCTCAAGGAGGGACGCTGGCTCTGAATGATCTGCTCCAAATAATGGCCCTTGACTTCTCCAAAATACTGGAATAGGGAAGGGCTAGCCCCTTTCCCACTATCTCGGGTTGAATCCACCGACAAACCCTCAATCCGGAACCACCTCCTCTCAACACTACATCCTCCCTCTCACTGACTGCGCAATCTCTCTGAGTGAATTCTCCAACTGTGGTTGCTGCAACTCTCTCCGGCAAAACAAGGATGAAACTCCTCACCCGAGCAGCCACTCGAAGTCCCCCGGGGCTGAGGTTGGGGATCTCCAAACGGAAACACCCAATGTACTGAACAGTACATGCAAACTTTGTAAACAGCAAGCATGCTCAATGTCAAAAGACAAATCTCAAAGATGCATAATCAGAATGAATCCAAATGAGGAGACCCTCCCTCCTTTTATGCTTGGTGAGCCTTGCCCTCACCTAGGCCCCACCATCAACTGGGTTGTCTCCTTGAGCCACGCTATCCATCTCTCTCTGCGCTGGCTTGGTCCCACGCTGCCTACGCTGCCCCTTTTCCCACGCTGCCACTTGACCACTAGCCCCCACGTTGCCAACTAGTCATGTCTCTTAAGTGACTTTAGGAAATACTTTTTATCCTAAGTGTGAGTTAAGTGTCCCTCTCCACCCACTTTATTTATCACTTAACTTTATAAAGGCAAAATAGTCAAAATTAATATTCTTGCTAATTGGGAATATTACACGTGGATTGTCTGTATGGCTCAAGCCGAACATAAACTAAGTCACACTCCTCAAACTGTCTCTCCATGCGGCCTCTGTCTGCATATGCTTTATACTGATTTTGTCTCGTCCTCAAGTTATCCTTGAGAGCCCTGAGGATGCCCTTGCTCTCTTGGATCCAATCTTTGGCTCTATAGGCCTTACTTGCCCAAACATAGCATCAGCAAAAAATAATGCATCATAAATGTATAAAGCGCGGAAAGGGGACATACCAATAGACATGTGGAAGGTGGTGTTGTAGCAGTACTCCCCCAAGTGCAGCCAAAGCAGCCAGGGCTTCTGCTGCCCCGTGACATAGTTTTGCAAGTAGCCTTCTAGCCACTTGTTCACTATCTCCAACTGCCCATCTATCTGTGGGTGATAGCTCGTGCTCGGTGTTAATTTTGTGCCCACCAAACGGAACAGCTCGCGCCAGAATCCTCCCGTGAATCTGTTGTCCCTATCACTAACTATGGTCTTTGGGAGACCATGTAGTCGAAAGATGTCCCTGAAAAACAGCTCGGCTACTTGTGAGGCCGTGTACCGAGCTAAATTGGCAAAGAAGTGGGCATACTTCGTTAACCGGTCAACAATAACGAAGACGCAATCTTTGCCCTGTACCATGGGCAGCCCTGTGATAAAATCCATAGAGATGCTTTCCCATTTCCCCTCTGGAATGGGAAGCGGCTGCAATAACCCCGTCGGATGGTTCAGCTCCCCCTTGTTCCTCTGGCAGACTACACACTCCCTAACATGTCGGAGTACGTCCTCCTTGAGGCCCTTCTAGGTGAACCTCTCTCTAATGGCCTGATATGTCTTTGTGAACCCCTGGTGCCCTAAAAGTGGAGAGTCATATGCAGCTTGTAAAATCTTCTCCACTAACTGGGAGGTTGTTGTCAAAAGATCCGGTCACGGTAATAAATGACCTCATCCATCACCCGATATCGGTCATCTGTCACCTGCTCATCCAGCACCTCACATGCAAACTGATCTTTGGAGTACTCCACCAAAAACTGTGCCCTCCAATCTATGTCAATGCTCATCAAGGAGAGGGACGCTGGTCTCCGGGACAACACATCGGCTACTACGTTGTTCTTCCCTTTGCATACTCAATGTCAAAGTCGTATGCCTAGACCTTGCTAACCAATTTTTGCTGCCTCTCCTTTAGCTGCTTCTCCTCAAGGAAAAATCTAAGCTTGTTATGGTCAGTCCTCACCCGGAACCTGTTCCCCACCAGGTATTGTCGGAACTTGGCCAACGCATGCATGATGGCCAGCATCTCCTTATCATATATGGGGTATAGTCTCTCATGCGGCAATAACTTTCGACTCTCGAAAGCTATGCGGTGTCCCCCCTGCATCAGTACTGCGCCTACTCCTTCCCCTGAAGCATCGCAATCTAGCACAAATGGCTACATGAAATCTGGCAGGGCTAGCACTGGACAATTGCACATCACCTCCTTAAGCCTGTCAAAATCCCGTTGCGTTGTCTCAGTCCAACTGAAAGCCCCCTTTTTGGTGAGATCTGTGAGGGGTGCTGCGAGCTGTGAGAATCCCTTGAAGAACTTCTTGTAGTAGGTACAGATACCCACAAAGCCCTGAAGTTCCGTCACATTCTTCAGCGTTGGCCAATCCCGGATGGCTCTAATCTTCTCCTCATGAACTCTCACTCCATCCACTCCAATGATATGCCCCAAATAGAGCAACTCTGTCAAGCCGAACTCGCACTTGGACAGCTTGTAGAACTGTTGCTCCTGCAAGATACGCAACATTGTCTCTATGTATTGTAAGTGCTCATCCCATGTGCGGTTGTATATCAAGATATCATCAAAGTATACTAGCACAAACTGCCTCAATTGACCACAGAAGATGTGGCTCATGCAAGACTGGAAGGTAGTCGGAGCATTGGTCAGCCCAAAGGGCATCACCAAAAACTCGAAGTTGCCATAATGACATCGAAACTCAGTCTTGGGGACATCCTTGTCCCTCACCCGAATCTGATGGTAACCCAACCTCAAATCAATCTTGGAGAAGAACTTCGCTCCCCTCAGCTCATCCATCAACTCGTCAATCTTGGGAATAGGGTAGCGGTTCTTCATAGTCTTCTTGTTCAGGACCTTGTAGTCTATGCACATCCACAGCGTCCCATCCTTCTTCTTCACCAAAACCACTGCAGAAGTGAAAGGACTTGTGTTGGGCCTGATGTACCCCAATGTCAATAGCTCATGGATAGCTCTCTCAATCTCGTGCCTATAGGCCTTGGGATGCATTTAGCGGGTGGTAATCACAGCCTGAATGTCGGTCTCCAACTCGATAGTGTGCTCAAATCCCCTATCAAGCGGATGTCCTGGCGGAATGTCCCCAAAAACTGTAGAGTAACAGTTTAGGAAAGTCTGGATATCTGGTTGAGTGGGCTGGCCGGAAACACCTGCATCTGAGATCCTCAGCTCAACTGCCCACTCTATGTCTCCCCGCTGAAAGTCTGCCTCCATCCTGTGCGCAGAAACTGTCTGAGGGGGATATGTATGCATGCCCCTGATCATCACTTGTTTCCCATTCTTCTTATCCACAAACTCCATCTCCAGTGTCTGCCAATAAATGGTGACTCTACCAAGGGTGATGAGCCACTGAACCCCCAACACCATCTTGGTGTCTTGAATATTGACCATAAAAAAATGGTTTGTCAATGAGTAGGTTCCCATAGTCCCCGTCAATGCAGGGACATAATGTAGAAATTCTTAATCTTAACACTTATGCAGAAATTATTACTGTTAATCCGATTAAGCTCCTCCTACTTATATAAGTTATCAACTAAATAAATTCAAGTTAACATCGAAGCAAAACACATAACAGATCTCTACCAATTCAGATCTAGAATAAGCACATGCACACATTGACAAAGTGACACAGTTATTTCTAAACAAACTGTCCCCGGAAAAACCCAATATGGGAACACCAGTCTCTGGCTGCTAGAGGTTCTATTATTAAGAATATTTCTGAATACACAACTCCAGGTTCGAGATCTGGAAAACCCTACAGAGAAAACTCTAAATCTAGAGCTCCTGGCTGATCTAGGACCAAAAATATTGACTAATCCACACCCTCAAACGGGATTTAAAGAAATCAGCCAGATCTAGGCCTAGAAAACCCAACGCTACCCCTAAAAGGCTCTGCGTCAGCCTCTTAAAGCCCTGAAAGCCTCTGCGTCAACCTTGGATGGCCTCCAAACCCTCAACGTTGCTCCTGTAAGGAACTACGTTACCCCAGAATGGGTAACGCAGTCACTACGCTGCCCCTAAAGGTCTCTACGCAACCCTTGAACAGTTTCCTGAAAATGGCGTTGCCCCTCCTGCTGCTGCCTTCCTCTGCGTTGTCCTTGAGCTGATCTCTTCTCTGCCTCTTGTGTATTCTAGACCCTGGGATCAGATCATGCCCTTGGTCTAAATCCCCCTCTCTGCAGCTGAAGCACTTCTGAGTATTCTTAGCCAACCCTGCCCTAGAATCTCAATTTAGCATTAGCGCTCTGCCTCTATGTCTTTACAAATGACCCCAAGCCTTTTGCTTTATACTTTTCTCGTTGACAAATCAACGACCAAGATTAAATCTTTAATCAATGGCTAAGATTAAAAGAAAGCTTGATTCGTGTGACTTAACACAATTTCATCACATGTTTAATTAAATTCACTTTAATTACTTTATTTTCCTAAGTTTTAACTTAGGAAATACATTAAAATAATTTAAATTTAATATCTCCTAAACCAGATGAAATTTCCCAAATCCATTTCTAGGTCTTGTAGATCAGGTGAACTCTAGTTGTTCCTCAAAATTTGGGACCTAGAGCACAACTTATGCTACCCCAAATACACAAAATCTCAACACATAATGCATGCACTGCATGGTCCTCGCCCCCGAAACTAGCACAGAAAACCCATCAAAGCTCTCTATATGTATGTCCCTTCTCTGCACCATCTGGGCATCAATGAAGTTGTGCGTAACCCCACTATCTACTAGCACTGAGATACGTTGTCCCTGAACTATCCCCCGGACTCTCAGCGTTAGGTACTTGGGTACCCCTAACAGAGATGCAAGGATCCCTCTGGTAGGTGCAAATGCTGATCCTCCTGCTGTTGGAGGAGGTGGTGGTGGAGGGTTCTCCCATGGTGCTCCTGTGCTGGTATCTCCACCCATCTCAAAAAAAGTCAACTCCTTTTCCTCAATGTCGGAGAAAACCTCAATATAGTGTGCCTTCCCTTCAACACACCTGTGACCCAATGCCCATGGCTCCTGACAGGTGAGGTAGAGCTTCCTCCACCTCAAATCCCTTTGGGTATCATCATCCAAAGGCCCTCAGGGGTGGGGCTCTCACGTCCCTCCCTCTCTGTTGGAACGTTGGTCTGTTGGGCATGGGAACCCTCGTCCTCGGCAAAGAATCCTGCAAGTCTCAGGTCCTTCCCAATGCGTCCTACAGCGTAGTGAGCCGAGTAGACCTCACTAGTCCACGTAGAGGTTATGCTGGACCATCAATGAACATGTAGATCCTCCTTTGTTCTGACAAGTCTATAAAGTCTCAGGAAATCCAAGATGTAAGTCTCCAGGTTCCCTATTTGCTTGAGCTTAGTTAGCAATAAAAAATGCTCTTATGGATCCTTCCAATCAAACCTCTCTAGCACCCTCCAGGTAAAATCATCATATGCTATCACTCTCGAGGACCCAGCATAGTCATCCCATGGAACTACCAGTCATGGGCTTCTCCCTCTAAGTGCAGTGCAGCCACCTTGATGGCCTCTACGTCCGTCATTTGGTTAAGCTGAAAATAAATGTCCAGATTCTCCACCCAAGCTTTAGCTGAACATTTCGATGACCCATCAAAATTTGGCAAGAACATTCTGCCCACGGCACGCTGCATTTGACCTAGATAGGTCTTGCAGTCATCATGCACTTTTTTCATTTCCATCATTGGGTTATTGTATCTAGAAATGTGAGCTTGTTCATTTATTTGCAAGTTTTATCTTTCATTCTTATACTTGTCCACGTTATGCTTTGAATGTCATATCATCATTGATATCCTTGGCTTGAAGTACAAGTCATATTTTCTTGCAAGTTTCTTATCAAGTATTATTGCTCATATTCTAGTTGCAAATAATCTTTTGATTCATTGTACTAACATATCCTTGCAGCATTGTCGTCACCTTGACTTGAAAATATCCAATTGTGCAAGTCTTTCATTTTGGGCATTGTATTAAGGCACTGGCCGCACTATTAATCTAATCAAATCCATTCTCACATTACTCATAAATTATCTCACTCGCCATCCCTCTTTAATCAAGTTGCATTAATAGCAATTGTCTTGCCTCTAAATCTCCTAGAACTTGTTGTTCCAACAAGTTTTCCCTTTCCTTCTACCTTTAGGGACTAACCACCTTAGTTTGTCTAGGAGAGAACTTAAATGGAGTGAGTAGCGATTATAGTGACAGCCCCTACTCTGAGCGTTGCGCCTTAAGTGTACACTTTAGGTGGCAACACACAACATGCTCATTTCCTAGATCTTCGAGCAGTAATACAAAGAAAAAGAAAAAGGCAAATAAAGAGGGGTGGAAAGACAAAGGTTGGGGTAACTCATGCATCCACGATTGCTCCCTCATTACATCTATATACCCAATATGTGGAATTCCTCATTATTTTTGTCCTTGTACCCATGGCATTTGGCCCTGAGACCCCTTCATCCCCATTATGTTCCATCATTATTCACATGCCACCTATTGATTGAAGGACGTACCAGGGACATGTATTTCCCCTTAGGATCTAGGAACACTTAATAGAATCGTTTATTAGCCACTCCTACCTAGGGAGGTAACACTATTACGTGATCAAAACCCCAATTTTAGAAGGGAAGCCCAATATGAAGTCTCAATTTGCCCTTCACTAAAAAGATTGGTTCACTTAGATGCACTAATGATTAATTGCACTTGATGGTGAAGATGTAGCACTCGACATTGTGTGTGATTGGAAGGTGGTTTTCATCATGGGTTGGGCAACTTAACTAGGACCCAAGTCCACTAGTGAAGCATATGACACTCTACAGGTGACGCGTTGAGAGCCATGGGTCTCTTATCACTTGTAGAGCATCATTCCATTCCATGGGCACCTACAGCACCCCAGCAGTCTGCGCTTTGCCCCACATTATTCATGAGATGATGCAATTTGACCACCATGCCCCCAGCCGGCTTAGCAATACATACATGTTGTGGAAGCTAATCTGAGGCCCAAATGACGTTTGTCTCACCCCCTGAGACATGGGAGGGCTAGCACCATCCTCTGGGCCCTCAACATTGGAGCAGAATCAGGCTATTCTATTAGCAAGAGACCCATGAGACCCATTTTGTGCCCCAAACACAAAACTAGGGTCCACACAATGATTTGCAGAGAGATATAAGGGCCAACCCCTAGAGGATGATTTTTGGAGCCCTTTACACCCTACATGGCATTGGAGGAGCCCAATGCATGCCCTAAAAGGGCCTACGCAGGCATGACATCAACATTTTGCTCTCTTTTATGGTCTAAGTTTTATGTTTTGCATTGGCTATGCGGTTGGCCTATAACCTCACTTAGTATCAAGCCCATTCTTTTACAATTTGAGGGGCTCTTAGGCTAAATTAGAGATCATAAGACATGTATAAATAAGAGAGAGCTAATTTGAATCTCATCATCATCACACTTTGAGAATTCAAACCTCTTAGAAGAATTCAGACTTGTTCCTTTGTTGGCTATTGGAGTATATTGGATGCATTTTGATGCTTGGAAGCTAATTCGATTTTATCTTTGGTGCTACATCTTGGATAATGGATGGATATACAACATGTTATCTTGTAACTGCTTAATATTGATGAAATTCTCTCATGAAATTGTCTAATGTATGGAATTGTTGCTTCTATAATATGCTAAATTGTGCCCTAATTGTTGAAAATTACTTTTTGAAATGCTTTCTAGTTGAGTATTGCATATGTTATTCATTGTATGACCTATAATAAATGTTCCTAGTTGAGGAATTCTTTAAACTCTCCATCAAACTCCATTCCCTTTTGAAGTGGGTAAATGCTAGAAATTGGTACATAGGGCATCGATTTTTAGCCTCATTAGAAACAATTTAGCTAATCTTGAGCCTCCTAAACTCCATATGCCCAAAGGACAAGGCACTAATCCAAGTCCTTGGTGGTCAACCTTATTTTTTCCTTCATAAAATTTTCTCTTAAAATTCTAGTCCTCTTAAGGTAGGACGTCCAACTAGGGCTTACAGTGAATTGCCTTGGGAGAGGTTTTACGGGAACTTGAGAGCCTAAACATCAAGCTTAGGGTCTAGGCTACCTATTCTCAAAATTTGGTGAGCACCAACTTAAGTTTACTCCATAAAATCTCTTGCCCTAGGTGTTGCCCTAAGAGGGCAACCCTAGCTATTCTTCCTCAACTTGGGGACTTCTTTGAAGGTTGTATGTGCTCAGTACTTGTTGAAGTATATCATAAGAAGCCTTTTCCCATCATTGCCTTCATCATGGAAGTGTTGGAAAATCCGGAGACTTATGTATTATAGATGATTTTCCTTAACTTGACAATTACTTGTGATTTGAGTTGGCCTTTTATTACTTTATTAGATCTTTGTTCATCAAGAAACTACCAAAAAAATAAAGATCACAATAAGACAAAGTACACAAGATATAGGCTCCAAGCCAGGGAAAAACCCCGCCAAGGGGAAAACCCAGAAAAATGCTTCTCTTTTCTTTATAAATTGCTTACAAAGAGACTTCCAAGACCCAAAGACCAAAGCCAACAACCCTACCAAGCACCAAGTTAGCCCCCAGCAAGATCTTCTCCAAGGTAGCTTCCAAACTTCAGCCTACTACAACTTCATCCTAGAATTTCAGCCCTACAACTGTTTCTCATAATTTCGGCCTCCTACAACAACAACTTCACAGAAACCATAACTTCGCATGTGTGGATAGGGAAGAGAGAGATTTAGCCCAGGAAACTTCGCTTTTTCCTTCCTTTCCTCGTCCTTCTATCTCTTCTTCTCCTTTTTCATTGCAGATCGAACTTGACTTGAGTGAGTGTGACAAATAGGGTTGAGCTCCTTGGATTTATAGCCTCCTTGAGGGGTCGAATAGCTCTCCTTCAGTCCAACTTGATCTTGCTCTTGGGTCAACTTCGTCTTGGGATACAAAATGGTTTTTTCTTGATAAAATAAATATCTTTCTTTATTACAATGAATATAAATTGGACTATGTCACATGACCAATAATATTCGTTATCCTAGAAAGACATAGAAAACCTAAAAGCACAAAGAACATGCTTTTGACTCAAACTTCAGTATGAAACCCATACTCCAAAATTAAAATATAATTTTTTCTTTCTTTTTATTTCTTTATAAAGAATATACAATGTCATGATTACAATTAGGTCATTATGAAGACCAAACCTAGTTACAATTTTCAGCACTCCCTCTTAACTAGGTAGGTATTCATGATCCCATTACATGATACAAGCAATCTCAATTTTGAACCACTCCCATAACAAGAGTCTGATTGATAAGCCATATTTTGTCAAGCATCTTTATCATAACCATCATTGTCCTTGAAGGCCTTGACAAGCTCATCCTTATTCGAGAGCATTATGCTAGGAGGCTTTACGTGAGATGCCACACTACCTCTAAGGCACATACCCCATTCGAACATTCACCAGGTATGTCCTTTTAGGACTATTGTTATCTTGGATTTCCAAACATGAATCCTCAAAGAATATCAGTTTTCTTCAACTACTCTTATCTTGGATGCCTTGCATCCCTCAAAGAGTATCATTCAATAACCCATTTTCCTGGATTCTACAATCTATAGCAAGTTTCAATCTAAGATGCTTGTCCAATCCTCTGGACTCCATTCTTTATTTATGGTCTTCACTAAGGCTTATAGTTGTTAGTCTTGGTCTAATGCATGACCCATAAAGACAAGAAATATCCAACATCACTTCCTCTCAATTAGTGAAGAGATGTCCACTAAATCAATATACTCAAGCTTCTTGTTCAGTAACACTTTAGTCAGTATGTCTGCTACTTGTTCATATGTAGGTAGATAGTGCAACTCCATGACCCCATCTCGTACCAAGCTTCTAACGTAATGGTACTTATTATTTATATGATTTGTCCTAGCATGAAACGCCGGGTCTTCTGTCAATCTTATGCAACTTCCATTATCACAATGTATCCATGTAGGGCTAAGCGGTCCTTCAAACAAGTCTAATATTAACTTCCTGAGCCAAACTGCTTCCCAACAGACCTCGCTTGCAGCAAAAAATTCAGCTTCAGCACTACTCAAAGCAAATGTATTTTTGCTTTCTGCTCATCCATGAGACCATGGAAGACCGTAGGTTGAAGGATCCACCTGTTGTGCTTCTTCCTTTTGTCTCATTGCCATCCTAATCTGAATCTATATATCCCATGAGTTGGATTTCATTACCAATATACCAGAGGCGGTGAGTCACACAAATATCTTAGGATATGCTTGGTTGCAATCCAATGATCATGTTTTGGCTCCATCTAAAACTGACTGAGGACATTTACTGCAAAACAAATGCCTGGCCTCATATTTACCAGATACATTAAGGACACAATCAATTGTCTGTAGTAAGTAGGATCCACTAGACTAGACTCTGAACTCGTCAATTTATTTAAATCTGTAATCATAGGAGTCATCACAGGCTTTCTATCCATCATGCCAAACTTTTGAAGTATCTTGATCGCATATTTTCCTTGACCAAGATATATTTCACCTAGCTTTTGTCATACTTCTAGTCCCAAGTAGTAATGCATAATCCCAAGATCCTTCATATCGAACTCATATGCTAATTGCTTCTTGTATTCCTCAATCCAATGCGCTACACCTGTGACTAGTAGATCATCCACATACAAGAGTATGATAATTGGTTTACCTTGGACCATCCTAATATACAAGTTAGGATCTGCAATACTCCTGGTAAAACCAAGTCTCAATAGATACGCATCCATTCTGGGATACCAAGCTCTAGGTGCTTGCTTTAAGCCATATAGAGCTTTCTTCAACCTGCAAACCTGAGTCTCCCTCTGATTTATTTAAAATCCTTGAGGTTGCTCAATGCAAACCTCCTCATCAATGGTCCCATTCAGGAAAGTTGTCTTGACATCCATTTGATGGATGTTCCATCCAATAGTAGCAGCCAACGAAAGAACTGATCTTATTGTTGTATATCTAGTTGTGGAGGCAAAGGTTTCCTTGTAATCAATCCCTTCTCTCTGTGAGAAGCCTCTTGCTACAAACCTTGCTTTGTATTTATCAATGCTCCCATCTGCAACGTGCTTTATCTTGTAAATCCATTTTGAAGTGACTATACATTTGTCACTTGGCCTAGGGACAATCTCCCAAAGATCGTTCTTCATTATGGACTGGGATTCTTCCTGCATTGCATTCCTCCACTCTTGATGTTTAGCTGCAGCTTCATAAGAGGAAGGTCCCGCTTCAATAAGCTTTGTCATATATGTAGCATACCTAGAATACCTCTTTGGTCTTTTACATTCCCTGAAGGTCCCCGATGTCGTATGCCCTTTTGCTTTTTGTAGAGCAGTTCTTAGCCAAGCAGGCCTCTTTTGATTTTCTGGAATAATCACTTATTGTATCGGCTCAGTCGAACCTTCAACATCTTCTTGAGTAGATGTCTGATCTTGACCATCATTTTCCCTTAAGATATCCTCAAAATAGGTATCTCTTCATCATATTCAAACAGGACATCCTTTGGTTTCTCGTAAGTAGTACTTTCATCAAAGATGACATCCCTGCTTATTTCAACTCGACGATCCTCCTTAATATAGATTTTGTACGCCTTTGATGAAGCACTATACCCAAAAATGATGCCCTTTAGACTGGTAGGATTCAATTTCTTTCTCTTGTCCTTAGGTATATGAATATACATAGGACTATGAAAATCATGTGAAAATTCTACTGCAATGTATTGGTTTATTTCCTACACATGCAGATATAGGCAACTACAACTACAACCTACACATGCAATTAGATTCAGAAAATACCGAAAATAAACACAACTACAACCTACACATGCAGATCATTTATTGAATAATTCACTTATGCAACAAAGTGACACATCGATTTTTGGACATAAGTCCCCGAAAAAACCCAAAGTGAGAAAACCAATTCAGCAGATATGAGGGTTTTACTATTAAGTAGTTTTGAGTACAGCAAATCTGGGTTCCAACCTTGGAAAACCCGACAGAGAATAAAAGATATAAAATCTGGAGCTAACCTGAAGATCTAGTGCCAAATATCTGACTAATCCACACCCTCAAACGAGATT
Source organism: Pinus albicaulis (assembly GCA_034641835.2). Classification (NCBI taxonomy): domain Eukaryota; kingdom Viridiplantae; phylum Streptophyta; class Pinopsida; order Pinales; family Pinaceae; genus Pinus; species Pinus albicaulis. Next base: position 817,851,606 of record CM076580.1, read on the forward strand.
TACAGGACTAAGCCTGGATCTGACCCTAGAAACCCTCAGCGTTGCTTCTGAAGCCCCAGTGTTGCCCTGGAGGGACTGCGTCAGCCTCTACGTGGCTCCAGGAGGCCTGCGTCACCCTAGGAGGGTCTACGCTACCCCTGCGCTGCCTCTACTTGGCCAGTGTCAGCCCAGCATGGCCCTAGCTTCCTCTACGTTGTCCCTGCTACTTTGCATGGCTCTGAAACCTCTCTAAGTTGTCCTTGAGCTGCTCCTCTTTCCTATTGTTGTCTCTTGGCCCTGGAATCAGAACATTCCCATGGCCAATACTACCCCTCACTGCAAGAAATTGAACTGGAAATTCTTAGCAACCCCGCCCTAGAATTCCAAATCTATTCCACAGTTCTACAAAAATTATGTATCTTCAACTGACCCTCAAGCCTTTCTCTTATACTTTTTCGTTGAACCCTTCAACGGCCGAGATTATATCATTCATCAATGCCTGAGATTAAAAGATTGCTTGATCCATGTGACTTAGGACAATTTCAGCACATGTGTTAATTAATTCACTTTAATTATTTTATTTTCCTAAGTTACGCTTAGGAAATCCATTAAAAATAATTAATTATTCGAATAACTTCAACACAACTTGAAATTTCCCAAATCCATTTCTAGGTCTTGTAGATAAAGTGTCGTCTAGTCCCTCCACAAAATTTGGGAGCTAGAGCACAACGGATGCTACCCCAAATACACAAAATCTCAACACTCCCTCTTAGCATCAGGAGTGTGCTCTATCAATACATCACACCATGCATTACAAGATCTTGAGTACTTGGTCTGTGGTGTTGATGCTTGGCCTGCTGCCCTCCATCCACTGCACTGTTTCTCCCAGTACTGTTGCCCATGCCACTTCCACTGACACTGCCACATCTATACTGCAGTTCCCTCTCAAATTGTTGCATCATGTTGCCCATAGCACTGCTACTGCTAACTATTGCACTGCAACTCTATTGTTGAGAAGTAAGCAACTGAAAGACTCTGCCCAATTGTTTGACAGACAAGTCAAGTTGCCTTCCACCACTGAAGCTCCCTGGATGTTGAATCACGTCGTCCCCTTGGAGACATTGTCATGTTGCAACACTGCACTGCGTGTGCCCAGCTTCTCTGCGCTGCTACTTCCATCCTGTTGTTGCCTTTGCATTACGTTGCTCCCTCTTCAGCTCTACAGATCCCTCTTCTGCTTCAATGTGGCCATCTGCAACCATCTCCTGACTCATCCCGCTACCGTCTTAAGGCTTCCATAGCTCGTATGTGATCCAAGAGTAGGGTTGACTCAAGGATCCTGCCACTAAATATGGATACTCTAGATATCCATGTCACCCCACCTCTTCTCTCGAGGTGCATGAGCACTCATGGCTGCATCATCATCAGAGCCATCTTCATTTGTTGTTGCAGCCTTGGAATCAGAAGCTCCTTTGTCCTTCTTCTTAGGACAACTATTGGCGAAATGACCAAGATCACCACAGTTAAAGCACCGAACCTTGGAGAGGTCCTTCTTCTTCTTCCCTTGCTTCTTTTCCCTTGATGCAAGGGCTGCATCCTCCTCCTCTTCTTTCTTCACTCTGGCTGATCCACTTCCTCCACTGTTGGACTGCTTCTTGGTGATCCTCCTGATCTCCTCTTGGCGGAGAATAACCCACATATCTGCGCACGATGGTAACGCTGGCCTTCCCAGAATTCTTTGGACAAACGTTTCCCATTCTTCAGAGACAGCATTCAAGGTTGTCTTCACTGGGAGCCCTTCATCTGGATTAGCACCCATCCCAATCAGTTGGTCACGGATAGCTTGAAGTCTGAAGAGGAATGGATCTATCTCTTGACCCTTCATCATCTAGAATATACGCATTTGATTCTCAACAAGCATTCTTCATTGCACAGAACCTCCTTGATACATCATTTCCAAAGTTGACCACATGTCATGTGTTGTATTCTTACCAGTGACATGAGGAATCACGTGGTCCTTGACTCCGTCTATGATCAACCTCTTCATCCGTGCTTGATTCTCTTCATACTTCTTGAGTGGATCCGCATCAGTTGGTACAACAAGTGTCTTCTCTGCATGATCTTTGAGACCATACTCATCTAGAACTGAGAGGATTATGGTCTTCCAGATAACATAGTTGGACATGTCATCCAATCTATCTTGATCCCTCAGTCCATATTGAGCCATCTTTGCTCAGATCTGAAGAAAACGGTACTTCTCCCTATGGATCTGGGTTTCTTGGTGACTACAAACACTCTAGTAATTGCTTCTTTCTATAAACTGACTTCCCTCCTAGAAATCTTCTACCAAAAACTCAAACGGACAGTATTCTTTGATCCTCCTGATCGACTCTCAGATCTGTTTGGCTCAAATCTGCTGAATGGTTGTCTTCCTCCTGCCTTTGTTGCCTTAGTTAGGCACAATTATGCACCTTCAGAATCTCTACCCCACCGGCACTGCTGAAGATCTAAAGCACTACTTCAGGATCATGGCAAAATTCTTCTGAAACAAGAGAAGTGACTGGACAGCGTCCTCTTCGCTGGCCCAGCGGTGCCTAGAAGTGGACTGCGTAACCCCAGACTGGGTGACGCAGTGCTTACGCTGCCTTGGGAAGGGTCTGCATAAGCCTAGAGGCATTCTGCAGCTTCAGCGATGTCTCCTAGATCTGTTTTCCCTTGTTGTCAAGATGCCCTTTCCGAATCTGTTGCTTCTTCTGCTGATTTTGCCAGAGATTCAGCTTGATCTACTATCGCTCTGATACCATGTGAAAATTCCACTACAGTGTATTGGTTTATTTCCTCCTACTTGATTTAATTTATACAAGTTATTTCCAGAAATTAGATTCAGAGAATACTGAAAATAAACACAACTACAGCGTACACATGCAGATCACTTACTGAATAATTCACTCATGCAACAAAGTGACACGTGGATTTTGGACATAAGTCCCCGGAAAAACCCAAAGCGAGAAAACCGGTTAAGCAGATATGATGCTTTTATTATTAAGTAGTTTTGAGTACAGCAAATCTCGGTTCCAACCTTGGAAAACCAGATAGAGAATAAAAGATATAAGATCTGTAGCTAACCTGAAGATCTAGTGCCAAAGATCTGACTGATCCACCCCCTCAAACGGGATTTACAGGACTCAGCCCGGATCTGACCCTAAAAACACTCAACGCTGCTTCTGAAGCCCCAGCGTTGCCCTGGAGGGACTGCGTCAGCCTCTGCGTCGCTCTAGGAGGCCCTACTTCACGCTAGGAGGGTCTACGCTGCCCCTGCGCTGCCTCTACTTGGCCAACATCAGCCCAGCGTGGCCCTAGCTGCCTCTGCACTATCCCTGCTACTCTGCGTGGCTCTGAAGCCTCTTTGTGTTGTCCTTGAGATGCTCCTCTTGCCTCTTGCTATCTCTTAGCCCCGGAATCAGAACATTCCCTTGGCTAATACTACCCCTCACTGCAGGAAATTGCACTGGAAATTCTTAGCAAACCCGCCCTAGAATTCCAGATATATTCCTCAGTTCTATAGAATTGTGTCTTTAACTGACCCCCAAGCCTTTCTCTTATACTTTTTCGTTGAACCCTTCAACAGCCGATATTAAATCATCCATCAACTGTTGTGATTAAAAGACTACTTGATCCATGTGACTTAGGACAATTTCAGCGCATGTGTTAATTAATTCACTTTAATTATTTTATTTTCCTAAGTTAGACTTAGGAAATCCATTAAAAATAGTTAATTATTTGAATACTTGAACACAACTTGAAATTTCCCAAATACATTTATGGGTCTTGTAGATCAAGTGTACTCTAGTCCCTCCACAAAATTTGGGAGCTAGAGCACAATTGATGCTACCCCTAATACACAAAATCTCAACAAATCAGAGACCCGAATCCTATTGCAGCAACTGGAAATAATTCTCCTATTTGTTAAATTAATTTTTAATAGTTTATTCATTGTTTGCTACAGCAAATACTGAATCAATCACACTTCAACCTACACAAATAAACTGCGGAAGAAATAAACGTTGGAAGAAATGCTAACACACACATAAAATAAAACAATTAGTTTTGGACCAAAGTCCCCGGGAAAAACCTAACTTGGGAAAATTGGTGCAACAGCTGAGGGTTTTATTATTATGCAGCAGCGAAATAATCTGAGTACAACTAGATGCCAAAACTGGCAATCCCACAGAGAAATACTGCCATTAAAAATCTAGTGAGGAAATTTCCTCACTCCACAGGCAAATCCGGGCTCTGACCTCAGCTCCAATTGAGTTGTCAAAACTGGCTCTACACAATCACTGCGTCACCTTAACGTAGTCACTTCTGCACTGAGCTCGGAACATCTTCTCCTCAAGTCGTCTGGTCAGTTGTTCTTTGGGAAAATGTCTCTCCTGGCCTCTAGAACCTCTGCCCAACTTTTGGCGCTGAAACTCTGCTTCTCCCCAGCAAATTCGAAATTGACTCTAAAGGCTACTGCGTTAGCCTCACTATGGCTCCTTTGCCTCTTTGTAAATGCACTCACCAAAACCGGAATCCTTCCTCCAGCTTCACTGTCCCTGCCCCTCTCTCACTACTTCGATCTTGTTGAGATTTTGTGTATTTGGGGTAGCATCAGTTGTACTCTAGCTCCCAAATTTTGTGGAGGGACTAGAGTACACTTGATCTACAAGACCCAAAAATTGATTTGGAAAATTTCATCTGGTTTAGGAGATATTAAATTAATTAATTATTTTAATGTATTTCCTAAGTTAAAACTTAGGGAACTTAAATAATTAAAGTGAATTTAATTAAACATGTGATGAAATTGTCTTAAGTCACATGGATCAAGCTTTCTTTTAATCTTGGCCATTGATTCAAGATCTAATAATGGTCGTTGGTTTCCCAACGAGAGCTTGGGGTCATTCATAAAGACACACAAAGGCAGAGCATTGAAGCTAAGCTAAGATTTTAGGGCGAGCTTGCTGAGAATTCTTAGAAGTGTTTCACCTGCAGAGAGGGTAATTTAGGCCAAGAGGATGATCTAATCCCAGGGTCTAGAATCAGCAAGAGGCAGATATTAGCTCAGAGAGGCAGCGCAGAGAAGCAGGAGGGCAACAATTTGTGCTACGCAGGTGTTGCGTAGTCCCTCAAGTATAGCGTAATTGTTGCAGGTAACCGTCTGGGGTTACGCAGAGACCCTAAGGAGCAGCGTAAGGCATGCGTCACCCAATCTGGGGTAACGCAAACCTTTCCGAGGCAGCATTGAGGTTCAATTGGGGAGACTGACGTAGAGGCTTCAGGGGCAGTGCTGGGATTTCTAGCCCCTAATTTTGGTTGACTTCTGTAAATCCTATTTCGGGTGTCGATCAGTCATTATTTTGGCCCTAGATCAGCCAGTAAGCTGTAGATCTATTATATCTCTGTCGAGTTTTCCAGATCTGGAACCCAGGCTTGTTATATTCAGAAAATTCTTAATAATAAAACCCTCCAGCAGCCAGAAGACCAGTTTTCCCGCATTGGGTTTTTTCAGGGACTTTTTGTCCAGAAATAACTGTGTCACTTTGTCTATGTGTGCATGAACTTGTTCTAGATCTAGATTGGTGGAAATCTGTTATGTGTTTTGCTTCGATTTTAACTTGAATTTATTCAGTTAATAACTTGTTTAAGTAGGAGGAGCATAACCAGATTAACAGTAAATAATTTATGCATAAAGTGTAAAGATTCAGAAATTTCCACATGGTATCAGAGCAATTGCAGATGTAGGAGGGTCACCAACAAGAATTTGACGGTTCTCGCTGCAGGAAGCAGCTGGAAAAGCAACAGAAACGCGGATCTGAAGGGACAGCACAGTTTTCAGAGGCAGATTCACGCAGAGGGAAGGGTGACGCAGTCTAACGTTGTGCCTAACAAGCCCATGCAATTACTGCGCAGAGGCAGCTCAGAAACAGCGTTGGATTAGTCTGAAGCCTGCCAGGGTGATGCAGATCTGAATTTGTCAGATCCAGAAAAGACTGAAGAAAAGATGCAGAAATTCAGAAGGTGCTGGTGGGGTTAAATTTCTTAAGTTTTCAGATTTTTAGCCTAAGCGCAAGTGACAAAGAACGGGAGGAGATCAGCTTCTCAGAGAGTTTCTAGCCAAAGAAACTTGCAGTTTGATCAGAGGATCAAAGAGGGTTGAATCATAGTTGATTTGGCAGATTTCCAAGGAGGGAAATCAGTTGTCAGAGGGAGCAAAAGGTGCCTATTTCACCAAGAGCCTTAGATACATTTCTCTAGCAAAGAGAAAAGGAAGTTCTGACACATTCTGAGCAGATGGCTCCTCATGGACTGCGTGATCAGGGCAGGCTGGATGGCCTCTCAAACTTTTCAGTTTGGAAGGAAAAGATCCTAATAGTCCTTGAGGCACACAATCTTAGAGACCATGCAGAGCAAACTCTGGCCACACCGACAGATCCAGATCTCCTTCAGAAGCATAAGGAGGCTATTGGGCATGCCAAGCGATTGATTATGGATGAAATCAAGGACCATATTGTACCACACTTAGCTAAG